>OY735243.1:24161078-24296078 GCA_963457665.1 Thysanoteuthis rhombus | reverse complement strand
GCTCTTCCAACTCTGGAATAGAGCACTCTATTGGGTAAGGAAATATGTGTAAATTAAAAAAAAATCGGTCCTACTGACCGTCCAGTTCTGCCTGAGGCAGACTAAAATGCCAGCCTCTGGGTCTGAAGCAAAGGTTTCGATCCTACCTAGTGGTACTGGATTGATATTGGATAGTCTATATCCACTGAAGAGATGTTATACAACGAAACAGCTCTCTGTGAATGGCACAAATCTCAATTATATATATATATATATATATATATATATATATATATATATTCCAAAACTCCCCAAGGTAAAGTTCGATAGTTTCTTCCAACACGTTTTTTTTTTTCCAGTTTTCAGTTTGGGCTGGCTGGCTGGCTGGCTGGCCGTGTATCACACGTCCAGGCTACATCAAGGAAGCTAAAGCGCTGGAAATCTGAACTTTCATTCTTTATTATGTTGAGAAAAAATTGTATAAATTAAAACAATAAGTTTTTTAGTTTTGGTTCGATTCTCAATGGAAGTATTGCTAAATTGGTCACTTAGTTTGAGACCAACAGTGTTTGTGTTGGTTTTGTTTTTTATAATTCGGACTTTTTAATGATCACTGTACAAAAAAAAAAAAATAGAAATGTAACTTATCCATTGAACACCTTTTTTTTCCAATTCTTTAATTACACACCCCTAACATGGCATGCCACCAAAAGACTTGGGTCACATGATGGTCTCTATTGTAATCTGTCATATCAAAATTGGTATTGGTAACAGACTGTGTCATAACCTTAATTTACTATAGCAATAACATATATAGTAACACAGTGAATTCTTGTGGTAGGGTTAAATTTAAATAATAATCTCAATCACCTTCAAGTACCTGCAGCATTTGAACCTGGAATTCGTTAGCAAAGATTCAGCCATTATTATCAGCCCACTGACATTACGGCTATTCCAAAATACACCAAGTTAAAGTTCGATAGTTTCTTCCAACACGATAATTTTTTTATATCTATCGACTAAAATTCATTTCAGCAAATTTCAGTACTCAATCTGTTGGGCATTGAAAATCGGAAAGAAAAAAAATTGGTGGTAATGATAATTGAAAGCTAGCTTTGGTTACAGAATATAGCAATTGTATTTCTAATTCATTAGTACATATATAGTCCAACTAATTTGTGCATAAATAAATAAATAGTTACTGCTATTTTTTTCAATTAAGGGTTGATACTGTCTTTGACCATGAAAACAAGCAGCACGAAATCGGTAATAAAGAAAAAGCTTTCGGAGAGACTTGGACTGGAACCGGCAACTCGGGGGTCCGTCTCTCAAACATTTCGCATTTACCATTACAGCCATGGAATCATGACGATTCAACAGAACACAAATATGTAGCGCCGTGTATACCGGTGTATAAGTCGACTTTTAAGCATCAAGTATTTCTCACAATGCATGATATTAGTCTGTTTAGACCTTATGCCTGTTTTCTCCGTCTCTCATTGGCGATACAGATTTTTTTCTAACTATATTTTTTCTATGTGGTGCAACTTCTGTCAGCCGAACCAAATATGTAATGCCATCCCAATACTTCAACTGACCCAGGAAAATATCTTTCGAACGATATACAAAATAACGTATAATTCATCAACGACACATTGAAGTGTCTGTCCAATGAACTTGACACTTTGATAGACTTATATGATTCTTCATGTTTGAGAGTCGATCTTTCCGACGAATCATCATCATCATTATTATCAACAGTCTTTTAACGTCCGTCGCTGGACACATTTCTCTATCATGGGTGTCGAGGAGCCAGTATTTTCTGAATTTATTAACATCATATCTCCATCTTGTATTTTGTCGACCTCTGGTCTCTGGGGAACCATTTTGAGAGTTGTGATGTCCATCAGTTGTCTGTCATTCTCGCAACATGACCAGCCTATTGCCATTTGAGTTTTTTTCAAATAGATTCTTTGATGTCTCGGGCCCCATTTTCTTTCTGATACATTGTGCTGCCCTATAATCTTTCCATGTGAGGTTGAACATGATTCTCTCTTGCACACGCTGTATGCTTCTCAGTTTGTGGGTTCGTCTGTTGGTTAGGTTCCATGTTTCAGCTAACTAACGGGAAAATGAATTGGTTATGTACTCATTTTTTCAGAATTATTGGGATCGTTTTGTTTTTGAATTTTGAGCTTGCTCTACCAAAGGCTTGCCATCCTAGGGTGATTCTCCATTTGATTTCTTCTTCTTTTGTGGGTTTCATAGAGATTCATTGTCCAAGGTCCTACACGACCTCCAACTAACGCTAGACGAACTAAACAAAGAAAGCAAAAGAGTCGGCCTACACATGAACTTCAGTAAAACAGAAGTCATGTGCAACAATCACATCGAGAAGGACATAACAGTCAAAATCGAAGATGCAAAACTGGGGGAAGTAGACCACTACATCGACCTGTCGAATACTAGTCTTAAATTAGAATTAACACCTTAGTTTTGGGGTTGATTTATACAACAGAATATAGATAAGTATAATTATGTCAACCCCTCCTCTTGAATTATCAGTACTAGTGTTTTGGTACCAACCAATCGTGGTGGTGTGTTTTTAACATTTTCAGATTAAATATTTTTAGTGTTATTATTAATACATCAGCAGCTTAGTGCCATTTGTTGTGCTTTTTATCTCCATTTTTCTTCATTAGTAATATCAGCGTATTGGGGGTGGTGTAATATTTTAAGGGGAGATAAAAACATTTAAACAGGCCATAAAATATGGTATACAAGGTTGCTCTCTCTCTCTCTCTCTCTCTCTCAACGCACACACGAACCCTCACTCTCTCTTTTGCAAACACTATCTCTCATTCACATACGCATGTGCAAGCTCAAGCTGTCAATTGCACACACTTTCTCTCTCTTTTTTTTCTCTTACTCTTTTAAACACACACTCAGATATGCACTCAAAACCATCCCCTCTCTCTGTTTCTTGAACACACACACACACATATGCACTCAAAACCTCCCCCCTTCTCTCTCTCTCTCTCTCTCTCTCTCTCTCTCTCTCTCTCTCTCTCTCTCTCTCGCTTTCATGGGACAGAGAAGTAAATGAAAGAAAGCATGAACAAGAAGAGAGGAACTGAAACAGAATTTGAAAGAAAGGAAGAGAAAAATACAAGACTGCCGACAGGTTATGCTACATACATACATACATACCTAGGTACGTATGTACGTACGTAAATTAATTTTTCATGAACAAGCATAGCTACGTGTCTTTCTATAAAAAAAATTAATGATAAAACAATGGAAAACCAAACGTGTGATGCTGTAAAGAATCTCAACAAAACGAGGGCTTTTCAGATTTTATCATTCTTAAAAATGGGGCATCATCTAGCGAACGGTAGAAGAAAGACACAGAGTCAATAATTATAAATCAAATTAATTCCTAAATAGATTAATAATATAAAACCGGTCGCGGCCCCCTATTTTATGTTGGCTTGCAGCGGCGCTAAATCTTAGGATACAGAAATAATTGAAGCTGTGCGTGTCGCCTTGGCAACGTTAAGGGGCAGGTAATCGGATATGGCTTACCGACATTTTGTAAGGGGGATGGAACACTTTTGTAATAATTGGGCTTCTGTCCGAAATCTGTCAAATTTATTGCATCTGAACGAACATGGTGATTATAGTAGTAGCTATGGTGGTAGCTATAATATTGTTGTTGCTGTTTTTATTGGAATAATGCTGTTATTATTATTATTATTATTATTATTATTATTATTATTATTATTATTATTATTATTATTATTGTTGTTGTTGTTGTTGTTGTTGTTGCTGTTGTTGTTATTTTTATTATTATCATTATTATTATTATTATTTTTGTTGTTGCTGTTGTTGTTATTATTATTATCATTATTATTATTGTTGTTGCTGTTGTTGTTATTATCATTATTTTATTATTATCATTATTGCTGTTGCTGTTGTTATTATTATTGTTGCTGTTGTTGTTGTTATTATTATTATTATTATTATTATTATTATTATTATTATTATCATCATTAGCGGTAGTAGTAGTAACAGTGGTATCCTTAATTTTTCTTGATCATTTTTTTCTTCATTTTTTATTTCAAATTATTATTATCACCATCATTAGCATTATTGTAAATTATAAATATTCTTCTTTTTGTTGTTGTTGTCGTTGTTGTTGTTGTTGTTGTTGTTGTTGTTGTTCTTCTTCTTCTTCTTCTTCTTCTTCTTCTTCTTCTTCTTCTTCTTCTTCTTCTTCTTCTTCTTCTTCTTCTTCTTCTTCTTCTTCTTCTTCTTCTTTCCTGCTTGACAAAGGGTGTTTTTTTTTTCATTTTAATGCACTCTTTTCAATGTTTTTGTACTTTAAATTTTCTCTCATTGCTAAAAATGTCTCATAAATTTAAATTCTATTTTCTTCCGTGAGCTTCTCTCTCCTAATTATCACACCACGGTTTTCTTTCCATTTGGCCTTGTACCACACTAAGCTGAGCTCTACATGTGTGTGGGGGGGTACGCTGTTTTATTTTCATTTCTGTTCCATTATTTTTCTCTCTCCTTCATGACGAGACCAAACAGAGAGACGAGGGAAAGGGGGTAGAGAACGTATTGGAAGAGAGAGAAAGAGGAGAGAAAGATTATGTGAAAGAAAAGAAATGATGAGTTTTCTCTCTCCTTCATGACGAGACCAAACAGAGAGACGAGGGAAAGGGGGTAGAGAACGTATTGGAAGAGAGAGAAAGAGGAGAGAAAGATTATGTGAAAGAAAAGAAATGATGAGTCAGTGGGGGAGTGGTCGAGGAGAGCGAAAGAGATGAGAGAGATAATGAGTGACAAGAGATGGTAAATCATGGTTAACTCCCTAGACTTGAATCTGTCTTCCTCTTTGAGGAATTTACTCTAGTTGGAAAATTAAAGGAAATCCATGGGGAAAATCTATGTTCACTTTTAGGGGTCAAAATTGAGGTGAATACATTTTTCAATTTTGAGGGGCAAAATCAAAGAGGAACATATTTTTTCATTTAGAGGGTAGGATTCGAGGGGAATTCCTTTTTTCAGTTTTTAAGGGTCAAAATCGAGGAGGGAGATTTTGTTGTAAATGAAAACCATCTTTATTCTTTCGATTTCTCGTTCAACTCGGTAGATTATCAAAAGAAACATTTTTTCAAAATCACTGGCAGTGAGAGAGAAATAGGTAGGTCTTATTTTATACGTAATACTAGTTTATTGAGATGGAAAGGATTATAGCTACCATGAAAGGGATTTGATTTCACTTTGCGAATTTTTTTTCTCAAAGTCAGAACTTACTACACCCGATTAATTTCAATAAGATTTGCCACCAAAAGATAAGGGAATTTGGAAAGAAGCCAAACCATTTCCATTGTATCTTATCTTATTATAATTTGCCAAAAGTCCGTCAGTCTGTCTGTCGGTATATATTCACTCACTGCCAGAACGACTCGACATAAACCCATGAAATTTTCTTTCTGTGCAGTGATCGATTTACATTATCATCTATCATGCTGGAATAATATCTTACTTTCTAATGACAAAATGAAAGGACTTTTATTATTGTTTTTTTTTTCTTTCAAATCAATTCTCGAAATCCAAACGAGAGATAAAGTTGTTTTCTTTTTTCAAGAAGAAGCAAAAACATTTTATTATACATCACATTGCAATGTTCATTGGTTGAACAGGACTACCTTGCATAGTGCGTATTACAATGTTGTATGATTGAGGCATTGCTTTACAGATTACAATGCTACTATACTTTATATGTTACTTTTATTGATGAACGATTTTTCAAAATCATCAAATTTTTGATCGAAGGTCATGAAGATTTTATGTTGAGGGAACACTAATTATTCACTTTTACAAGTCGAAATCGGTTACAAACTTTTTGGGTGTGAGAAGAATACAGGATTTTTTCCACTTTTGCGCTTCAAAATCTATACGGGTGTTCATTTTAGAGGTTGAAATCTCGGTTGATTTTTTTTTTCCAATTTTTTGGGAGTCAAAAACGATGGGAATATTTTTTGCATTTGATGAGGAAAGTTTATCTTCCAATTTTGAGGATCATAATCGAAGTGTAATTTTTCTTTCACTTTTACATGCCAATAATTAGGTGGCATTTTTTAAAAATCTAATGGGTCAAAATTAAGGGCGAAGTTTTCCACTTTAAAATGTCAAAATTGCGTGGATTTTTTTTTCTTTCACTTTTCGAGGTCAAAATCGAAGTTTAATTTTTCCCCATTGAGGAGTTGAAATCCAAAAGATTTTGTGTATACTTTTGAGGATCAAAATCGAATGGGTGGGTTTCTTTCCACTCTCAGCGGTCAAAATCGAGGGGGTATTTTTTCCAATTCTTTGAGACAAAATCAAAGGGGAGCTGTTTACTTATAATTGTAAAATTGAAAGGGTTTTTTTCCACTTTTATAGATCGAAATCGTGGCGGGATTCAGTTTTGGGGTCAAAATCAAACGGGAACATTTTTTTTCCACTTTTTTCATGGGGGTGCGAAATTGAGGAGGAGGATTGTTTTTTCTTTTAAGGGTCAAGGGAAAGTTTATTTTCATTTTGAAGAGTCGAATAGAAGGGGAATTTATATTGCTCGAGGATCATAATCGATGTGAAATCTTTTCACAATTTTTGTGGGTTAAAATCGAAAGGGAACGTTTATTTTGATTTTTATTGTAACAATGAACATTAGCCTCACACCCTATCTCTCTAAAAAAAACAAACAAAAACACTCCTTTTTCAACATTATGCCCCCTTTTTCAACATCGGACCTCTCTTTTTAAAACTCTCACCTTTTTTCAACATTTAACCTCTTTATTTTACACTAGCTGCCTCCCCACCATATTTTTGAAGATCAGTCCTGCTTTTTTCAACATTAAAGCTCACTTTTTAACTTAATCATCCCCAGGACACCTTTTTTTAATGTAAACTTTTTTTTCATTTGTCCTTCTTTTTTACATTAACCCAACCCACTTTTTTACATTAACCCAACCCACTTTTTTACATTATCCTCACCCCTTTCTAACATTAATCTTTTTTTCTTTTTTTTTTTTTTTTTTCGAACAGTGTACAGAAAAAGTGGTTTTAAATCATATTTTTTGAATAGATTAATTGCAATCTCTTTTACATCTATCGATCTTCCCATTTTATAAATTCTGTTTTTGGACAGCATTTAATCCGCCCTTTAGGAGCGGGTATTTAGTCTGGTATATAAAATGAAAATGGTATCATGTCTGTGTGTGTGTGTGTGTGAGAGAGAGAGAGAGAGAGAGAGAGAGAGAGAGAGAGAGAGTGTGTGTGTGTGTGTGTGTGTGCACCTCTACAACTGGCCATTGTACGAAGTTGACATTCGCCAGATATATTTGTCAGCTGATAGACAGATATGAACAAACTAAGACGTGCAATGTGTACGTTTACGCACACACACACGCACGCACACACACACATACACACACACACACACACACACACACACACATACATACACACTCATATAATACACAGATAAAATGCCCTGCTTATCCAAACTGAGGCTAAGGACATATCCTTCCCTTTTTCCAGTAAACGAAATTCAGTTTTTGTGACCCTTTCCCGCCTACACATGATTTCATCATATCTACATTTCCACATACCCACCTCCACCCACTTACATTTCTATTAACATCCGGCATGGGTCAAAAACACCTAACCGTTTCATCCACCCATGAACCTTACCTACCCACAATCCGAATTTTACACTAAAAAACAACTGTTTCCTTCTTCTCTCTTCATTTGCCTTGAGAATGTTCAGAAAGGAATGAAATGTCGGGAAAAATTATTTCAGTTATTTCAACATGACTTGGAATACTGTCTTTTATTTCTCATATATTTACAAGAGATTTAATATTTGCATGTATTAACATTCAATACGAATGTCTGTTGATATATTTGCGGATCTCTCATCGTTAAAATTGGTTTGGGGTAACTTATGTAAGTGAGCCCTGTTTTAAAAAATAGATATCTTAGGTAAATGATATCAATATACAATACACATAAAACCTTCTATGCCAAACTACATGCATAGCATAAAATTATGTAATAAGAAAGGGGGGTGGTATTTGATCAACACTGCAGGGGTGCCATGTTAATATGACTGTTTTGTTTTTAAAACGTTTCTTGGGTAACCTACGTAAGTAAGCCCTGTTTCAAAAATAGATATGTTGTATAAAAAATATCGATCTACAATACAAATAAAACTTTGTAGAAAAAGTCAGACTACATATATGGCAAAAACTATATAAGAAAAGAGAATGGTGTTCGATCAACACTGCTGGTGTGCCATGTTAATATAACTGTTTTGTTTTGAAAATCCCCGATACAGATATATGGCAATCAACTGATGGTCCCAACAAGAAACAATTCATATATTATCCCATTTTAACAAATAACGGAAAACACCGATGAAAATTACATAAATTGTATTGACAGATATTGGGTGACTGAAGTGACACAAAAAAATCTTTTGAAAAAGTTTATTTAATGTTTACTGTATAAAACTGTGAAGCTTTCTTGAATATATATATATATATATATATATATATGTATATATATATATATATATATATATATATATATATATATATATATATATATATATATATATATATATATAAGTGACGATTGGAAGGTGAAGAGAAGTCTAATCACTTCACATCTGCAATACAAGCATACATTTCTATATATATATATATATATATATATATATATATATATATATATATATATATATATATATATATATATATATATATATATATATATATATATATATATATGTATATATATATATATATATATATATATATATATATATATATATATATATATATATATAATACATATGGTACAGATCAGGTTAGCAATATAGCATGAAATAAAACAATGTCTGATATGTGATGGATTTATTTCATCGAGTGCTCGACACATTCAATTTTATACTTCGAAAGTCAACTTATTTTTTAGTAGAGCTGGAAATATATAATCAGAAGTGTATTTGCTACACAAGTGGATTTGCCCAATGAGGCCCAGAGAGGGCAGAAACATAAACTTGTTTGTGTAGCGAATCCACTTCCCATAATATATATATATATATATATATATATATATATATATATATATATATATATATATACCGGGCTGCTGAAACGTGATGTCATCACACGGTCCACATAACAACGTCGGACCTCATATACATTCTTTAATTTTTTAAATCCGATCTGACGACGTTACTGCGTGTGCTGTGTAGATGTAAAGTAATCTAACTGAATGTTTGTCGTAATTTGACAAAACACAAACAAATGATTGAGAATACGTTTGTAACATCTCAAAGAGAAATCATAATCATTAAGATAAGGCTTTATGCATTTCACTGTATTCCAGTAAGTATCTACAGCGGGTCTTTTACAGTACAGGAAAACATAGAAAGTGCAGCCCGTTACATGTTGAGACAATATGCTAAATTAAATATCAGAAAACCAGTGTCGAATGTTGGAAAGGTAATGAGAGGTAAGAGAAAGAAAAGTGAGTATTAGAGAGCCAGGATGTTGGCCAAAAAGAGCTAGCTCGAGGTATATCTCTAGATGCTGTTGGGTGGGGAGCATGGAGTGACTTATGACCTTTTTGTGTTACAGTTCTTATGTAGGTATTTCTTTTCCAACTAACAATGACACTAAATGAACTGATATTGAAACAATATCGGATTATAATTTTAAAAAATACTTTATCTGAAAATGTTTGAAAATTAATCAATTTCTGAGTGTTTTTTTTTTTGGCCCTCTTGGTTGTATATTTGCATATATACTGACTGACTTTTCTTATCAGTGGATTGTTCGAATAAAGAATTTTAATGCTTCATTGATAGCAAGAGAATGCCCCACAAAGTAAAGGAACGCCTTGCCAAGGATTAAAAACACTTGACTCCAAATGCAAGTGATAAATATTTGTGGATAGTTCTTTTATTATGTTACGTTTCATTAAACTTAACGGGTGAGAGATTTTAATGGTTGTCTACATAACGGAACGCCTGACTTTTCTGACGAGTGTACAAAACTCATCAGAAGCAGTTCTTAGCTGAGAAAATGAAAAGAGGTTTTGGGTGGATGAAAGTTGCCAATAAGATGGCAGAAGTTAATGAAAGAAATCGGTAAATATATGGTTCAATAAAGGTGGTACTCGGAGAAGTGCCCATCGGGAAATCTGCCCATTATGAATTCATCAAAGGAAGAAAAGAAACTATAAGGTTCTATTAAATACTTCTGGAACAGCAAACTGCTGGTTTGGGGGGGGGGGGGTCATTTTTTTTTTTTTTTTTCATAAATTTTCTCATTTCTTTTCATACAGAATATAGAATGAATAGATAATAAAGACTTTTTATGTAAAAATCCTAAAGTTGTACCAAAGCTTTTGATAAAACCTTATAAAAATTTCCCAGAGATGGGTAAATTATGTTAAGATTTCCCCCCCCCCCTCAACAAATTTGATACAGTCAATGTACATTATTGTTTAAAAATGAGAAGAAATAAGAGAATCCATGAAAGAAAAACAGCAGTAAGCTGTGCTGAAATAATAGAAGTTTGTAAATTTTTCCGGTTGGACAAATTATGTTTTAATGGGCAATTATTCTCCTCTGATGAATGGACAGATCGTCGGAATGATGTTTCTGTTTCGGAAGAAACATGCGTGCGTGTGTGTGTGCGTGTGTGTGTGCGTGTGTGTGTGTATGTGTCTGTGTGTGTGTGTGTGTCAAAGCGTGATTTCTTTATGGGCAGATTTCTTGATGGGCATTTTTCCAGGACCTCACTGAAGGTGGCGAGAGGTTGTCTCCCTTTTTGTAATTCATGCGCGTGTTTGTGTGTTTATAGGTTCCACGTCTTTTTTACCTTTTTAATAGGTTTGTAAATATCTAAATTGTCTAGAATCTAGATTCTCCAGAATCTGGATATTTCTAAATATTGTTATTCTGTTCCAGTGGAAAACGCCAATGGTGTCATTAATAGAATTTCGAATTCGAAGCAAAATCGTGACATTAGATGAATTAGATTGATAATATAGATAGTTGTTGTTTGCTTTGGAAAAAGAAAATAAATAAGTTCCGTCAAAGGCAGCGTAAAACCCTGTCGGTGTCTATATCATCCAACTATAACACAGAGCGAACTTAATATACATCTATGACAGTAGGCAAAAAGTATCCGAAGAAACACCTATCATCATCATCATCATCATCATCAGTCTTTTAGGGTCCGTCGTTGGACATAGACCTTCCCCAGGATTTGACACACTTCCCTATCATGGGCGTCGCGGAGCCAGTACTTCCTGAACCTGTCTAGCTCGTCTCTCCATCTAATATTTTTCTGGCCTCGGTTGCGCATGTGGTCTCGGGGGATCTATGTCGTGAGTTGCGATGTCCATCGATTGCCTGCCATTCTTGCAACATGGCCAGCCCACCGCCTTTTCAGATTTTTAATGGATTCTATGATGTCCCTAACCCTTGTCTTTTCTCGGATGTACTGTGCTGTCTTGTAGTCTCTTCATGTGAGGCCTAGCATTATTCTCTCATGCGCACGTTGCATGGTTCTCAATTTACGGGTCTGTCTCTTGGTTACGTTCCATGTTTCAGCTCCATAAGTGACTATTGGGAGGATGCATTGCTTATACACCCTTCTCTTTAGGATCAATGGGATCTTCTTATTTTTTAAGGTTGAGCTTGCTTTGCCGAAGGCTTGTCATCCTAGTGTGATTCTTCGCTTGGTTTCTTCTTCTTTTGAGGGTAGTCCTAAAAACTTGCAGTCATGTGGTCCAACAATTACAATGGTTGGAAAAACCATCATTGCACAAAGTTGCCTGGTAAGCAGTGAGCAGACCTCAAAGATGCAGGACTTGGAACTTGAACATCTGGTGAAAATCTGAGGAAACTAAGAACCTTCACCTGGGGAAAAGACGCAATTGTTCAAAATGAAGGAGAACTTGTGCTCTGTTCTAGGATGTTCCGTACTACAACAGCAGAATATAGTCTATCAAGTCCGGGCGCCAAGTTTTTGAAGACAATTTTGTGAATTTGACATTATATTTTTTTCGGGGTTATCTAGGGAGAATGACTCATGATAGTAGGTTGCTATGAAAAAACGAAATTATCAGTATGACACAAGGTTTATGGCGGGAAAATGTTCTTACCTAATTAGCATGTGATGACGTCATCATGTGGTGGTGATCTTGGATTCTGGAATTTCTTACACAACTCTCTTGACATTTTACAAAAAAAAAACAAATTCTACTTCGAAATTCCGACAAAAATCTGACTAAAATGTCTGCGGTATTTTACTTCAAAATTATGCCAATATATGTACACCAGATATTTGTCATGTGCACAGCAGATTTCAAGGCATATTTTCGTATATATCATTTACTGACTGAGTAGGACTGCAGCACATAAAGAGTTAATGGATGTTGATACTAGTAATTTCAGTATGTCTTGTTAACGAAATAATTTTTACCGAGAGAGGAGGAGAGATGAAGAAAAGAAACAAGCAAATAAACAAACGGAGAAAAGGGGGAGAGAGAAACAAAGAAGAGGGAAGAAAGAAACAACGAAACAAAGAAGGGGGAGAAAGAAATAGAAAGATACAATGAAAGAAGGGGGAGAGAAACAAACAAACAAACAAACAAACAAACAAACAAACAAACAAACAAACAAACAAACAAAGGGGAAGAAAGAAAGAAAGAAAGAAAGAAAGAAAGAAAGAAAGAAAGAAAAAAAGAAAGAAAGAAAGAAAGAAACAGAGGACCGAAGAAATAACGAAGGGATGAAAGAAACAAAGAAAAAGCAACAAAAAAAAGACACAAAGAAGCAAAGGAAGATGAGAGAGAAACAAAAAAAGCCGAGAAACAAAAAACAGAAAGATGGAGAAAGAATCAAACAAAGAAACAATGAAGGAGGAGGAAAGAAATAAACAAAGACCGAAAGGGGAGAAAGAAAGAAAGAAAGAAAGAAAGAAAGAAAGAAAGAAAGAAAGAAAGAAAGAAAGAAAGAAAGAAACAGAGGACCGAAGAAATAAAAAAGGGATGAAAGAAACAAAGAAAAAGCAAAGAAAAAAGACACAAAGAAACAAAGGAAGATGAGAGAGAAACAAAAAAAGCCGAGAAACAAAAAACAGAAAGACAGAGAAAGAATCAAACAAAGAAACAATGAAGGAGGAGGAAAGAAATAAACAAAGACCGAAAGGGGAGAAAGAAAGGAAGAAAGAAAGAAAGAAAGAAAGAAAGAAAGAAAGAAAGAAAGAAAGAAGAAAAAACAAGGGAAACAAAGAAACAAACAAAAAAACAAAGAAGGAAGGGAAGGAAAAATTGATTAACTAGGTCGACTTTTGTAAAAGTCATATGCACCATATACATGCATATATTTACACATATATCCAAGCATATGTATAAGTATGATGTCACAATTAAAAAAAATGTGAATAGACATAAACGTATATATGAACTTTAAGGCTTATATTAAAAGGAAAAACTCAGACTACTTCAAATGTCGTTTCCTGACATATGCGTATAGAATGACACTTATATATTTACATATGTAAAAAAGTTCGAGTGCATACATTTGCATTTTCCTGTAATGGTTTAAAAAATACGAGTGTCCATTTGAATAAGCTTCAATGTCCGAATATGCCAGTCACTTGCTCAGAACTACAGAGTTATGCCCCCTTCCCGAAAGCACATTCAGATAGCACAAAGTAATACTATGTCCAGAGAGACATAAACAAACAATATGGGACAAATAAAAAAGAAAGAATAAATGAAAGAAAGAAAAAAAGAAATAAAGAAAGAAAGAAATAAAGAAAGAAAGAAAGAAAGAAAGAAGCACATTCAGATTTATACTAATAGCATAAAGTAACACTATGTCCAGAAAGACAAAAACAAACAGTGTGGGACAAATAAAAAAAAGAAGGAATAAATGAAAGAAAGAAAGAAAGAAAGAAAGAAGCACCTTCAGATATATACTAATAGCACAAAGTAACACTATGTCCAGAAAGACAAATTAAATAGTGTGGGATAAATGAAGAAAGAAAGAAAGGAAAAGGGAAAGAAAGAAAAAAAAAGACAGTAAGAAAGAAAGAAAGAAAGACAGAAGCACATTCAGATATATACTAATAGCACAAAGTAACACTATGTCCAGAAAGACAAAAACAAACAGTGTGGGACAAATAAAAAAAGAAGGAATGAAAGAAAGAAAGAAAGAAAGAAAGAGAGGGAAGCATTTCACTCATTCCCTCTTTCAAACTGGAACCTCCTCCGTTGTCTTTCCCAAGAAAGAGTCATTGATTGATGGATCTTACAGACTCCCTTAATCTATGTCATCCATCAATGTCGTGAAAAAGGGGATACAGCTACCAGTATGAATTCAACGTTTGCTATTTCACAGACAACTTCGTTATAAATGATATTGGTCAGCTCCTTAGCCGAATGCCACGTTGGGAGACAAATTCTTGCACATGGATTAATCGACAGTCGGACTGACCACGGGCTAGCCAGGAATTCTACCACTACTTCAAACATTTTTTTCTCTTTTCATTTTTTGTTTTGTTTAGTTTTGTTTTGTTTTTTAAATCCGGTCATGAATGTTTGTGGGCTGCCATTTTCTTCTCTTTCCCATCTCTGTCTCCATATCTTTTCTTTATCCTATTTTGCTTTATTGGTCCAGAAATACGTAGCCTCTGTCCAACTGATTTATGCCAAGCGGATAGGTTCAGGCGTATCAGAAAGCACATCAAGCCCTGGATTAAGAAGCTCAGTAAAAATAGAGGAAATCGTGGCAGAAGAAAGAGAAGGAAGAGAAGGAGAAGGAGAATAAGGAGAAGGAGAAAGAGAATAAGGAGAACGAGAAGAAGAAGAAGAAGAAGAAGAAGAAGAAGAAGAAGAAGAAGAAGAAGGATTCATTGGGGAAGGAGAGAGGGGAGAATAGGAAGAGATCGAAGAAGAAGGAGTTGGAGGAGGAGAATTAGGAGAAGGGGAAGGGGAAGGAAAAAGGGGAAGAAAAAGGGGAAGATAAAAGAAAAAGAGGAGAAATCACAGAAGAAGTAGAAAGGGGAAGAAAAAAGAGGATATCTAAGAGGGAGAAGGATTATTGATATAGTTTGGGTGTGTTCTTCCCCCCTTCTCTCTCTCCCTCCCTCTCTCTCTCTCTCTCTCACACACACTTTAGAGAAAGAGAGACAGAAAGACAGACCGACGGACAGTTGGAAACAAAATAGTGAAAAGGCAACAAAAACTGAGCAACAAAAAGACAAGTCTTCGGATATTTCGACACGTATGTTCCATTGCTTCTCTCTCTCTCTCTCTCTCTCTCTCTCTCTCTCTCTCTCTCTCTCTCTCTCTCTCTCTCTCTCCGTCTATCTATCTCCCCACGCATACACAATCTGTCACTCTCTTTCACACACACACGAACACGAACTCCCACACTCACAGATTCTTGCACGCGCAAGTACAAACTCTCAAACGCATACAAACAAACTCTCTATCTCTCTCTCTCTCTCTCTCACACACACACACACACACATACATATATAAACACAGAAGATCTCCTTCTCTCGTTTTCTGTCTATGTTCCTTCTCGCGACTGTCATTTCCTGTCTACTACTATGAAAGAATACAATTGTGGTAGTCGGGAGGTTGCGTATGTCTGTCTATCTGTCCGTCTGTCTGTCTGTCTGTCTGTATGTATGTATCTATCTATCTGTCTATCTATCCCAGTCTGTTCATATCTATCTATCTATCTATCTATCTATTTATCCAGTCTATTCGTATGTATGTATGTATGTATGTATGTATCTATCTATCTATCTATCTATCTATCTATCTATTTATCTATCTATTTATCTATCTATTTATATTTATGTACGTATGCGTGTATGTTTCACGGATGAGAAATAATCCGACAGAATGATGAGAATTTGACAACGTGGAAAGAGAAAGAAAATGAGGAAAAACAAGTGTTACATATCGAGAATTTTGTTTGTATGTTTGTATGTATGTATGTTTTCGTATTTATGTACTCATTTATTGCAGCCTGTCTGTGAATGTATAAGAGTACGGAGGGGTGGATGGATCATATTCTGTTTGCATGTACATACGCCTTTCTGTACGTGACCATCTATCACTCAATATTCGCTGGTATATAAGTGTATCTCAGAACCTAACCCCTGTATATGTGTGTATGTGTATCACGTTCTGTTTGCATGTTGCTATTTATGCATTCCTCGACATAAATATACATGTATATAAAAAAAATACGAATATGTTAAAAAATGAGTACACCTCTACGAAAAATATTTATGGCAGCAGAGTTTCAATGCTGAACAGTTTGGGTCAGATAAATACCTGATAATATCTGTTAATAAGGTTCCATTGAAAAGATCTAGCTGTTTCATTCTCTCTAAACTAAAGTAGTGGTGTACTCATTTGTGGGCCACGCTCTATGTATGTATGTATGTCTCAGGACATACTTACTTATGATCATGTTCTTAAAAGTGCATGTAATCTGACTGACAGTCGTGAGTTCAGTTCCTTGGTCGGGTAGTGCAAAAATTGTATACTCTGGTTTGCTGGAAGAGACAGACAAGCGATATCAAATGGATAGATCAACTAAAATAAATCAACTGATACGATGTGTCCTCTGGCATGGCCAGTGGAATGAGAATAATCTATCCACGGGGATTTGATAAGATGCTCAGTTCGAAAGGTTACCTGACTACGACTGGCAACTAAGGAAGGCTGGAGTGTACAGCGACCGAGACATCGTTACGATAACGACCAGGATGAGAAAACTACACTGATTGAATCAGTGTACATAAAGGGATTCGTCATTAAAAATCGTATACTCAGATATTTTGTCTTCATTTTGACGTGACGGCAGATGACATCAATGATTTAAATGTCTTAAGGAGACCTTTTTTTTGTCGTGGAAAATGGCCAGTAGCATGGAGACAAAATTACCAGTTAGTAATCGCTTGCTAAAACTGCTACCAAAACAGTCGAAGGTTTCTTAAGTATCTAAGTTGATCAGGCTGGTTGGCAATGTATGCGTGTGTTACACGTACGGAAGATAAGGACAAAAAAAAAAAAAAAAAACACCGGATAAAGTCTTCAAAGAAAAAAATTCCCATCGGACAAAAATCCCATCCCCCTACCGGACGAAAACCCTATATAGTAAGAAATAAAACAGAAATTCGTTGGAAGCTTTCAATAATTTTCTTACTAATCCACTAATTCGAATTAAAGCATTTTACAGATGTTCATCGGTCAAAAGGCATCAGGTGAGAATGTCAACACTGTAGTTTGAATATTTCATCGAAATTCGTACTTTTAAGTAATTTAATTAAGTATTTGTGTGTGTGTGTGTGTGTGTGTGTGTGTGTGTGTGTGTGTGTGTGTGTGTGTGTGTGTGTGTGTGTGAATTTGAATGAATGAAGGTTTCGTCCGGTGGTGATTCTGTCTGGTGAGTGCTCATCATGGATACTGAGCACAGGCTACACCAATGTAGCCAGAGGAATGGGGATGTCACCATTATGTCCAAGAAAAAACGAGAGGGTTAATTCCCCAATACCTTTTGTCTGAGGAGGATTTCAATTTGCAATAAAAGTTTATGCTAAATTGGTCCCTTAGTTTGTGTCCAGCAGCATTCACGCTGGCTCTTTGGGATTTTAGACTTTTTTTTTAGTGATTAATTTTATTATTGATGACCCCAAACACGATGTGTTACCAATGGAGGACATTGGTCATATGAGGGTTTCTATTGAGTGAGTAATCATTCTTGTTATAATTATGATTGGGTTGACCTTGTTCAGTTTTAAAAAATGCATATGACTACTGTTGGAAGATAATGCGTGGGAAGTGAGTTCGCGTTCGTGTTTATCTGGAATATTTCAAGATAAAGCTGGAGGACTGTCTCCTCATGGTGTGTGGCGCACCAGCATCCAAAAAATGTGGACACTAATTAACACTGACGGACGTCTGATAAAGAGGCCGTATACGTCTGGGCGGCAGAGCACAAAAACCAAGATAGGTAGAGATCCTTCCCCTCTATCTCACCCTCTTTCTTTCTCTCTCTTTATCTCTCTCACTGATGCACACACATACACACACCACACATACACACACCACACATACATACACCACACATACATACACCACACACACACACAGAGATTAGGAAATGTCGTTTAACAAAAGGCTCCCATTTGACATAGAAAATGAACGCGTGATACGTATGATATCGCTCTGTAAACCTACGGTGCCAGAGAGGGGTTCAAGTACCGGATTGGGCAACTTTCGGAAGGTGCGGGCTACTCATTTATCATTTGGGCAACCTGTACTTATTTATTCGCACTCCCATGAAGAGCAAAATGTGACACATGATCAGGTTCAACGTGGGATGGAGCAACCCACGAAAAATAGCCCCAGCCGATGCACCAGAGTTTGCGAACGCAACCATGGTCGCAAAAGCGTCAGGACAAGCTCAAACTGTCCTTCTCAGTGCATTGGGACAGCACTGCCCCAGGCCGAACTGCTGGGCCGAGTAACAGAGCGAGAACCCAAGTTCCCAATGCGCTTAACAATGCGCAGTTTCAGTGTCCCCTCATTGGCTGATGCATCAGACATGTGCACTCGGTCTTTGATGTTCACCAGCGCACAATTCCGGGCCATTTGTCAGGCAAGCGTCAGTACTGGCACCTCGGGCTCGGGCCATTGAATAGATACTACACTTTAATCCATGTTAAAGGGTCAGACTGCACCTATTTATTTGCACTCCTATTGGAGCAAAATGCGACACGAAGTCAAACTCAAGCTGAACGTGAGAAAAAAATGGAGCAACCCATCAAAAATAGCTCCAACCGATGCGACTGTGGTTGCTAAAGCAACCGAGGTTGCAAAAGCATCAAGATGAGCCCGACCTGTTCCTCTTGGTGCAATGGGACTGCGCCGCCCCGGGGTGAACTGCTTCTCCGCAGCTGGGCCGAGTAATAATAGGAAAATCCAAGGATGAATCCAAAGGTCCCCAATGCAGTTAACAATGCACAGTTTCTGCGATCCCTCATTGACTAACGTATTGCACCTGCACACTCGGTCTTTGATGCTCACCAACACACAATCTCCAGCCCATTCAGCAGATACTACACTGTAATCCATGTCAAAAAGTCAGAAAAAAGCGGGGCTGAATGCAACTTTTCTACAACCTTTGCAAGTTTGTTCTGTTATTTCTATTATTATTCGGACTATCCTCATCTTGGTTGTTTTTCATACAACGTTTCGGCCGTTGTACTCTACGGCCTTCATTAGGTATCATCTGGTAGGTTAGATAAAGGATTCGGTTCGTTACTTCCCTCACCTACCAGATGATACCTGATGAAGGCCGATGAGTACAACGGCCTAAACGTTGTATGAAAAACAACCAAGATGAGGATAGTCTGAATAATAATAGAAGTAATAATAATACCTCATCTTAAAAATTCAGAGATACAAGTTTGTTCTGCTTCTCCCATCTATTTGGAGCAAACGATAACGCATCTGGGGCATGGGATATAAAAATTACGATATAAAAAAACATTATTTTACATATTGATTAAACCTAAATTATATATTGAAAATTAAAGATTAAAATTACCTTAGGAAAGAGAATGTAGAGGGGTAACTTTTTCCTATCATATTTTACAGAAATAACAGATGAAAGAAAGAGTTGATACCTGTGGGAACACTGTTAACATTTTATTTTGGATTAATTTTTAGCGAAACCCGCTTCTTTTTTAAAACCTTCCAGCTACTTCATGTTATTTTTTGTGACAACCTTATGTTCTCCACCTTGTTTTAAGAAACGGTGACCAGTCAAAAGAATAGCGGTGTAGTATGAATTTTCTAACGTAATTCATACCACTTGAGTGATTTGTTTTAGCATTTTTTGTAAATTCAAAATTGTTCTCACTTTTTTTCCATATAAAAGTACGATTTTTCAAAAGTCAAACAACCGATTATTCTATTCTTCCTGAGACATAAGGTACGAAACAGAAAATCAAATCACAATGAAATTTCTCTTTTAAATAAATACACGAAAAAAATGATTGAATTATATCTAAATTACGTAATTGGAACAAATTCAGCTGAAAGATTTCTGTACTACAGTATATTCCTTTTGACCGATGCCTTTTGACCGATGCCTTTTGACTGAACGCGATTGTCACGTGCAATAGTCTGTACTGCGTTGTTGTCTTTTCCACTGATGTCTTTGATCTTGATGCATTTTGACCTGGATTCTACAAAACGTTGGGTGTAAATACGGCGCACAATCTTCTCCATATGTAACTACACAAGGCGAGAATTGACTCCTTATTACAAATTGAATGTAACAGTTCGTGCATTATTGTGACACCTTTTGTTGAGGGGGATGCGAAGGAGAAGTTCACCGAAACAAACTACAAACTGTGGATAAACTTCGACGTATTGAGAGCAACATACCAATTCCAGCAGACTTCCAAAAAAGATCCATTGCGGCCATACCGAAACACTTCCAGAAATTGATGCCTAAATTGAAATTTAACATTATAGGCGAATCGTATCATTGCATGACGCAAAGAGAAGCTTGTTTGTCTACAATCGATCAATGAAAAATTGAGTTATTACCAACTGCCAATTGGGATATTTTTCTTTTCACCCAACTTGTATATTCGTTAAAGTTACGCTGTAAAGGTTTTCCGGCGAACACAACAAATCTTCCACAGAAGACGTCTCCCTGTGACTCTCCGACGTAAGACTTTGCAATAACTGTAGAGTTTTGGTACGCTGACACCTGGGATACGGATAAAACCCCCAGGGATGGAGTGTGGGGGTGGGTAAGTGGAGAGACGATGTATACATACTTCTCAATTTCCAGTTGTTTTTTCGTTACTATTTATTGCTAATTTATCTTTATATATTGCTTTTTTTATTGAAGATAAATAAAATGGGTTGAAGTTGGCAAATTGTTTTTACAAGAATGGCTATAAAATTAAGGTAATTTAATTGCTTCTTGTTCATTTTGAATTACACCAAGTCAATCATTGTTGGCTTTAAAAACAAAACGAGGTCGAAACGTCAGCATTCGAAACGTCTGAAACTGGCCTGAGTATGAGATGATGCATAATACTCTGGCGCCTGCAAATTTATGTCCGGTTCGATTCAGAGTTGTGATGAAAAGCAACAAAAAATTAAGATGAAAATAAAAACTAGTCAAAATTAATAATCTTGCAATACTTCATCCAAAAATAAAACTTTAAGAACAAATTGCTTTTTGCTTTCCCTAGTAACCTGTGATCAGAGGTTGGATATAGCACTGTTGTTTGATAAAAACAACATAGACAGGATTGCATTAAAAGAAAAACACTTTTTATTTTACCAAAATGTACAATAACATATTGAGGGAATTTTAAGTAAAATTCAAACAACGTTTTCATCTTCAGATTTTAATTTCTTAGATAAAACTTACATGTAATATTTAAAAAAACCAGTACTCTATAACGAGCAAATCTAAAGCTAAATCAAATTAATTGATTGTATATGACACCTCAGTATTGCTCTCTGTCTTGCCAAAATAAGCAAAGAAAAATGGATTAGCCGAAACATTGTTGGAACATGATCAACAACAAAAAGAATGCATTGAAAAAGAGAGAATTGTCCAGATAACTCTTGTTATGATAGTGGTTCTTTTGGAAACTACAGACAATATATATATCTATAAAAAAATTAAGGAAATGGGGCTGCTGCAGGAATCGAACATACAACCGACAGGTTAAACACATTATTGTAGCGTAACTCTTACCATTGAGCTAAACAGCTACTAGTGTGGCAGTTGCCTAAATAACTGTTTTAACTCCAACTTCCCATATTGTTGTTTCTCGATCTATATCGCTCTATTCGTTTTTTTCAATGCAACAGTTATGTGTTATATATATATATATATATATATATATATATATATATATATATATATATATATATATATATGCGTGTGTGTGTGCATGTGTGTGTGCGTATGTGTGTGCGTGTGTGTATGGTTGTCTGTCTGTCTGTGTATGTATACCTTTCATGATATATTTTCAATTTGTATAAATACTAAAAGAAAAGAACGGATTTTATCCATTGTGACTTCAATCACACTGCTCAGTATTTAATAGAGCTATTAATACATAAACAATACAAATTACAAGGAACCCGGTGAATGTTAACATTTCGTGACTACTGCTTTCATCAGCAACCGGCAATATGTTTCCCCTGTAATTATGAAAATATTTCTATATATGTATGTGTGTATGTCTGTCTCTCTGTGTGCTTGTGAGGTGTTTAGAAGGTGCCCTGTGGAAAGGCATAAACCCACTGCTTCTAAAGCTCAGATACATCAACAGGTATCTTGTCAAAATATAATGTTCCTGGCATTTTACAATATGAGACGCAGATGCAGGTGTGTAAGCATTGGAAGTAAACCAATCTTCAAAAACCACCTGACCTGCCCAGGTATTGTCAGCAAATAGTTCTTACCACAGAGAGAGAAAGAGAATTGAGAATTTTTCATTATTTTGATTTATCCAATTTATTATTTTTAACGTTGTTTCATTCTTTCACCTACCGTTAAAGATCGAAATTTATGTCATTTAACGTAACAATCAGGGAGTTTGTTTTGTTTTTTAAATCCAAGAAATACTACTTCGGGAAATTTTTTCACATATTTTTGTAGATTTTGTTATTCTAGAGTGGACAATATTTATCTATGGATGGCTGTAACTAATTGTTTTGCCAGTCAAGTGACTTCCAGTCTTTGGAAAGAACCTGTCGACTTCATTTTATTTTTGTCTCTCAACGCTTCATCTTCCATAAATGTCGTTTACTATTGTTGACATGACCTGTCAATCACTTATCGTTTTACAATCATCTATTAAACCAAATTCTTTATGCAGCACGTGATGATTTCATTTCAGTTGGCTAACGATGAAACTACCTCTTGCAAGTTAAATTATGACCACTCTACGAGTAAATTATCTTTATCAGATTTTTTAATCACAGAATTTCATTTTTCTTTTAATTTAAGACCTGTCAACAAAATGGCGTCAAGATGATTAATATATAGATTATAAAGTTAACATTTATTTCAAAAGTTGAATCCTACGTGGTAACTCAGAGAAATTTGTCTTTTTCTTCTTTTTTTTAATAATTTGGACATAGCTCTTCCTGATAAGAACAAGAAAAACTGGAAAACTCATCTTTTTAAATTTCAATTATGTTTCTAGAAAGGGCGTTGAAAATTTCAAAAGACCCGTGAGTCTGCCTAATAAAAAATCTAATAAAACATGGCAAAAGTGTTTGGTCTCTCAAAATAAACTATTTAGTATATTTGATAAACTTGGAAATAGCAAATTATTTGGACAGCCTCTTTATATTGACGGGGTGGGGAGGACTATTTACCGATATTTTTCCGGTCAGATTCTGCGTCTCTGTTAACAAAGCAATGATAACGTCGGGATACAGTGACAGGCACTGTGACAAACCACTCACCTGTCATTCCGAGGTTATACTTTTCAGCCATGTCCCTTGAAGCCCGTTTGATTGTATTATTTCTTATGTCATTCCAAGCAGGAGAAAACTTAGTATATGCATTGTGAAAGGAATAAAGGGCGAATTGCGTCCCATATTGAATAAGAGACAGTGCGTTTTACTTATCAAAAGTATTGTTTCAAAACCCCGAAACAAGTCCATGGTGAAGCAGCTGATGATCCCCACAATAATATTAAACGTACAACATTAAACTCCAAATCAAAACAACAATAATTAGACTTAATATTCTGCGCATAACGCAAAATATCTGATCATAAAATATTAACAGGAATCGATAGGTAACTGACTTGCTCAAAGAGGCATCGTAGGATGATTGGGTGGACGTTTGATATTAGAATTATGAAATATTCAAACTAAAATTCTTCTTTTTTTTTTTTGCCGAAGTGTGAAGTTTATGAAAATAGGGATAGATAGATAGATAGATAGATAGATAGATGTTTTGATGTACATATATTAGCATAAATACGTTCGTGTGGGTATGTATTGGAACTGGCGCATACGTAAGTTTCTTTTCAAGTTTACGCGTATAGATAAATATAATGAATACTTATATGATTATAGCGTACGTATGGATGATGGTTTTAATATGGGTGGCTGAAGCATATTACTTACTTCTCACTTTTCCATCTGAAGATGATTTCTACAACTTTTGAATCGTAGATATGATAGATAAAAAGAATTGTGACATAACTGTTCATGAATATTGTGAAAATTGGTCAGTTTGACTCAATCGTTAAGAGAGCTACCTACCGATCACTACTAGGTCGTGATTTCAAATCATGATCGGGAAGTGTTAATTTTGTATATACGTTTGGTTTAACGTGACGGGGCAGGAATATAGAGAAGATTTTACTCTCCTAAATGATTGTTGTTGTTGCTACTGGGGAAAACAAAGTCAACTCCCGTGTCTGAATTGGTCTGGAATGAGTCAGTACATTTTGAAAAATTGAGAGAAAAGGTGTGGAGGAGGGGTCAAGTAAATTTGAGGAAAAAATAAACCATTAGTTTTTCCTTCAAGATTTGAAACAGAAGTTTGATTAACCAGGATTTTTTTAAAGTGATAAATCAGAAATCTTCAGGAGTAAAATGATTTGAAAAGGATAATGCTTAAATAGCTCAGACTTATTTGATAAACATTAATCTAGGAATCTGTGAGGATTTAAAATTAGTGCACTTTTTTGTTTAAAGATATAACGCTGAAGCAAGAAAGACTCCAAAAATATTAACTAATGGACTTAACGATATATCCAATTGATGGATAGACAATGAAAAGTTTTCCACGAAAAATTCGCGTAAGAGGATATTGAAATTGTGACCTGAGTTCTATTTCCTGGAATTTGATATACCCCGTACTCTGCTGTCAACTGAACGTGTTCTCTCACTTGTCGTCGTCTGGATAGAGATCCGTTGTGTCGCCAACTTCTACTTCCATTTGTTCGATGACAGACGTACACGGACGCGAATGGAAAGAACGAAGTCTTATATGCGTGACAGTTCAATTACTAAATGCGATATAGAGGGGTATAGGAAGAACCTCAGTAGTGCTAAAACTCGTCATGTGTTCAGAGATATCTGTAGACACGAGGGTTCAACTTCCGATGTGATCAGAAACAAGTTTCACCGAAGACATACGACTACACATATTTGTCACGACGAGAAACAATGTTATTTTTCCAATCAAAACTACTGACGAGATGAATGTAATTTTGCAAAAACATTTGATAGAGTTGAAAGTTTTCATCTCTTCTTCGGCTTAAATCCTCTTTGTGCGCATGCCCGCAGGTCTTCGCTTCGTGTCCCATTTCACTGCTAGCGGCGACTGCCGGTCAAAATCACAATTAATGCTTCCTCTTGTGGAAACTCAATGTTCCCCTATCCAAATTTCAGTTTTGGTGCTCAGTCTTATCAGTTGGAAGATATTACAACTTATTTATCAGAAGCATGGCTTGATATTTTGGGGGCCCGAAAGGGGGAGGACTTGACTTGAATGTTGAAGAGGTGCCCTCTCCAACATATAGTGAGTTGGACAGTAGAAATGCAATAGGTAAACTACTATTCATAAAGCATTCAGTGGGCCCCTCCCTGGGGGCATCTAAAAATAGCCTCTACCCTTACTCAGCTATGCTTCTTATATTTATTATTCTTCGTGTTTGATTCCTGTTTGTTTCAACACAATCTTTGTCCTTTGACAAATTTTTGAATAAAGAATTTGGTTTGGTTTCAGGTTTTTTGCATATTTGCACCAGATTTCAGCTGGTTATCGTCGGTGAATGTGTGACAGGAAGGGCATTCAAAACACCAGTTCTCACCTCATTAGCTTCACGCTGTTATTATCTGGACGATCTCAATTATCCTCGCATTCATAATCCGACCAATCTCGATTCTAGAAATTTTGGAAGAGTCGTTCCCGTAATGACTCACACAATCGGATAAAATAAAAATCTACTCAGCAAATAGAAACTATTACTGTCGAGAAATTACGGTCATAGTTAGACAGAGTTCACCTCAAAAGAGAAAACTCAAGTAATTGCAGGTCAAACAGATGTATCAGCTCTAATCGTACAAAATTAGAAAAATCGAATAATCATTGAATGTAACAAGTTGGCTCAAAATGTATACGAAACGGACACGATTGAGTGGGAACGGTGATTTACAGGAAACTGTGCAAGCCACTTGGATTCGACCCTGGAAAAGTTGGTGATTCAGGGTAAACACCCCATCAAAGCAAGAACACCGGATCCATTTGCAAGAAAAAGAGGGCCTGCATTGCCCCCCCCCCCCGCCCATACATACACACACGCACACTTTTTCCAGAGTGGATCAACGGTCTGAAACGAAAGAAAGCAAAAAATACAGGAGCCTTGCCAGAGAATCGAATGTGAGTCGTTAGTTACTCTATCATTCGCAGATTCGAGATATACAACACGTTTTTGATCTCATGGTAAGGCAAATATGGTCATATTCGAGAGATAAAAATAGTTTGTGTCTTTCATGATCTGTGAACCAACAATAAAAAATTACACACTTGGGGGTCAATTGGTACGTGGTTTAACATGAGCAGGAAAGGATGATAGGATAGGTGCTGCTGACCTCTAAGGTTATCGGAGGTCACTTTTTGATTAGAGTATCTTTTATTAGCCAAACGAAAGTATTTGAAGAGCTAGTTTTGGGTTTTTTTTGTTTTTTTTTTTTCTTTTCAAAACGTTGTGCGAACCTGAAAACGTTCTCAGAGAAAAACAGAAACAACTTTATCTTACTGGCACTTATGTTGAGTACCCAGAAGTCCAATCAAACTAAAGTATCACATCATTTGTTTCCTGCTTTGGAGTATCTTTTGCAGTTAGGGACATATTTTTCCTGTGTTGTTATATTTCCAGATATTTCTCCAGGCATCACGATAGTTGATAGTATATCATGAACAAACTTTATCCAGGGTTTAAAATTTTTCCCGGATTTTATAGGTTGTAACCTATTTTTAATATCTAAAATTTCGAAATGAATCAATGACTAAACTTTCCAATGTTCATATTTCATAGCTGAACAAGTAAAACAAAAACTATAAAAAAAATTATTCTCTAGCCACAAAGTTTCGGGACTATGGAAATGATTACCGGAAAATGTAATGTTATCAATAAATGTAAATGATTTTAAAAAGAATTACGATGTATATTACTCAATTGCAAATGTTCAAAGTCCTAGATATTGTGTGAATACGATAGTTATTAAGTCTGATTGTATAATACAATTTGTATACGCTTTTTACGCTAAAATAAATCTTTAATGTTAAATGATATAATTTTGAAAGTTATGCTAAAAATGTCATCGAGATTGAAGATTTCCTATTGTGGTGCCTGCAAACTATAATATAATCCTTTGTGTATTCTGTATTTTTCCGAAAATGGTGAGCTAAAATTCCTGGTGCGTCTTATATTTGGAAACATTATTGCGATACATAATTGAAATTGGTTCATACTCGTCATAATGCGTTTTTCATTCAAAATTAAAGCTCAATCAGGATGGTGGATTATTTATGGTAGCGGATTATTTGTAGTAACATAAAGTACTTCATTTTCTGACAAAATGAGAAAATATAAGGGACGGGTAGTATCAAGTAACCAGTATCTCAGATATAACTCATCATCTATCTATCTATCTATTCATGTCAGTCCTGTCATATCAATCCATCTATCTATCTATCTATCTATCTATCTATCTATCTATCTATCTATCTATCTATTTCAGTCTGGTCATATCTATCTATCTATCTTTCTATCTATCTATCTATTTCAGTCTGGTCATATCTATCTATCTATCTGTTCATAGCAAACTATCTATCTATCTATCTATCTATCTATCTATCTATCTACCTACCTACCTATTTATCTCAATCAATCTATCTATTTAATTCTGTTCATATCTATCTATCTATCAATCTATCTATCTATCTATCTATCTATCTATCTATCTATCTATCTCTACATCTTTTGATCTCAGTCTGGTCACATCTATCAGTCTATGTTCATATCTATCTATCTATCTATCTATCTATCTATCTATCTATCTATCTATCTATCTATCTCAGCTTGGCCACATCTATCTATCTATCTGTCAGTAGTCCTACGTTGTGATGAATTAAAAAACAGAAGATATGTACTCGAATGTACTTGAAATAGGCTTTCCTGGAAGCATTTAACGGTGTCTTTAAGCCAGCTTCAGTATAGCTGGGGCGGAATTGAACTACTGAAAAAAATAGTAGTTATATTTGATATGACCGATATTGAAAAAGAGGTTATTTCTAAAAATATTGAGACCATTTTTTCACTCAGGCTATTCAATGCGTTTAATTCTCTTGCCGTAAAGAAATTCTTTCCAACACTAACGGAGGTCTTTGTGATGCTAAAAATGTCACGATTGTTTTTATATCATAGAACCTGCAAATTATGATACATTCTATGTCTAAGATGCATTTTTTTCAGAAGAGCAGAGCTAAGAAATCTATGTGCGTGTTATACATATAAATTTAGTTGTAATGCATAATAGTATATATATATATATTTGCAATACATGGGATAATGCGTTTTCGATTCAAAACTGAAGCTCAATCTTTCACTCAGTCTGTTTCATGTGTTTGATACTTTTGCCGAGAAGAAATTTTATCTAACACCGGTGGATGTCTGAATTTGTAATCTATGGCTGTGTCGTCTGGTTTTACTGTAGATAGATGGAGTCAGCATTTTCTTATCTGAGCATTTTGAGCAATGAACGTCAGTATCAATTTTATGTATATGGTTCCAGATTTAATAGATTTCTTATATGTCAGTATGTTTTCTTCTTCATTCCTGGGTCTCTACATTGAGTTGTTTTAATCTTTCAGAGTAGGATATATATCCCTGTCTTGGAAAGATAGTTGTTACATATTCATTCCATACACTAAATGTATTAAGGAACAGGTAGTATCGATCAACCGTTATCTTAGATATGATCTATCTATCTATCTATCTATCTATCTATCTATCGATATATCTGCCTGTACACCTACGGTGTAATCACCAAAACACGCTCGGTAGTATTCGTTATCGAATCAATGTAGCGCCACGAATGGCCCGACCCGTCAGCCAAGTGGGTAACAGTGGGATGTATCATTTTAGAAAACTTTTTACATAATTTGTTCTGGTACACGTGCAGGCTATGATGATTGATTTATGCGATATATATATATATATATATATATATATATATATATATATATATGTGTGTGTGTGTGTGTGTGTGTGTGTGTGTGTGTGTGTGTGTGTGTGTGTGTGTGTGTGTGTATAGAGACAGAGAGAGAGACAGAGAGAGAAAGAGAGGGAGAGGGGATATAGAGATATGTGTGTTCATTGGTTCTCAAATGAAATATGATTCTAATGGTTCTCCTTTAAGGTCTGATGCTTTCATTTTTTCGTTCACCCAAATTGAAAACATACTTGTACCATGTTGATACAATTTGCTGAGTGATTATTTCATGGAAATGTAGTTAGCTTGCTATTTCTCTCCTTAGAGAGAGAGAGAGAGAGAGAGAGAGAGAGAGAGAGAGAGAGAGAGAGAGAGAGAGAGAGAGAGAGAGAGAGAGAGAGAGAGAGACGTACAGTCAGGCAGAAAGAGATACAGAGGTACCAGACTGACAGAAAGCACTAATGATAGATTGTTAACAATGTAATGATGGGATACAGTTAGCTCTTGAAGGAATACCAACAGAGCAAGAACAATGAAATACTGGGAATTGTGCAAATGACTTTGGTGTGTGTACATATCTGCGTAGAGAATAAAATGAGCAAAATATTCTTGAATTTTGCCATTTAGATTGACCACAGCAAAAAAAAAAAGAAGACTAAATAAGTAAAAAAGGGCTTGACGTTTTGTAGACGCTGTGCTGGCAGACCACAAGAAAGAGATTATTTTTTAGGAAAAAACAAGATGAATTAGGATAATTGAGAAATTGACACATATTGCTGTGTCATGTCAGGATAGACAGGCTAAAACGATTAAACTATCATTATTATTATTATCATTATTATCATTATTATTATTATCATTATTATTATTATTTCTATTGTTATTATTATCATTGTCATTATTTCTATTGTTAATATTATTCTTATCATTATTATTATCATTATTATTATTATTATAATCACTATCATTATTATTATCATCATAGTCATCATTATAATCATCATCTTATTATCATTATCATTATTACCATCGTCGTCATTATTATCATTATTATTATAGTCATTATTATAATCATTATTGTTATTATCATCATTATTTTCATTATCATCATCATCGTCATCATTATCATTATTATCATTATTATCATCATTATTAATATTATCATCATTATTATTATTATCATTGTCATCATTGTAATTATCATTTTATTAATATTATCATCATTGTCATCATTATAATCATCATTTTATTATTATTATTATAATCATCATCGTCATTATCATTATTATCATTATTATTACAATTATCATTATTGTTATTATTATTATTATTATTATTATTATTATTATTATTATTATCATTATTATTATTATTATTATTATTGATCTGCAATAGAAGTCAATGCACAATTTTAATGATTGTTAGTTCTGGAGTTTTAGTATATAGTTATTCTATCGTATCAAAGGTAAACTTCTTGTTGATTTCAGCCATTTTAAACACATCTTTTACAATGAATAATAAACCATATTCAATAACATTACGTTGAATAGGAAGCAGTTTTCAAAATTCTGTGTCAAATTTTGTGGACACAAAATATATTAGATTTACCTTTTTATCGAGCTTGATATTTTTCAAACCACGAAACTCTCATGGGTTACAGCTAATAATAATAACAATGATAATAAAAATGATGATGATGATATTGATGATTATAATAATGTTGATGATAATTATAATAATGAAGTTGACGATAATAATGATAAAATGATGATTATAATGATGACAATGATGATAATAATAATGATAATAATAACAATAATGATAATAGCAATAATAATGTTGATGATGATAATAATAAAATGATAGTTATAATGATGACAATAATGATGATAATAACAACAATAATAATGATAATGATAATAATAATAATATTAATAATTGTAATGATAATAATAACAATAATAGTAATGATGATAATAATGATAATAATATCGATAATAATAATGATAATGATAAAAATATTAATTATCATAATGATAATAATAATGATGATGATAATAATAATGATGATAATGATAATGAATATAATAATAATGATAATAATCATAATGATAATAATAACAATGATGATAATAATGTTGATGATGATAATAATAATATCAATAATTAAAATGATGATAATAATAATAACAATAATAATAATGATAGTAATGATGATAATGATAATGATATTAAAAATTATAATTGTAATGATAATAATGATGATGATAATGATAATAAAAAACTAATAATGATAATAATGATAATGATTATAATGATAATAATAATAACAATGATGATGATAATTATAATAACAATAATAATGTTGATGATGATGATAATAATAATAATGACGATGATGATAATCATGATAAAATGATAGTTATAATGATGATGATGATAATAATTATAGCAATAATAATAATAATAATGATAATGATAATAATATTAATGATTATAATGATAATAATAATGATGATAATAATGATGATAATAATGATAATAATAATGATAATGATGAGAACAACAACAGCAACAATAATAATAATAGCTATGATAATAATAATAACAATAATAATAATGATAATGATAATAATAATAGAAATAAAAAACAACAAGAGTAATAATAATTATAATAACAATGATGATAATAATAATAATAATAATAATAATAATAATAATAATAATAATAATAATAATAATAATAGTAATAGACCATAGAGTAAAAAAGAAGGAGGGTGAAAAAAGGGAAAAATACCAGGACTTAGCAAGGGAGTTAAGGAAGATGTGGAACATGAAAACCAGGGTAGTACCGGTCATAGTGGGCGCACTAGGAACTGTCCCCAAAACGCTGAGAGAGAGACTGGAGGAGATCGGGATTAGGGGAAGGACAGAGACCGTACAAACCACAGCACTACTGGGAACTGCACGGATACTGAGGAAGGTGCTAGAGATATAAGTACTGCAGCGAATCGTAGCCCTGTCATGATATGCGAAAGAGAGAGGAGACGTTAGCTGAAGACCTGAGGAGACTTACTGTCACTCAGCCTTCAGCGATAACCACTGGGCAACCGGTGTGAAACTGTAAATCGTAGAATTACTGCGACCTATGAGTACTAGGAGAGGAGGGCTGGAGACTTGAGGAGACTTGCTGTCACTCAAACTCCAGCGGTTACCACCAGGCAACTGGTGTGAGATTCCAAATAATAATAATAATAATAATAATAATAATAATAATAATAATAATAATAATAATAATAATAATAATAATAATAATAATAATAATAATAATAATAATAATAATAATACTGCAACTGGTGTGAGATCCCTAATAATAATGATAATGATAATAACAATAACAATGATAATAATAATGGTGATGCTGCTGGTATTGCTGATGCTGCCGCAGATGGTGGTGCTAGTGATGGTGGTAGTAGTAGTCCTAGCAAATATGGAATAAATTGAAAAATCTCGACACCTTATTGAGAACTTTGTTTTATGAGCAAGGCTGCTTTCTGATGACGCGTTGAGATAAGCTCGTGGATGCCCCCTTTGATCCAGATGACAAACACATGACCTGTATCAAGAGAAGCGGATTCGCGTCACGCTGACTTCATACTCCGGACCTAAAGAATCTTGAAAACGTTTTCAGATTCCCGGTCATCCATGAACTTTATCTGACTGCTAATCTATCATCTTCTCAAAATTTTTCGGTCTCTAGTCACAAGAGTTACTTCTTCATTTTTTGATCTTGATTCTATTTTTTTTCTCTCTCTTAGTACTCGCTTATCCATTCACAGTTTCCTCCATCTTCTTTTTTTAAATCAAAACATCACTCTCTTTCTCCCTCTCTCTTCATTAGGAACCGTCAAACCTAACTGTCAACTGGTTTCTTCAGTTTTCAAGTTGGTATGGTTGGCTGGCTATGTGTCCATGTAGGTAGAAGGCTGAAAAATTTAAACATCCACTACTTGTTATGTAGAGAAATTATTTTTGTGTATTAACCTCCAATAGGTTTTTAGAGGAGGGGTTCAATTAGCAATTGTCCCCAATTTTGTGTCAGGCAGCACTCACGCTTTTTTTCCATTTTGGCCTGTTATTATACGTGATAAAGAATTAGTAGATCCTAATGTATTTATTCGAAAAGGGAATGAAGGACCATGCATATATGGTTGAAGTAATGACGAGTTGATTAAATATCAGAAAATTCATTTTTATCCCCAGAGTTGTGGGATTGTGGAATACGTAGTGCTATCAACAAATGTAAATGAGTATAAGACAAATTACAATGTTTGTTCGACCACCGCTAATGCAAAATGTCTTTGACTGAGATATTGTATAAATATAATTATTTGATGTATACTTTTATACATAAATTCTATTTTTTTTCTCTCGCACTAAAATGAATGTTTGAATGGTTTAGTGATCACTATCCAACAAAACGTGAGAGAAGTAACTTTTTAATTGATGATCCCAACACGACATGCTACCAAAAGATATTGGTTGCATGACGGTTTCTAATGAATCTCTTTTCCTGTATTTATGATGGTCTTTTCGTATTCTAAGCACTTATTTGCCCCATTTTTTATTTTTCAATATTTGGCCCTTTTTCTCCTTATCAAGTGTCTATTTTTTCCCTCTCTTCGTTTCACTTCACCACACCCTCTTCCTGATTGTCCTTAGTCCCTTTCTTATCTTACTTTTTATCTACAGATTCACTAGGCGCTTCTCAAAAGTTTCGGGAACTTATCAATTAAAAGAATTACTTGATTCTTACGCTAAATTCCACCATCTCCTTCGAAATAGTCTCTTGTTTCCTCACCAAATGTACTGGCTCACCAAGTTTACTGCTTACGATGTTGGCAGTTGAAGTCCATACTACAAATGGCTAGTACACAGTACACCATTTCACAAAATTTTAGTTAACCTATACATACATATTAGGTTGGTGCAAAAATAATTGCATTTTTTCATTTCAAACTTTTTTTTGGATAAAGTATACCATTTTAAAGCGTGAATTTCGCTCTATTTATTCAAGCTGAAAGTTTCCTTATCACTTTTTATTCCAGTTTATTCGATGTCTCCAAATCAAGGATTGGAAAAAAGCAATTTCGTTGTATGAGTTCAAAATAGACATGGAAACTGCTTGTAGTACCAATCAAGTATTTGGCCAAGGGACCAACGGAGATTAGACCTGCATCAAAGATTATGGTGACTGTTTGGTGGTCGGGTAGTGGAGTCATTCCCCACAACTTCTTGGATCCTGACGAAACCATCATAGTAAAGAAGCGTTGCAAAATCGACAAAATGCACCAAGAGCCGTAAAATTTACATCCAATATTGGTCAATCAAAAAAGACCAATTCTTTTCCATGACAACGCCAGATCGAATGACCCTGCAGAGAAAGAACGAACTAGGTTACAAGACTCTACCTCATCCAGCTTACTCGCCTGACCTCTCTCTGATCGATAACTGCTTTTTCAAGCATTTCCACCACTTACTGCAAGGGAAGGTTTTCAACAATAGCAGAAATGCTTCCAAAGTTTACACTTGTTCCGGGACCCGAGGATTCTATGCTCCCGGGATAAATTGACGTGTTTCTAGTTGGTATAAATGTGTAGATTCTGAAGGTTCTTTTTTCTCTTGATAACCTTTATTCTGAGCTGAGATATACTAATATGCCAGAACATTATAACCATCTGCTTTATAAGATGCTGGTCCTCTATTAGCCCGTATAATAGCTTTTACCCAACTGGACATGGTCAATTCAAGACCTGTAAGAGTTTTCTCTTTAATCTATGGCCAGGATGTCAACAACAGGTCCACTAACTCTAGCGAGTTATGCAGTGGAGGCACTGTAGAGTGACTTTGTTGGATCAACACATCTCATAAGTGCTCCATGGGATTGAGATCTCGGGTCAATGTTGAGACAATGACATCTTTTTTGTTTACTTGAAACCATTCCAGTTGAACGTATGTAGTGCACTAGGATGCTTAATTCGACTTGAAGGTCACTGTTATTGTAAAAAACTGGTGTCATGAAGTGTTGTACCTTTCATTAAATGATACTGAGGTCAGTGATGTACGACAAAGTAACTCCTACATTAATGATAGGGCAGCTTTTCTCATCAAAATGTTACCCAAACAATCAGCTTGTTGTTTACCCACTGAGCATGATGGTGAAATCGCTTCCCCTGGATAATTACGCATATATACCCTTTATCTTATTCTGGGGTCAGTGACACATCGTGCCAGGTTACCTTCTGTCAGTGATACACGGTCCTGTTCCAACACTTGAATGCCAATTGAAAACGCTTCAGGTGATAAACATTGGCTTGCATTGGTATTCTGAGTGGCCTACAGCTACATAGCCCTATATTCAACAAGAATCTATGTATTGCTTGTTGTGACGTACGTGTCCGTTTACTTTGATCGAAGCTATCCGCAAATTGAGCCACAGTAGCCTTTCTTTTTGGTTTGTACTTGGTGGGGAATTGATAAATTTTCACTGCCTAACGCCTTGTGCACAGTTGGTTATTTCCTTCTCTCGCGCTACTATCGTAACTTGAACTCATTTGAACCAAGGAGGCAGCCAAAATGCGCCATCTGAGCTAATAGCATTCCTATAGCATGACAGGGACCTGCCGACACACTTATATTGCTCGCCTTTCTACATTCTTCGATCGTAAGTACAAATATTTACAAATGTATAAGTGTATGTTCCCTTATGCCAAGAATATTTATACCAATGGAAAGAACAGTTCATGTTCGACAGAATGAAATAATTATAAAGACAGAGTGAGGACCATATTTTGTCCGGCACTGGCGTTAACTGAGTGGGATATCGAACAGTTATAGATCACATAAATGTATAACACAGATGCTAAGAGTCGAGCCGCGTTTAGGCCGCTTCCTTGATGAACGCAAGTTTGAGTTCCACAGACCGCTCATTTTTCCTTGTTCATGAATGCGATCAAGGACTGTTCGATATGCTATTCGGCTAACAACGTCGCCGGACGAAATATAGTTCCCACTCTAATGTCCTTCTGATTACTACGTATATGTATGCGCACGCGCGTGAATGTGTTTATTCTCTGTGTATAAACCTCTCTCTTACTTTCTAATGCTAAATTTTTCTCCTCTTTTTCATCCATTTCCAATTTCTGACACTCTTCAAGAAAATTTTTCCTTCGACTTTTTTTCTCCCTTACCAGTGAATTCTCCCAGAAGATATTTGACAGGTAAAAGGTTGATACACACGTCAAGATAAGGGGTAGTGTTCCGCTCATTTCCAGTCGCAACGAAGAGAGATATAAAAAAGTACAATGAAGCACCCAGAGAGCGCATACCTCTACCAACGCCGTAGACGGACTAAAAAAAAGTGGATAGAAAATAGAATATTGAAAATTAACAAGGGAAAATTTTTAATGTACAAATATTTGATTACTTTATTTGAAATATGAATTTAGCTTTTTCATCAACTACTCGTTTTCAATTCCTTTTCCAGCAGAATATTTTTTGAATGTACCCCAATCGAAACAAATTCCTGGATTTGCACCAAAATGTAATCAGTTCCTCAATAGCCCATGGAAAATGTGATGGAAATCCTTTGAGAACTGAAGAAATGGAACGTCTGCTCTAACAATTGTAGAACAATTTCTTCCCTACACCTTCATCATCTGATTATTAATTATTATAGGTGGTAGGCACAGCTAACGAAAACGTTCAACTGATTCATCATCATCATCATCAGTCTTTTAACGTCCGTCGTTGGACATAGACCTTCCCCAGGATTTGCCACACTTCTCTATCATGGGCGTCACTGAGCCAGTATTTCCTGAATCTATCCAATTCATCTCTCCATCTTGTGTTCTGTCGGCCTCGGTTTCTCATGTGATCTCCGGGGATCCATGTTGTGAGACATGATGTCCATCGGTTGTCTTTCCTTCTTGCAACATGGCCTGCCTATTGCCATTTGAGTTTTTTAATAGTTTCTATGATGTCACGGACACCTGTTTTTTCCTTATATACTGTGCTGTCTTGTGATCTCTCCATGTAAGGTTGAGCATGATTTTCTCATGTGCACGTTGCATGCTTCTCAGTTTGTAGGTCTGTCTCTTGGTTAGGTTCTATGTTTCAGCTCCATAAGTGACTATCTGGAGAATGCATTGGTTGTATACTGTTCTTTTTAGGATTATTGGGATTGTCTGGTTTTTGAAGGTTGAGCCTGCTAGCGTCTGATAGTTCAACGAGAGTAAGGATGACTTTTATCCTATGAATTTAGCTTCGATTCGTTTTTGCTTTTGTTTTTGTTTTTTTGTGCTCAAGTCTTTAAAAAATATTTAGAAAGCAAGAATGTTTATATGTCATAGCTTAGTTATAAAGCTTCAAATAAACTTCATATTGAATGCAAACTAATGTCTACAACTTGATGAAATTTCAGCTTAAGGGATTTACAGGAAAAAAAATAAAAAAGAATCGATGCAAAATTCATATTAGGTTAATGATTATCTTTCCTTTTGCTAAATTGTTAGCTGTTAGCGGTTATCTTTCCTTCTGCTAATTTTTTCAGCTGTTTATCAGTTTAGTGTTTTCTTAAGCAATGCTCACAACCGCCTATTGCTGAGATTTCTCCGTAATTTTCTTTTCAAGTATTGAATTTTTCCAATATCAACTCTTTATTTAGTAAGCTTAACTTAGTCTCATATAAAGCCAATCTCAACGGTCGACCGTCATTTCTCATTTGTAAATTCATCTAAAATATTGAATAGGAACAGAAAACTAATGATGCATCCGTGCACCTCTGAAAAAGAAACCGCACATAGGAGGTGGGAACTGGAGGGAAAACTACGGAAATGGAGAACATAAATGTAAACTGCAGATGAAGGAAACCACTGAAATGGAGACCGCGGTTATGTGCGATCACCGAAAGAAAAACAATCGATTAGGAGGACTGCTGGAAAGGAAAACATAAATCATATAAATCATATCTAAAAAAAAATCAATTTTAACCTATAATACCATGCCCGTGATTGCTGATGACGTAATTCTGTATTTATCACGAGAATTGATTTGAAAAAAAAAAGAATAAATTATTATTCTTCGATGAAAAAAAGATGTACCTCTGAGAAGGGAATAGCGAATATTTTCCTATCACGATAACAGATTGAAAAAAGAAACAATGACGTCAGTTAACTTGGGGCAACTGACTAAAAAGAGAACAAATGACGTCAGTTAACTGGGAATAGACAAAGCGGCCTGCATTAGGAATTAAGTTACTGCAAGTATCCTCAATACTCCTGCACCGTCTTCAGAATTCTAGCTGTTTTGTTTGTTTGTTTTGTGATTCTGTTATCCGGATGAATGTAATTGCAAGGCTATTTGGAAATGTTCCAAGTGCACCAGTAATTCTAGATACGACGGTCATCTCTTCATTCAAAAATTTTTTTCCAAGTCTAGACATTAGGTTAGCTTTTCACTCTCTTTCGATTTCACTCGTAATCAAGGGTTCACGGCGCTCGGAAGCAAATACAGCACCTGGGGACGAAGGTAGTACCCTGAGGGGACAGAGATAGTATCGGGGGGCAGATATAGCGCCAAAGGACCAAGTGAGCAAAAGGTATAATTATCAATCAACTTTGATCACGAAAAAATAAGTCTGATTTTTCAAAAAACAATTGATCGGGGATTCTGCCAGGCACAAACGAGGGACCAGTTTAGCATAAACTGACAAAACTAAAAACCTACTTAGATTGATTTTTGAAAACTTCTTCCTAGACATACTAAAGAGTAATTTTCCATCCCTTTAGCTCCATTGTTGTGGTCTATACGCGTGATACACACATAGCTAGCCAGACTAACTTGAAAATAGAAAAAAAAACGTGTGTTGACAGTTATGGTGGACAGTTCAAGATAATGAAATTATCAATTTGATACAAATTTGTATTCCCACCATCTTATTCAGTTCATGCACATTATGCTATTAGTGATATTTAGTTAGTGTGGCTTAGTACATCAATGGCCGAAATGTAAGAAAATATTGGTTGGAAGATTGTATAGCGCGAATTTCCAAAGCGACTCGAGTCTGCCTGCCTGAAACCGAATAAAGAACCCAATTGTTATTTTAATCTCTTTATTCTATTATCGTATTAGATTGTTTCTGTTGTTCGGTAAACTTAGCTCATCATAGTGCGGCATAAGGACATGTTCATGCAAGATGTCAGACGGTTGTCCCCTCTCCCATCATTAAGACTTTTGCCAACTCCCCGTTACTGCCGTGGTCTGGACCATCTCAACCTTCCTCGAATCCCTCCTTATTCAAATCGCACCTCCAATATTTGGCACTCCAATATTTGGATACTGATCCAAGTGCGCCATTTATTGTGGGCACGACTTGGATCCACACGTTCCCCAGCTTCTTTACTTTCCGAGCGAAATTCCAGTATTTTCCATATTCTCCATTTTTTTTTTTTCTTAAATCTTCACCACGTTGTTCGTTGGAACTGTCACGTCTAGGATCAAGCAGATTTTCTTTTTCTTGTTTTGTTGTTTTTTTTAATGTTTTAATAGTTGTTCTTCTCGTTTTCGCCGTTCTTAACGTTATTATTTTGCAGGTCGTTGCCCTTCTCCTTATCAGTGTTCCATCCATCCTCTTCAATACCCTTTGCCCCCCCCCCCAAATCAAGAAGATACGATGTCTCAGTGTCTTTTGCAAAACTCTTCCTCGTTCCCGAATGTTAATCTTCCATGTTTGCTTCAAAAATACAAGGGAATAAAGAAAGAGAGAAAGAAAGAGAAAGAAAGAGAGAGAGAGAGAGAGGCATCTTCTAATTTATGATTCCTTAATTTGATTGTATCTGGACTCTCCCCCACTCTTTCTGGAAAACTTTATATAAATGGCCGTCACTGATGTCATCGCTGTCCTCATAGTTGTCGCCTCTCTGCACCGCCTTCAACTCCAGGCTGTCCAATCACTGAAGCTCACCCGGTCGACATTCACCATGCAGCTTGTTTACACTGGTACCACACCTCTTTTTCGCTATTCGTCAAATAACCCCTATCAGCACATTCCCCTAATTGAATATCGGGGCGACGATTCCCTGTCAGGATGCTTCTTGATGGATTGTAAGGTCCACTGCAGGTCAACACATTCATTAATTGAAACCGTGAGGGAGGTAGATTGGGTGGGGGTTACCCGAATATCAGCCGCGTGATGAAAATCTTTGCCTAACCTTACAAATTTAGAAAAGAGCTTTACCCCCATATTCCACCCTCTACTACCTCACCAACGTCAGGTTTCCCTTGTCTTGGCCCGAGAATTCCTCGCTGCAGTTATCGAAAACTCCCAGACAATCACTCAGGAAATTTTGCCCCGATCGTAATAAATCATTAGCCTATAAATAAAGAGCGGTTTTAATTACAAAGACATATATGGTCCCATTTTTCTGACGATATGACAAGCCCTCGTTTAATATGAAGGGGAACATTTAATTATAAGATTCCATAGCCACGCGTTGAATAAGTTAAGATTGAGGAGATAGATAACGAGAGAAATGTATAAATTGTGATTCCAGGTTTCCGGTTACTGAGGAAAATAATTTCAATTCATCTGTCCTTCCCTTGAAGATTTCATTTAACAGGTCTGGTTAGTCATTCAATGGAAACCGCCAGGCAACAAAAGTCTCTTTGCAGCATGCCATGTTTGGGGTAATCAAATTAAAAAATTGGAAAATCTGATCCACGAATAAGTTGGGCAGGGATCACTAAAAAGACTGAATTTTTTTAAAAAGTGGACACCACCCCAGGGATCAATTTAGAATGAAATTACATTGAAAACTGACCCCTCCCCCCAAATATTGATGTGGGGTTTTGAAAAAAAAAAAAGGTTTCCCATACAAAGTAAGGAGTAAATGTTTAAATTTGCACCCTTTTGGCTCCATTTGAGTAGCATTTACGTGTAATACATACATAGCCAGCCAGACCAGCTTGAAAACTGGTAGAAACCTATTCTGGCAATTTTGATGACCATTTTCGTTGACATTTGCCCCACCCCATTTTTTTTTTCAAGAAAATAAAATTCAGTAATTTGTTTCATAGAAAAAAAAATCATCTCATCGAAATGCAAAAATATCCAGGAATTCTCCGACGGGGATTAATAAGTTGAAAATTAAATAGTTAGCTTTTTGTGAAATGATGTCCACATGATCAAGGTAACTAAAAGATGAAACGTTAACCCGAGCGATTACCAGTAATATTTTCAATAAGAAAAAAATTATTGAAGAATTTTCAGAACATGTTTGTATTTCTTGGTTTAGTTGCTCGTGTTTTGGTTCAGTCAGTAGAGATGTCGAATTAATGACAATTTGATGACATCGACTTTTGAAAGAGATGGAAACCGAAATAAATAAAATATTTTAAAGATGATAAAAAGTACAAGAACGTCTCTATTGCAAAAACACGCTGCTGTACCAACCAACGAACAATGCCGACTAAACTACAAGTAGTGTACCATTTGATCACTCAACCTGCAATGAAGTAACGAAATGTGTACAAGAACACTAATAATTATCAATTAATCAATGAATTTAAAATCTGAATGAAATTCAGAATTACTAAACACACCTTCATCTGTTAAAGAAGGACGGTATAATGTATAGTGTGAAATCAGACGTATGTAGTGATCAAGATTTCATTTATTTCTTATAAGTTAGAGTAACGAGCCATTTTTATCCCCTGCAGTGTCAAGCTTGTGTATCATCATCATCATCAGCAGCAGCAGCAGCAGCAACAGCTGTCGGTGGGCATAGACAATGCCCAATAATCGCTGGATCTCTCTATGGCGGTCGTCGCAGCGTTAATATTATCGCTACGCATTCTTATTGAATGTCAACTACAGTTTCATATATGACGTCGGGGGATCCAAGGTTTTGCAATTCTTGCCGAGAAGAACTTTTTTCTAACACCGTAGTTTGTGTCTTGGTACTCTGCTTTTATTGTAAATGGATCGTCAGCATTTTCTTAGCACAGCATTTTGAGTAATGAACGTCAGTATCCTCTTTATGTAAGTTATTGTGGATTTTTTGGACTTCCGATAGGGCAGCATGATTTCTTCTGTATTAATAAGGATGAAGATTGAAGATATTTACAAAAATGTTTACCCATTTTAGTGTGACAGAATACCAAATGAGGAGCGTGCTACTTATTTACTGAGCCACTGCAGCAAAATGTGACACAAGGTCGGGGCTTAACGTGGGAAAATAGGCGCAACCCTTAGAAAATAGTGCCTGGGCGTCTGCTGACACTTTTCCAGGGAGGTGGGGTTCAAATGGATATATTTCCATTGGAGGAGGAAAATAGTGTATTTGGGATATATCTTCCAACAGTGGTTTTGAGACTGTGTATCTGTCAAATGATACTTGGCAATGTTCTCTCAAAACCTGGTATTGCCAATCTTGTGCCAGAGAAACATATTCCATTGCAAAGCTATCAAAAACCATAATCATTGTACACAGACCTGTTGTATATATCAGAATTCAAATAAAGGTAATCCACTTTAAATGAATCAGGTTTTTTAAAGTCAAAAATATTATATTGTCGTTAATTGATTAGTTTGAACACTAAATGCTGGAAATAGGGATACTTTTCAGGTTACCAGGTTCGCTGACCAGCCAGCTCTTACGATTTTGTCTTGGTTTTTTAACATTTTGTGGTAAACCTTCAAGAACAACCATTTCAAATGATTTTAACAACTTTTGACCAGTTCTTTTGAGACCAGTTCATTCGATCATAACATTCTTACATTTGTATTTACATTACATGAAATATTGTTGTCTACTTCCTATACGTTGTTAAAATATGTTATACGGCTGCAGACTGAGCAGCAAGATTTATGGAGTCAGAGAGCTTGTGTCACAAATGGCAACCATCTTACGAAAAGAGTCAAGAATGCAATAGTCTACTATAACAATGCTTATAAGAATTGATATTTTGGTAAAAGAATTCGCATATATGGATTTAAGGATCATCTATTTGTTTTACTCATATTCGAGTTTGTAGCATTACCCCCCAAATCGCCAGATTTTTGTTGAATCTCCAGATTTGTTGATATGAATATTGAGATTTTGCACTTAGGAGGTTGGGTCCACCAGAGTATTTCCTCTATAGAAGGGGCTCTTGAGTTTTCAAAGTTTCCCAAATCGCTATCTTAGAGGTAACCCTGATACCAGCGAATAAGTATTTTTTTTTATATGTCTTTTTATATGGAAATATTAACGTTGGCTTACGTAAAACGATTATGGCACACCATTATTTTTATTGACTAGAAGGTTCCAACTTCCAAACTTCCAAACACACACACCCTTGACGAGAAGGCCTGCCCCAGGAAGGGAGGGGAATATGTTTTCTCCTCCTCAGCTGGTACCCATGAAGAAGGGGTGGGGCTGTGTTATTTTAATCTTTCAAGTCTGAAACGGACCGTCTATTTTGGAAATCAGCATCCAGAATCTTGGTTTCATGCCTGAGCCCAAACACCGTCGACTTGAACCATTTGGTAATACATAAGAACTTCGGCCACCTGGGCAGATTATTATTTACTAAAGTTAGCTTAGAAAGACTCACAGTTGAACGTAGGGAGAATAAGAACTGGAAGATTGTTTGACACCTTTCCTCAAAGAAGGGAGGGCCAGTCTGTCTAAAAAGTCAAAATTAAAACCCAGACGTTTTGCCTTTCTTAGAACCCAACAACCAAAATCATCAACATCAACTCAGTCAACGTTTACATTCGTTTCTTCAGTTTTTAAGTGGGTCTGACTGGATGGCTGCATCTATGTGTCACAAGTACAGGCAGCACCAGAGGAGCTAGAGTGATGGAAATGTTAACATTTATTCTCAATTATGTCAAGAAAAAAACTATTTTAATCCCCCCTCAAATAGATTTTTAGTGGTGGGGCTCAATTTACAGGGTAAGTTAATGCGAAATCGGCTCCTTAGTTTGTATCTGCCGGTATTCACGTTTGTTTTTTCAAAATTTCAGACATTTTTAGGGATCAAAAGGCGAGAGAGGTAGTGTATTCATTGATTACCCTTTTTTTAAATTCTTAATTGATCACCTCCGACACTACAAGCTGCAAAAAGACGTTGGTCCCTTGACTTTTCCTATTGAATAACCACCCAAACCTATTTGTTTCTGATTTGTTTTTTTTTGTTTTTTTGTTTTTTTCTTATTCATCTATCTTTTTGAAATCTCTGGTTGTACATCGACCATTGATGTCATTGGAAAATATACTTAACTCTATTTCAACAGACTTAAGGAACATAATTATATGAAAAAAAAAACTTGATTTCAACTCGTTTGTGCGTGCATGCCTACGTGCGTGCGTGCGTATGTGCGCGCGTACGTGCGTATATCATTGGGTGTGTGCACATAAGTGTTTAAATGAGTGAGTGCTTGCGTCTGAATCACTGGGGAGAAACGTTTCAGCTTTTTGTATTTTGACAGGTAATCTTATCCAACCGAAAAGATTTTTTTCGTCTGAGAAAGAGCACATTCGAATGTCAAAAATGATGGTGATTATTAATCATCAGATTATACATAGATTTGCACCTGGCTGAACAATAACGTAATTTCAAAGAGGAAAATAGACTTGCGGCGTTCAAAATTTTGGAAAATTCAACAACAACAAAAGAAAAAAATGTGCCACATCAGATCAAAGCAAAATTATATTGCCTTGACTTCATAGATAGATAGATAGATAGATAGATATGGACAGACTTCATAGATAGATAGATAGATAGATAGATAGATAGATAGATAGATAGATAGATAGATAGATATAAACAGAATGAGATGATAGATAGATAGATAGATAGATAGATAGATATGAACAGACTGAGATAGATAGATAGATAGATAGATAGATAGATAGATAGATAGATAGATAGATATAAACAGAATGAGATGATAGATAGATAGATAGATAGATAGATAGATAGATAGATAGATATGAACAGACTGAGATAGATAGATAGATAGATAGATAGATAGATAGATAGATAGATAGATAGATAGATAGATAGATAGATTCACATGAACAGATAGAAACGTACACGTAGACTGGGACAGAGAGAGAGAGGGGGGTAGAGATGAACACACCAAATGACGGATAGATAGATATGAAGATAGATGCTAAACACAGTTTAATCTGACAGGAAAACTATGTTACTCCAGTCCTCTAGGTGGAGAAAGTCTACCTCTCCATTTATACCTGTGCTCAAACAATAGTAGGTATGCATTTTCCACTGGCCCCATTGTCAATGTTCGAAACCAGATTAAAAAACAAGCGTAGCTGCTGCAGTGTCAAACTCCATTCCATTTCTATTCTGATGAAGATGATTATTGCAGTCGTATTGTACAGTATACATAATAAATATATTCGCTTATATATAAGACCAGTCAATATGACTCCGTCGGTAAGAGAGTCGCCTACCAATCACTAGATCGTGATTTAAAATCACGGTAGGGAAGTGTTGATTTTATACCTCGGTTTGGTTTAACGCGACGGGATAGACTAACTTTACTCCCTTAAATTGGGTGAGGATTGTCATTCAATCACTTCTCGTCTAGATTTTGTTATACGGGGTGTATTGATGATTATATGCGATACAGTCGGAAATGGTCTGACCATATCATACGTGATACAAAGAATTGTTTGGAAAATTTTCTCCACATCTTTGTTGTTTACACAATGTTTCTGTTGATTCTCAATAACAAATGCTTCAGGAATGGAATGTAATATAGGAAAGATATTGTCTTTTATCTGTCTCTTTCTCCGTTGATGCAAAGCAGAAAGCATCATAGACCTGAAAAAGGTTAGATAGTCCGAACAAAAGCTGGTATGTTAATGACTTCGTAAGGTTATAGAAGGTTGTTGTTGTTGTTTTTGTCGTTTGTGCTGATGTTGTTGTTGTTGTTGTTGTTGTTGATGCTATTGTTGTTGTTAAAAGTCAACTCAAGCCTCAGACTAGAGGAGGAGTTTGACAACAGGATGTTGAATCCTGATTTTCAAGGCCGGCAAGCCCTTTTCGTCTTGGAAGAATGGTGAAACCCATTCTTCCTACCATTCATCAGGCTCCATACCAGACATATGAATATCATTATACAAATAAAATATTAATTATAAATGCATTATATTACTTTGAAACTGTATTTGAAATTATAGTAGTGCAAAGGCCCAATTAACTGCTTTTAATTCCAAATATTTGGGCCTTGGCATTACCGGTAGGTGTTTGGCTTAATTACACGTTGAAACGGCTATCTTATCAGTCAAAGGTTCGATTCCTGCTGCAGCCCCATTTTTTTTTTAATCGTTTATACTATTTAGTCTGTCTACGCCAAATGACACATTCACTGTGTAATAAAGGGAGATCATTTCATGTATAGTTTTAAAGTGATATAACACATTTACAATAATTTTTGCTGGAATATACATTTATTTCATAAATACATATGTATATAATATTGCGTTGTCTAAGCCGAATGATAAATTCACCGTGTAATAACGGGAGATCATTTCAAATAAGAGTTTCTTCGTAATAAAACGTAATTTATAATCATTCTGTCATATCATATATCCATTTCTTCACAACACCTATCCACACGTATAGAGAGAAAGAGCCACTGGAAATATGTTTTGTTCATGTTATTATGAAATAAGTGCGTTAAGCACAAAATGTTGACATTCACCAAGTATGTATTCTTTCAATTCTTTTTTATTTTATATATCAATAGCTCTATTTACTATGTTAAATATTGAGCAGTGTGAATAAATATCATCAACAACGGTTAAAACCTGTTTCTATTTCTTTTAATTATGTTTACATTAAAAATGTAAAATACATTATGAAGTAAATATATACGTGAACTTGGGTATGTTAACGCTCATTTCATATGAAATTTTAGGTGTATCATGACATTTGTCCAAAAGAACTCAAAATCTCTCTCTTTCTCTCTCTCTCTCTCTCTCTATATATATATATATATGTATATATCTATATCTATCTATATATATATATATATATATATATATATATATATATATATAGTTTTTCAATTTTGGGGATATGGATTGTTCTACCACAGACAGTTTCATGCATTAGCCGTATTATTCAAGTAGATTTTTTCACTCAAGTGGATTTATATATATCTATATCTTTATCTATTTATCTATCTATCTATCTATCAATCTATCTCTATCTCTATCTTTCTCTCTCTCTCTCTCTCTCTCTCTCTCTATATATATATATATATATATATATATATATATATATGATGTTTAAAGCAGTAAAGCCTACTAAACAATGAATCTGTGTGTGTGCTTATGTGTGTGTGTGTGTGTGTGTGTGTATGTGTGTGTGTGTGTGTGTGCATCGATAGGCCCGTTGCATGACACGTAGTTGAAAATTGAGTGCATCAATGAAAATAAGCAAAAAGATTATATTGAAAAACAAAATATTTGTTGTGTAAAACAGGGCCTGTTTACTTTGCTTTGATTGGAAAAATCTATTGAAATCTCATAATTCAAGTTTACTGATAAATTCTATAAAACGGATTCTATTATTATTGTTATAGTAAGTATCTTATTTTGCAGAGAAGAAAACTCCTAAAACATTTCAAGCAATAAGAAGAGTTATTGATTCGTCATTGGGTCGTCTTCAAGACGAAAGGCCAAAGGGCGTGGGGCTGATATGTCCACCACCTCCTCAACAACAAGAATCAGGTTTACATACATTTTCCTCCTATCGTATTCTTTGAGAACCATTCTAAAAGAGCGTTCCCTTACCCGAGAATTCATTGAAATGAAACCGATACACCCACCCCATAACCTTTCTAATACAGAAAATGAAGTTTGTTCCTCAATCTTTTTCCTTAAGTCATCGGGAAGTATTTATTTGATAAATCGCTTTTGGGGTCCCGGGGTTGACATAAAAAGATACCAACGCAACGCATACCAGCCGTACGAGCATCAAAGGAAAGTCAGAGACCGACCGTTGTTTTGTTTTATCCCTTTGGTCTAAATTATCTTGCTGACGGGTACCTGCACGGGCTAAAGTATGGACATTTATCAAATCCGATTAGGACGCTACATGACATTTATGTTCTTACCGGCCACCGTATATTGACTGCGCGCCTAGAAAATAGATGCATATTTTCAATTATGACAGGATTAAAATAGACCCTTACTGAACACATCCTAAATGGTCATAAAGTCATACACATACGTGCATACAGTCTTTTCTAATCACTGAGTACTTGTTAAACATACTTTAAACACACACACACACACACACACACATATATATATATATATATATATATATATATATATATATATATATATATATATATATATATATATATATATATATGTTGCTTTAAACATTGAACACATTAAAAAAATTTTTCACAAAATTTTGTGTGTCACTTTGGTCACTTATTTCCCAATTGCTGTGCGTAATCCATGTAGTTTTCTCCATTGTTTTTTCGTATGTTTTACATACATACATACATACATACATACATACATACATACATACGCACTTTGTTATAATGGTACTATGTGTAAATTCTCTTTTGTTAGGATCATCAGTTGTAACTGTTTTGAGGATTGTAAAAACAAAACAGTTATATTAACCTGGCACCCCAGCAGTGCTGATCAAATCACATTCCTTTTAGCTATGATTTTAATATATAGCTCATGTTATACACGTGATTTGTTATTTTATACAGGGTATTATCATAATGCATTGTATACGGATGTTATTTTATACTGCACATAATTTAAGTCTTTTGAAATACAGTGCTCAGTTACGTATTTATTGGTGAGGGATCAGTAAGTACAACAACGCATGCATACACACACGCATGCACACACACACACACACACACACAAACACAAGCACACTCATATATATATATAGAGAGAGAGAAAGAGAGAATGAGAGACATACAGAGGGGGAAGAGAGCTAGATTACTATGTATAGATTACGCTGTTGTATTTACTAGTATGTATGTGACCTTTTTTTCATCTCAGCGCGATCCTGGTATAAATATGCATAACCTTATTTTTGTGTATAGTATATAAAGTATATACAGTTGTTTCGTGATACGTCGGTATCTGATTTGCATCAAATAAATGCTTCATATTCTTCATTTATACATATCCCATCAAGTACAAGCTAAAAATATTTATGTAACTATTTATAGAGTTATATTATGTACATATATACGTACGTATACACGCATACACATTAATACGTGGTATGTATGTTCAAGTATGTTTATACATATACACCTAATTTGTGAGGCCATTTTTAAAATTTCATAAATTCAGAAAATATACATACATGTCCCGGAATAAAACACTCCTTCATCAAATAGCAAATCAAAAGATATGTCTCTGTGTATACAGTAAATGTTCAAACACAGTAATGTAACATTATATATGTATCTGTGTGTACTGTACTCAAACACATAATAACATTTCATTACTTATGTCTTGGTATGTATTGTACTTTAACACATAATAACGTTTCATTATATATGCGTCTGTGTGTACTGTACATGAACACTTAGTGACGTACGATCACACAACGCATTTAACAGGAAGTACTAGTGTTTGAATGTCGGTAGGAATCATATTATACTAGATGATAACCTTTGAAAAATTCTGATGATAATTCCTCAAATCTTTAAATTATCCTTTTCATGTATGTATATTATCATACATATATATATATATATATATATATATATATATATATATATATATATATATATATATATACATATATACATATATATATATATATATATATATATATATATATATATATATATATATATATATATATATATAATATGATATATTAATATTTGATATCTAATGTCTGAACTTTTCTTTGTTCTTTCCCTTTGTCCTTTTTTTTGTTTACCATTTTCAAATATTTACTGATAATGCGAAGGACACTATTATCACTCTCGGGAGAGGGACAGATAGAAGCCTTAATTCTGATTTCAGACCTAAATCTGATTCATATAGTCACTGTCGTGGTCCCCTCTAAGCTGTATGCGTGCGTGCGTGCGTGCACACGCGTTTTTACAACCAGCACACAAAGAAAATTAATGTGTGCACGAGAGGGTTCACATAGTATAAATAACCTACTGAGTTTTTATTCAATAGATATTGATTCACACAGACGAATTCAAAAGAGTGCACATACTTACGCCATTGGAAAAAGATTTGTGCAACATAACATTTTTGCAACTACTGATCACAAAGGATTAGCGGGGGCATTGATCCCTGCTCCTGGCCCCTGGCCCCTTTACCCCTGACCCCCTCACACACTGACTCCAAAAGTTTTAGATTATATCAAATTGAAATTCATGAAGAAAATGATTGATGACGTTTCAAGTCGAAAACGGGAAGTTCATGTTATGAATCTATTTGACAGATACTACACTCTGATCTTGAAATGAATGCCACAAAAGGCTCAACCAGGAAACTAGGATAGTGCCACTGAACGATGTAAGGTCTAAAATTGATCGAGAACTGAACGGTCGTTGGGTTGACTGAACAATGTTCATTAAACGCAGCAATTTACCGAAATTACTTATTTACCAAGCATCTTCCACGTCCAGACGAGTCCTTTTTTCTCACCTTACCAAGGCTCTGGTTAGCTACATTTTCTACCATTTCACTAGTAAAATGTCCCGTTGAAGGGCAAAGTGCCAATATGGCCCTGTGCAGAACTTTTGAAGAATCTGCAAAAGCTTAAATCCACGGTCTGTACGGGGACAATGTAAATTATTGCGCTTCACTACAAAGACATTTATTAGAAGATTTTGAGTTTGTTTTTTTTTTGAAAATTAGGCAGTCATCATGGTGTTACCCCTTTGATGGTATCACCTGGGACGGTATGCCACATTCTCTGGTTCCATTGGTGCGGCCTGTGCGCTTGTTTCATACACAGCCAGCCAGACCAACTTGAAAACTGAAGAAATCTGTTGGCAGTTTTGGAGATAGTTCAAGTCGACGCTTTTGATATTTTGATTATAAATAGTAATTTACTTCAACAACAATTTCGCTATTTTCCTAGTATTGATTAGCCTCGGTCTTGTATCACTATGAATTCGATCATTCATCAAAGCCCTTTGTTGTAGACCATATTATATACTATCAGATAAGCCAATGGCAGCACTCCTACTCCATTTTTTTTTTTTTTTTTAGTTAGATTTTCTGAGATTTTCGGGGTTCCTCAGATCTAATGCCGTTTGAGCTCTCTGAGATTTTCATCTTCCGATTTGAATTTACACATTTTTATTTTCTTTGCAACAGTGGATGCCTTTTGCAATAGAAACTATGCATACCATAACACGAAAAAGAACAGACTGTGTAGATAGCCTACAACATTGTTTAGACAATGTGTGGCAACATTCATCTACATTTGTTTCAGTGATAAATCTGTAAGTTTCCAATCGAGTTTTCAAACTAATCCCCGTTAAAACTCTTGAAACACAAATAAAACGTAAGAAAATTGTCCAAAATGTATCGTAATTCTTAAGCAAATTCAGATGTTATGGAGTGTGTTGAGAATATACACAAGTTATAAAGAGTGTATTCTTCTGGCTTGTTTTCTTCCTTTCTATCTTTCTCTTTCTTTCTTTTTTCTTACTCTTCTATACCTTCTTTTTCTCTGTCTTGTACTTTCTATTTTTTATCTCGAGACTTGATTAAAAAAAAGGAATGTGACGTCGTGTGACGTAAAAGAGAAAACAAACATCCCTCTTTCTTTGCCCACTCTCTCTATAGTATCTTTATATCTTTAGCAATACTTTGACCCAATTTGAAACATTATACATTTCTTCCGTTCACTTATACACTCTTTTCCTCCCCACTTTTTCGTTTCAAATGCTTAGCGATTCCTTGTCGTAGTATTCATTATTGTCACAACAGCCGCGTTTTATTACAAATCTATACAATAATAGTTGTTTTTTCTGGGTTTTTTTTTGTTTGTTTGTATTTTTTTCTTTTGCTCTGTTTATAATATTTCCCATGGACTTATCCATTATAACCTCCAAGTTAAAAAAAGCAATTAGACAAAAGGAAGATACATACACTTATACAATTGAACATACTAATTAGTAAATATGTCTTTCATGTGGATAGATCATATTTGTCGGCATAATATGAAAGATGCAATTCTTATGTTATAGTTATCTTAATTGCTAAACAGGGGCAAAATTAGATTATCAAGTTATACAAAGCATGTCCGGAAAGTATTTATTCATTTCAAGTATCTCGAAGACCGTTGATCCCAACATTCGCGTACGGATATGCATATATGCATTATCAGTATTTGGATAATGATACCGACGAGATGATATTATTAGTTGACAATGTGGAAAGGAACACAATTAGCTTGTAAAATTAACAGTTCAAGAGTTTTCAGATATTTTGGCTTCAGAATAAGATGGAAAATGAAATGTTTCATTTTGTTTATATGTAATTTTTTTTATAAATAGATGAACAGTGAAACCTTGTTAAATAATCGTTGATTTCACAAACGATTAGAAACTGTCAATTAAAACTGTCACCAGAACTATCAACATAGGTTTCTTTAGTTTTCAAGTTGGGCTGGCTGACAGGCTGGCTGGCTATATATATATATACTCACCTACCACACACCACACACCACTGAAGATGGGAAAATCCCGAAGCATGTCTGGACCATTAACTTCTAAGGATTAATAAATCTGACCTCTGAACACTTTACTCCCGAATCTGTCTCACTCTTTACAGTTCACATTATATATATATATATATATATATATATATATATATATATATATATATATATATATATATATATATATATATATATATATATATATATGTGTGTGTCTGTGTCTGTGTCTGTGTCTGTGTCTATGTGTGTGTGCTTTGCGCTCACAGACTGTACCAATTGACCTAAAAGGCTGACCATCGACTCCTTATGTCTAGATTACTCCTTTTTTTTGTATTTTCACCCCCCCCAACCCCTATTTAGTGGGGTTCGATTTACAGTGTGATTCTGTGCTAAATTGCCAACTTAGTTTGTGTCAAGCAGTGTTCAGGCCTGTTTTGTTTTTAACATTTTGATTTTTTTCGTGATCATTGCCCTACAAAAGGCGAAAAAAGTGACTTATTCATTGATCACCCCTTCTTCCATTTTTTTAATTGATCACTCCAAACTTAAGGTGGCTTCTATTGAGTGACTTACCAGATCGTTTGTATTTATTCCACATTGTTAACTATTGATAGGCATTGAACACATTCGACAATGGTATTGATAAATTTCTACCCAGTTTTACTAAATCCAGTACAATGCTGAAAAAGGAGAAGTGTGCAAGTATTACGGGGATGGGTGGGAGCTGTCTTCTAAATCAGTGTGCAGAATCCCTCCTACCTCGGCTCTAACATTAACCACTAGTCCAAGTGGGAAATATGCAAATACCTCAGCCGATAATCAGACTCAAAACTTCCATAGATAGATAGATGATAGATCGATCGAAGTAATCCTTTAGAATACACTTACGTGCACATGTGCAATTATATTAAAGATGAATTAGGGCATGCCCGTTCAAAAGGTACATATTTTGTAGGGGCCTAACTGTATGGCATGTTGGTCAGCTTGCAATAACAGTCACGTAAAATACTATATACATATGTGTTTGTATTGTGAATGTGAAGTAATATATATATATATATATATATATATATATATATATATATATATATATATATATCTAATAGGAGGAAATCAGACAAGACGAGGTTATTTAATACTGAAGGAAGGAGAAACTAATCGTAAATTGGTATGTAGACTTTGTAGTGGTGTGTTGGTTTATTTCTAATCTGTTAACACAATCCTAGTTTAGATTTAAAATTAAAATCAAAGTTTAAGTTGAAATAGTATTTCTGCTATTATTTTTAAACTGCTCTCAAAAAAAGAACTAATCTTTCTTTAAACTATTGAAAAAAATGGGGGATATCTTGGTGGAGAATATCCTATCTATATTCCCCCTCACCGTAGAAAGAAACTCTCTCTCTCTCTCTCTCTCTCTCACTCTCTCTCTCTCTCTCTCTCATATACACACACACACACATGAAAAAATAAACATCCTTTGTCTTTTTTGATCCTATTCTAAAAAGATAAACATCTTCTTTAGTTCACTCACTCGTAAAAAGATAAACATCCTCTTTCTTTCACACATACTCTCTTTCTTTCTCACTCTCTCTATCAATCTATCCCTTCTATTCAAAACCAGCATAACATCGTAATGATTAGGGATACAGTTTGCATCATAACCACGTCACTTTTTACGGTTATAAAATATGTGTTCATCTCAGTAAAGATTTTTATTGTAAATCGAGTATTCCCCTTATATCAAAAACCACACATCCAAATGGCTTGGAATTTTATACAGCAATGTCTGGTGCAAGTACCAAAATATATGGTGGATATCAACTTCGTGTGAGGGCCAGTTGTCGAATTATCTCGGCGGATACACACTCGCCCATATTTCTCAAATTATAGTTAGATAAATGCTCGTCAACATTCATGCATACACAACTGTGTATTGTACATTTTAGTGTTGACGACATTGACAATTGCACAGTTAAGCGGGTATATAAACGAAATAACGGTTAAGAACAAATAAACACGTAGAAGGAAAATCTGACGCGGATTCCGCTTTCCTTAAAATAATGTCTCGCAGAAAGATACATTCTTCTGTGGAATGCTTCTTAAACCTCACCTCTCGGGGCATATTTCCTTGATAACTGCCAATAAAAAATCCACGTGACACGGCACACATGATTTATCTTTATGACTGAGTTGCAATTCAGAGACAGGCCGGCACGTGTATTGATTTTTTTTTTTTCTCCATCCTTTATGAAAACGCAGAAGCATTCGGAAGGGATCGGAGGCTCCTAATGACTGGAATAGAAGTGAGGCGGGGGAAGGCAGTAAGAGGATGTGTGGGTAAGCCGGCAGCCACAGTCAGTCATTCAGGTTATAAAGGCGATTATGGAAATGGTAGTAATATTCCTTGGAATGCCTCTCATAGCTGGAGTTGATGTGGTCTTCAAAGTAGCTTTTACTCTGGTTCTAAGAGTGGCAATGTTCTAATAGATGCTATTAATAGAATGGACCTCTTGGATTGTTCAGTTGTTATTCATTTTTATGGAACACTTCAGATATATGTCACCCCCCCTCTCTCTCTCTCTCTCTCTCTCTATATATATATATATATATATATATATATATATATGTATGTGTGTGTGTGTGTGTGTGTGTGTGTGAGGAAGAATGATGCTGATCCGACAGAATGTTTTGGAAAAGTTGACAATGTGGAAAAGAATATATGTACATCTCAATTTTTCTCTTCGGTAATAGCTTCCGTACGCTCCATCAGAGCTTCGAAAGCGAAAGTTGGTTTGAGATAACGGTGAAAATTACAGAAATTGCCAGGATGGTATTTGGGGTAGATGAATTGCTCGGTATACACTGATGGAAATAGGTTATACTAAATAAGGGTACGCTAAAATCTGTGAGACTGAGGTTGGGAAGGAAGTGGGTTGAAGCTATACCTCCAGGAAAACTGAAAACAAGTGGAAAACTGCCCCCCCCCTGCGTACCCCTCCATTTCCATCACTAGATATGTATCGATTAAATATATCTATTATGTCTATTATAATGGTATACAGTCGTGTCACTTTACTTAGCTCCTCAGAGAGACAATATATATATATATATATATATATATATATATATATATATATATATATATATATATATATATATATATATATATATATATAATTATAATGTCCGGTTACATTGTCTACCTGAAGGGCTGAATAGAGTTAAACGAGGGTAAACAATTGTATTGGACAAAATCAATATTCTTGACTCATATATTGTCTCTACTATAAGTATTGAACACTGATGAGATAAAGATTTATGTATCAAAACATACGACTTGCGTTACATATACATATATATATGTATGTATAAAGAAACTACCAATAAAATAAACGATAAAATATTAGAATGTTCGCCAGATAAATATTACAATTCACTCCAACCACTACATTTCCAATCATAGTGAAAGTTAAGTTCTGTGTATATAAGCAACTTGAGGGGTCAGTTACATTGTCTATCTAAGGAACAGGATATAGCGAAACAGGGGTATACCGTTGTCATGGACAAAATTTATGTATTTAATATATATACTGTTTCTACTCTAAGTATCGAGCTCTGCTGAGATAAAGATTTCCTGAATGATACATACTCGTGATACATTTCATCTCTCTATCTATCTATCTATCTATCAATCTATATATATATATATATATATATATATATATATATATATATATATGTGTGTGTGTGTGTGTGTGTGTGTGTAACAAATCAGGTTTGTAATATAACATAATAAGATATAAAGCAATGTCTGATATATGATGGATTTATTTCATAAAGTGCTCGATACATTCAAATTTATACTTCAAGTATTGAGTTGTTTTTAGTTAGACAGGGCAGAAACGTGAACGTGTTCGTGTAGCGAATTTACTTTTTACTATATATATATATATATATATATATATATATATATATATATATATATATATATATATATATATATATGAGTGCCCGCTTATTCCGCTGTAGGCCTCAATTTTGAATGTAGAAAACTGAATTCTTGCATATCGTACATCTCTCGGCAGAGGACATTAGCAGGGTAATTTTTGAGGTTATTATTACGAGCTTCTTTTCTTCAATATATCTGAACTTAGCTGCAGCTGAAATTCGTCGTAACTGTCGATCTGTTCACGTATAAGGATATTGGGTACGTGAAGCTGACCTCAAAAGTCATTCAAGGTCACCAGAGGTCATGGTGATATTTATCCAATCGAAGCAAATTTCGACAACACTTTTGCACTTAGGAAAGTGAAATATGGCTCAGGACCCATTTTCTCTCTGCAAAAGTTATGAGCTATGTGATGTTGGATCCGGTGTTCATTGGAGATCACCTAACATCATATATAGTCATTCTTAAATTCCATCAAGAAACATGTAGTCACCCCCACTCCCTTAATTTTACCAACAATTGGTGAAAATTAAAAAGAAATTATATCCGCTGAGATATTTGTCCTTCAAAAGACTTTCCACGGATAAATACACACGTGATCATTTTGATACTTTTGCACTTATTTTTTGCATTTTGGGTCTCATACTCAAGGCAGACCCGTGCACAAATATTCGTTTTCGTCAAATATTCAGGGGAAGAGAGAAAAAAACTTTTTCGAAAGTAATGACCTTTGTTTCCTCCCCAAATTTGTATTTTTGAGAACAATAACTTCTCAAAATTTTTTGGGGGGTCTTCTTGAAATATAACCACAATGCTAAACTTCACATTTTAGTGTGCGCAAACAATCGACTAAAACAAACATTTGACCCAGAGTATGAGCCTGGTGTCTGTGAGACACAAAAAATCCGATGACCAAATTATTTTTATACTGTACTCAGGCTTCATATCAATACTTTTTTTAATTATTTTTAACAGGCAACGGGGATTTTAAAATCTAAAAATAACTAATCATTGCATGTTTATAAAAAATAGAAAATTTTAAAAAATGACAATATTCAAGTGCCTATTTATTGATATATGAAGAGGCTATTGCAAGAAAAATTTGTGGAAATATTTTTTCAGTCAATCAAACTTTATTTCTTCTCATGGAAGGACTATGAAATATAGTTTTCTCTCGTGTTTATTATATCTCGAGTCATTTTCCGCGGACAGCACCGAGCACACAGTCTTTTAGTTTTTCAATATTTACTTTTTGAAGTATTTCTCCAGTATCTCCAGATGATTTGCCCATTTATCTTTAAAATTTCGACGGGGTCCTGCCAAATACTTTCAGCAGTTCACAGTATAAGATTACATGTTCGATGCTGAAGAAGAAAATGGAAATATTTCTATGTGGTTCAGTCGTTCAGTAGGGAGTGGAGTTGTTTGTATTTGTGTCGAGGAGAGTAACATTTGGTTTGAGTTGAGATGGGTCTGTGAGAGGCAGGATCAAGATTTGTTTGTTCCCTGTCTCTGTGGGTGTTGGGCTTGTTTAAGATAAGGAAAGTAGTTAAGGACTAAAATGGTCATATTTCAGGGAAAGTGAGTTTTGTAAATAACCATTTTTGCCCTTAGGATCTTTAGACCATCATTGGTCATATCAGTAAGATGTGAAACTTCAGAACATTTTTTTTAAACTTCGATGACACCAATAAAAGATTTGTACACAAACTGAAAGAATTAAATATAGAGAAAGTTAGTCTTATTACTTAATATGTATGTTTAAACACGCACACTCTCTCTCTCTCTCTCTCTCTCTCTCTCTCTCTCTTTCTCTCTCTCTCTCTCACACACACACACACACACACATGCATATAATGGACACATGATCCAACAGAATGTCAATAAATTGTATAATTTTTTATAAAATGCTGCAGCAGCCCCATTTCTTTTATTGTTTATTCTATGTTGTCTAGGCCAAATGGAACATATATTTTTCATTAAGAAATGCATGAAAAGAAAATGGATATTTTGAATTCAAATGTAAACGATTAATTTTCCCCTCTCTCTTTCTCTCCACCCTCTCTCTCTTTTTCTCTACCCCCTCTCTCTTTCTCTCTCTCTCTCTCTCTCTCTCTCTCTCTCTCTCTAAAGGACCTTTATACTTTTTTCCAATACAGTTTTCAATTAAATTCTCCATTTTGTCGTTTCAGTTCCTTTAACTTGTTTTTTAATTCATTTCTATTGGTAGCTGCACAATACTTCTGTTAGTCAAGTATTAGTGGTAGCTAACTTTTGTCATTTAATGAAATAGAAATATTTTTTTGAGCTATTGTGTGCTTTGTGTGCTTTGAGTGTGTGTGTGTGCTTTGTGTGTGTGTGTCTGTGTCTGTGTCTGTCTGTGTGTGTCTCTGTGTGTGTCTGTGTGTGTCTGTGTCTGTGCCTGTGTGTGTCCGTGTGTGTAGTGGGTAAATCAAAGTAATGGTTTATTCATGTTCTTGTGTGTGCTTATGCTTATGTGTGTGCGTGCTTTTCTCAGGAAAAGGCTGATAAAAATTAACAAGTTGTATGTGTGTGTGTGTGTGTTTGTGTGTGTCTGTGCCTGTGCCTGTGTCTGTGTGTGTCTGTGTCTGTGTGTGTCTGTGTCTGTGTCTGTTTGTCTGTGTTTGAGTACAGGGTAATACATATCTCATTAGCCAGTTGGTTGGTGTATGCATATTTGTGTGAGCAAAAAGTAATTAAAAAAAACAATAAAGGGCAATTTGGCTGCGGTTTCCGTTGGTTTCATTTCAACTCACAAGAAGAGAAATGAGCAGCTAATAAAACGCTTTCAGAAATCATATTTCTGTCGATTCCAGTCTGAAAAATAAATTGTCCAATCCTCATCTGAAAAGTAAGAACGAAGATACCGGATTTAACTATGTTCCAGATACTACGCTCCTCCAAACCCTTTGCTAGATTCTTCAGGATTGTTCCCTGTGCTCCAATCATTATTGGAACGACAGTTACTTTTATGTCTGATAGTTTTTGTAGTTCTCTAACATGATCTAGATAATTGTTTTTGCGGAGAGGGGGTGCAAAATCAACTTGGATTGGATTTTGAATTATTTTAGGAAATATGATAATTAGCAGTATCACAGATTCTTGGATCGATAACTATATTTTATCAAACTCCTATTATTGAATTTTGATTTGATTTTCGTATGTAACAATAGTGACAGATGACAATGACCCAACCAAAAACCACTGACGTCATGAACGAATGTTAGAGACAAAGTCACGTACGTTAAAACTGATAATGAATTCACTCCCATTTTTAAAGCCCGGCTCGGGTCGACTTGTTTTGCCAAAGTTTGCAAATCCTCTTACAGATAAATGAGTTGAAATTGAATTCAATTAAAACGATTTTGTACGAAAAATGAATTCTGTTTTGATTTCCTTTTAGATTTTAATGTTGCAAGTGATTTTGACCTTACGACAGTCAGGCTTGTTCTCTTTTGTTCTCATTACTACTAGTAATTATATTTTTATGTCTGCCATTGAAGTTGGATATATATATATATATATATATATATATATATATATATATATATATATATATATATATATATATATATATATATATATATATATATATATATATCAGGTTGAGTCCATCGGTCTTTCTGTCTTTCGGTCTGTTTGTATGTATGTCTGTCTGCGTGATATCCACCCCCAATACCCAGTTCAATTTTGTGGAAGTGTGAGCCATTGGTTAAGGGGGAAATGATTAAATTTCACTCTCTCAATTCAGGTCAACTTGTTTACAAGAATCACTAATAAAGGAGTTGGAACGAGATACGTAGTTTTGGAATAATATTGTAAGGAGAAATGAATTCTATTTTGATTACCTTTTAGATTTTAATGAACCAAGAGAGTTTGACTCTAGCGTAGCCAGGCTTGGTAAGGGTTTCTTTTTCACTTCCACCACGGGTCTTTCATGTTTATTTCATTATCATAACGACATATTTTGAAAGAATATTGTATGGAGAAACGAATTCTCTTTTGTTACCTTTTAGTTTTTAATAGAGCAAGGGAGTTTGACCTTATAACAGCCAAGTTTGTAAAGGGTTTCTTTTTCACTTCCACCACGGGTCTATCATGTTTATATCATTATCATAACGACATATTTTGGAAGAATATTGTATGGAGACACGAATTCTGTTTTGTCACCTTTTACTTTTTAATGGAGCAAGGGAGTTTCACCCTAGTGCAGCCAAGTTTGTAAAGTTTTTCCTTTTCATTTTCTTCCGACTAAACTCTTGCAGATTCTGTTCCGTGTAAATACCATTGGCCTGTAAAGTCGCTTGTGCAGATCCTGATGGATCACCTTCTCCATCATGTCTTTTTTTCTGTACTCCTTCTGGGCTACACTTGCTTACTATATAGTTTATTGTCCCATCTTTATCTCCGCATAGTCTACGTTCTGCTATTCTCCCAAATGTCTTGTCCATCTTGACGTTTTCATTGTTCGTTCTTGAAGTGTCATTTTGTTCAATTATGAAGAGCTACTCGGTTTTTCACTGCAAGTTTCTCCTGTGTAGCTATGTCTATTCCGATTCCTTGGCCATTCCTTGGGTTAGTCTCTCAAAATGCTTGTACTGTTCTTCCTCTTCCCAATTTTGGATTCTCGTTTCTGTGTTTGTTGGTTTTAAAGTCTTCCTCCGGTTAGTATTATTGAAGTCTTTAGATATGGTTGATAAATTTTCCTCACTCTGTCTTGGGTAATCTTCTAGTCCCTTAATTGGAAATTCAATGCAGTCGTCGATACTAACTATCCCTCTTCTCCTCCCCCTTTTTTACACATAGTATGTCAACATCTTCACCCTGTTACAAGTCTTTACGCATTGTCATCAGTTTTTGCTCTTTCTGTAGCACAAAAATTTCCAAGTTGTTCTGTAGCTTAAGAGGAGTATCTCATAATGGAAACTCCTTTGATCAAGTTTCTGCTGCTGAGTTTGGGTTTGTTTTTGTTTTTGATTTTGTTTTTTTTTATACTCTCATGTACACCTAGCTTACTTTTTTCTTCATTTCGCTCGGCTTTATTGTCAGTTTCAAGCAGTACAGGTACTCGTGGCTCGTTTGTTTTTCTCATAGTGTTGCTGGGGATCGAGTGACAGTAAGTAAATTCAGATCTTCAGCACCCTCCTCAGTATTTTTGCAAACCCCAGTGGTGCCTGGTGACTTTTAGTTGAGATCAAGTTACAGCAAGTTCAATTAGTAATTCTGCATTCACCCGAGTATTCTAGCTGTTTTTACTAATGCTGTCGTCTGGATAGTTCTGATTCTCATTAGGATTTTCAATCCTTCCAAACCCATTGAAAAGTTATTAGGACTTTTCCTAAAGGGTTGATAATTATGGAAACAACTGTTAATTTCATATGCCAATGAAGTTGGAGAAGTTTGGTGATATCTCCCCGTCTTTCAGCCCGTTTATGCTCACGATATCCCCGAAATTAAACAATGCGTTTCAATTGATCCCTCTGAGAGATTGGGCAACGAAGTGAGGAAGTAAGTGGTTAAACTTCGGAAGGGATCCAGGTATTATTTTTAATGAGAGTGATTTTTTCACTTTTTTTTTTCATTTATATATACTGTCAATTCGATATCTCCATATGTTCTCAATGAATTCCAATGAAATTTTGTTGAAGGATAGACAATAGGCTATGGAATGACCGAAACATTTTGTGTTAAGACCGTGCTTAATACCCCCTCCCCCACGCACATACACACCACCTCAGTAATGGCGTTGACAATGATATGCGCTCTCTGGATGCTTCTATAGTTTCATGAAAGTTTCTTTTTCTAATTCAGGTCTGTTGAACGATCAAGCCAGGAGTGGTATGTTTGAACATTATTATTGCTGTGGTTATTGAATGAAAGGATGGTAGGGTGTATCGTTGGAGTCATGATGATAGTGGTGATTTATCGTAGCCCCACAAATGGCTGGCCCGTCTGACCAATCAAATAGGCAACAATTTTTTCTCCCTTTGCTCGTGTGTGTGTGTGTGTGTGTCCAGGAGCCACTGGTAAAATTTTCGGAGCACCAACCTTGAAGATTTGCATGAGTATACCATTAAGCGTCTGAAAACATTTTCTTTTTATTCAGGTTTTTTTTTTTTTTTTTTTTTTTTTTTCGGAAAAAAAATGCTTCTTGGTGTCTCTTCAGTTATTTTGGGACCAACGAATCCCAAATCTAGCGCTGGTATTTTTAAAAGGTAATTTTTGATAAAATATCAATTTTTTTTTTATAGTATTTCAGAAAATTAGAACTAGTACACTCACGGGCTACGGTGATTTATTATCAAGGCATGGATATTATGATCATCGTTATTGTTGCTATTTTTTCTCACTAAAATCGGTTTTGTAGGATTAACCTCTGTTATCAAACCGTAGAACACAATATCAGTTTTGATACCAGAAGAATAGCCTGACAATGGAAATACGATTTTTCTTAGCTCGACATTTATCACCAAAAAAAAAACCAAAGACATCCTGTTTACGAGGCGAGAAGAACGAATTTTAATGTTGTTGTTGTTGTTGTTGCTGTTTTTTGTATTTATTTATTTCTATTTTGTTGCTTCGTTTTATTTATTTATTCATTTTGATAAATTACTTTTCCCCTCGTGATATAAAATTACCATCCGTAATCAGCTTTCTTTGGGCAGTGTATAAGGTTTCACAGTCATTACCGACGATCATCTGTGTCTAGAGGAAAACAAAGAAAATATTCATCTTGAACTTTTGCAACAATCAATGATGTGAAATAGATCCAGCATTATTTAAATGTATTTCCTTTGTCCTTCATCGGCAGCCTGTTCCCTGAACTTATACATTTTTCGAAGCTAGGGACAGACATTTTTGTTCGTAGCGTCCTTAATTCTTAAAGGACAACCCTTTATCAACAGTGTTAATCTAATGTTCGAATTATTTAATTTATACTTTTTTGGTTTGTTTTCTTTTGTTTTTTGTTTTTTGTATCAATCTGTTTATCAATCTTTGTACGTGTGTTATAGAAAGTTATACTGATTTGTATCGTGTTTATTTTTTCATTCTTCAACTTGGGGATTATTAGATATTAGGCATTTAAAGATGCATAAAATGACAGAATATTTATCGAATCCTGAACTCGAGCATGAACTGACTGAGTTTGATTTGCATATATATATATATATATATATATATATATATATATATATATATATATATATATATATCATACATTATATTTGCATATACATATATATTATTATAAATCATATTTGTATATATATATATATACATACATATATATATACATGTAATATTATACATTATATTTGCATATACATATGATATTATACATTATATTTGTATATATGTATATTATTATACATTATATTTGCATATATATATTTATATTATACATTATATTTGTATATATATATATATATATATATATATATATATATATATATATATATATATATATATACATACATTTATAATATTATACATTTTATTTGCGTATATATATATGACATTGTATATTATATTTGTATATATATATAAATAATATTATACATCAAATTTGCATATATATATATATATATATACATATATATATATATATATATATATATATATATATATATGTATATATATATATATATATATATATATATATATATATATATATATATATATATATATATATATATATGAGCTACGCAACGTTGAAGTGGCAACCCAATCAGTGACTAGTTCGATTTCCTGCTCAACCCCACTTTCTTAAATTGTTCATTCTGTTAAGGTTGTCTTTATATATATATATATATATATAGATATAGATATAGCTGCAGAGACTTATCTTATGTTGGAGATCAACTGATTCTGATAGCAATAACCGTTTTATTACATTATCTCTGATTACATTAAACGGCTTTATATATATATATATATATATATATATATATATATATATATATATATATATATATATATATATAATATACATACATATACATATATATATATATATATATATATAGTTCATTATGTAATTTTCAATTTTGAAGAATAGAAGAAGGAAGAGATAGATTTTATCTGTTGTTGATGATATCTAATAGCAGTACTCAATATTCAACACAGTAAATAGATTTATTAATATATACAAAAAAAGCAAACTTGATTTGATAATTTTGATGTTTTATAAAAAGCTTTTCCGTTGGTTTTCTCAACTCGCTGAAAAGATATCTCTGACCGGTCAGAGAAACATTTTCTGTAGGCCAAGAAGTACACCTATGAACACAAATCCTTTTCACTAAATGTCTAAATTATTAAGTATACAATAATCTCCCATCATTGTGACTTTTCCTTACTTCTTACTCACCTTTTACATTAATAGGATCCCCTCCTGCGGAATATTAGTACCTCTCCCCTTGTCTCTCTCTCTTTCTCTCTTCTCTGTCTCTCACTATATATATATATATATATATATATATATATATATATATATATATATATATATATATATATATATATACATATATACATATATATATATATATACATATATATATATATATATATATATACATATATATTTATATATATATATATGTATATATATATATATATATATATATATATATATATATATATATATATATATATATATATATATATATATAGCTCTACTTCAAACCAACAACATTCGAGGTTGAAAGTATCGAGCGCTCTATGAAATAAACCAGTCACACATCGGATATTGCATCATATCATATATATCATGATATAGTATATTGCATACCTGATTTGTACTATATAAATATATATATATATGTGTGTGTGTGTGTGTGTGTGTATGTGTGTGTGTGTGTGTGTGTGTGTGTGTGTGCGCGTGTGTGTTTGTAGAGGGAGACAGATAGACAGGCAGACAGACAGGCAAGACAGAGACACAGAGAGAGGGGTGCAAGGGAGAGATTAGTTTAAATCCCCCCCACGAGTACAACGTAAGTTTTTACCCGTGGGGCATACTTCAAATCATTTTTCTGCACTAAGAAAACCGGAGTAAATACTATTGGATTAGCAGCTGACAAACATGGGTTGTTGAACGGAGATGAACGGAGAAATTCGGCAATTTAGCAAAAGTTATATCCGTATTTATGATTATACTGCATTATCTTTTATTGGTAATTGAATTTTTCTAATACACAGATAAACAAATAAGTAAATCAAGCTAGACGGAGCGTTTACCCAAACTGATAATCGAATAAATCATCCGAAATTATCTTTAAAAATATATCAGCAAAAGTCTTGGGCATTGTTTATCTAAAATGACCTCAGAGACCCCAAAAAGGAATTTTTTTCAAGAAAAACTTTTATAGGTGGTGATTAGTAGTGCCATCATCATCATCATCATCATTATCACCAGTCTTCTATCGTCCGTCGTTGCACATAGATCTTCCCCCGGATTCGCCACATTTTTCTATCATGAGCGTCGGGGAACCAATATCTTTCTGAATTTGTTCATCTCTCCATCTTGTATTTTGTCGACCTCGGTTTCGTATGTGATCTCGGGGGATCCATGTTGTAAGTCGCGATGTCCATCCCGCAAATTTCCCTAAAAATGTGACCAGGTACACACACACACACACACACACACACACAGATAGGCTCAAGGATACGGACTCAATTAGAGTTGAAAATGTACCTGGTTGTTTGTTCTATTTGTGGTCCTACGGTGATTTGATAGATGGACACGTCTGGTTGGTCAATCAATAGAAACTGTCGTGTGACTCTGAGCCACATGCTGCGTTTGGCGTGATCAATCAGTAAAGAAAAAAATGAAAAGGGGTGATCAATAAATAAAATGGAAAAAAAAAACAGGTATGGACACAACTAAGGGATCGATTTCGCATAGATTTACATTGCGAATTGAACCTCCCACTCAAACCCCAATTTGCTAGACATATCAAAAAGTAAATGTTTAGATTTTCAGCCATCTTGTTTTAATGTGGCCTGGATGCGTGATACAAATAAACATACATACATACATACATACATACATACATAGCCAACTAGCGACACCGCCTCAGAAACTGAAGAAACCTATATTGAAAGTTTGGGTGACAATTTTGGTTGTCAGTTTATTAATTGATAGATAGATAAATAGACAGATACATGCAGACTGTGATAGATAGATAGATAGATAGATAGATAGATAGATAGATAGATAGATAGATAGATAGATAGATAGATATGAATCTTAGATAGATAAACAGATAGCAGACAAACAGATGTTTAAATGCAAGTATTAAAAACATATTTTACATTAAAGATTTTTCGCGATTAGCATCTTTTCTCTAACAAAATCACTTGACTTTCGATGACGGTTAGCTTCGTGACTGAAATAATCGCGTATTAACCAGTGTTGCTAACTCAAATTTAATTTTTTCCAGTCACAGCTGCTTAAAAAATTGGTTAATATCGGCTAAATCTTTCCTCACTTCCGATTCACTTAATAGCTGAATATGTTTCTCATTTAAAACCCAATTATCAAATAAAATAACTCCATATAAAGGCTCCAGAATAAATAATTTTTTTTTTAAACTTATATTTACTTACCAGATTGGTAGTGGATTTGCAAAAAAACAAAACAAATTAGTGACTGACATAAGAAATGTTCTCTAAACAAAAGGTTTCGGTTTATCAATCTTGAGTGAAAAATGAGATGTATTTTTCTTATGTAGTTTGATTTGCTGTGACTGACTCTCAGAAAATGGATAAAACAGCTATTTTTTCCATTTTCAGTCAACTTTATGGGACAAAATATCACGTACATATGTTTTGAGTTGGCTATGAGGTAAGATTAAATTGGCTAATTATTTCTTTTTTTTATGGTCAGATTTTCGGCTATCTCTTATTGTAGAACTTTATCGGCTAAATAAGAGGGAAATCGGCAAGATCTAGCCGGAATTTAGCTGGATTGGCATGTTTGCTATTATCCACCGATGGTCCTGGCCGTTGTAGAAGTGTATACCAGAGCTGCCTCTCAAGGCAGAAAGGTTATCCTCCATACAGAAGACTGGTGAAACGCTATCTTCATATCCGCAAATCCTCTCCCTTAATCTTGTGCTACACAAAATTAAGTTAAGATAAAGAACAGCAATAACAATAACAATTATATATATTGTTACGCTTTAAGACTTTATTCATATCTACGTCAGTTACACTTTCTGATTACAATTCATTTCGTCTCTGGTGTTTTCAAGGATTGTCAATTTAGATATGATTTTACAATTTTTGATCCTGACGGTCACTCACGAATTCATCTCCATCGGCAACATTGGACTTTGAAATATGAAAAAAAAAAAAAATAAATAAATAAATAAAATGACGTCAAAATATCGACAACACTGGACTCACAAATTCGAAAAATTGAGACAACAAAATCATTTGATTTGTCAACCCTGCCGCACAACAATGAAACTTTTTTGGTTTATTTGTTCTAACATGATCTTGAGTTCTCTTACTCATATCCTTCTTTGATATTTCACCGAGGGTAAAGAAGGCAAGGACTCAATGGCTGCTGACCGGAAATAAAGCAATCTATCTTGCAGCAATAACATTTTTATTCTACTGATATCCTTCTTTACTGATGAGGGTGTTGAGGAGACTAACTGTTTATAAGTCAAGGTTTTAAGAAGAAATTATGTCGAAATTTCAAAATGAAACCACTGTATATCAGTCGAGGTTCAAGATCAAATTACCGAGGGTTTTTTTCTGCATTTCCAACTTACATCAATCGTTGCTGTTCAAGCCCAGTAAAAAATATGACTTCATAAGCCGATTTTCAAGGCAGGCTCAGTCATATCTTATATGTTATTGAAGAACATATTCTTTGAACGACCCGAATATTTTTTTCTACTTGAAAAAAGTATACACGCGCACCTACGTACGCACTCATGTACACACTCACTCACATGCACCCTCATGAAAGCAGAAATCTAAAATGTGGATAAAATAACTGAGTTCATTAAGTGCTGTCTAGGGTCAGGTATGTCACAAAGGAATGTCTCAGACCTTAGGGCTAGAAGATATAGGTCAGCTTAAACTGATTTTCGAAAGCAACAATAAGAGTATTATCGTGTGAGAGCGAATGCATTATATATATATATATATATATATATATATATATATATAGAGAGAGAGAGAGAGAGAGAGAGAGAGAGAGAGAGAGGTGGATAGATAAATGGCTGAATGGAGTCTAGGGAACTTCACAGATTTAAACACTTGATATACTTTTTTTAAATTTCAAAATTTATGTCATTTCAGTCAATTATTTCCAAATATCTAGTAATGTAATATATATAAGATTTTCAGTTGGTCTCATTTTAAATTTTATGCTACAAAATGTGGGGATCGTCAGTTGCTTACCATGTGAATGTTTAGGGGATTTAAAACACCACCTCCCCTCAAACTCTGGATTCAATAAGTAGCTGTATTTTTTTTTCGAGGCCGTTTAATGGTTAATTTAATAAATTACACGGGGCACAAAAATTAGGAAAATGATTTGAATTTTTTCCTGTTACGTATTTTGATAGACTGGTTTTTTCCGTAGTTAAACGTCAAGTGAAGAGAAAATTAATATTTGCGAGTAATTATCAGCATTATTATTATTATTATTATTATTATTATTATTATTATTATTATTATTATTATTATTATTGTTCTTATTATCATTGTTATCATTATTATTATTGTTATTATCATTATTTTCATCATCATCATCATCATCATCATTATTATTACTATTATTATTATTATTATTATTATTATTATCATTATCATTATTATTATTATTATTAGGAATCTCACACCAGTTGCCTGGTGGTAACCGCTGGAGTTTGAGTGACAGCAAGTCTCCTCAAGTCTCCAGCCCTCCTCTCCTAGTACTCATAGGTCGCAGTAATGCTGCGATTTACAGTCTCACACCAGTTGCCCAGTGGTTATCGCTGAGGGCTGAGTGACAATAAGTCTCCTCAGGTCCTCAGCTAACGTCTCCTCCCTCTTTCGCATATCATGACAGAGCTACAATTCGTTGCAGTACTTATATCTCTAGCACCTTCCTCAGTATCTGTGCAGTTCCCAGTAGTGCTGTGGTCTATACGGTCTCTATCCTTACCCTAATCCCGATCTCCTCCAGTCTCTCCCTCGGCGTTTTGGGGACAGTCCCTAGTGCTCCCACTATGACCGGTACTACCCTGGTTTTCATGTTCCACATTTTCACTAACTCCCTTGCTAGGTCCTGGTATTTTTCCCTTTTTTCACCCTCTTTCTTTTTTACTCTATGGTCTGCAGGCACAGCAACGTCTACTATTTGGCAGGCCTTCCTTTTTTTGTCTACTATTACTAAGTCCGGCCTTCTTGCCTGGATGAGGTGGTCAGTTTGGATGTCAAAGTCCCACAGTAGTTTGTGGTTGTCATTCTCCAAAACTGCCTCTGGCTTGTGCTGATACCACTTTTCCCCATGGTTGAATCCCATTTGTTTACTTAGTTCCCATTGTATCATCGTTGCTACTCTATCGTGTCTATGCTTATACTCCTTCTGGGCGAGCTGACTACATTCACTAGTTATGTGGTTTACTGTCTCATCTCTTTCACCGCACATGCGGCATTTGCTGTTTGTCTGTGTTCTGTCGATTTTTGCTTTTATGTAGTTTGTCCTTATGCTTTTGTTTTGGGCTGCCATGATGAGCGATTCTGTTTCTCTCTTAAGGTTCCCCTTTCGTAACCACGTCCATGATTTCTCGTCTGCTATATCTTTTATCTGTCTTTTAAACTCGCCGTACAATTTTTTCCCTTCCCACTTTTCTTTTCTAGTTTGCTGTACTGTTCCATTGTTTTCTACTTTATTGTTTGTTGCACTATCCCTCGCGCTCTTTATGATTTCTTCTTCTTCTTCTTCTTCTTCTTCTTCTTCTTATTATTATTATTATTATTATTATTATTATTATTATTATTATCATTATTATTATTATTATTATTTGGAATCTCACACCAGTTGTCTGGTGGTAACCGCTGGAGTTTGAGTGACAGCAAGTTTCCTCAAGTCTCCAGCCCTTTTCTCATAGTTCTCATAGGCCACAGTAATACTGCAGTTTACAGTTTCACACTGGTTGCCCAGTGGTCATTGCTGGAGGCTGAGTGACAATTAGTCACCTCAGGTTTTCAGCCAGCATCTCCTCTCTCCTTCGCCTATCATGCTAGTGCTGTCGTTCACATTCCTGCTTTCATTTCTCATCCTTTGTTAGGTCATTGTTAACAATTAGTGTTACAGTCTTTGTATTTCTAGCGCTTTCCTCAGTGTCTGTGCAGTTCCTAGCAGTGCTGTGGTCTGTACAGTCTCAATCCTTCCCTCTATCCTGATCTCCTCCAGTCTCACCCTCAGCGTCTTTGGGACAGTTCCTAGAGCACCAACTATGATTGGCACTACCCTGATTATGATAATAATAACAATTATTATTATTATTATTATTATTATTATTATTATTATTATTATTATTATTATTATTATTATTATTATTCTGAATTATATGTGATGCTGTGCGTGAGTCACCTATGATTTAAGAAATGTGTAGATGAAATATTTCAACTAACCTGCGTCTATCTGATCACGTGTGTATTTGGTTTTGTACATATATAAGTGACCCAGAGAGGACAGAAAAATAAACTTGTTTGTGCAGCAAATCCACTTCCTATCATATTTCCCGCTATACTCCACAACAACTTAACTCTCGGAGGATGAAGTTAAATGTTTCGAGCACTCTATGAAATAAATTCATCACATATTAGACATTGCTTTATTTTATATCATATTATGCTATATTGCAAACCTTATTTGTACTATATATATATATATATATATATATATATATATATATATATATATATATATATATATGTGTGTGTGTGTGTGTGTGTGTGTGTGTGTACGTGTATGTTCATTTGCTCTGATACTCTCAAAACAAAGCATGAATTGAAACCTCTTTTTGCACCCTTCCTTGACAAGAACACCTTGCTGAAATGCCTCAACGGTTGTCGGAGAAGAGAGTAGATGAGTGATCACTCAGACAAACCATTCTCCCATACTTAGATCACTGGGGCTCTTCCTTTGTGAATAAACCTTTGAAAGTAAGGAAGAAATCCTTTCTTTTTGTTCCGAAATTCAGATCATTATATAAAAAGAAGAAAAAGAATTTGATTTGGGGCCTGATTGCTTCTTGGCGACTGCATTTCCTTTTGGGGTTCCTTTGCCGCTCTTAGGGAGACGGATTTCATATTCTTTCTAGAAAGAAAAAGTAATTAATTTCATTGCTGATATTTGTCAATAATAATTATGATGACTATTTTCTTGCACGCTCGTCCCAAGCATTTACGGGGCCCTGAGCAGAATTTGAATTTAGGGGCCCCTTTGTCAAGGTCAAATTCTCTAATTTTCCAAGTAGTAACTCGTATATATATATGTGTGAGTGCACGCATGCTCGTGTCTGTGACTGCAAGTTCACGCGTACGTGTGTGTGTGTGTGTATGTTTATATATATATATATGTATATATATATATATATATATATATATATATATATACATATATATATATATATATATATATATATATATAAACATACATATATATATATATATATATATATATATATATACATATATATATATATATATATATATATATATATATATATATATATATATATATATAAACATACACACACCCATATATATATATATATATATATATATATATATATATATATATATATATATATATATATATATATATGGGGGGCATATAAATACAAATGTATGTATCCATGTGCGTGCACATTTTCGTCTATACATTATTTTAAGCGTCTATATGAACTTGCGTGTAAGTTTGCGAGTATAACACACACACACACACACACGTACCCAACTAAACCCAATAACATCTGTGTGTAGATAGGAACTTGTTCATTCTTAATAATTTAAACTACTTCTCCCATAGACGGATGAATATCCGTATATACACACATTGTATGAATCGTATTCAATTAAATTTAATTAATTAAAACAGATATTCCATCACGCAAGCAATGAGACACTTATACGTACGACTGAGCATATGAGGTATCCAAGATTGTTTAATAAGTCTGGTAAAGGGCAAAAGTATACCTGGGGTTTTGTCAAACTCCAGGCCAAATTGACTTTGTTTTTCCTCGTAACAAGAACAACAACAATCTTCACTTAACTTATGAGAGTAAACTCCCCACTGTGTGTCCCGTCACGTAAAATCAAACTGACGTATAAAATTTATATTTCCCTTCTGTAATTTAAAATCATGACCTAGTAATTGGTAGGCAGCTGGCTTACCAACCGAGCTATATAGCTGTGATTTTTTTTCATTATATGTACGATACAAAAGTTTCAGTATCGTTTTCAGTTGGATTTGAACGCAGCTGCAACCAAACTTGTCTATAACTAAGTCTTGCTGAGTCTAGCACAAAGCCAATATATCATAGTCTGTTTAATTTCAAAGCTTTGCTCAGTATTGCATCTTCTAGTGGAAGAGTCCATTGTTACGGACAGGGAAACAAAAATCACATTATTATAGATTTATTTCTCAGAAGTGCAAAAGACACAGAGACAGAACAGACATGAAAATAAATAATGAATGTAATCTGACGCAAGCAGACGATAAACATAAAACAGAGTATTAAAATAGTTTGAAGAAAAATAAGCTATAATTAAAACAACAAAAAAGAGAGAGAGAGAAGTCTGGAAATAAAACCAAACATAAAAATGTGCTATTCCTCAAAACAATTTTTTTTTCTAATTCCCAAGAAGTCACTGGTAGGATACAATAGCAGTCGGCATGTAGACCGTTTTTGATGTATTAAATAATATAATTCATGCTTAAGCGTCGGCAAAACACACCAGGCTGAGTTAGGATGTGAGAAAAGGAGTGAGAGAATTGAAAGAGACATTAAAGATGTCGGCGTTTGTAGCGGGGAGACTACTGCCGTATGGTGAGATATAAACGCTGCGTGACGTCATTGTGTACAATGGCCAAACACTGAGGCGTGCACTGTTTGCCTTGTTTTTGATTGATCACCTTTGATTAAATACTGTTAGTTGGATATTTCGAAACCCTTAGACTTTGGCAAACAGCGAACTAACACGACTGGCGCTTTTTCTTTTGGGAGAGCGACTGTGGGCAGGGTGTGTGGAATATATCATGGCCGTCGCTGAAAACTGTAAGAGAAGGATGGATGCTTGAAGTAGGCCGAACGGCTGCAGCAAAAAGAAAAAAAATATAATAAAGCGTTGTAGTTCGGGTGAGAGACAAATGTCGTAAGGTGGGTATTTTGTTGATTGTACAATGTGTACGGAGTGGGGGAGGGGATTATGACGCGTGTTTGGAATGAAAGCTAGAAGTGAGAAAGGGTGTAGATTGAAAATTTTGAACGATAACCGACAGCATGCCTTATTCTGATTATTGTTCATCAGAACCGGGGAAGGGTTTGGGCAGAATCAAATGGCACTGGTAGGGCAGATCTGCAATTAGAAATATGCAAAAATACGAGTGAAGGTGATACTGGCTCTAGGGGTAACTAAGGGAGGCCTTAATGCTAACGATTGTAATGAAAGTATTAATAACTCGCCATCACAGTTAATAATTGAACAACCGTAGCGTCAAAATTTGAAGTTACGCTAAGAAAAAACTTCCATCAAAGAATAAATCTGGTCAGAATGAATTCTAGTTATGACATCACAAGCGCTTTCCAGTGGAAAAGATCTAAAATAGAGTGAAATGAAACATCTAGAAACACCTAGATTCTCAAGAATGTAGATGTTACTAATAAACCTGTCAGAATAAGACCACCGAAAGGTAAAAAAAAAAAGACATTCTCTTCAAAAATATAAATAAAAATATTTTTAGAATGGATTTATGCCTTGTAATCTAGCATTTGAAATTTAAGTTTCCACCTGGGCTTGACTCACCCGACTGGTGGCTGTGACATACGGTATGTAACTGTTACATTAACTGGGGGCTGCGGTATGATAAGTACACTAATGTGAAAGTGAAAAGTGCAATTGATCTGTTGCGTTAATTAATTAATCTTTTTAGTAAAAATCAATTAATCCTGTAGAGTTGGTCAACATGTATACATGGACCTTGACAAATTTTACATAAAGATAAAAACTGTTATATTGGGTTTAGGTTAAACTGAAACATCAAAAGTCCTTACAGACCCAAAAAGAGTTTTTTTAAGGAAAAACAGATGAACGTAATTAGCAGGATGAAGATATGTATGTGACTGTTACAACAGAGAACAATGGAGATGATTTAATTTGACCTGTAAATTATAAATCAATGAGGAGATTTAGGAACCTTCTAACATTTGATGCAATGTTTTCTAACGAGGGGGCTACGGACCCCTGAAGGTTGTATAATGTACAGTGGAAATTGCACCAGGTGAACTACTAATCAGAAAGCTTTTGGGAGGCTTTTTCTGTTGGGGATATGGGGGTAATTTGAGATCACTCACTAGCTCCATCCCAGAGATTTAGACTTATTGTAAAACAAGCGTGTTGTTAAATTAAGTCTGACGTCCATACTTTTGCCGTACCTTGGTATGAATCTAGATCCCACTGAAGGGGGTTTGGAGAGTCACTTATCATGACAACCAAGCCTCCAATACCAGATATACTGCTCAATATGAACTTGTTTGGGTATAAGACCAGATCTGAAGTAAGCTGATCTGGAGTAAGCTGTGCAGAAAGATTGGTATGAAATGCAATACCATTTGCAATTTCTGCTTTGGACAAACCTGCACAAACATACTGCGGTGACCGGATGCCAGCAAACAAACCCAAGTGTCCGATGAAAATACCTCAGCTGACAAGAGTGATATCGATGAGCAAGATGGGGACATTGTCCATGCGAATGTTACCGTGGAGGACAATGAAGAAGATCTATTTTGATTCGTAAATTTTAAATCAAATGAAGAAAATCGATTTTGAAAGTTAGACAAAACGAAATACAAAAGAAAATCAAAAAAAAATTTTAATTGTGACTTGAAAAAAAATACATAAAGAAAAGCGAAAAAGAAAAACAATTGAAAAAATATCTGAAATCTTAGCCTGTGTATGTTGCTCCCATTTTGGAAAAGGTCTTACTCATCTCAATATGAATCGCATGTCCATAATCAGAAAAAAAAAGGCAGCAGTTGTATCTCATTATATAATTTGGGGAAATTTCCCCAGATTCTTGAAACTCAATATCATGAATATATATTTTCCACCAAGAAATTTAGCGTAAGACCAACGAATGGTCTAGAAAGTTTTTTCTCCGAAAATAAAAACATTTTTAGAGGGGATATTGCGAAGTATTGGTGTCAATTTTCAAGTCTGTAGACAAAACGGTGTAACCAAGAGCACTGGGACACACAAACACACAAACAGACACACCAATACATACACATATAAAAAAAAAGGATATAACCTTTGGTGGCTACGATTGTTCAATAGAACAGGAAACTATAATTTATACAGGCAAGGGCGTAGCTCTGATAGTTCCCAGAGTAGTTATTCCCCTACTTCAATTTCTATTGAACATTATTCAACCGTCAGGGATCTGCAACCCTACAGGTTGTAAACCCCTGCAGGTCTTGTCCCCGAGCCTCAAAATGTCCTGTTGACCCCACCTTCTGTATATGTCTCTTCTTATCACTGGACTTAATCCTGTGTTATCACAACCATTGGGCTAATCGCACTTGATCGTTTCTTCTCAAAAACCTTTTCTCGGTCTTGGGACAACTTTTGGTTCTTTTATAGCATTACCTCTAACTATAAACCGAATCTTCATGGAAAGTTGCTCAAGGTCTCGTCCTAGTTCTACTGGACTAGTAAGAACGAAAAAACGAAAAAAATAGGAAAATGATGGAGAATGCTTCAAGAATTTATATCCCAATCGTTGCTGTGGTGATGATAGCGGTTACAGTAGCGTATGTTGGAAGAGATGTCATTGATATTGCCGTCACCGACCCTGAGGATAGGGGGTGACAACGAATGACGTGGTAGGAATGTGGTTGGTGCTCAGATGAAGGTAGCAGCGCTACAACTGAAGACTGCAGCTGTTACTTTGATGGGAATTATGACAGTTTTGGTGAACTGACGTAGAGCTGGTTGAGTCATTGATGACGTGGTTTGATGTGGATTACGAGTATTGTTAACTGAGAGTGGTGCTCAATTCTTGCGGCAGTCGTGAAAGCAGTTTGGTGGTGATGATGATGATGATGATGATGATGATGATGATGATGATGATGATGATGATGATGATGATGATGATGATGCTTGAATATTGCTCCCTGGGACTTCTGATTTTTTCAGTTGAAATTTGTTAGACCATTGATGAGAATAAGGAGACGGCAACAAAGCAACTGATGGCGATCCCGAAAGAGTACTGTTTTGAAGAGTGGGAGTGACACTGGGATAAATTTTTGACCTCCCTAGAGGATTACTTCCAAGGCACCGACGTTCCATCGACCGTAATATTTCAGTGAGAATCGTCTGTAAATATTTGGTTCTGTCTACCTTGGGACAACTGATCAGGATCGAAGCCACTACGATTGATGGTCTGCAAAATAAGCTTGGTAGATGCCCAGGTATATATCTCCTATTTAATGAATAATAGATGAATGATAAATAAATATTCAAAAGGAAATCCTGCGTCGCTTCGCTCAGACCAGGTAGTTATAATTCCTGGCTTGGTTCCTAACGATACCTTTGGTTTACATTTGATCCTGCGACAGATGATCTCAAAAACGTCTTCCGTCTACGACATCACAACTACGATCGGAAACTATGTTCTTTTTTTAGCTTGAGATCAGCAGCAGCTGTCGTAGTCAACGATTTAAATTTCCGTTTGGACCAGTATGTTTTAATATCATACATTCAGCAACAGAGTGTGACAAAACAGGGTGTGAGCCAATGACAAGTCCGTCAATTCGATAACATTGAGTGATTATACGAAAATCATGCGATCAACCTAGGACATCTTGTCAGCTGTATCTGCCCAACTACTAGCACTTCTTTCTGGCCTTTCAGGTACCCAGCTCTTCAGTGTTCTAACTTACACTGTTTGTTTGAAGTGGTTCCATCGGTCCCTAACCAGGCGGCGTGCCTTTGAGGACCCAGTAAAAATTATCTGAGACATTTTTTTGAAGAGGTGTTTATACATGATATATTGAATTCATTTTGTCATAGATTTGTTGAACTAATCACTTCGTACTTAGACGATTTAAAGCAAGGAAACCCTACTCCTTGTTTGTCCCCTATTTCTCTCTCTCTCTCTTTTCTATGTCCGAATAAAGCGCAGGTTATATCAACTATGGAAGAGCAGTTAGGAGTTTGGAGTTTTCTAAAAATACTAGTAGTATTACTAACACTACTAATACCAACACCGCTACCACAAAAGTGCATCTTACGTCCAGGAAAAGCAACGTTGCTATCAATGGAAAAGAAAACAGCGCAACTGATTTCATAATAATTTGCACTGGGGTTATCTACAAATGTTATTACAACATTTAGTTAAATCTGACCATTAAAATAGAACAACCAGTGACTTTTGAACTCGTAAATATATTCGTAATCATTGGTGTAAACATTCATCTGTATAAAAATGATCATTCAAAACTGCATATTTAATATTTCCATTAATATCCGGACCATCCTCATCTTTGTTGTTTTTCATACAACTTTTGGACACATAGCGCAGTGGTTACAGCATCAGAAAAATTACTGTTAAGTAATCTGATGGTACTAGGTTCGATCCTAGCGTGAGACAGTATAACAATACTACTAACGCTAAAAGAGGGGAGTACGGTCAATATACCCCCGTCGGATAAATAAAGGGTTCGGTTCGTTGCTTCCCAAAAATCTCCCAGATGTTACCTGACAAAGGCCGTAGAGTGCAACGGCCGAAACGTTGAATGAAAAACAACAAAGATGAGGATGGTCCGAATATTAATGGAAATAATAGTAATACCTCATCTCAAAAATTCCGAGATAGGCATATTTAATATTTCAGTAAAAGCTTTTGAGATTTTGGAGAAGTGATGTTGGTTGAGTAATGTGTGTACATAAATGTTTGTATGTGTAAGAGAGTTTACTGTGAGAAGTATATTATTTTAGCTTGCAGAAATTGGTTGCTAGAGCCATGTTTATATGAAACATACCAACATAAACACCATACATTAGTACCATCATGTCCAATATATATCCCCATTTTGTTCATTCACTGTCTATATCTGCTCTATTTGTTTCTTTTACAGACAATTATATTCTCAAGAAAATTGATATATGATTTGAAATTGATAATCATAAATTGCATTGTGCTATTTTGAAACACCACTTGAAATTATCTCCCGTAATTACACAGTGAATGTATAATTTGGCCTAGACAACGTAAATATAATAAACAACATGAGAATTTGGAGTGAAAACAGTTATTTGGGCATTCACATTACTGGTTACCATATCGGTCACGTTCCTGTAGCACACCCACTTTCTTCAATTGTTTATTCTATTTACGTTGTTTAGGCCAAACGATACACTCGGCGTGGAATAACGGGAGATCTTCTCGAATAGAGTTTCAAAGTAATGAAATACATTTAAGATTATTTCTGTCGGATCATTTATCAATTTCTTAGTAATATACACGTATATATGTAGAGAGAGAATGCGTGAGATAGATAGATAGATATGAACTGAGATAGATAGATAGATAGATAGATAGATAGATCTGAACAGTCTGAGATGGATAGATAGATAGATAGATAGATAGATAGATAGACAGATAGATAGATAGATAGATAGATAGATATGAACTGAGATAGATAGATAGATAGATAGATAGATAGATAGATAGATAGATAGATAGATAGATAATGAACAGACTGAGATAGATAGATAGATAGATAGATAGATAGATCTGAACTGTCAGAGATAGATAGATAGATAGATAGATAGATAGATAGATAGATAGATAGATCTGAACAGTCTGAGATAGATAGATAGATAGATAGATAATGAACAGGCTGAGATAAATAGAGAGAGAGAGAGAGAGAGAAAGAATGAGAGAGAGAGAGAGAGATACAGAGAGGTGCCAAAAGTAGATTAGCTTTTCCCACTGTCGCCAATATTCAAGTCAGCGCATATTTTGAGCAAGAATATCGGTGCTAGTTTTAATATTTGTTGGAGATATAGGGTCATTATTTGATTGCTTTGATTCAGAAATTACTTATTGTTATTTTTACCAATTATCTCAGTACCAGGGAAATTACCACCGGAACAACTATCCCAATTGAGCAACTACCTTTTCTCAGATAACTGACTCTTGACAACGACCCTTTTGACAATGTCCCTATGGATGTGATCATTTATACGGCCAACTACTTTATTTCCGCAAAATTTAATCTAGGCCATATAGTTGCTACGCTACTGTGAGTGGGAAGTTATCCGGGGCAATTATCCGGGCGGGGCAGTTGCACAAAAACCGATTCATCTTGATCAACTTTCATGTTTGTCTTTTTTCTCAATGTATTCATCTGTTGGTCTGTGTGTACTAATAAATCAATCCGTTTATAACTATCACTCAATCGGTCTGTCCACCTAATTCTAAACTATCTGTCTAACCAGTTCCACCAAATATGCTTGTCTGTCTTCCCTATTCTTATATATATATATATATATATATATATATATATATATATATATATATATATATATATATATATATATATATATTTCTGTACTTTATACAGAATATGATTTAATTACTATTGTTTCAGTTTGGATCCTAATGTTCTGAGCTTGGTTTTATCGTAGGGATCGTAAGCAGTGTAACCATGGACCTAGAAGGAATTTCGAGAATTTTAACCGTACGGGTATTTTACTAAAGCATCTAACAGAGCTGATTGGACGCAAAATTTACGTGTATATCAACTTTCAGATTTGTAATGTCATAGTTTGTGATACATTTGTTGCTTTTGTTTTTAGCTTTCTTTTCCTTTGTTATTTAGATTAATATATTATTTTATTTTATTATCTATATCCAGGATATAATTACACCATATGCCAAATGGACGTTGTCCATTTTGTGAATTAGATATCATGATATTTGAAGTGTGTGTTCCTATCAAATACGTAACCCAAATTTTTTAAAACTATGGATTAAATCCTAAATTTTACTGTTTAATGTAAGTGGACTATATATGAACAAATATACAAGTTCTGTGAAAAAGTTTCCACCTTGTCTATTTGTCTTTCCTATATATTTCTCTGGGTTATTTTGTCTTCATGAAAAATCCTGATTTTTTTCTCTGAATTTTCGAAGTAAACCAAAAACTCTAATATGGCGGTTGCATCCCCCTACAATTAATCCATCCCCAGGAATTTTCAAATCAAAGACACTAGCGCTCAAGAGGCCATCTCATCACTAGAACTTCGCTCTGCGAGAGGTCTGCTACTCAGCCGATACATCTCTGAATACTCACTCACATATACACACACTTTTCTCCAACTGGAGAGCTTACGTATACGTACACATATTTACACATACATGAATATACGCTACACCCTCATATGATACACCCACCCACTTGCATACACATTTAGACATATAAACATACATTCGTGATTTTAAAAAAATAAACTGCAATATAACTCTGCCTACAAATAAATTGTCTGAATATTTAATGAATATCTCCACCTCATTGAAATATTCTAGTTATCAAATTTGCACTTTTCCCTAAAGAAAACACGGGTTCCACGTGCTATACTTGAAAATTCTGATAATATAGTCCTATGAAATATATATCGTGGTATATCGCTTCTTCTGTGGCATGCATACTATATATAACGGGAATGTTTCCCGCTTATCGAATAGTTTATACATAAATATTCAATTTTTGATCTTGATATCCAAATTGAAAAAATGTTGCATGTGTTCAAGTTTGAGTTTAAGGTATACATACTGATAGGAGTTTTTGAATTCATTTGTGAAGTGTGTACACCGATGGACTTTGTATGTCTTCTTGATGTATTTTTGAATCAAGGACAACATAAATTTATATCCGTGTCTAGGTGAGTGCACATTTGCCCAAAAGGGCGCAGGTTTGATCCCCTTAGGGATTCCGATAATATGTATAAGTAGCTTGTTACCTCTTTTGACTTGACTCACGTTAAAAAGGTTACTAATAAAAGTTCTTTGGATGGATTTAGTGAAATAAGTTTTGTTATATTTCTCCCCCTTTTTTTTTTCTCGCTAAAATGCTTTAGAGTTTGTGACACAAATGTATTTGCTCTCATCATCATCATCATCATCATCAGTCTTTTAGCGTCCGTCGTTGGACATAGACCTTCCCCAGGATTTGCCACACTTCTCTATCATGGGCGTCACGGAGCCAGTACTTCCTGAACTTGTCTAGTTCATCTCTCCATCTAATATTTTGCCGGCCTCGGTTGCGCATATGGTCTCGGGGAATCCATGTTGTGAGTCGTGATGTCCATCGATTGTCAGCCATTCTTGCAACATGGCCAGCCCACCGCCATTTGAGATTTTTTATGGCTTCTATGATGTCTCTAACTTTTGTCTTTTCCCGGATGTGTTGTGCTGTTTTGTGGTCTCTCCATGTGAGGCCCAGCATTATTCTTTCATGTGCATGTTGCATGGTTCTCAGCTCTAACATTATGCAAATACTAGATCTATTGTATCGTTCAATTCTAAAATGAGATCTTGTCTTCAGGGTTTTTTTCTTCAAGTTCATTTTTTCATTGACATATTTAATTTCTTTGCATTACCATAGAGTAAATTCGTTCCAACTATTTTGCATTTATTTGACATAGACTGAATGTGATCGTTTAATTTTCTTTTTACAATTATCTGTATTTATCCATTATGGTTCTCTTTAATTTGGACCTTTACTCTGAGTTTTCCCAATCTTATGGGGGGTTTTCTAGCCATAAATTCCCTATTAATATGAGCCCTGGGCCTTTGTCACATAAATGTGATGTCTTCGTTATAACATGTGAGTATTTTTACAATAGCAAATCTTGTTACTTATTGTTGGTCATTGTCTGTATGTAATGGATGGAGTATGTTTTATCTATATTCAGTTCATCACAAAGACTTTGAATTTTTCCCAGGTTTTTTTCTTTAAATTTTACTGGTTGATATCATCGAGTCCTCTATTTTCATACAACAAATATATATTATGAGGGATCTCATTTTCTTTCTCAATGTGTGGTTTATCTAATTTGAAATCGATTATATCAAGTATGCATTCGTGCCATGGAAGACATTCTGCCATCTTATATACCTAGTCTGTTTCTAGCGCTATTGCATACGGTATATCTTTCAATGTTTACTTTTTAGTCTGATTAAGGGATATTCTGACGTTACTGAAAGATCCTGAGAGATATTCGTTAAACTATATTTTGACTCCTCTAAAGAAATCCTCACACATAACTATATTCTCTGTTATTTTCTATTTATTAGTGAACGCATCGGGCATCGTCCTGTGCTTGGCAAAGGAAGGAATAGTGTACTTACTTTATGTTGGCATACGAAGGTTTTTATGTTTTGGGGTTTGTTTTTGGTTTTTTTGGTTTTTTGCCCTACTGTTTAATCCATGCTACGCGCATGACTTCGATGATTTCACTCTTTCGTTGTTGTTTCATTTTACATATTGTATTATCAACTGGGCAAAATTTATCGCAACTGATTCCTTCAGATTTTTCTATAATCTCCACCGAAAAATTAATTTGAACACATTTCCCTAGAATGGTCTATTGTATGTTAATATTTCTTATTGCCAGGTCTATTATACGTTTATCCAAAGGGTTCATCGTTTTGTAGATCACAATTTTTGTATGATAAAAATTAAAAAAGATATAGGTTTATACAGAGATGATGGGTTAATAATATCAAGGAACCAAAACAAACAAAAACTGAGAAAATAAGGAATACAACTATGAAAAATTTCAAGAGATAAGATTCAAAATGGATATAAAAAGACCAGTCAAGAAAGTAGACTTCCCAGATTTAATATTAGATATTTAAAAAAAAACAATTAAAAACTATTCAAGGAGGACAATGGCAAATAGAAAAAAGAGAAACATCAATTGGTTCAATCCACCATATAATAGAAATATAAAACCAAACGTAGGTAAGATATTCTTAAAGCTGTTAAGCAAACATTCCCCACAAACAAATGAACTACGTAAAATATTCAACTGAAACACAGTGGGAATTAGTGTGAGTTGCATCAATAACACACAACAAATAATTTTTTAAAAACACAATTATAAAATGATAAACAACAAACGAATAACCGACCAAAGACATACTAAAACATACTATTATAAAAACCAGATCATATGCCCGAAAAAAGGAAATTGCTAAAAGGCAAACATGATGTACAAATAATATTAAAAATCAAAGTTTCAAATGAAGAAAAATTTATATTATAGAAAACAGAAAATAACTGGAAAACCACTCCAAGAATCACACGATGACATTTAATAATAAAAGGAAGGAAAATAACACAGTACTATTGAAAGAGATATGGAAAATGAATAATTTTAAAAAAAGAAAGAAAATACCAATAGTTACAAGGAAAATGATTAAGTAGACTGCACCGTATACAAATACGTCAAAAATGCACTCTCTGCTTAGAAGAAAAATTAGAAATAATATCTCTCGAAAAAAACGAAAAATAGCAGAAATAATTTCGAAATGTAGACATGAGAATAACTATCTCCTAGGAAAAAGGTGAACAGAAACTCAAATGACTAAAAAAAACAACCAGAAAAACATAACAAATGAATAAAAAATAAAATCAACAACGCTACTGCCTAAAAATTAGAATTAACAAGCTCTACAACACACATTGAAAACCTCGAGAATGTAAACTAATAAATACAAACGGTAAAAAAATATGACTTGATGACACATATTTGAAGAAACGAACAATGAATTTAAAAAATCGCTTTCTCTTACTACAGGTTTCTCCATTTCCAGTTTTCATTGTATCGCCCTCGCTTTCCCTTGGTCTCTCTCTCACTTTATCTTTCTCCTGCCTTCCCTCTTTCGTTTTCCTCTTTCGTACCCCCTCTCTCGCGCTCTCTCTCTCACACACACCTACACACACACACACACACACACTGTCATATTTACAAGGTGGCAAAAAGGGACAATTGCCTCTGCCCTCCTCTGTACAAAAATTGAATAATCAAAAAGTTAGTCTCTTTAATAAGAAATAAATTACTAATCACTGCTTGGAATGTATTTATTCACTTAAATTTATGTATTTACTTCGGATATATAATCCATTTAACCTTTCTATGTATGTATAACTTGTCAGTTCCAATTACATACAATAAATAGACTATGATATGTAAATGTTGTGAATTGTCTTATTTGTTAATTCCTGCGAATGAGGATCCCGCCGAACCTAAGGGACCCTAAGCTCTGAACCCAACCCTGCACACATGTGCAAACGTATATAATGCATAAGTATGCAAATAAAACATACTAACATAAAGAGGTGAATGTCTCCCGACGCCACCTTTTTTGTTAAACTCCCGCAATTTGGTTTTGACTTTATTTTCTTATGTAACAACAATGATGGATGACAATGACCAGCCCAAAACCCAGTGGCGTCATGCACGGATAACAGTGGTGCAATGACGTAGACAGAAACTAATGACGGATCAACACCCAATTCTAAAGCGTAATTCAGGTTGACTTGCAGAAGTTTGCTGATCCCCTTTAAAGGGACTACTAGTAAAGCAGTTGAAATGGGACACGTATTTTCAGAATAACATTTCATAGCAAAATGAATTCGTTTTTTTTTACCTTTTAGATTTTAATGAAGCAAGGGAGTTTGACCCTGAAGCAACAAAGCTTCTTGAACAACCGTAGCCGTCAAAGATGGCAAAGGGTTCTATCCTTTCTTTTATATATGTACGCGTCGTTTTGCTTATGTGTTCGGATCGTATGATCCCGTGCTCCTGGTCATGGCATTTTGAAGCTTGGCAACAGTACTCCCCTAGACGCTTTCTAAAATGTTTTCTGATTTGGGGGAAAAAAAGCTCTTTTGGCTTGTTTTTGGCCTTTTTGACAGGTTTATTAACATTTTCTAGATTCTCCAGAATCAAGATGTCTCTTGATGTTTTTTTACTCTATCTTAGTCATTTTTTAGTGGAAAACGCCCGTGATGATGTAAGCAGAATTTATTCTGACCATTTTCATTCTTCAATCGATTTTTTTCTACATGACTTCAAAATGTGACGTCACGGTTGATCAGTTATTAACTGTGAAGTCGAATCGTCTTTTCTTTTTTTTTTTTTTTGCTTGCTTGTCTTTTTTTTCTCTTGTCACATACACTTCTACTTAGACCTAACAACAATTTGAGTACATGGGTAATGACACATGCGCGTGTACACGGGTATACATACGCACACACATGTCCTTCGTGTCCTGACCCCATCATTTCCACCTCCCCGCCTCCATTACCACATTTTTCTCGTCTTTTTCATCACCGTATTCTAGAAATTGTGACGACCACAGAAACACACACTGGATATTCCATTTAATAAAGAGGGAAAATGCACTTTGGAATAATGCTATAAGTGTGAAATGATGTTAATAGTATACACACACACACATATCTATATCTATCTACCTATCTATCTATTTATATATATATATATATATATATATATATATATATATATATATATATATATATATATATATATATATATATATATATATATATATATATATATATATACCGCCATCTACGGCCCTATTGCAGCAGGAAACCCAACCAAAAATCATGCCGCCCATTCATTCATTCATCATATGTATATAGATGTGTGTGTGTGTGTGTGTGTGTGTGTATTCCTGTATATGCATGCATGTGTATGTCTCTGTCTCAATATATATATATATATATATATATATATATATATATATATATATATATATATATAGAGAGAGAGAGAGAGAGAGAGAGAGAGAGAGAGAGAGAGAGAAGGAGACAGACAGACAGACAGACAGACACATGCAAACAGACAGAATGAGAGATAAAGAGACAGAGACAGAGGGAGGGGGAACACACACACACACATACTCATACACACATGCGTATATATGAGAGAGAAACGGGGTCAGAGACAGACAAATAGTACATTCATTTAATATATATACCATATTCACATGAATACATATTGTTTGATAGATCTTCATGTCTATTCAATCAATATTTAAAATTTGTTATTTTTCATTCACTATCAAAATCGATATTCATTATTCAATGGTATTTAACAAATATCCTATGTTAACACTTGATATAAATTTCCATCAATCTTTCATATTTATGTCGTATATGAATTTATGTATATTTGTAGACATGCACACACGTTTGCGTGCACGACGTAACATGAATGTATATTTTCCCAAATAGTAAGATTAATTTTTTATGAATTCACATATCAAATCCTGATATTTTTTATGCTTCAATGATATGAAAAAGCGCCTATGATTCAAGAGGTTTTTCTGTCGATTCAACTCTTTTTTGAAACTCACAAAAGAAGAAATCAAGCGAAGAATCACCCTTAGGTGGCAAGTCTTTAGCAGAGCAAGCTCAACCTCCAGAAACAAGAAGATCCCATCAGTCCTAAAGACAAGGATTGACAACCAATGAATCATCCCAATAGTCACTAAAGGAGCTGAAACATGGACCCCAACCAAGACACTGACCCCCTTATTGAGAACCATGCGCTGTTCACATAAAAGAATCATACTCAACCTCACATGGAGGGATCACAGAATAGCACAGTACATCTGGAAGAAAACAGGTGACCGAAACATCGTAGAATCCATTAGAAAACTCAAATGGCAATGGGCAGGCCACGTTGCAAGAATGGCAGACAACCGATGGACATCCTGACTTATGTCATGGATCCCCAGAGATCAAATGCAAAACTGAGGCTGGTACAATACAAGATTGAGAGACAAACTAGACGGATTCAGAAAGTACTGGCTCTGCGACATCCACGATAGAGAGATGCGGTGAGTCCTGAGGAAGGTCTATGTCCAACAATGGACGATAAAAGGATGATGATGATGATGATGATGATGATGATGATGATGATGATGATGATGTCAAGACGACGTTCTGGATACCTACCTTTTTTAGATTGCGTAGAAAAGTTATTTCATTTTTTTCCATCTGCTATATAGCCGGATAATACGAAGAATATGTCTCAAATTTCACATAGTATTACTTCGTTCTCATTTTCAAAATCCTTTGTATTTATGCACCTTCAATGTATTGCATAAATACCACACTCTTATCAATTGCTGTGTCAAAATAGTAGTACCAATCGTCATAACTATTTTGTTCTCTCTCTACCCTATCTATTGGTCGTTACAGGAGATTTTTGTACCATCCTCATTACCGCTTTTCATTTTCTAGGGATGATTCTGCTTGTTTGTTTTTCTTTGTATATGTCATTGGTCTATATAGAAAAATTGTTTTTGTTTACACAATTCCAAGTGGATCACCATTCCCACCCAGTCATGCCTATGCCTATACTGAGCTAACATCTGGTTGCTGCAAGGGACCAGTCAATCATCCTCAAAAGTCGATGCATAAAATAGAAGATATTTTTGCTATTTCATAAATAGAACAATCACATGATTGCTTTCGTTTTATTTTATCAATAACTTCGTTTGTTGTACTCTTCGTAAAATGAAATAGCGAATCGTTCTCCAATATTTGTAATCTGATTCTATGATATGGTTGTTCATAAAGAATATTTATGATTGCAACACACACAATGGAGATGAAAGGTTTCTATTCTAATTCGATATTCGGAGTCCTTTAGTGATGCTCAGGATGACCAAATTTCCAGTCAAGGTATTAAGGTCCAATATTATTAATAAAAAGTCCTGTATTTCACGAAGGCGTTAATTTTTTTGTAGACAGGAATTATTTCAGACCCACGTGTTGGTAAGGCACCAAAGATGTGACTTCTTGAAGGAGGAAGATGAAGCAGGGAGGTCGCCATCTTTGTTTTTAAAAGATGACTAGACTGAGTGGGTAAAATAGTCAGCCATCTTTGACGAAGGGCATAATCTACGTGGGTAGATATAATCACAAAAGAATGTTCCATCGAAACGCAATGGATGCGAATACTTCAATGCATTTAACGAATTAATTAATCAACACGAAATTATGATGGTAATAACAAATTAAAATCAATTCAAATGAGAACAAAGGTTTTAAAATGAAAACACAGAGGTAGCTGTAGTGAAAGAGAATGTGAAATATAAATTCTAGCAAGGTCCATTGAGAAGCGCTCATTGGGATGGATAGATTTAAAAGAGATGCATTGCATAGTAAAGATCATTGCCACGTTTCTGCCTGCGGTGCTGTTTCAATAAGGCCTGGTATTTTATGGATCAAGATGATGATTCAGGAAAACGAGAAAGGATATGCGTGAAGCTAATGAGGCGTTGCAAGACATTCACAAATCGCCGTAAAGGGTATGGGTGAGAATATGAAGAGAAACGCGATATCGGTAGATGCAACAGACAAGAGGAAAGTCACAAGAAGATATGCATGACCCCGAAAACCATGTGTGCAAGCCAAAAATGAGGCAAGAGAAAGAAAAGTATTGTCTTATTGGCTAGGGCTTCTGGGAATGACGTCACCAGATTTGGAATTATTTTTCCACGGACTATTTTGTGTAGTAATTTTTACTAAACTATTCGTTAATCAAATAAAACACCACACCAGTATGGAAAATATACCACGCAGTATCTTTAATACCGATTTATCCATCATTATTTATCAATAGGTAGATGAAAAAAATTATCAAGCAATTGCTTTACACCGAATAATCCAAACAATTTTCTTAATTGTCCCGAGTTATTTTGAACAGAACGTCTCTTCATCCTCGGTGTGGTAAGGGAGTCATCAAGATTTTGTGGTTTACTAGTTACGTCCAACGTATATCAATTAACGCTTGCTTAGATTAACGAAACATCGGTAAGGTGTTTGTTTTGTCACTGGAAGAGCCGGCTCTTACAATATACGTTCACACCCTGTACTGATCAATCGCCAAGAGGGTGTGAGAAAGAGATGCGAGAAGGTGAAGCTGTAAAATAAAGATAGACACTGGAGAATGAGATGAAAAGAGGGAGAGTGGGGATTTAGAAACGGGAATGGAGGAAAATACACGAGAGAGGTGGGGAGAGGAAGAATGAAGGAAAGAAAGGAAGAAAGGAAGGACGGAATGGTTAGAGGAATGGTCTGTCATGTCATCTTGCCTTGTACCAACAACTACATCACGTCGGTGCCGCACCGGTGACCTCGCATGTGTCCATCACTTTAAATGGATGTCAATGAACGGCTTTCAGTCTCGTGGGCGCCGTATTCCGCTTTTTCGATCGGGGGTTCGGTCCTATTCGTCTCCATCCCCTCCTCTTTCTCTCTTGCTCTTTTACCTTTTCTCTTTCTTGATCTCCTCTGTTTCCATTTCTTTCCGTTTTTTCTTTCTTTCTGTCCCTTTCTTTCTTCCTCTCCCCTTTCCTCTCTTTTTCTTCTTAAGACGCACATTCCAAATCTTACCCCCTCCTCTACCCCCCTCTCTCATTCACCTTTTCTCTTTCTTATTTTCTCTTTTCCGTCTTTGTTCCTGTCTCTTGTATCATCACTTCCCCCTCCCTCCCCCTCTTTCTTTCTTTCTCACTACTCTCCGTTTTCCTCACCTTTCTATATCTCCGTGTCCGTCTTTCTCTCCTCTCTTACCCTCTCTCTCTCTCCCTCACACACACTGTCTCTCCCTCTCGTTATGTCACTCCCTTATTTCCTCAATGTCTTCTGAGAGACTCAAGCGGGGAAGAAGACCACGACGACCACGACGGCGATGGCGATGCTGTTTAAGCGCACACTTCGCCTGAAAGTGCTTCGGCGTCGGCTAGACGCTTAGAATACACCTACTCACTTGCATCCCACCGCCTCCACTGGGCCCTTCGTTTGACAGACATAATTCAAATTGTTCATCTAACAGGCACGTAATGTCTCTGCCCCATGGAAGATGGAATCAACCGCCATGTTGTATTGAGAAGAAATTGTGGAGAAACAGAAAAAAAAGAGTTAAGGACAGACATTTTCAATAAAGCCTCCACTGCTGCAATCATCATCATCATCATCAGTTTTTCTCCCTCGCTATCATCGTCATTATCTAAACATACTTATATTCATGGAAGTTTGTGACTTTCTCTTCTCCTCCTAAACAGTGCATCCAAGCCATATTATTCAAGGTACCCCTAAAACGCTCAGAATTAGAGCGTGCAAGAAAAATCCAGTGTGATTAGTAACATTTTGAAGGGTTTTGAGTTGGGGGGGTTCTATTTACTGCATGATTATAATTCTGAACTGGACCCCAGTTTATGTTTCTATTGGGAAACGCTGGGATGTTAACCCAGAACACCAATTCTGTTTACATATATTCTTTGAAATATTCTGTTTTTACATATTTTTCAAGTCAAGACGATATTAATCCTTGTTCTTTTTTTAACTTTTTATAGGTGTCAAATTAATAATACATGATTAGCTTTCATTTTCTCTGTTGTCTAAATCGCAGGAGATTTTTCCTTCTATTTTCGTTGGTCAAAATCGAGGGAGAGACTTTTTTTTTTAATTGAGAGCGAACATTTCAAACAGAATAATATTTCTGTTTTATTGTTATTCCCTTCATGTTTTTACTACTTCCATAAAATTTTGTTAAAATCTACCAGACATTTTTTACAAAAATTCTGCATTTTTTCCCTGCACAGAAAAACAACAGAGGATTTACTGTTCATACTTACTTCTCCCACCCACTTTCCTTTCTCTTTCTCTCTCTCTCTCTCTCTCTCTCTCTCTCTCTCTCTCTCTCTCTCTCTCTCTCTATCTATCTATCTATCTATCTATCTATCTATTTATCTATCTCACACATTCTCTCTCTACATATATACGTGTATATTACTAAGAAATGGATATGTGATCTGATAGAAATAATTATAAATGCGTTTGATTACTTTGAAACTCTATTCGAGAAGATCTCCCGTTATTCCACGCCGAATGTATCGTTTGGCCTAAACAACGTAAATAGAATAAACAATTGAAGAAAGTGGGTGGGCTACAGGAACGTGACCGATATGGTAACCAGTCATGTGAATGCCCAAATAACTGCTTTCACTCCAAATTCTCAAGTTGTTTATTATATTTACGTTGTCTAGGCCAAATTATACATTCACTGTGTAATTACAGGAAATAATTTCAAATGGTGCTACAAAATAGCACAATGCAATTTATGATTATCAATGTCGGATCATATTTCCTTTTTATTAATAATATAATTGTCCGCAAAAGGAACAAATAGAGCAGATATAGACAGATTTTCTCTCCTTGATGAATTTGAGATGGGAATTTTTCCCTACCTTGATAAATTTGCCCTGAAAAAATTTCCTGATGGGCACTTTTTCTGACAACAGCCACTTCCAGAAGCATTTGTTTTGGTTTGCTAGGATGATAGATTCTATTTCTCCTTTCGAGTCTCCTTTGCGTTGCCATGTCTGTGATCTTTCGTCTGTGATATCTGATATCAATCGTATGAATTATCCATGGAGTCATTTTTGTTTGAATTTTTTTCCTTGTTTTCATAACTATTGCGTGTTCAAGCATTAAAGATTAACAAAAACTTTGAAAGCTATAATAACATTAGTAAAATCACACTAACGGTTAAGTGAATGACGCCGCTCCGAGTGCTTGTCGCTCCCAAGTTAATTTTGCATGTTACAAAACCAAAAAAAGGAAATATATGATATGAGAACACTGGTTAAAGACTGCTGATCTTGTACCTAGAGTAAACTATTTGGTTGCTAGAAAAGAGAATGTAGTTTTTCCATCCCATAGTAAATCAAAAACATATCAGTGTATAGTGATGTAACTTTTGAATTGGGGTGTAAAAAAGCAGTGATCTACAGTCTTTCTTGTCATCGAATACAGCAAGTACCATTTTCACATGAAACTAAAAATGGTTTAGGAGACAAATTTAAGGAAAAAATTATGAATACACTTCCAATACAATTAATTGCTATTGAAGAAGAACAACAATCAGGATTTTATCATCCAGAATACTTTTTCAAAAAAGATTCATTGACAACAATGATGAAACAATATTCTATCAACAGACGGACTACTGCATCATAGATTCGGTTGCAAAAAAAGGATCAAGCAGGATTTTATAAACCGGAATACTCTTTCAACATGGGTACAATTGCGAAGAGGATCAAGCAGGAATTTATCAACCGATATACTCTTTCAATATGTGTTCAGTTGCAAAGGGGGATCAAGTAGCAATTTATCAACCGGAATATTCTTTCAATGTGGGATCAGCTGCAAAGAATATGAGGCAACCATTTATCAACTGGAATACTCTTTCAATATGGGTTCAGTTGAATAGAGGATCAAGCAGCCATTTATCAACTGGAATACTCTTTCAATATGGGTTCAGTTGAATAGAGGACCAAGCAGCCATTTATCAACTGGAATACTCTTTCAATATGGGTTCAGTTGAATAGAGGATCAAGCACCAAAATATCAACTGGAATATACTTTCAATATGGGTTCAGTTGAATAGAGGATCAAGCAGCCATTTATCAACTGGAATACTCTTTCAATATGGGTTCAGTTGAATAGAGGATCAAGCACCAAAATATCAACTGGTATATACTTTCAATAAGGATTCAGTTGCAAAATGGATCAAGCAGCCATTTATCAACTGGAATACTCTTTCAATATGGGTTCAGTTGAATAGAGGATCAAGCAGCCATTTATCAACTGGAATACTCTTTCAATATGGGTTCAGTTGAATAGAGGATCAAGCAGGATTTTATAAACCGGAATACTCTTTCAACATGGGTACAATTGCGAAGAGGATCAAGCAGGAATTTATCAACCGATATACTCTTTCAATATGTGTTCAGTTGCAAAGGGGGATCAAGTAGCAATTTATCAACCGGAATATTCTTTCAATGTGGGATCAGCTGCAAAGAATATGAGGCAACCATTTATCAACTGGAATACTCTTTCAATATGGGTTCAGTTGAATAGAGGATCAAGCAGCCATTTATCAACTGGAATACTCTTTCAATATGGGTTCAGTTGAATAGAGGACCAAGCAGCCATTTATCAACTGGAATACTCTTTCAATATGGGTTCAGTTGAATAGAGGATCAAGCACCAAAATATCAACTGGAATATACTTTCAATATGGGTTCAGTTGAATAGAGGATCAAGCAGCCATTTATCAACTGGAATACTCTTTCAATATGGGTTCAGTTGAATAGAGGATCAAGCACCAAAATATCAACTGGTATATACTTTCAATAAGGATTCAGTTGCAAAATGGATCAAGCAGCCATTTATCAACTGGAATACTCTTTCAATATGGGTTCAGTTGAATAGAGGATCAAGCAGCCATTTATCAACTGGAATACTCTTTCAATATGGGTTCAGTTGAATAGAGGATCAAGCAGCCATTTATCAACTGGAACACTCTTTCAATATGGGTTCAGTTGAATAGAGGATCAAGCAGCCATTTATCAACTGGAATACTCTTTCAATATGGGTTCAGTTGAATAGAGGATCAAGCAGCCATTTATCAACTGGAACACTCTTTCAATATGGGTTCAGTTGAATAGAGGATCAAGCAGCCATTTATCAACTGGAATACTCTTTCAATATGGGTTCAGTTGAATAGAGGATCAAGCAGCCATTTATCAACTGAAATACTCTTTCAATATGGGTTCAGTTGAATAGAGGATCAAGCAGCCATTTATCAACTGGAATACTCTTTCAATATGGGTTCAGTTGAATAGAGGATCAAGCAGCCATTTATCAACTGGAACACTCTTTCAATATGGGTTCAGTTGAATAGAGGATCAAGCAGCCATTTATCAACTGGAATACTCTTTCAATATGGGTTCAGTTGAATAGAGGATCAAGCAGCCATTTATCAACTGGAACACTCTTTCAATATGGGTTCAGTTGAATAGAGGATCAAGCAGCCATTTATCAACTGGAATACTCTTTCAATATGGGTTCAGTTGAATAGAGGATCAAGCACCAAAATATCAACTGGAATATACTTTCAATAAGGATTCGGTTGCAAAATGGATCAAGCAGCCATTTATCAACTGGAAAAAATTTGCATTCATTTTTGACCCAGAAATGTAAAAAAAAGATATACTTTTAACTCGAAAATAGAAATGATTTTCCCCTTCGCCCTCGATCTCTGAAAGTGGAGATATATTTTCCCTTCTGATTCTGATCTCTAGTAATTTCAACCCCCAAGAGTATTGGAAGAAATGTTCCTTTTATCTTTTGAATGATCTCCCTTTCTTTCCAACAATTTATTATTACCCTTCACTTTCAGTGAAATGCCGTAAACCAGCAAAATGTACTCACCTTCTCCCTTGATATACGGAAGCAGCACCCAACTGCTGCAGACCCTAAGGTAATTCTGGGAAAATCAATTAGTGGGGCAAGATGAGGACCACGTATGAATAGGTGCTGCAATAAAGGGAAAGTTTACAGAAGACATGTTCGTAAACAAAATCTGACCCACGCCCAGAAGACATAAAAAGACAGTTCGATTGTACAAGCAACAGACAACGGTTGCAGAATGGAGATCAAGTCTTGCTACTTCTCCTTTGTCAGCACAAACTCATGATGATATGATGCAGTCCTTGGTATGCTGTCCCAGAGGTTGACAAGGACGGCAACAAACGCTCATACCACGTAAATTTGTGGAAAGCATACATATTTGGGGTGGGGTAGGTTCTGTGCAACGGCCAGAAACGGTCAGCCCGATGGAACTGGCTGGGAATCCATACTACCGGTAAGCAAGACTAGAAAGGAATCCTGGACATCAAGATTATCGAAGATCTGCAACTTAGGACCCTTTTACATGAGAGCGACTTCACCCATCCGTTTTAGCTACGCAAGATAGACTGTTGTCGAATAAAGACCACCAAGGGAATACCAATCGGTGTGCTATTTATTTACTCTCCCACCAGAGCGAAATCTGACACAAGGTCGGGGCTTTACGTGGGGAAAATTAGAGACACCCGGGAAAAATAGCTCCAGCCGACGCGACTTTGGTTTGCTAGGCAACCAAAGCAACCACCGTCACAAAAGCGTCAGGCACGAGCCCGACCTGTTCCTATGGGTGCAATGGAACACTGTTGCCCCGGGGCGCCGTATTCCCCGCTGCTGGGCCGAGTATTAAAAAGGGAACCGAAAGGTTCCCAATGCGCGTAGCAATGCAGAGCCTCAGTGTAACCTCATTGGCTGATGCATTGCACCGGCACTTTCGGTCTTTGACACACACCATCTCCGGCCCATTCGACTGGCAAGTGTCAGTACCGGCGCCTCAGGTTCTGCAGGGGAACAGGACCCACACTTTAATTCATGCTGAAAAGGCCAGAAAAATTGGGGTGTACTACCAATCTGTGTGCTCCAGACCCCCCCCCCCTCTGCTTGCTACTGGACAGAATACTATTTGGATGGGGGGCGAGCAACTACTCAAACAGAACTTGATCGACGGTAGAATACTTTTAAAGAGAAATTGAGAGAGGACGCCTCGGGATACCTGGATACATTGAATAGTGCCGCTTTGATCAGTGCGGGTTTTGGTGTAGTGCAGTTACGGAAATACTGTACAAATTAAGGTAAGTAAGTAGAAGCTTAAAGAAACACGTTAAATCATAATACCTTGAACACAGTGGTTTTGAAACGAATTAACTGACCTAATCAAGGTATACCTGTAGTTCAAAAGAGATATTAAATGAGAGCGCCTAGAAATACTTCCAGCAGTGAAACATTCCCAAGCCTTGTAGAGGAAAATAGTTTTGGCTACAGACATATCTAAACCGGATACAGTGTGCGTCATTATCTTGAAGATTTATGTAATCGACCCTTTTACGTGCAAATATTTACGTTACTGTATTATCGGAACCATCCGTAATCGTAGAGACCTATTCATTTTCATTACAAACGGCCGTGATTATTTCAATCGGTTAAGTCGCTATCGTTATCACATGGCTATTATCCTTGTCACCGACGCAATAATAATTAGTTCTACTATGAAGCATCAATATTTAGTAACTCACACCAACAGCATTATATTAATGAGTAATAAAAAATATTATTCTGCTTGTTTGTATGTAGGATCGTTACACTTTTCTACATAGGGTCAGAATATAGTATCCGTCTGATCCCAACCTTTCTAAGCTGGATTAAATTACGCTCTCTGACTAAAAAACCTACAAAATAACATTAAGCAAGAAGGAATAAGGAAAAGCGAAGGATGGGGTGGAGGAGAAATCTAGAGTGAAACAAAAAGAAAAGGGAAGAACAATACATGTGTGTGTGTGTGTGTGTGTGTGTGTGTGTGAAATATATAAGACTAGTATATATTTATTTATCTGAAAAATACTTATTCCAACAGTAATTTGTCTACTAACAATGTATTGATTAAATGTGGAACTTTGATCCATAACAATGGTTAAATCTTCGTTTCCCTATTTCAGCACATCAGATAGACAGTGTAATTAGGCTTGCATATTATTTATATACTATATAGGAATTACTTTCACTTCAATTTGGAATATGATGGTTGTAATTATTTACCTTGCCAAACATAATATGATACTGCTTTATCTAGAGGGCGTTTCCTCAGGTTACATTACAAGTACCTGCTTTTGCACTTGACAGTTACTTGAGGGTGGTTTTCAGGCGTTTTATGTGTGTATAGTGTTTTATGCTCGTTTGATTAAAAGGTATTATTTGGTTGAGTTATTTATTTTAAAAACATTCAGAAGAAAGTGGAAGTGCAACAAATTTGGAAAGGATAGGGAAGAGAATGAGAAGATACAGGCAAAAGGTGAGAGGAGACATTGGTGGCAATGGATAATCTTAATTGGTGACATGCCAGTAAATTTGCCTAGGTCCAACTAGTTATATATATATATATATATATATATATATATATATATATATATATATATATATATATATATATATATATATATATATATGTATATATATATATATATATGTATATATATATATATATGTATATATGATAGTTATATTGAGTCGGAATTAGCATGGGGCCAGCTGATACTTGTAAAAATTACATTGGGTCTGAAATTTCTATCGGTCAAACTAGATCTTGAAAAAACTGTATTGAGTCTTTCAGTTCCATGTGTCCAGCTAGTACTTCTGATAATTGTATTGGGTCTAGAATTTCCGTGGTTCTACTTGACTCATATGATCATTATATTGAGTCTGGTTTCTATGGTTTTCAATAGTTCGTACAATAATTATACTTAATCTGGAATTTCTGTGGGTCCGAATAGTCTTCATAATAATTACACAGAGTGCGGAATTTCAGTGGGTCTTACTGGTTCTTATAGTAATTACAGTGAGTCTGAAATTTCTCTGGTCCCTGCTACTTCTTAAAATGATTATATTGATTCGGAAATTTCGGTGGATAGAAAGTCTGGAATTTCTGTGAGTCTAACTAGTTCTTATAATAAATATATTGAATCTGTAACTTCTGTAGGTCCAACTACTACTATAATCATATTGAGCCTGGAAGTTCTGTGGCTCCAACTGGTTCTTATAATAATCATACTGAGTCTGGAATCCTAGTGGGTCGAGGTAGATCTTTTAATAACGATACTGAATCTGGAATTTTCCGTGTGTCCAACTAGTTGGTATAATAATTATATTGAGTCTACAATCTTTATTAATCCCACTAATAATAATTATATTGAGTCTGGAATTTCCGTGGGTCCACTTTGTTCTTATGATCATTATACCGTGTCTGGAATTTCCGTGGTTTTAAATAGTCCTTATAATAATTATAATGAGAGCCGAACTTCAGTGGGTCGTACTGGTTCTTATTGTAATTACATTGAGTCTGAAATTTCGATGGATCCAGCTACATCTTATAATAATTATAATACTAGTAAGTCTAGGATTTCCTACTAGTTCTTACAATAATGTTTGACCCTGGATTTACCGTAGTCTCCATGGTTCTTATAATGATTATATTGTGTCTAGAATTTTTGTTGATCCGGTTACTTCGTATAATGATCATGTTGAGTCTGTAACGTCCATGGGTTCAAATAATGATTTTTACAACTTTTGAGACCTGATTTTCCATTTGTCGATCTGGTTCTTTTGATAATTATATATAGTCTGAAATCTCAGTGGGTCTAGTTAGGTCTCATAATAATCATATTGGATCAGGAATTGCCCAGTGACCAGATAGTTCTTAAAATGATTGTATTCAGTCTGAAACCTTAGCGGGTTCGAATGGATTATATGATCCTATATTACCGGGAAGCTCAGCTGATCCAGATAGTTTCTTATAATAATCAATTGATGTCTTTTCCTGATGAATCAACCAATTTTATCAGCTTTATCATCAAATTTTGACTATTTGGATAAAGACAACAAAACTTTTACCAAAACTGCCAAGATAAGTTTCTTCAGTTTTCAAGTTAGTCCGGATGACTGGCTATGTATATCTGTATGCATCACACATACAGACCGCAGTAGAGATAGAAAAGCTAATTAATTAAACATTAAGTCCTTACAATGGCTAGAAAAACGTGTTTCTCTATTTCCCATGTCCATTTATGCTAAATTGATTCCTCATTATGCGTCCAATAACATTCAAGCTCATTTTTTTTAATTCAGACATTTTAGTGATCACTGTCTAACAAAAGGCGAAAGAAGTAATTGCAGCTACAATATAATTCTAATAAGATCTACGGTCTAGAATTTCCCTGGGTACAACTAATTCTCATAATAATCATATGGACTGTGTAATATCTTATGGTCCAATTGGTTATTATAATAAATTCTGGAATCTTCACGGATCCAGTTATTTTTTATGATAATTTTATTCTGGAATTTTCGTGGTTCACAGTAATACTTATTATAATCAAATTGATATGGAATTTCCATAGGTTAGAATTGTTATTACAATAAACATATTGAGTCTGGAAGTTCTCTAGGTATAACTGGTTCTTATAATAATTATTCTGAGTGTGGTATCTCCATGCATCCAGCTGGTTCCTATAATGATTATGGTGAGTCTGCCATTTTGGTGGGTCTAACTGGTGCTTACAATGAGGATTTTGAGTCTTGTATTTCCGTGTGTCGATCTAATTCTTATAATAATTGTATTGAGTCTGTAGTTTCAGTACTTCCTGTTAGTTCCTATGATAACTATATTGAGTATGGAAATTCGATGGGTCCTACTAGTTCTCATAATAATTGTACTTACTCTGGATTTTCAGTTAGTTCATCATTTCTAATAATATCTATTTTGAGTGTGGAATTTCTGTAGGTCACAAGATTTTGAAATAATTATATTCTGTCTGGAATTTCGATGTGTACGAAAATGATTGTATTGAGTAAGGAATTTCCGTTTGTCCAAGTTGTTTTTATCGTAATCATATTGAGTCTGAAATGTTTGTGGGTCGAAATAGTTCTTAAAACACATATATTCAGTCTGGAACTTCCGTGTATCCAACTGGTTCTTATTATAATGATATCCAGTCTAAAATTTCCATGGTATCAAGCAGTCCTCATAATGATTATATCGGATCTGTATGGGCCCAACTGGTTCTTATAACAATCTTAATGCGACTGAAGTTCTCTCGCTTTTTGTTGGACAGTGATCACTAAAATGTCTATATTCAAATAATATGAGCATGAATTCTATAGGACACAAAATAAGTAATCAATTTAGCATAAACTGACATGGTAAATTCCACTCCTCTCTAAAAACCTGATAAGAGAGGAATAAAAAAAATTTGGAACACGTTTTTTCAAGACATTATAAGGACTAAATGTTAGCTTTCTAGCTCTATCGCTGTTTATACGCGTGATGCACAAGCATGTACATAACCAGCCAGCTGGACCAACTTGAAAACTGAAGAAACCTATATTGGCAGGTTTGATATCAGTTGTAGTTGATATTTTCTGAGTAGTCAAAATTTAATAATCATCATTATCATCATCAGTCTTTCGTTGGACATAGACCTTCTTCAGGATTTGCCACACTTCCCTATCATGGGCGTCATGGAGCCAGTACTTCCTGAACTTGTTTAGCTCGTCTCTCCATCTAACATTTTGCCGGCCTCAGTTGCGCATGTGGTCTCGGGGGATCCATGTTGTGAGTCGTGATGTCCATCGATTGTCTGCCATTCTTGCAACATGACCAGCCCACCGCCATTAATAATAATAAGGCTGATTAAATTGGTTAATCTATGGGCAAAAGACAGTAATTAATTTCTTGACCATATCCATTATTCTTACGTTCATATATAAAAGGTCTTAGACATGGATAGCGCCTACTAGTGGGCGATTTTGCGATTTCAAGTGGGCAATCTTTTGGAGAAAAACTGATTTTCGTGTTAGGGGCGGTAGGATTTTTTAATCTCTTTAAAATGTGTCAAAGTGGGCGGTGAGCCATAACAAGTTGAATACCCTTGACATAAATTATCTAATACGCTAAAATTCTCCCCCCTCTCTCTCTCTCTCTCTCTCTCTCTCTCTCTCTCTCTCTCTCTCTCTCTCTCTCTCTCTCTCTCTCTCTCTCTGCGCGATGGTAAGTATTATTACTACAATTGTAGCAGAAATGAATGAAAAAAAATTATTTTCAAAATCACTACCTTGTAAAGATTAGATAAGATAAACAATTTCAAATCATTGAAAACAACGGTTTTTTTTTATGGCACTTTTCTGTTATCTTGTTTTATAATCATATTTTTCTTTGGTGTCGTAGAAAATAGATACAAAATAATATAAACATCCTAATGATCGTATAATAATTTGATTCTCGTGGAGGCGTACGAACTCTAATAATTATGATTATGTTTAATGACAGTCTTTAAGGGAAGAACTAGAAGAGTAGAACTAGAAAGAAAGAAAGAAAGAAAGAAATAAAGAAAGAAAAAAAAGAAAGAAAGAAGAAGAAAAAAATCAACAGAACGTTGAAAAGAGAAAATAAAGCGGGGGTAAGATGGAGCATATGGAAGGAGGGTGTTGAAAAAGTTCGAATGAAGGGAGTGAAGAAGAAGAAGAAGAAGAAGAAGAAGAAGAAGAAGAAGAAGAAGAAGAAGAAGAAGAAGAAGAAGAAGAAGAAGAAGAAGAAGAAGAAGAAGAAGGAGGAGAAGAAGAAGAAGAAGAAGAAGAAGAAGAAGAAGAAGAAGAAGAAGAAGAAGAAGAAAAAGAAGAAGAAGAAGAAGGAGGAGGAGGAGGAGGGGGAGGGGGTTAGGGAAAAGTTCAAGCAGAAGAAGTTGAAGGAGAGAGAAAAGGACCAGAAACCATTTTAAAGGGGGAAAGTGCCACAAAAAAATGGAAAGAAATGAACGCAAATGAGAAAGAAAAAAAGAAAGAGAGAAAGGGAGAGAGAAAGAAAAGATAAAGAAGTTTGGAACAGAAGAAGTAAGTTTACAGGGATAAAAAGCAAGAAGTTAAAAAGAGGAAAGGATGAAGAAGGCAGTCGAGTCAAAGGAATAAAGAAAGGAAAGAGAAGGAAAAATGTTTATTTTCGGAAGAATACGATTCTATTCTCTCCATGTCTTCAAATTTTCATCCATGTACTAATTTTAATGTTTGTTTTGTACGTTTCCGAGGACACTGTGCTAATATCAAAATAATATGATGCTGGGTATGTCACATTTGCGGGTTGAATCGATTGTTAATCAAAGGATGCAGTTGAGTTTGTTCAGCAATGAAATTTTGAAGGTTGTTCCAAGCATACTGAGATTGTGAAGTAGGACAAAGTTGGGATTCATAACCCTGAAGAATTGGTTTGTTGAACCATGATAGGACTGACAAATGAGGGGCTCCATAACTGGTTTATAATCAACTTGTAATTTTTGAAGAGAAAAAAAAGGACATGAACAAAGAGGTCGAATGAAAGAGAAGAGATGAAATGAAGAGAAGAAGAGAAAAGGGAATAGCAGAGTGGAAGAAAGAGAGAAGGAAAGAGAAAAGAGTGCAAGAAAGGGAAAAAAGAAGAAATAAAAAAGAAAGAAATACAAAAAGAAAGAAATACAAAAAGAAAGAAATACAAAAAGAAAGAAAGGAAGAAAGAAAGGAGAAAATTACAAGAAAGAAAGAAAGAAAGAAAGGAAAGAAGGGAAAATAAAAACGCGTAAAGGAAAAGAAAAGAATGAAAAAGGAAAAAGCGTAAGAGGGAAAATACAGAAAGGAAGAGAGTGAAGAGAAGAGAAAAGAAAGAAAGAGAAAAAGGTGGTACAGGGAAAAGAAAGAAAAAAAGAAAGAAAGGAAGTGAAGAACAGAGAAAAGAAGGAAGGAGAGCTGAAAAAAGAATGGAAGAAAAAAGATTTAGAAAGAGAGCGAAAGAAAGAGAAGAGAGAGAGAGAGAGAGAGAGAGAGAAGTAAAACTGCAGTAAAGAAAAGAAAGGGTGAAAGAATGAATGGAAGAAAAAAAAAGAAAGAAGAAAGATAGGAAAGAAATAAGGAAGGAATGATGCAGAAAGGAAAGAAATGAAACGAAACGAACCCAAACGAAAGATGGGGAAAATTGAATACAAGAAGAACAAACACGCAAATATTTACTTAAATTTAAGGTTAGAGAATGAAAGTAAAGGAAAATCCAATATAAACGAATAGCATTATGAAATGAATCGACGAGAGAAGAGGAAAAGCTCACAAAAAAAGCCATTGGCCATATTCATAAAAATTCAATTGTATACCAGATCAAAGAAAAGGGCATAATAACTCCCCACGAGTTTTATTTCCTCCAAGCAACCGCACCAACATGTCTGCTTATGGTCCTGTGCACGCATGCGCGCTCACAGACACAAAGGCGGAAGAGAAGTCTTTCCAACAGTAAAACTAACGGCAAATGCCGGTGAGCATATAATCAAATCTACCCTTTGCGCCTCGAAACACACACATCGCCCAAATGTCGATAAATTACACATTTGTTGCCTAAATTTTCTTATTTCTTTCATGCTTTGGTTTCTGTAAGACCCTTCCTCCCTACACAGACACCAACCCCGTCTCCGCTACATCCACCGTCACTCTCCCTCTGGTGACGGAAATAAGTTCATAAAGCTACGCTTGAATTCTGATTGCCATGTATGGAAAGATCTATCTCATAATACACGCATCGTCTGATCCCGTGAGATCTAATTTAGTGAGTACAAATAAAAGATTTTACATCCAAATTTTTTGGCCGTTAATCGGTTGTGAACATGGAGGCGCTGTGTACACGGTTATCAGGCCTCTCAATCCACTTGCTGGCTTTAATAAAATTATTTAGTCCACTGACTTGAAAATTGTTGAAACACAGCGCAGACTGAATGTCTGTGAATTATCTGTTTGTTTCATCGATATTTTGTAACAGGGCCGGGCCAAATTTTTGCTCTCTTTTATTTTGATTGGCCAAATTCTACGAGAATAATTCTAGCCATCATTAACTGAATAGACAGTCGTACTTGGGGATAGCATCGAATCATTCTCTTACTTACTAGACCGGTCACTGGGAAGAAGGGGATTTTATGAAGATTTAAAGTTTCCTTTTTGAAGAGGCGTGAGTTCGATTGCCACAGACGTTCATTCAAATGCAAGCATTGGACCTACGACCCGTAAAATTTCCATACAACTACAACAAAGGATTAAAAGTATAAAGTTAGTTTTTATTTCAGAAGGACTAATAGCATTACACTGAAATAATGAAATAAATGAGTCTGTCTGTCCATTCTGTTTTGGGTACTGCTTGAAAGAACACCTTTATTCAAGTAGAGAACGCTATTCTGTATTTATACCACAGAAAAAAAAATCGTTGCAAAAGATTGGAAAGCTTTAGATTCTATGCTCTTGCCATAACTGATATAAACTTACCACTGGCTTGTACTCCAAAAAAATCATATCTTTCCTACAATGTACCTAATAGAGAAATAAGGGACGTGCCAAACAGTGGTTGGGGGGACCACGCACCCCAATCCACTTTTTGTTGACAAATTTATTCTCTAATTCAGCCCACACTCCAACTTTTTCGATGAATAAGAGACCCTCATACCCACTTTGTCGGCAAATTGGAGGCTTGTACCCCTGTGCCCATTGTATAAGCATTACGTACGCTTCAGGGATTATTGGGTCGTGCCTCTTGAATTGAATCATAGTTCAATCTACGGTGTTATAATCATGCATCATGAATATTACATCTGGTGTGTATGTGTGTGTGTATAAGTGTGTATCCGTTTACGACCGTTCAGCTTTTTGATTATTATCAATTCTCTTCATATCTTCCATCCTTTCTCTTATTTCTCCTTCTCCTGCAACATAATGAACAAAGGGTGAGAATGGAAGAGGGTGCTTATGCTTGCATTGGAGCAATAGGGACCCAACCTTCACTAGAACTGTCATTCTCTTAATACTCCACCCTCACAAGTCAAAATCCTAAAAAAATGAATTCACAATATTAATATTAGTAATCAGCAAGAATAGCAACAACAACAACTGCAATAATAATAATAATAATAATAATAATAATAATAATGATAATAATAATAATAATAATAATAATAATGATAATAATAATAATAATGATAATAATAATGATAATAATAATAATAATGATAATAATAATAATGATAATAATAATAATAATGATAATAATGATGATGATGATGATGATGATAATAGTAATTATTATCATTATTATTATTATTATTATTATTATTTTTCTTCTTCTTCTTCTTCTTTTTCTTCTTCTTCTTCTTCTTCTTCTTCTTCTTCTTCTTCTTCTTCTTCTTCTTCAACTCAAAAATTCAACAACTGGCCATTGTAAGAAGTTGACATATTTTTGCTAGCAATGCAGCGTTGACTTTGAAGTATTTTGGATCAGTGACCTGCGATAAATTTGATGAAATTAATAAAAGCTAGAGATTATAGATCTTTTATCAAAAATTGCATATCTACATTTAGAGATAAAAAGAAGTTATCCCTTGATATTCGTGGCTTTTCGGTTAGAAGTCTCGTTAATCTGCAGTTCTGTCTTGAATAATTTAGGCGAGAGTTTTGCAGCGTTCTGCAGAAGACTGCATCATAGAAAAATAGCTTTGCAGTATTAAAAAAAAACAGAAGTTCAGTAGACCATAAAGGTATCGTAATAATATTTGTGTAATTAATTCATTTATGCAGACAATATAAACCTGGATATGTACGATCAAACCCTTGCAAAGCTGTTAGTCGAAGTTTTGTCATTAATTTTTTTCTCCAATCCACCGTATTGTAAACAAATTTAGCTATTTATTCGTAAAAGTATTGTAATTATTATTAGTGAAGCATTGTAAATCATCAATTATCATTAACAAAATTTTCATTTTTATGCTCCTATTTACTTTCTTATTAATATTTTTGTTGCTTTTTATTCCAACCTTTTTCTGACTGGCTATATCTTTTTTAAAGCAACAATGATATCAAGACAAATGCAAATAGTAGCATAAAAAGGAGAAAGAAAATGTTAATCAACTGTATAATTTTTTTACTTGCATCAGCTTTTTAACGATCTATTAAAACGTTTTGGAATAATTACATATCTTCTTTCATAAGAAAAATATGAAGTTACTCATAAGAAAGAGAAAAAATACTTCTGCATACTCACAGAGAATTTCAGAGCAGATTAAGGTTGCTTCTACGTTTTTGTTCTCTCGATTCCATCAGAACTGGCGGACATGTAACCAGAAAAAGTGAAGTCAAGTCTGAAATGTTTTATCTTTATTGTAAGCTTCACATTATTCATTTATTTATTTGTAGTGTTTGCTCATTGCTTATGGTACAATATCTATGGGATTTTAATACTCAGAGGTTTTGGGGGTCAACAAAAATTATATGCAGAATATCAAGGGATAACTAAATATAAATTGATGATAGATATGAATTTAGAGTTAGTCTACTAATTACAAGGAAATACTCAATGAATTTCGATGTAAATGTGCGAGGCTGGGCAACAGAATGAAAGAGGCGTTAAATTGGGAGGGAGCAGGGGCCGGAGCCAGGATTTTCCTATTAATTGAGATATATTTTCGTTTTTTTTGGGGGGGGGGTATCCAATACGGTTATGTATTTGTACATGGATGTCCATTCAATATCCACGAAAGTGCTCAATGAATTTCTATCAGGTTTTTGAAAGGTGAACAATAGGCTACGGGGGGGGGGGAGCTGATTACATTTTTGAGCGGATCCATGCACTGTTACTCCCTTCTTTCGTTGTTATATTTCTTAAATGTATGATATCACCAAAATTTCATGTCTTTCCGTGTCTCCAAAAGTTCTAAATGAATTTCTTTGACATTTTGGGAAAGGGTTGACAATAAACTACGGAAGAAGTGATTAAATTTTGGAGTGGATCCTTGTCCGACTACTCACCCTGATAATGAAGTTAACAGAAGTATGCGCTCTCCGAAAAATTTCAGTCTCATTTCTGTTTTTTGCTCGAATAAAAAAATTTTAAATGTAATAGTCTGTAAATTTATTAGATGAAGAATTGTCATTGTCATTACTTTTTGGCTAGTTTTTCTTTCATTATATTCCTGTTGCCAGCCAGGTCGTTATTCTATAGCCGTTAAATAAGCAACATGGATAGGGAATAAAGAATAAGATTTCCGGAAGTTATTATCGGAAAATGGAATAGACACAGAAAAGTTATTTTATCCTTTTGTAATAGTCGACTACACGGAAAATATTATTATATTCTATATTTTTTCCTTTCTAATATGAAAGCATTCATTATTTACGTCTTGTAATGGTTACACCGATATACCTTGGTTAGTGCAAGTATTCATTCCAAACTTTCTGTGCGGGTTAAAATCGCAGCGTTCATTATTTTATTATAATTCAATGTGTTTTTTGTTTTTGTTTTTTTTTTTTTTGTTTTTTTTTAGCTCATACTTACTTACATTAGTTCACACAGAAATACCTTAATCGTACTATACCCAAATACGCACTAATCAGAATAGCGCTATTATGTCTTCCTGTACACTGTTAGATTTTGGGCTTGTGTACGAAACTTTATTTTGATAGTGGTAAAATATGTTGCTAAGGGGATTGTTGCAACTTGTAATTTCAACCCAACAAAAGCAAAAACAACTTCAAAAAAAATTTTTTTTCAAACAAATAATAATAATAATTTGTACTGCATATTGTTCCCCTTTTACAATCCTGAGGCCAAGAATTGCAAAGTGCATGGGCGTTTTCATAATAAAAGAATATAGACAGGCAATTATTGCTGCTTGTTGCAAACCGCGGGGTTGAATATGTCATTTAATCATATTAAAATATAAAAAACAGGTTAAAAGCATGTTTAACCTATGTTTAATTTGCACGGTGATTTTTACAAGTGAACTTCTATATATTTTTCCCCCTTTATTTCGTAATTCTAACAGACATTCACGTGGGATTTTTTTCATTCCCCAGACAACACTCAAAATATGAGGTGCAATTAGGCACGCCCACACAGACGGACACCAACACGCATAGACACAGGCCCATAGATAGACAAGCATACATTCTCAAAAGTACAAACTCGCATGTCCCCCCCCCCCACACGCACACACATATACACGGGCATGCACATATACTCTCTCATAAGCACGAAAACCTCATGGGCGTATGGTAAATTCTCATCAACAGGGGCAGGGGGCTTGATTTGCCAGGGAATTTATATATTTATATATCATAAACACAAAGCACATGCAAAAATGCACCCAACCCCACAAATGCAAGCATAGAACCCCCATAAAAGTTAACACACACGCACCTCAACCCAACACACAACCGTACAGCATCCCCAAAAATAAACGACCAAAAATTAACCAAAATAAACGTACAACGCACCCCCACGAAAACACAATCAACACATGCCTCAACACCACACAGAACGCTCAACCTACCCATCCCAAATTACATCATCAGTCTCTTAACGTTCGTCGTTGGACATAGACCTTCCCCAGGATTCGCCACGCTTCTCTATCGTGGGCGTCGCGGAGCCAATACTCACTGAATTTGTCTAGCTCGTCTCTCTATCTAATACTCTGCCGGTCTCGGTTGAGCATGTGATCTCTGGGGATCCATGTTGTGAGTCACAATGTCCATCGCTTGTCTGCCATTCTTGTGACATGGCCAGCCCATTGCCATTTGAGTTTTTTTATTGGTATCAATGATGTCCCTGACTCCTGTCTTCTCATAGATGTATTGTGTTGTCTTGTAGTCTCTCCATATGAGTTTGAGCGTAATTCTTTCATGTGCACGTTGGGTGGTTTTCAATTTTATGGGCGTGTTTCTTGCCAAACCGGATACATTTGCACAGCACCTGCAAAAGTAAGCACACACCTACCTTTCATACAACCACATTAAGATAAAACATGTAACACCTATATACACAAAAATATAAAGCACTCACAGAAAAAATAAACACACGATTTACCCTACAACATGAACATATGATTTAAATACATTTGTATGATAGAAGTGTATGCAATGCATTTTCATGGGAAATGATTTCGCAAATTAATTTTAAAATAGATTATTTTCTTATTCATTTCTGTTGAAGGGAATACTTGAATTTCTATAATATATTTGTATATGTTCCCAAAATATCGCGTGAATTCTAAATAATCCATCCACAGGGTATATGAATTTTGGGTTTGAGTAATAATCCTGAAAAACAAAATCCCAAATTGTCGGAGGTCTGGACGACCAGAATGTTCAAAGGTTGAAACCCTGAAAGGCAAACGATTCGAGAAGTCGAAATCCCGAACGTTGAAATCTCAGATCAGGATGCCTAAAGGTTGAAATCCTCAAAGGCAACAACTCAATAAGTGAAAATCCCAATTTTTGAAGTCAAGAGGGTCTGAATGTCCAAAGGTTGAAATCCTGACTTTAATCCACAAAACGACTAAAAAAAGTCAAAATCCCAACTGTTGAAATCTTCAAAGGCATCAACTCGAAAGATCAAAATCCTAAATATAGAAATCCTCAAACTCGAATAATAAAATCCCTGAAAGTATTATTCAGGAAAAAACGATTTTTGAAAAAATTCATTGAAATACATTAATTTGATTTTTTTTAATGATTCGTTTGAAAACTATATAAAAACATAGAAGCCGTAACCCTAAACCCCAAACCCGATTCGTACCCTTCAACCTTTATCCTATCCTATCTTTATACAGTAATACAGTGGTAAATAATGACTCTGAAAAGTCCTCAATACTGTATCATGCGAAGGACGATTTGTATTAACAACCAGAGCACCGATCAATCTTATTGATCTTTTTTTCAACCGCAACGTGAAGTAGAAGGTCTATGAATGGTAAAATTTATTCAGTAGACTAATTTCAACATCTGTAATTTTAGTAAGGAATTGAGTGGCCTGAAGAGAGAGTGCTTAAAAAGCGACAGTGTTTCTAAGAAAGAAAGGAAGTTTTTAGCGTTGTTGAAGATAGAAAGATAGAATAAGAGAGTGGACAAAGAAGGCCGGATATCTTTTTACAACACACAACGTGATATAATTCCTGTTTTAGAAATGAATTGTCGTGTATTAAATTGCATTTCAGACGATATTTTTCCTTTTATTTTTCATGCAATCATCATTTATCTTCATTTCGGACGTTTCAATAAAGTTCAACTTAAGTGTAAATAAATAGTTTTATTACATTATTGTTGTCAAAAGGCGACCAAGTATTGTATTAACAACGTCGCAGTTTTTAACAGACTCAGTCCTTTTTTTTACCAATGTGAATCGCAGTTTTGGGAATTTCAGTTTTGCGTGAATTTAATTTTACGGGATTTTATTTTTGGTATTTTAGCATGTTCAGATTTCGATATTTTGAGATCAACAATTAAGATTATGGCGTGTATCTTATGGGTTTAGAACCAGATCAGCACCAATGGAAGCCTTTGCCCTTTTGCAGACCGTATTTTTCTTCTTTAATGCTTATGCAGTGTGTTAGATGTGGAGACATGTCCACAAATTATTTATGAATCAACCAAAGACAAATACGTATGCACTTATTTGATTATACATTAATTGAACCTGATGGATTAAGCTTATTAATAATCGGTCGTTATAATTTTTTCTGTTTTTTTCTTTTTTTACTTTTGAACATGACAAAAATAAGTGCTCATAAATCCTTCAATTATATTAGCATGTATCACCTATCAATCCGAAACTGTCAACATATGTCTCTGAATTTTTCTATCTATCCTTCTATCTATCGAGGTGTCGTGCGTAAATGTTGCACCAATGTCGCTTGAGGGCTGGGAAATCATATATTTACTCCTTATCATGTTGAGAAAAAACTTGTTGCTTTGTTTCTCAAAAAATTCCCACGAATAGGTTTTTTTAGTGAGGTTTCAATTTACAATGTTAGTTCACGCTAGATTGGTCCCATAGTTTGTGTTCGGTAGCGTTCGCACTTGTTTTTTGTTTGTTTGTTTTTTTTGGGGGAGGGGTTGTTTTTTCAATCCGGACATTTTTATTGATCACCATCTAACAAAACTAACTTTTCGCATAGATAACAACTTTTTCCAATTTCTAATTGATTACCCCCAACATACTACCGGGGGACGTTTATTTTGTGATTCGGACCTGACCTAATGATGCATTTTTATTTTCATAATTATCATTTTTTTTTCTTAGCAAAAAAAAAAAAAGACTGGGGGGTCTTATCCAATGACAATATAGGAAACATCAATCTTCCTTAGGATTAGAGAGTTAATCTTAATCTTTAGATTATTAGCTCCTTCACACAAATCATGACACACACGCACATGCAAAAATGAACGCATACACTCACACACATATACACAAATACGCATAAACATGCAAACTTGCAAGGATATAAACAGAAATACACACACACACTCGTGCATGCTTGCTCACACGCAAATACACAGAGACATACATAGGAGTGAGATGGCACGCACACGCACGCGTACGTTGACACATAAACACACACAGAGACACATATGAATGAGCATGTAACCATATATGCACGCACAAACAAGCATACACACTCACACTGACATATGAACAAATATATGACTCGAGTAGACTTGATAGATAGATAGATAGATAGATAGATAGATAGATAGATAGATAGATAGATAGATACATACATACATACATACATACATACATATAGATAGATAGATAGATAGATAGATAGATAGATAGATAGATAGATAGATAGATAGATAGAAAAGAACAGACTGTGATAGATAGATAGATAGATAGATAGATAGATACGAACAGGCTGAGAAAAATAGATTGAGACGGGATGGAACAAGTGTTTGGATTCTTGCAGAATATTCATTCTTATACTTTCGATACTCACATATATTTAAAATTGACACAAGTGATGTATTTTGATACGAAATTGACAATTACTAAGAAAAATACTTATTTCCTAACATACAATGAGGAATATAGTATAAACAAAAGTAACAGAGGAGAAAATATTCAGACACTGTTGAAAATTCACCATAAAAATGTTATTTAAGAAGAGATGCAAGTCTAGATCTCACTGTACATGCATAGAAACTTTTGGGATGTTCCATCAACGCTTAAACAAAGGTATGATTTCATCACAGTTGCCATTCCTTACTTATACCTAATTGAAAAGAAATAGTCATGATCAAAATAAAAGGGTTTTCAACCGAACATAAAAAATGTCATAATTATGCAATATGATGAAGGTTTGAGCTACAGGGCCATTGCCAAGATGTTAAATACCCTTGTCACTACCATTGAATTGATTATTTTGAAATAGATTGATAGATAGACGGATAAATTCATTATTATTATTGTTATCATTATTATTATTATTTGGAATCTCACACCAGTTGCCTTTTATGGGGTTTGAGTGACAGCAAGTCTCCTCAAGTCTCCAGCCCTCCTCTCCTAGTACTCATAGCTCGCACTAATTCTGCGATTTACAGTTTCACACCGGTCGCCCAGTGGTCATTGCTGAAGGCTGAGTGACAATAAGTCTCCTCAGGTCTTCAGCTAACGTCTCTTCTCTCTTTCGCCTATCATGACAGAGCTACAATTCGTTGCAGTCCTTATATCTCTAGCACCTTCCTCAGTATCCGTGCAGTTCCCAGTAGTGCTGTGGTCTGTACAGTTTATTATTATTATTATTATTATTATTATTATTATTATTATTATTATTATTATTATTATTATTATTATTATTATTATTATTATTATTATTACTATTACTATTATTATTATCATTATTATTGTTATCATTATCATCATTATTATTGTTATTATTATTATTATCATTATTATTATTATTATTATTAGTATTATTATTATTATTATTATTATTATTATTATTATTATTATTTGCGTTGTATATATACATGTTTTCTTACGTGGCCTACTAAGAACAGATAACTTTATGAATAGAGTGACAGAGTCTGCCATCATAATCGATCTTCCACTTGGAAAAGATCTTGTAAACACTTTTTAGAAGAAACCTTGGTTAGAATTCATTAAAGCATATCTAACCCTGAACACACAGAAGTCCATTGAATGCCGCCTCATTTTGTTTTGTTTATTTTCAAATCCGTGGTACAGATTGAAAATCTGCTCCAAAATTCCGATGAAAAAACGGGTGAAATATTGATAAAAAGACTAAAAGTTATCACGCTTTTTTTTTATCAAGTTTAAACTAGATGTCCTACATGGAAAAAATGTGCAAAATCACAGACAAATTAAGAGAAGAATAAAAAATGACAGAAAAGAAATGTGCGAGATTATCCTAATATTATTCAAGTATGAATTCTTTCCTCAGTTGAACTGGAAGATCACTCATGACGTCACAACTTTGCCACTCTATTATTCCAGAGACAACTAACACTAAATTCTGGAGAATGTGCTTCCAGATATGTAGATATCAATACGTTGAAATTGGATGTCAATGATTCCCAGCGGTGTCATTGTGCCCGTTTCCCCTACGGCGAGGAAAGTGTATTGCCCGGGGCTTTAATTTATTTCAATCCTAAACCAGTGATGGGAACGGGTTTAGGGAACTAAGTACACGACAAGGAAACATGGAAATTGAAAAGTAGGTATACACTGCACCCCTGCGTATCACCCCCCCCCCTAACCTCCGTTTTCTATCCTTGATCCTGATTAAATTGGTTGTGAAAAGTACCCCCCTAACATTGTTAGAATTTTCTATCCTTTTTGAGATTGCTGGGAGATTGGTTTACCAACGGGACTAACCTTTAATTGATGAAGCCCGCGGGGCATGGCAAGGATCTGGATTCTTTGTTGAAAGAATTGGATCCCCTAATTGACAATTGTGTCCTTTTTTTTTCTTTTTCTTTCTCTCCTCTTCTCCCTTCAAATTCGCTTTGGTAAAAATGCAATAAAAAAAGGGACATCAGAATAGCTTTTAGCGCCTTTTGTTAAAAAGCAAAGAGGATGAATTTATTTTCATTTACGTACTTATTTTTTATAGTCTTCCAAGTCGGAAAATTAAACGTCCGTAGCCATCGAAGGTGGCAAAGCTTCCAGCTTGGGAATAGAGCACTCGGGTGGATGGGGAATTATCGCTTAAATTCAACTTTACTGACCGTTCAGTTCCGCAGGCAGAGGTAAGATGCCAGCCTCTGGGTCTGATGCGAAAGTTTCGATCCTACCTCGTGGTACTGGATGGGATAATGGATAGTCGATAGAGTTGTAATACAACGAAACAGCTGTCTGTGGATGATATTTAATCATTATATATATATATATATATATATATATATATATATATATATATATATATATATATATATATATATATATATATACATTCATTCTGACCATATTTGTTCTTCGGTGGAATTTTTTACATGACCCATGACGCTAGAGTTCAATTATTGATAATATAGACTGTGATGGCAAGTGTTATTCTTAACTTGTTCAGGGCCCACTCGTATCAACTTGGCTACAGCAAAGAAAATAGGTAACACCTTTTTTTCATCTTGGAAGGTGAACATTTATAAACTCGTTTTCATTGTATGGTCCTATGCAAAATAATGGGAGTGTGTCAATGTATTTGCAACCCTGTGATTATTGAGTACTTGTATATATACATGTATGCATATGCGTTTTTGTCTACATACTTATGTATAATTATAAATGCGTTATTTTATTTGAAACTCCCACGATTGCACAGTGAATGTGTCAGTATAATAGAATAGACAGCATTAATAGAATGAACGATTGAAGAAATGGGTCGCTGCAGGAATGCAATCAATAGGAAGCCCTCTTGAGGTGACATAGCTCTCGCCGTCGAGCAAAACAACCCATCGTGTACTATCGAGAGATCAGTTCAAATAGAATTTCAATTGAAATAACGCATTTATAATTATTGTATCGAATTATATATCCATTTCTTAATGATATACTTATGTATGTATGTTCATCAAAAGTGATACAGAAATTACTACAATATCTAACTTGCCCCTGGTACTTAATAGACTCAACTTTGATTACAAGGTGGAATTTCCAAGTTGTTCAGTGAGAATGAAGTTCCATCTCTATGTTTAGTTCGGCTGGTCTCAGCTTAGTTAGTCACTTATAACTAATAAATAACTATAAATAATTGATTGTTACGCACATCCTCCAAGTGACCGGGCCGTTATGAGCGGGGGTCAAGGAGTTTGTTCCTTTACATCCCCACGACTACAAATACGACACCAAGTCGGATTAAGGTGGGGTCCTGCACGTTTGTAAACGTGAAGGCAGAAGGTACAATGAATCCGATTCCTTGAGCATGATTTCGTACGGACGTCAGGACAAGCTGGACGAATGCCCTAGTACCAAAGTCCGTAAGTCTCGACGTATGATTTCGCTGAGTCATTAGGGCAGGCTTGACTTGGTTCACAGGTCACAGGTTGATGCTCGCGAGACGAGCCTGAGCATGCTGGTCGGTGGTTACAGGATGGGGGACAATCCAGGGCAATGATCAACTTCTCTGCCCAAGGGCGTCAAAGAACAGATACTACACTTTGATCTTAGTGAAGAGGCCAACAGCACTCCTAAACGTTTTTTCAGATTATAAAGGAAATAAAAATAAAACAAAATATGAAAGTAAGAATATATCATTTTGAAATGAATAATGCAAATATTAGTCATCCTAACGTCCAATCTACACTAAAATAACAAAAAGGGGAACACCTACCTCTCTGGGAAGGAGTTCGTATAATAAACAGGGAGCATTATTAAAAATTGAAAAAAATCGAGAAGGTGGCTCATATCAACAAGTCGACTGAATGTGTCAAACAAGTACAGGGTTCAACCAAATGTGTTTTTTAACAATTCAACAGGGGCAATGGTATTGAAATCCATAGAATGATAGAAAAACATATACAACAATTCAGGTGTTGGTTCTTACCTACTCAGAAAACTACCTGATTTCGTCCAGAAACCAGATTAATATACGTGCTTTTATGCAAATATTAGATTGCTGAAAATGATACGTGTTAGCATCCCAGACTGCTAAAATGCAAGGAATCTGGGTCTTGAGATAGCTTACCCTTGGCTCCACCAAACATTTAGTTATCCCTTAGTCTACCAAAGACCTTCCTTTGTTACAGCCTTGGGTGAGGATGGTCAGCTTATCTGCCCAGAAAGTCAGTCGAAATATTAGCAGTTACTTAGCCTCGAATACCGAACTCAGGCATTTTACAAATTCTTTACTATATCAACAACTAGGTAGTGCAGGCGGCCTGACAGTCGGAAATGCCGAATCTGCAAAGAGAGTTTCAGTTCAATTCGCACAAATGCCCTTGGGGAAGACAGGAATCCATCTCGTCCCCCTCCCCCAGCTGTAGGCAAATAGCGCAATTTTGTTCAGTCATAAATCCTTTAGACGGATAACTCTGAATTCCAACCGGGGAAAGTTCAACCCGTCGTCCAGCGTTTGGAGAGGCTATCCCTGGACCGAGTACGGAACGTGTTCCCGAAATGTAGGATCCACAGGGCTCTTGTAAAGCTTCAACGGGCCTAGCAAACTTGAGTGGATTGTAATAAACTGAGTAGAAGTAAAATAAAGGATAATTTTTTTTTAATAACGTACAGACGAAATGTTGCTTATTTTATTACTATAAAAGAAATATTTTAAAATATTATTTGTTTCGTTCAAAATATTCCTTAGAAGGAAAACTAAATATTCTTAGAAGTAAAAAGGGCTGAAAAGGGTGACCAGTAGTTGTCTGAGGAGGTGAGAACCAATACCTGAAATGTTGTGTATGCTTTTTCTATCATTCTATGGATTTCAATACCATTGCCCCTGTTGAGTAGTGAAAAACACATTTGGTTGAACCCTGTACTTGTCTGACACATCCAGTTGACTTGTTGGTATGAGCTGCCTCCTTGATTTTTTTCAGTTTCTAACAATGTTCCCTGTTGATTATACGAACTCCTTCCTAGAGAGGGAAGTGTTCGCCCTTTTCTCTCCAAAAAGTGCAGAAATCAGAGTTAAACAAGGAAAGAAGAGATTGACATTACCCGAATCCTATGTTGTAACGTAGCGACCATTGGAATATTCCGTTTACTACCATCATTGGAAAATTCTGTTTACCGCCATCATTTTTGGATATCACACCTGAAGAAGGCAATAGAATGAATTGGGTGAAACGCTGAGTTTATAACACAATCAGTCAGAAAGAGTTCAATCATCCGAAAAACTCTTAAATGATTAACAACCTTTCTCGAAACCAAAGACATTACCCGAACTAATTTAGTCAGTCATTTTCATACAATATTATTTTTTTTTTACCACAAAATATCGTATCTATACAGGATGTGGCTTTGACGTCTTCATCATAATGCCTTAGTTTCCCAATAAAACTCTAACTAATCAGCCGATTTACAAGAAAAGGGAATAGGCTTAGAGGAAAAACAGAGAATATTAAAAAGCAAAATCTGTCATAATGCCAGGTTTCAGTTCACTTTTTCAAATAGTTGCTAATTAAAGAGCCTGAATTCACAGTAATTATAGTCCTTTTAGTGGGGGGGGGCATCCAGGCCAAAACTGCTCCGTCGTTCAGGCTTTGCAGGTGTGGGGGACATCATTGTGCTGAATCTACCCGGTTCTAGTCTGAATGTTGGAGTACAATAATTTTGAGTAAGTGGTTGGTCGTAAAATGCCGGAGAATCAAATAGTCTGCCACCTCATTAGTAATCTAACCACTGACCCGCGTTCGTTGATTTCGACAATTACACACTGTGCACATTGCGTTTGTTCTTTATGGGATATCACTGCAGTGCAGATTCAAGGGGAAATTATGTGATCGGGCTGGTCATCTCTTTGAAATGGAAAGATCAGAAAGAACAAAAGAATCAAACTAACAGAAAGGAAAATGTCAAGTTTCTGGTTTAGGATTAAGGTAAAGGATATTTTTCATCTTCTTTTATTAATTTGTTTGTTTTTTGTTTTGTTTTTCTTTTGTTTGTTCTGTTTTTTCTTTCATGTATTTGTTTTTAACAGTGCAGAAAATGGACGCAGCGAACTGAGCTCAAATTCTGACAGAGACTGGCACTAATGCCCTTGGGAAAATCGTGAATCCGACTCCCCAGCCCAGCTATGTTTTGAATGTAGCATGGGGAAGTGAGCGACGCCACTTTAGGTGCTTGAAACCTTTTAATTTATTTCCACAGGTTACAAAATCTCGAGACGTGGAGAAACTTGTGATATGCGAAGCCTTATAGGAACGTAATCGTGGCCAGCGTAAGGACACTTATTTATTTAAGTATTTTATTTACAAGTCTAAATACGGGCAGTGAAAATTGCTGTCCAAAAAAGGAATAGAAAGATTGATAAATGAAAATCACATTGCGTTTAATTCAATTTGTTTTTAAAATTGATTTTAATACCAGTTTTTACAATGTTGGGGAAAAGGGGTTAATCTTTGGAAAAGTGTGGGGGTTAGTGTGAAAAGGGGGGCTAATATTTAAAAAATGGCCATGTAGGCAGAATCGAACGGGGCATTAATGCTAGAAAAAGTGGGGCCACTCTCCGAATAGACGTGATCAGTGAAATAAAGAGGGGTCTGAGATGAAAAAAGAATTGTTGAGGTTTTGAAAAGAGAGGTATAGTATTAAAATGGGGGTGTGAAATATCAAGGAAAAGGTGGGGTAAGGTTGAAAAAAAAGGAGACCATTGTTGAATAGGAGTGTATGATGGAAAAAATTGTGTGAATAGTAAAATAAGGGTACGGGGGATGTAGTGCAGTGCATTTCTTCAAGTGTATGTTCGTCGCAGCTGCAGCACAGGAGGAATGAGGGGTGCGAGACAGAAGACAGGCTTCAATATCGGACCTTTATTTCTCTCCTTCGGCCGACCGAAAATACACCGACTGTACGAAGACTTAACAAAATCTTCTCTCACAGAGAGAGAGGGGGGAGTGAGAGTGAGAGTTCGATGTCTTTCTACTTGCCAGCAGTACAGTGGCCTAGGCCAGTGCCAGTAGCGGCCCGTAAATCTCTGCTGACCAGTCTGCCTGACTACGAGTGGTCAACTTTTGGTCCATCTAACTTACCGGCGAAAGTTTATTTTCCATCAATATCTCTTTCACTAAGTTAACTCATCCTCTGCTTTTACCTGATACCGGCACTTAATGATCATCTAACCTTTTCTTTTCTATTTCCTCTTGCTTTCTTTCGTTTCTCACGCAATTAAACTTACAATCTATCTTTCTTACTTCCGTCGTTAGAATCCTTGTACACCGTGCCTTTTTTTTATCAACCCCTTGTCACTTTCTCTCTTGTAGCATCTTATTAATTGACTGGCTGTGACTGGCTATCTATCTGCGGGGGTTCCAAAAGACCACGCTTTATCTTATCAATAAATCTGCTTACGATGTTTCTATAGTCCTTGTGGCGTCAGAAAAGGGTTATTCTGTAACTTCTTATCTTTGACCAGATATTTTGGTATACTTCACTTATACACACACGCCAAAAGTATCTCCAACCAAAAAAAAATGCTATTTAAAAATAAAAATCTATTCAAGAATATCAAATATCCGATCAAAGGGGTACTATCAGTCCCTCATATATGTAACAGAAGCAGATGTTGGAAGAACGGAGGGGGTTAATGTTGAAAAAGGGGAAGAGTCCCCACTTTATTTTGAGTCTATAAATAAAAGAGGTTTCTTCTCGATTTTGTCCCCTTGAATAACTCACCCTGCGATTTTTTATTCTTCCCCTTGAATTTGACAACAAAAACAAAATGAAAAATACGTTCCCTAACGGTTATAACAATCGAGAAGGAACGCTTTGATTTTGACCCCACAAAGTGTATATAAAGATTAGTTGAATACACTGAAGATGGAAGTCATTACAATAGTAGGGTTCATTATCACAAACTTGTTAACCTTTACTATACTGTTACATGGAGTTTCTTGCGGACCTTTGTCCTCATCTTGGTTCATTTTTTAACACAGCGTTTCGGTCAGTGAACCCTGGGACAGTATCCATGTGTTGAATGGGTGTATTTTATATCATCGAGGTCATCAAAAAGAGTCCCCCGTGTGGCATTAACTCCAGACAACCATGGATTTTTCACACCAATTACAGCCAACAACTGTGTAAGCAAAAAATCAACTACACCTGATATTGGACAATGAAATACGAAGATTTCCACACGATCGCTGAGATGGACTTTCTCTGTGTCGATGATCAGAAAGACTTTGATTCCTCACCTAGAGACGGTCGTAAGGAACGACGGCCGAAACGTTGTGTTCAAAGAATGAACCAAGATGAAGACAAAAGTCCGTAAAAAAAAAATTACCTAATGACATTCCCACATCTGAAAAAGTCAGACGGAAATAACTGTATTGATTGTGAAACTGAGGATTACATGAAATTATTGAAATTATACTTCTTCATCATCCGTACCATTGCCTTCAACAGGGTCCTGCTTGACAAGTATCTTGGTATATTTCTTCTTTTAATGGAGTGTTCAGATCTGTTGCCGTTGTCCTAATATTTTCGTAAAATTGAGAAGGATGTTTATAATAACAGTAGCACCCCATGCGTTAGAAGTTCAAATTCGAATGGAATGCAGAGGTTCCAATTTCACTTTATTTCCAAATTTTCATTTAACATCGTTTATGGTACTGAAAACCCTTTCTATGTCAGCATCTGAATGGTACAGTATTAGACCTTATGTGGTACATTCAGAAAGCGCTTCAAATATATCACATCCTGGGGTATCTTTAAATTCTAGAAAGCTCCTATATCCTGCTTATTTATCCTTTCAACTAAAATTATAGCCCAACTCCGGTCTTACTTGAAAATGAAATTGATATTTCATCATCGTTATTTTAAATCATGACCAAATGATTATTTGGTGCCTCTGTTCCAATCGGAGACAATCTGACAAGTCCTATATATTGAACCAAAGGTTTCGATCCTACCTTGTGGTACTGGATGGGATAATGGATAGTCTATAGTCACATTGAAGAGTTGTAATACAACGAAACAGTAGTCTGTGGGTGACACAATTATTTAATCAATATATATATATATATATATATATATATATATATATATATATATATATATATATATATATATATATATATATATATATATATATATATACGAAAATGTCTTTACAATTCAAAAGCTGCTGTAATCATCTTGAGTAAGAATAGAAGAAAGAGTGAAGTTTTACTCTGCAGCATTCAGGCTTGTCTCAGTTAATTGATAATCAATATCATTAATTGCATATTCATCAAATATTTAATCACTTTGCATATTGGACATTTATTGGATACAACATATCATTTGCTGATACAAGTGTTGTATGGAAATAACCGTAGCCCCATGAATGAGTCCCCCAATCAACCAGCCAATTGAGGTAAAAATTCTTCTCTCTTCAAATGTGTCTCGGAGCTTTTCTGGTCACATTTTGGGCTACAACCATGAAAATCTGCATGAGTATATCTAAAAACGTTGTTTTGGGGAGGAATTTTTTTTCCAAAAAAGTGGTTTTGGGATTTCCATTTTGACCAACCAGCAATGCCTGAGTTTGACATATTTCTTCAGATGATTTTAGACAAAAGATCTATTTTTTTCAGATGATTTTTGATAATCTTTTAGATAATTGTTCAGGAAAATGTGTAGGCTACGGTGATTCATTTATGCAAAGTACGGATATTCTTGAAATTCTAAACTCTATGGAAACCTCGGTTCTAGCAGTTCAAACGACACAGAAATGTCAAAAAAATTGTTGACATTAAATTTTAAAAGTGGTCTCCTTATTCGTTGCAATTAATCAGTTCTTTAATCTCTACTATTTGAGGCAAATATTTATCCTATATATATATATATATATGTGTGTGTGTGTGTGTGTGTGTGTGCTCTTCCAATCTAGGAATAGAGCACTCTAGTGGATGGGGAAAATATGCATGAGTAAATATTTCGCTTAAATTTAACCTTACTGAACGTCCTAACAGTTCTGCGTGAGGCAGAAGTAAGATGCCAGCCTCTGAGTCAGAAGCCAAGGTTTTGATCCTACCTTGTGGAATTGGATGAGGTATTTATTCGCTGTCCCACCACAGCAAAATCTGACACAAGGTCGAGCTTAATGTGGGAAGAATAGGAAACCATCTGTCCAAAAATGGCTCCAGCCGACGCGGCTTCAGTTTTGCAATGCAACCAAAGCAACCTCAGCCACGAAAACGTCCACTAGGGGACTTACACCGTTAAGTGCAATGGAGCTGTGCTGCTCCAGGGAAACTGACACCCCTGCAGCTGGGCTGAATAATAATAGGAGGGCCCGAGGACGAGTCCAAAAGCCTCCAATGCGGGGGGATGGGGTAATGGATAGTGTATAGCCACACTGAAGAGATGGAATACAACGAAACAGCCGTCTGTGGATGACACAATATATATATATATATATATATATATATATATATATATATATATATATCAGTATTACACGACATTAAATCAATTCTACTGGTCGCGGGTATCAACCAAGAAGAGCATAAAACCATTCAGTTTTGTCAATTGTCTGGGATTCAAATAATTAATTAAATAAATAATTTACCATTTGTACCCCTACTTAAATAGGAGGTACAAATAACAAAAAAGCTAGACTTTTTTTTCAACCGCATACATATCAAACATGGGTTCTGCATTATATTTAAACTAGTTCTGCAACACCCAACAGTAATAAGGTGTGGAACTGACAATAAAAATGTGTATGCTTTATATTTACACTTCGGATACAGATATGTGTACGTATAATTATACCAGTGCTCGTTCGACAGAATAAATATGTTTATTATAGTCTTGAATAAAGGGTCTGCCACCCGGCTGATGAGATATATATATGTAGGAACTCTATAACTGGAAAAATAGCACAATATTTCTTACACTTATTTCCTCACATTTAAGTTTATACAGAGACAAAGATAAAATCAGTAAATAACTATATATCTATACATATATTTGCCCCAACAAACGTACTTTTACATACATTCATGGATCTATACCTGTATTAATCCCCTTTGCGCTCTGACTCTCTCTATATGTAGTGCACATATGTATGTTATTTTCATTTGAAACTCTATTTGTACCTACATTGCGTTTCTACATGGTAAATATGCCAGATGGCCTAGATAGCGCAAATAGAATAAACAATCAAAGAAATGGATTGCTGCAAGAAGTGAACTTGCTTCCGACGGAAGGCCGTCTTAAAGTAATGCTGCTCTTACCGTCTGGGCTAAGTAGAAACGATATGTCATTTCAAATATAGTTTCAAATAAAAATAAGGCATTCATAATTATTGTCAAATCATGTATATCATTCTTTATAATATATATATATATATATATATATATATATATATATATATATATATATATATACATATATATATATATATATATATATATATATATATATATATTGATACTGATATTGATATTGATATCCGTGTGTATGTTTGTGTGCACAATGAATGCAGGGGCGAAAGTATGGCCTGACAGGACCGGGTCTGAACTGAAATATGTTTCCCGGAGAATATTTTAATGTTTTCTGATTTCAATCAATAACACCTTTGTTTTCGTTCGAAAAGAGTCGTTTTTTTTTCTTTTTCGTGGAGTTCTATAAACGATGTATCTATAACGATAAACTGGAAACTTACTTTCTTTCTGTCGAACAAGTGTCCGAAATTGTTTTACAAAAACACAGAATTTTTTCTGAACATAATTTGAAAATGAAGAAAAATCCCCAAATGATTTATTTTACAACTAAACTAACATAAAAACTTCGAGGCCATACTTTCATGCAACTGGCATAAAGTAAGTATATGGAAGAGCATTATAATTACAACGTAAGTTGACCCTGCCCCTCCACATACACACATACAAACTTAAAATTCGTATCATTCCAAAACAGACACTTTTCAAAATGTAACAGAGGTTTTACTGATTTTTACGTGACTGCGTTTGTGAGTTTATGAGGATGAGATTATTTAGTTTTTTTTCTCCAAGGTATCTCGCACAAGTAAAATTAAAATTTTTTTTTTAATTAAAAGACGTCCTATTCTGATTTTCAAGAAAGACACACAGGTAAGCTACTTCCCTTCTATGAGTGTCGTATCACTATCTTACAACCTCATTCGACGAAGTGCATATGATAGATTTTACTCAACACTAACCAAGGGACAGACCCACGAATTGAGAAGCATGCAACGCGCACATGAGAGAATCATGTTCAACCTCACATGAAGAGATCACAAGACTGCACAGTATATCAGGAAGAAAATGGGAGTCCGAGACATCATAAAAATCTATCAGAAAACTCAAATTGCAATGGGTTGGTCATGTTGCAAGAATGGCAGACAACGATAGGCATCACAACTCACAATATGGATCCCCAGAGATAACCTGCAAAACCAAGGCCAACAAAATACAAGTTGGAGAGATGAACTAGACAAATTCAAAAAATATTGGCCCTGCGATGCCTATGATAGAGAAATGTGGCGAATCTTGGGGAAGGTCTCTGTCCAACGACGGACGTTAAAAGATTGATGATGATGAAATAAATTCTATCATATGGGATTGACACGATAATCTGATGCCTGCACTGAATTGTCCATGAAGATGCATTGCTCACTGCACATGCACAAACAAATGTAACTTCACAAAATATAATAATTTTCTTTTAGGATATTTGGAGTTATTTCTGGTAATTCTGGTGAATTTAATGAAATCATCCAGAATCATCTAAATATCATTTATGATTCATCTAGATTTATAACTAGCATCTAGGCGCCTATTATTACAATCTTGATACAACCTGAAATATTTTGATCAAGGTATAAAACATATAGAGAAGCAGCGTTGAAAGAATGATGGAAATGTGATTTTATTCCTAGTGTCTCTCAATTTTCTTTATCTTCTTATCTTATCTTTTCTTAAAGAACTCAATTTTTGAAATTCACCAAATCATAAACTTTTCTCTTCAAACGAATTATTTGCTTTTTATTTTTTCATTGTGCTTCGGTAAATGCATTACAAATCGAATCCCGTAATTTATGACAGTTTCAGACCACCTCTGTATTGAAATTTGAAAAAGAAATTATATTTTAAGCAAAAGGGGGTTGACTTTTCAATAAAAGTAATGATCGAAATACCAGTCTTTGCTCAACTGACGTACTATGGCATTTATACACACACTCAACTCCTCTGTCTCTGTCTCTGTCTCAGTCTCTCTGTCTCTGTCTGTCTCTCTCTCTCTCTCTCTATCTCCCTCTCTCTCTCCCTTTTTGTCTAGCTGTTCGTTTATCAGTCTGCTCCCCTTTATTTTGTCATTATCGATCTAAAAGTCTATATGTCAGTCTGTTTGTATCAGTTCGACTGGCTTGACTATATATCTATCTATTTACTTCTCCATCTATCCCCTTCTCTCTTTATCTCTCTGCTTCTCTGCCTATCCGTCTACTTCTGCCTATTTGTGTACTTCTCTGTCTACTCTTCCCCCCCCTCTCTCTCTCTCTCTCTCTCTCTCTCTCTGCCCTTTTTGTCTAGCTGTTCGTTTGTCAATCAGTCTCCCCTTTATTTTGTCATTATCGATCTAAAAGTCTATAAGTCAGTCTCTTCGTATCAGTTCGACGAGCTTAACTATATATCTATCTATTTACTTCTCTCTCAATCTATCTCCTTCTCTGTCTTTCTGCCCACTTCTCTGCCTATTCAGGTAACCCCCCCTCTCTCTCTCTCTCTCCCTCTCTCTCTCTCCCTCTCTCTCTCCCCCTCTCTCTCCCCCTCTCTCTCCCCCTCTCTCTCTCTCTCTCTCTCACACACACACACACACACACACTTAAACTACAGAGGAAAGAACACTCGAAATCCATCCTTTGTAGAATAAAGATGGCGGTTATTATCGGTCAGGTTTATTCAATTTTTGCATCTACCATCGATCATCTATCAATTTTTAGCCGGAGGAATTTGGACAAGTCCGGTTTGTCACTCAATAGAAACCATCGCATGACCAATATATTCTGGCAGCATGCAGTGTTGGGAGTGATCAATCAAAAAATTGGGAAACTGGTGATCATTGAATAAGTTATTTCTCTCATCTCATATTGCATCATTGAAAGTCAGAAATTTCAAAGAGCAAGCAGGAACATTGCCGGACACCAATCAAAATATCAATTTAGCATACATTTACATTTTGAATTGAGCCCCCCCCCCAAAAAAAACTTTGGAGGTGAGGGGGATTTTCAAAAAACGGAAAGATTGTTTTTCTACACTTGATAAGGGGTAAATGCTTAAATTTTCATCCCTATAGTTCCATTAGTTATGTATATAAGTTTGACACGTACTTAGATAGATAGATAGATAGATAGATATGAACAGAGCAAGATAGATAGATAGATAGATAGATAGATTGATTGATAGATAGATTGATTGATAGATAGATAGATATGAACAGACTGATAGATAGATAGATAAATATATAGATATGTATGAACAGATAGATAGATAGATAGATAGATATGAACAGACTGATAGATAGATAAATATACAGATATGTACGAACAGATTGAGATAGATAGATAGATAGATTGATATGAACAGACTAATAAATAGATAGATAGATAGATAGATAGATAGATAGATAGATAGATAGATAGATAAATAAATAAATAAATATGAACAGAACAAGATAGATGAATAGATAGATGGATATGAACGGACTGATAGATAGATAAATATATAGATATGTATGAACAGATTGAGATAGATAGATAGATAGATAGATAGATAGATAGATAGATAGATAGATAGATAGATATGAACAGACTGATAGATAGATAGATAGATAGATGGATAGATTAGTAAATAGCCAGCCAGTCAGAATCATTTGAAAACCGAAGAAACCTATGTCGGTAATCGGTTGATTTTGTTGACAGTTTTTCAAGAAGAAAATGGTTGGAGAAGCTGTCAATGTTGCCAATTTAACAATTTTTTCACTAAATTTAGCACGTTTTTGTTTTGACAGCGCAAGAAATCAACATATCTAGCAGTATATTTTCAGCCATTTAGGCAAATCTAGCCATTCTGAGCTATTTAAAATGGCCATAAAATGGTTATCAATGTTGTTGGTGGGTTCGGGCGTTTTATGACGCTTTTTCTAGGTCAGTTTCCAAAAAATGTTTGTGTTGGTAATAAAGGAAGTTTTCAATCAAAATTGGAACGTTATCTACGCTCCTCTTGAAATACAAAATCACGTATGAAGAGTCTTCCATATGATTGGACTCTTTATTGTTGCTTGCGTTGTTAACCTGACGTTCCGACCGATCCATTCCCTAACTTTTTCAGGCGTTCTATCCGAATGTTTATGACCCTCCTTTAAAATATGGACAGTATCTCAATGAATTCGAGGTATTTGTCACATGTTGTCGGTACTTATCCATTGATATTATTACTCAGGTTAGTCTTGTTTGGGACATGGTTAAATTGGGGTTAATAAGGTTTAGGGAGTTTGTATTCCGAGTCAGGGAAGTCCAACTACTTTTAAAATCAGCATTAGAAATCCCAGGATTACGCGACTTCCACAGCCACGAGGCGGGTGATTTCAATCTTTCTTCATTGATATTCACCAATCGTAGTTTAGTACATCACATGTCCAATAATGGAAAACAGGAGTTGGAGAATAATGTTATGCTCTACCCCAAATGAAAAGAGTCTGGCTACCATGAAAATCAACATTCTAAATCCTGGGCTCGAACACTGGCCACTGGCGCCGGCGAGGAAATACAAAATCGTCCCAGCTGCAATGTAGGCCATTTAAAGATATGTAATAAGCTTAGCTTATTTTGACTCAAGGGCCAAATTTTGAAGAGTTAATGAAATTACTCCACTATGATACATGGAACTAACTTGGTGCAGGCAAAAGATAAAAAAAGAACAAAATTTGGGTAAGCTCAGCATAGTCTATCTCAAGTCCACAGCAGTGCAATGCCCAGAGAGGATCTAAATTCCCACTCTAACGAATACTTTGTGTCTCTCCTCCTTTTTTTTTTTTTAATATGTTTTAATCTCGTTAAAAGAGGAATATTATGATGTAGTGTGACATAAGAAAGAAACACTTTCTCTTTCTTAGAACTGTCGCCATACGTCATAGGTAAAAATTCATTGACGAACTCATATTGCTTTGATCATGTCTATCCATCTTCCAATCTATTTACCAGTCTGTTGGTATCTGTTCATTTCAGTGTTTTTGTATATATCCTTCTGTTTATTGATCGATCAACCAGTCCGTTCATATCTATCTATTCATCAATCTATCTCAGTCTGATCATGTCCATCAATCTATAAATCAATGTTCGTATGTATGTATGTATGTATGTATCTATCTATCTATCTATCTATCTATGTTAATTATCTATCTATCTAAGATTTCTAAGTGCTGGGTTTGAGTTTTAAAAAATACAATAGCCCTTAATTGTATGTCTGAAGACCTTTTATTTTGACAATCTATTGAAAAAAACTGAAAACAATATTGCATTGAAGAAAATAAGCCTTTTGTCTTACTTATGCATCTCTCTCACCTCCTCCTCCTCCTCTCTCCCTGCAAATTGATTTCAGTTCATCCACATCCATCCTTCTATCTATCTATATCATTTTGTTCATATGTATCTACCTATCTCAGTCAGTTCATATCTATCTATCTATCTATCTATCTATCTATCTATCTATCTATCTATCTATCTATCTATCTATCTATCTATCTATCTCAGTCAGTTCATATCTGTCTATCTCAGTCAGTTCATATCTATCTATCTATCTATCTATCTATCTATCTATCTATCTATCTATCTATCTCAGTCAGTTCATATCTATCTATCTATCTATCTATCTATCTATCTATCTCAGTCAGTTCATATCTATCTATCTATCTATCTATCTATTTATCTATCTCAGTCAGTTCATATCTATCTATCTATCTATCTATCTATCTGTCTGTCTGTCTGTCTATCTATCTATCTATCTATCTCAGTCAGTTCATATCTATCTATCTATCTATCTATCTATCCATCTATCCATCTATCTATCTATCTATCTATCTATCTATCTATCTATCTATCTATCTATCAATCTATCTATCTCAGTCAGTTCATATCTATCTATCTATCTATCTATCTATCTATCTATCTATCTATCTATCTATCTATCTATCTATCTATCTATCTATCTATCCAGGAACGTTCTTAAGGTATGTTTATGTTCTAAAAAAAACAAAAAACACAATATCTCTTGAATATAAGACTGAAGACCTCTTATTTTGACAGGTTAAAATGACTAAAGACAGCTTTGCAATGAAAAAAATAAGTGGTTAATCTGAGAATATAGATATAGGAGTATATAGTGAGAAAACACATTCTCTCTCGTCTGCTTTCCACTAATACGCCATAGTAACTTTTGAAATCAAAGTGAACGTTATACTAACTATTTTCAGACTTCTCTTGTCTTTTTTTTTTTCTGTGGCCAATTAAAAAAAATGAGAAGAGGTATAAAACTGTTGAATTTCAAATAAACTTGATTTTTCTGATTGAATTGGATTTCTAAAATGACTGCGGCACCATTTCAGGTAAAATGCATTCTAAAGAGCGAAAAACAAGGAGATGATTCATATAAACTATCAGAAATAATCTGTAATCATTCATTTTGTATTGATTTGTATTAGATTTCTCGAGAACTGCCGATCCAAACAACTCGACCCTGTACTTCCTTGTGTGCTGACTAATATATCTGGTAAATATCAACTATGTACTGAGGCCAGTTTTTGAGTAATTGTAGTACATGCACACTGATACAACGAGAGTTTTTTTTCAATTGTAGAGACATTACAAAGATATTGCCCAAAGAACAAGCGAACAATTGCCTTCTTCTAAAAATGAAATTCACTGAGGCGTCCACTATGAAGTTTGAACGCCATTATTGCCAGATGATGTGACTGTGGGTAGAATATGATTTCAGGTAAGAACCATCCTATCAAGAAACACTTTTTTATCTAATTTCAAGTAAATCTAACACCGAACAGAAGATAAAATCGATTTTTAAACATTTTTAAAGTTCAAACACCATTATTTCCAGGTAAGAAGCATCTCATCAAAGGAATCCTTTCTACCAAGTAAACCTGACTTGAAACAGTTGGGAAAATCGATTCTAATTTAAGTTTAAACGCCAATATCACTAGATAATATGATGCTGAGTGAAAGATTTCTCCAGGTCAGAAACATTTCATCAAGATACATCTTTCTACCGAGTTTCAAGTAAATCTGGTATAAAATAGCTGAGAAACAATATGGGGATACATCAACTTACAGACCGACCGACCGACCGACCGACCGACCGACCGACCGACCGAAAGAGCCTGTTATAGAGCCTCTTTATTTTTTGCATGTTTATATAGTTATTAACATATAAAGTGTAGAGAAACATTTAGATCGTAATTCCCTATTTTTCAATTCCTGGGGGTTTTCCAGGCTATAGCCAAATTTCAGCAAAATCAGTCAAGATTTGGAAAGTTTCCTAACTTGTTCGGGGTGGGGCAAAAGCGGTCTCATTGGTGAATTAGCAGATACGAGATATTCCCTAGCATGAAAATCGATTTTCTCAGCTGTTTAGAGTTAGATTCACTTGAATCAAAGCAATATACTCCCAGCCTCCGGATCTGAAGCTAAGATTTCGATCCTACCTCGTAGTACTCGATGGGATAATGGATAGTCTATAGCCACGCTGAAGAGTTGTAATACAACGAAACAGCTGTCTGTGGATGACACAATAGACACACACATATATATATATATATATATGTGTGTGTGTGTGTGTGTGTGTGTGTGTGTGTGTATGTGTGTGTGTGTGTGTGTGACTGATTATCAATTGCACTGTACTATATTGGAACATTTGTAATGATCTCCCGTTATTACTTTGTGAATATATCACTGGCGGAGACAACGCAAATAACTTTACCCTTACCATTGATCTAAACAACTGCCGTTAATACAAAGGCTCAAATAACTGTTTTAGCTCCAAAATGCTACGTTGGAACAGCTACCCTATTGGTTACACGTTCGATTCCTGCAGCAACCCCATTTTCTTTGATTGTTCATTCTATTTACGTTGTCTAGGTCGAATGATAGATACATTCACCGTGTATAACGGCACATTATTCCAAATAAGTGTTTGAATATAATAAAACGCAATTCATAATCATGTATACTTATATGAATAGAAAGCAATTATTAGTTATTAATTAATTAGGATTAAAGAATAGCCATCGAAGCATTGACTTAATTCCTTTTCTCGCGATTTTCTTTTGTTGATCGAATAAAAATCAGGCAGAAACATTGACTTCCGCTAGGAAGGTACTACTGACCCCAAGATAAATCCTTCTCACTTAGTATAAATGGGGTTGAAAGTTTGAAGTTGGAACCTTATAGCTATAAAGGGATAATGGTACTATATAATTGTTTTATGTAATCTCAACCTTATGTACCCGTATAAAAGGACAGTATCATTATGATTCGCTGGTAACAGGGTCGCTTCGAAGATATATATTTTGAATATGTATTTAGTCTCCCCACCCAAGGAAATTTATTCTTTTGCACCCTCCTGGAAAAGTGTCAGTGGACATCCATGGACAGAAAGATAATTTTCAAAGATATCGTCATCCTTCAAATTAGAATGTTGAAAAGATTATAGATACATTTGCTTACACACACACACACACACACACACACACACACACACACACACACACACACATATATATGTATATATAAATATATATATATTACTCAATGTAATTTACGGTGTCATTTATATTTTAATTATTAAAGGTATTATCCAATGTATGGTTTTCTATATATTCTAATAAAATATGCTTTTATGAGCGCATTTAGCTACCGATTCATTTTTGTTCAAAAGAAGTTTATCGTTAGGAAAATCTATAATATTAAGTTTTGTCCCAAATAGAATATTTGTGCTGTGTTCTTGCAGTCTGGTGTGGTGGCCAAAGATCCATTCAATCATATGAATGTTATTGCCCTCCTTTAATTCCGAGATATATTTAAATAAGATAAGCTATTTTTGTATTCTTTATTAAGTAACGATTGTGATTACTGAACCTGATTTTAAAGCTAGTATTTGACGCACCTATGTAGGATTTTGATTCATCAGGGGGTCCTATGATATTTGCAGTAGTTTTATAAATCAAAATTCACTATATTACATTTTTGTTCAATGGGGAAATCTTTAAGATCTCTACAGTTGCAATTCGGAGAATTTTGATTTTTGCCTCGAGTATTAATGATTTTTATGAAGCCTCTTCCCTATTGGAATAGATATTTGTTTAATGATGTTGGATGGATGATTTGAATTTGAGATTATGCATTGGGTTGTGTTATTTTCAATTCTAAATGATCTGTAATACTTTTTGAGTAAGTTTAAGGTAATCTTTTCGAGAAGTTTACCCCTTTCAATGGGGTGTTGATTTTTATTTTGAGCCTTGGATCTTTGAAAAGTTTTCTCTTGTAATGTTTTACGATCGTTAAAGTAAGTGACATGAATTGAAAATAAAGGAGCAGTCTCAGACTATGATGATAGTTGAGTAGGAGTTAGTGAAATTAGAGCATTAGTTTTAATTAGGGTACAAATGTAATTTTTTTGTTGGAAATTGTGGTTTTGAGGGTATTGTTATAGATTCCAATGGGTGCCACTTTTTCATCCTTGAGCAATTATTTTACTGACATATTTAGCCACACCTTTTTTCACCACAAGAAACCCACTGAAAATGTACTTGTAGAGATGAAAATATTGTGCTGGGTATCAGGTTGAAAACTCTTTTTATTCAGGAATCTTATATAACCATGCAATGGAGTTCTAGTTAGGTGAAACATCTTCATACGTCTTTCATAAGTCAAATATGAAATTACGTGTGGCTGAAACACTAAACAACTACTTTTGTTGATGATATGATAAGTATGGATACTTTAGATTCTTTATAACAATGAATGGTCTCAAAATAATCCCTTTTCTCACAGAAAGCTTGGCACGGCATGAGACCCCCGGGAAGAACAAATGTGTAGCTTTAATTTCCCTAGTGCGTAGGGATAGCTTGACCTGAAAATAAGCTGGTTTGTCACCTGGGCTCGAAGACGGACTGTAGTCGACAGTGAGAAGTAAGAAACTTCCACAGTCATAAAGAAGCTCTAATTATTTACTAAAATCAACTTAGTCTAGCACGCGGCCTTGGTGGTGAGATGCCCAGTTGGGATCGAATTCTTAACACTGCCGAATCTTTTTGCAAAACAAGCTTCCTTCAATCACGCCATTGCAGTAGTCTACGGGGTTTGATTGATGGTAAAAGTAAAATAAAGTACGAGGAATCCAAATATTCAAGTCTTACAACTGTCAGTCAGTGCATTGTGTGGAAATTGCAACGTTTTTTCGAATATATAAGAGAGATCGGACGAATGGGATAGTGGGGTAGGGGAAATATAAATGATATTATCTTACCAAATATTTACTCAAGAACAATACGTTATATCTTAAAATTATGCTAATTTATTTGACCCATTAATTCACCTATTCATTTCACCTTTCCTGTATTTAACTAGGTCAGACAGAGTCAAAAGCTAACGAAAATTATATAAAGTAAAAAAATATTAATTTTATGGTCTATCGGAAATTGTAAGCTATCTATGTATCCATCAACCTATCTATCCCAGTCTGTCCATATCTATCTATCTATCTGAATATCTGTTCATTTCAGCCTACCCATATCTATCAATCTAACTCTGCCTATCTGTGGCTACTTCTACCCATCATTGTTAGTATATTTTCTTACTCATACCTATATCTAAAAAAAACCTCCTTTCTGCAGTTTTTCTACTTCACGCTGCGTCTTTTTCTTCACCTATATCTCTCTTCTACCCTCACCTCTCTCTCTCCCTTTCTCTCAATCTCTCTCTCTCTCTCTCTCTCTCTCTCTCTCTCTCTCTCTCTCTCTCTTTCTCT
>OY735243.1:24113578-24158578 GCA_963457665.1 Thysanoteuthis rhombus | reverse complement strand
AAGTCGTCATCATCATCACCATTATCATCATCATCATCAGTCTTTTAACGTCCGTTGTTGGACATAGACCTTCCCCAGGATTTGCCACAATTCTCTATCATGGGCATCGCGGAGCCAGTATTTCCTGAATTTGTCTAGTTCATCTCTCCATCTTGTGTTCTGCCGTCCTCGATTTTTCATGTGATTTCTGAGGATCATGTTGTGAGTCGTGATGTCCATCGGTTGATGTGATATATCGATATATTATGTGATCTCTCCATGTAAGGTTGAGCATGATTTTCTCATGTGCACGTTGCATGCTTCTCAGTTTGTAGGTTTGTCTCTTGGTTAGGTTCCATGTTTCAGCTCCATAAATGACTATCTGGAGAATGCATTGGTTGTATACTGTTCTTTACAGGATTATTGGGATTGTCTGGTTTTTGGAAGTTGGGCTTGCTCTGCCGAAGGCTTGTCATCTCAGAGTGATTTGATATCTTTCCTTTTTTGAGGATCTCATGGACAATTGTTGTCCTAGGTAAATGTAGTGGTCTACTTTGCCGAGTTTTGCATCTTCTATTTTGACAGTGGTAGTAACTTTAAAATCAAATATTTTTTCTTATCTTCTATGTTAACACTACGTTTCGACTGATTCACTCTATGGCTTTTTTTACGATTAATTTTCTGTTTGATGCCTTCATCCTTCATCACTTTTTCAGATATCACACATTACACCTCACAGATATTACACATTACACCCGAAGAAGGTTGTAGAATGGATCGGCCAAATAGTGTTGATATCAGAGATGGGAAAAGAGATCTGATTTTCATAACAAAAGTTGCTACGAATTTCTTGGACTTTTTTTTTTCTGCCTTTCTTTGTTTAGTGACTTCTATATCCATATTCGTCTACTGTTTGACATTTGGACAGATGATAACTCATCAGAAAAGTTGACTATTGGTCTAACTCCAGTGGCTCATCTCATATTTTACTGAATACTATCTAGTTTAAGAAGTGGATGTTTTCTGGATGTCTTCTCTAATTAATCGACGGTATGAACGTATTGTATCGTAGTTGCTAGACTGATTTCAACATACTGACATATCTATAGTCTAGCAACACTCAGACATCTTTCTAACGATTTTGATCGACGGGGACCTGACATACACACACACACACACACACACACACATATATATATATATATATATATATATATATATATACATATATATATAGACTTTCCATCATCCTATCCAGTACCGTGAGAATTGAAACCTTCACTTCAGTCCCGTAGGCCGATATCTTACCTCTGGACTACGGAACTGGACAGTCAGTAAGGCTGGATTCAAGCGATATATTCGTTTACACAGAAATCCCTCATCTACCAGAATGCTCTATTCCTACGCATGTTTATGATAACCATAGTTGTGTGGAAATAAACAAAAAGGAGTGATATAAACAATTTATCAATAGTAACGCAATTTATTAACAGTTTTTAGCTTCAACTGAATAAAATGAAAACTTCCTTGCTTCATTAAAATCTATAAGCTAAACAAAAAAAATAATTCATTTCTCTATACAATATCATTTCAAAACTATGTGTCCTAGTTCAATTCCTGTATTAGTAGTTCTTATAAGTGTGGTTTGAAAACTCTAGCAAAACAAGTTAACCTGATTCGGTCTATAAAAGTGGGAGGGAATTCGTTATCAGTTTTTACCTACGGCTCGGTGTCACTGTTATTTGTGCATGATGTCGATGCTTATTGGTCAAGTCATTGTCATCCATCATTGTTGTTACATACAAAAATAAGTCAGAAGTAAATAGTTGGAGTTTGATGATACGAGTTTTGAAAGTCACTGCACCAGACTTAATGGGAGGTAATCATATACATAAATCCAATTGGGAAACAATGTATTTATCCAAAGACAAACATTCTACAACTTTGCGCAAACTGCAGAACAAATATAAGTATAGTTCTATAATCGTAAGGTAGACAGAAAAATGAGTCATGTAAACAAACCTGTAAACAGGGGCAACCAAAACACTTTGTTAAATAACATTCTGTTCTAACCTAACATTTAATTCAAACATTCAAACATGTGAACATTTAAGTTAATAGAAGTGAGTCTGCGGTGCAGTGATGACATGGTACTGGGTTTTGGGCGCAATCGTAACGAAACAAAAGTTAAGCGTCGATTATCTTCTTTTTTTTTTAATTGAATCTGTTTGGAAAAAGTCATTTGTGTATATTTATGTGTACGATTTTGAAATTGAGCCTTTGGAAATGCGTGAATAAAAGCATGATCTTGAGAAAATCAACCATATTGTCCTTATACAATGTGAATTGATTTTATTTTTAAATTCGCATATCATTTTGTGGGAGTGGGGAGTTGATAAAGAAGTAAAATTCACGTTTATCTGACGAAAAAGCGGTAATGACTGACAAATCAGAGTTACCATTGCAGTCCGTAATTCTATAATGATACTATTGAATTGTAAGCATATATTGATGGTAATGGAAACAAAAGTTGGTTGAAGTTTTACTCTTGTGGCATTAAAATGTTTCATTATTTCAATTCACTGGAACCAAACTATAAATCAAAATCCAGGTCCAGGTGTCTCTCACAAAAAGGTTGTGGTTTTCTTGAATATTGAGCTGAACGTATGCGGATATCATGAATAATACTTCTTTTTGCCTTGTCTATACCCAGAAAAAGGATTTCTACGACTAGAATATGAATTGTAGATTAGATGGGTAGGTGAGGGATTAGCGGGGATAAGGATATTTTAAAAAGTGCTTTGTATATATGATAGCGAGTAAGAATGTTGGCCTTAAGATGAACTCCACCAAAACGAATGTCATGTAGAACAAACTTGTAAAGGACTAAGACACCACAATCAAATTTGTAAACACAGAACTGAAGAAAGTGGATCACTACATCTACGTAAGACAACAAATCTCCATGAAATCCTTAAAAGAAGAAGAAATCAAGCGAAGAATAACACCAGATTGGCAACTTTTTGGTCATGCAAGTTCAACAAAACAATCCCATTAGTCCTAAAATGAAGGGTATATATAACCAATGCATTCTCTCGATAGTCACCTATGGAGCAGAGACATGGAATGTAATCTGGTTACATTCCATTGACTCTCAAACTCAGAACCATGCAAAGTGTACAAGAGAGAATCATGCTCAACCTCACGTGGAGGAATCACAAGACAGTGCAGTATATTAGAGAAAAAACACAAGTCCGAGATAACATAAAATCCGTTAGAAGATTCAAATGGCAATGGGCTGGTCATGTTGCAAGAATGTCGGACAACCGTTGGAGATCACGACTCACAACGTAAATCCCCAGAGATCACGTGCGAAATTGTGGCCGACTGAATGTACAATGGCGTGACGAGCTAGACATGATCAGTAAGTCCTGGTTCCGCGACGCACTTGATAGAGAGGTCCTACGACGGAAGCTGAAAGGCTGATGATGAAGAGGAGGAGTCTACAATTGGATTGTAATCTGGGAATGGATGGATGGAGATGTGATGTCGTAAAATTATTTTGTCCACCTTTAGTGCCAAAAGCATCTTTCGCTTAACCCCGTATCAATTTCACTTCTCACTGATTATTTTTCCTGTGCCTGCTCCCATCTCCTCCATCCCTGCTTATAGTCCCCAACCCTCTGATATGTCCTGCAACCCTACTCTTTGCTCGTTTGCCATTACCGTGGAACGGCCGATGAACTAGAGACTGAGAAACAAAACCCTGTTAAAAAAAAATCACACTGAGAAAGAAGAAAGACGCACGAGTCTACAGCTTATAACAAAGAAAGGAGTTGGTATGGGGGTTACTAAAGTGAATGATGGTGGGTTGGTACTGTGGCAATCGGGGGTTGACAGCGAGAATTGTTCTAGAACAGGCAAGGTTTCTTCTGACCCCTAGGTTAAATACAGTCGGTGTGCTAACCTTTTATTTTGCTTGGAGGGCTTGAGATACCTAATACGCCCGCACCTCTCTGGGTACTGGTTTTCTCGACTTGAAAAATCAAAACACAATAGAAATCTTTCAAGGTAGGGTGATCCCCGAACCTGACTCCGGTTTCCTTCTCTGTTCACGACCAATTTGATATTGGGCGGCTGTCTTTTTGAACCAACTAAAAAAGGATTGTAAGAAAAATAGGCGTTTTTAATATCACTTGAACTTCAGCGCTTACCAAGCCATTCATTTGTCAAATTATTCGTTTATTTGACTATTCTCGTTTCAAAATCATAGTCTTTTGTCGGACGTTGAATATTATGTTTACTCTCTTTCCTATTGACGTTATTCATTTTAATTATGTTTTACAACTCGCCTTTTAATTGTCATAAGTATAAACAACAATTCAGTTTTCTGCTTATTTCATTTTTCTGTGAGTGATAATTCAAGATTTCCTTAGTATATGGATATCAATGAAAATACTACGGCTTGATCTTTGTCTATCTTTCTCTCGGGAACAATTTGAAGCAGTTTTCTTATTGGTTTAGATTTCATCAATTTCATCAATTTCACTAAGATATCAAAGTGAAATAAAAGACACTTTATTTAATATGTGCGTGCATGTGAGTATGCGTCTATGCGTCTCTGTGTGCATGCAACCGTGTGTGTGTGTGTGTGTGTGTGTGTGCATCTGACTGTGTGTGTGAGTGTTTGTGTGCGTGTGACGATGTATGTGTGTGACTGTGTGTGTGTACGTGTGACTGCGTGAGTGTGTTGGTGTGAGTGTTGGATATGAGTGTACGCGCGTTCCACACTTATGGAGGATGTTTATGGATGAATAACAGTTGAAATGGAGACTGAACCCACTTTGCTGCTAGTCAAGCAAAAGCACTCTCTTGCATCCTCACACTGGACCATTGCATTGCAAGGGTGGACGAGGAAGGATATGGAAGAGGTGATGAACCAATATGGCGCTGTGGTGTCTGCTTACGTATGCGCAGTAAGGTCCTTCTGGTTGGTTGCAAAGTTATATCAAGGCTGTGCAATCGGTTCAGAATGACTGGATACTCTCTGGACAGACCCAGTGCGTCCAATTGGTAATAAATTACTTGAATAAAATCATATACTTCAATCACGGAAATATACATATGCAAGACTAAGGATGATGTCTTGGATGTCAATTGCCGTGGAAGGTCCGTGGGTCCAGCTAGTCAATACACAACACCTCGCTTCAAATATTCAGAAACGAAGAAGGCCGGGAGTTACAGCCAATGTAATATTGTTATAAACAAAAGAAGAAGCGAGAAAAAAAAAACTGGTACAGAAGAATAAATACATAACAGGTCTTACTCACAAAGTAGAAATCGTCTTTTGGCCGCTGGGAGTGTTGGGGGGGGGGTGATCAATTAAAAACCCAGGGAGAAGGAATGATCGATGAATGAATAACCCTTCGTGTCCTTCGTTTGGCAGTGATCACTAGAAGAAAAGTTAATTTTTTTAGAAAAAACGAATGTGAACGCTGCCAGACACAATGAGGCCAATTTAGCAAACACTTACGTAGTAAATTAAAACCCCTTATTAAAAAGTGGGGAAGTTTTACAAAACAAAAAAAGTTGGAGTTTTTTTCTAAATATAATGAGGAGTACATGCTTAAATTTTCAGCTCTCTAACTACGTTGGTGCAGCACATATAGCCTACCAGCTAGACCTAATTGGAAACTGAAGAAACCTATATTGACAGTTTTAGTTGACGGTTTCTACTTATTGCAACAATACTTCGTCTCGTAGATACCAACATGAAGAAGGCCATGGAGTAAATAGGGTAAATAGTTCGAATCATCAATTTATTCGCCATCGATTGACCAACCGTGGCGTCAAAATTTGAAGTCATGTAGAATATTTTGTTGAAGAATAAATATAGTCAGAATAAATTCCATTTATGACATTACTGGTATTTGATACTGAAAAAAAAGACATCTAGATACATTTATAATCCGGAGGATCTACATGAATTGATAATCTCGTCAAATTAGCAAACTAAAAAGAGCCTTTTTTCCAAGGATTAAAAAAAAAACCCTCACATCTTCAGGAAGGGACTAGTGGAGCACAGACACTAATTTTCAAGTATGTAGACAAAACGGTATGGCCATGAGAGCTGGAACACACAAACACATACATGCGAACACACGCACATGTGGAAAGGGATAGAACTCTTTGCCATCTTTGGTGGCCACGGTTGTTCAATAGTAAAAGAGGAGGAATAATTATGTTATCAAAATTGATACCAAAACTTCGCATTATTATCAGTTTGTGAATTTTTCTAGTACAACAATTACTAATTGCTGCATTATTTAATACAAATATATATATATATATATATATATATATATATATATATATATATATATATATATAGAGAGAGAGAGAGAGAGAGAGAGAGGGGGGGGGATCCGACAGAGACAGACAGAGATTGGTAGATATATATATATATATATATATATATATATAGAGAGAGAGAGAGGGGGATAGACAGAGACAGAGAGAGACTGGTAGATATATATATGTATATATATATATATAGAGAGAGAGAGACATAGATGTATGTATGTGTGTGTATATATATATATATATATATATATATATATATATATATATATATATATATATATATGTCTCAAAATATATATTTTTAGGTGACCAACTGGAAATCAAACAAAAGTAATTGGGCTTGGTATTTAATCTGTGTGTATTTTGGAATCTTCTTATATATACCTGTGCGTGGCCAGCTAATTTCTATTGATAGTTTTTTTAAACATGTTAATGGAAAAAGTGTTCTCTGTCTCATCTGAAAAGGGAGTTCCACAATGGATTTCGAAGTTATAAATCTGTCTCCAATACCAAGAACCAAATTGTAAGGAATTGAATTAAAACTTTTCTTATTTACATTAGAAATGAATCATCTTCCAAGATATCAAAATACTTCACATTACACACTGAGTTAGTAATCTATCTTTTCTTTCACACGACGAAGACAACTTGCAAAATGACATGAAAGGGTTTCAAAGCTGTCAAATTTCCAAAGCAACTCTTGACAGATTCACTTCAAAAGTCTCCGTGATTTCAGAATCTGAGTTGAACATTATGGGGGTAATAAATCAAACTTTCTAACAATATTTTGGCTAATGACAAGTTAACAGTTCTCCCTTTCTGTTGAAATAATTAGTTGGTTGTAATTTTTATATATTAAATTTTAGGTGTGATTTGTATTTATTATTTCTTTCAGATGAAGCATTGCCCATAACTATTATTATTATCATTATTATTATTATTATCATTATTATTATCATTATTATTATTATTATTATCATTGTTGTTGTTATTATTATTATTATTATTATTATTATTATTATTATTATTATTATTATTATTATTATTATTATTATTATTATTATTATTATCATTATTATTATTACTATTAATGTATGACTAGTATTTTCTTTCATCTTGATTTTTCTTTTTATTTTGAATGCGTTTGTAACCTTTTTATTCGCTGCAGCAGACTTTTTTGATGTTGTGTCTGTAAATGTAAACCTTCTTCCTTTGCTGAGATTATCTCAGAACATTTATTCATTATGCAAACTAATTTTATCTTTCTTTTCATAAGCCGAACTAATTAATTTGGTTTCAATCAGATGATGTCCAAAGTATGCTGGTATTTATTATTATTAATTTTTTCACTAGTATCTCCTTTCATCTTAATCTTATAGTTGCTTTTTATAGCAACATTGCACGGGTCGTCAATCTACGATAGTGAGTGAACAACGCGGATGCTGGTATTGGTTTGAAAGAAGCCCATCTCCCTTTCATATAAGCGCAGTTTTCTTGCAAAATATTTTATCTTTAATCCAAATATTGTCCCTTTTCGATTTGCACTGAGTAACAACAAGAGCAGCAGCAGCAGCAGCAGCAGCAGCAGCAGCAGCAACATCAACAAATAATAATAATAAGTCATTTGGGGTGATGAAAACAATTCAAACTTGGGGGCAAATTTAGTTAGTCTTTTTCTGTCTCTGTTCAAAATGATAAAGCACAAACATAGGAATTACTTGAAAAAATATTGTTATAAGTATAACAGAAATCATAAAACAAATATAAGACAATTAAATTTTTAAAATTATGTTTTACTCATATCGTTGTTATGTAACTTAGAAATGATCCCGACAGAATGATAGTAATTTACATTATATTATATTGAAACTCTCATTTTGAACGATCTTCTGTTATTACGCAGTGAATATATAACTTGACCTTGATAACGTAAATACATTCATCATGTGATAACGGGAGATCAGTTAAAGAAAAAGAATTTCAATATGATATAACACGATTCATAATCATAGTTATTATGTAAGTACAGAGATAGTCTATGTGAATAATGAAGATTAAGCATAAACGCGACCATATTATACAGTGGCTCTTTCATGAATGTTTCCTGGCGCCCCGGTTAATTGAACTACGTCATTCCTTAGAGTATTTAACAACTGCGATTACTAAAGGTGGTGAAGAGTTTTATCCGTTTTTATATGCGCGTCTGTTTGTAAGTTCTAGCTTACGTGGCTAAACTTTGTCTCCGTACTTGAAAATCAGCATCAGTACTCAACTACGTCTTTTTTCAAAAGGGGGGGGGGCAAAAAAAAGGAAGCTTTTTTCATCCAATTTCTGGTCTTTATCTCGATTGGTTTATTAATGATACCTCGATTCCGGAGCATTTAGATCTTTCTAGATATTTTTTCTTACTGTATCCTTCAAGATTCTCCAGAAGATGTTTCTGGATATTTTCTACTCTGTTTTGGATGTTCTCCATTTAGAAGTACCAGTGTTAACATAAACAGAATGTATTCTGATCATGTTTATTCTCCGATGGGATTTTTTACATGACAAATTTTGACGTTACGGTTGTTTAATTATTGACTATTGTGGAGAGTTTATTTATGCTGTGCACTTGGATGTACTTGGAATAGGCTTTTTGACAGCAGGTGATTCCAACATTAAGCTAGCTCCAATTTAGAGGATCAAACAATTAGTAAGATTACTAAAGGTCCCTAAGGGTTCGATCCTTTTTATGCACACTTGTGTTGTTGTGTTCCAACGGTTCTGGCCATATTCACTCAGACACATGACATGCAACACTCAGCATTAGTAGCCCCGGGGCAAATGCCCATGTCACCGGTACGGAGGACCAGTCTTGTTTCCTGATCTTTATTGGTCTGGTTTCAAATGTCTCACGCACAACAGAGTGCATTTTTTTTGCCAGTTGCTAATAATGTCACGATAGAAGAAGAAAACGCCCAAAGTTGCCATTTACAATTTCTATTGAAAACAGTAATTGCAAAATATTCCATACTGCAGAATTTTACAAGTATGAGAATCAATTGACTCAAAGAAAGACTACTTGATCTTCTTCCTCTTCCTTCAGTTACTACGACCACGAGTGGTTGACATATCGTTGAACTTATGGTTCTTGTTTGTTTTTTTCAAGCCTCCGTTTTTCCAGACTTGTATCTTCAGGATGCTGTAGCTTAGAGAATAAAACAAATCCAGATGATTTTCACCCATTGCATTGTTTTGATAAGGGGGGGGCTGTATGTGAAGGAATATACTGTGCTTTGATTGGATTGTTTGTTGGGAGTAGTAGCAGCGGTTATGCGTATTTTATGGGTTATTTTGGTAAAGGTGGATTGGTATTCTCATGAACTGGTCGTCATGGTCATTGAGAATCTAGTTCATGGTCCAGTGCTTTACTTTGGTATTTAGGTGTTATAACTTCCTTGCTATATATTCTTACATGTTAAATTGTACATAGGTAAATGCATACACGCACAACCTTACACAATGGATAACAATGGTGAGGTAGAGCTATGAGTGTATTAATAGCATTTCTGTGTATATTTGGGGATTGTTAATAAAAGGGATGATGTATTGGAAATTATTCAGGAGTATTCCGGTGGTGGGCTTTTGGGTCGAGTCAATCCCCAGGGATAATCAAGGTGATGTTGGGTTTAAATTAGATGGGGTTCTTATGTATGATCGAGTATCAGTTGGGAAATGCATGTTCTGCAACCTTACTGGTCGTTGAGGATAAAGGAGTGTAGCGGTGTAAAAATAGGGATGAAGTATTGGAATTATTTTAGGAATATACCGGTGATGGGTTATTGGATCGAGGCTATCAGTAGTAATAATCAAGGTTGTGAGACAGAGGGTGTCTCAATTATGTATGATGGAGTATCAGTTGGGATATGCATGTTCTGTAGACTCAATCGTCATTATAGATATTCTGAAAAGTCAGATAGCCTAGGGTAGTACAAGTAAAATGGACCATACATCGATGTCAATTGGTAGGGGTCCAAGTGACAATGTGTGACGTTCCCAATGTTTGATATGAATAAAGGGAAAGAAAGTAAAATAAGTTTGTAACTTCAACTATATATAGGCGGGCGGTCCAGATTGTATAGGTACATCTATTATGGATAATAAGAGTATATGTATATAAGGGTGTATTATAGTGTAGGGGAGTTATGGTGCGTATTACCGGGGTTGAAGTATAGTTTAGGAGCAGGTATGAAGATGGTGAGTTGGTGAGCCTGGAGTAATCAGGAGTGAGAGGATTATTGGGTTGGTACACGGGGTGGTTAGAATTTTTAACCCTAGTGTTGAGTACATTAAGGGAGAAACTTTAAAATCTATCAATTTACGTATCGTCATGTAGTTCCGTAATTTTAGTCGTGCCAGGTGTATTATATATATATATATATATATATATATATATATATATATATATATATATATATGTATGTATATATATATATATATATATATATATATATATATACATATATATATATACATATATATATATATATATATATATATATATATATATATATATATATATATACATATATATATATAACCTACAGCCGCCAAGACACCTATTCATTAACCTCATTCAAATCTACACTTGACCCTGAGAAACTACAATTAATTCGATACTAATATAGTTCTGATACCCAAACATAAATCAAGATAATGATAATATTGTCCTCAAAATTGAAATTAGAAGTATGAACTACAATGTTTACAAATGGGCGTGTACATCAATATTAAAAGTTACTATAATTAAAAATGAAGATTAATTCAAACTAAACTCTAACACACCGGATATATTAAAGTAATCATGTGAAATTTAGACAATCGAATGAAACACACGCGCTCCGAATTCCTTACAATAAAGTAATATCAACCCGCCTCCTTAATCAACTCAACAAAAAAAGCTCATAAACTACTCCACGCTATACGATCATCGATACCACCACATTAACAGCCCCCCCCTCTTCCAAAAAAACGAAATAAGAAGAAGTCATTATACTGATTCTGTTTCGGCTATGGATTAAAATTTGGGACTGATCAATCTATTCTCCTGAAAAGATGTGTAAGGTATACATCGAAATATTATATCTAGTTTTTCTTTTGTTGGGGGGGGGGAGGACTGTCTTTATTTTGTTTGTTTTTGTTTTTTTTGTTTTTTGTCTTTTACTGTATTTGCCCTCCGACTTGAAACTTGGCTTTTACAAGAAGTCATTGGCCACACTTACTGATGACTTGGGGGGGGGGAATTATGACGACTTCACCCCTGGAAAAAGCACTTGCCAGATTTCATCATCATCATCTTCATCATCATCAGTCTTTCAACATCTGTCATTGGACATAGACCTTCCCCAGGATTAGCCACTCTTCTCTATCATGGGCGTCGCGGAGCCAGTACTTCCTGAATTTGTCTATCTAGTCTATCCATCTAATACTCTGCCGGCCTCGGTTACACATGTGACCTCTGGGGATCCATGTTGTGAATCGTGATGTCCATCGGTTGTCTGCCATTCTTGCAACATGGCCTGCCCAATGCCATTTGAGATTTTTAATGGATTCTATGATATCCCTGACTCTTATCTTTTCCCGGATGTACTGTGCTTTCTTGTAGTCTCTCCATGTGAGACCCAGCATGATTCTTTCATGTGCACGTTACATAGTTCTCAATTTGTAGGTCTGTCTCTAGGTTAGGTTCCATGTTTCAGCTCCATAAGTGACCATTGGGAGGATGCACTGGTTATACACCCTTCTCTTTAGGATTAATGGGATCTTCTTATTTGGAAGGTTGAGCTAGCTCTGCCAAAGGCTTGCCATCCTAATGTGATTCTTCGTTTGATTTCTTCTTCTTTTGAGGGGGTCATGGATATTCGTTGTCCTTGGTAGATGTAATGATCTACTTTCTCCAGTTCTGTGTCCTCGATTTTGATCTTAGTGTTTTTATCTCCGATGTGGTTGTTGCACATGATTCTTCGTCTTACTGAAGGCCAACTTTCTTGCTCCCTTTAACGGTTACTTATTCCAATTATATATATATATATATATATATATATATATATATATATATATATATATATATATATATATATATATATATATGTGTGTGTGTGTGTGTGAATAAGGAAAGACAGTTTTCGAAACTGAATTTTGCTCGGACCGAATTACTTACAGTATCGAGCTAAACAACGGTGATGATTTGAAAATGAAGAAAGAATGGGAGTTGAACCCACATCCATTATCATTAAAGCTCCTATGTAGCCTAGGTGGGCACTAACCGATTAAGCCAGTGGGAGTCTGGCGGTAAACAGAGGTCAAAATAACACCCGTTCCTCCTCTTCCATGGAAACAATAGTATATAAGTAAACATACATATACACCGTAGTTCTGAGACCAACAAGACACATGAACAAAACCTGTCAGCGATCGGAGAATAAGTTAGTAACAGTAGGGCTGGCAAGGTTCTAGGGGTACACTCAAAACTGAAAAAAAAAGTCCTCGTCTGAAAACAGCCGGGATGCAAACCCTTGAGTCGACCCAATCTTACAGGCAGTAGCAAATTTCTAATAAGTTTTCTTATTACTCAACAATCTTTGATTTTGTCTGCAATAATTTCTTTGCCAATGATAAAAAGTAGACGAAGGTACTGATACAAAAGTTATCTATTGTAATTCTTCAGGGTAGTTCGGAATTAATTCCGTATGAGATTCTTTACAGGAATTAAAACCAATGTAATAAATCTAAATAAATGTGCCACTTTTGATAAAATGCGTGAGAATTTTCCATTCGTGCCTGTGAGCACAAGAAAGAATCAAAATGTGTATTTTACGCTGGATGCGTGAGACTTGTAAAGTTTAGTGAAGGACTCCAGAGGAAATGTGAACGTAGATTTTCAATAATTGTTTTCTATGTGATCAATAAAAAATATTTGAAATCATTCTAATGTTTATGTATTAGTTATTAATGAGATTAAAGCAACAGAACAGTGAATATATGTATGCTTACATCCATGTGTTTATGTGCACATATCTTTGTATATGCATGTGTATACTTAAATACATGTATATATACGTACGTATAGATGTATTTTGCGTGTGTGTGTGTGTGCATGTGATGCTCTTTCTTCTTATGATATTTATCATTCAATCTTCTTAAGATTCAAAACTGATTTAATTTAGAGAATCTTTTTAATTAATGTACCTTATTTGAAGACTCATTCTTTTTTCAAAACTTATTAAATCTACTTTGACAAGGAGAAAAAATTGCTCAATAACTTTCTTATAAAACGTTGCCTAGATAAATAAATTTTAGGATAATTTCTGAGATTTAAAGAAAGAAAAAAGATTTGAAGACATCTTTTGTTGATATTTTATTGTTCGAGTGAATTAAATTCATTGATCTGATTAAAGGTTTTTGATATTTTTTCAATACATTCGTTTTCCTCCCTGTACTAATCTTTGAAGGAATAATAAATGTAAGAAAAATAATTCAAACTGAAATACGCCTGGTTAATCATTCAATAAAAACCGTCATATGATCAATTTCTGTTGGCAGCACACAGTCTTGGGATGATCAATTAAAAATTTGGGAACGGGGGGATCAATGAATGTTATTTTTCTCGCCTTTTGTTGAGCACTGATCATTAAAAAGTCTGAATTTTCAAAAGATTTGCTTGAATGCTGCCCCGGACACAAAACCAGGGGCTATTTAGCATAAACTTTTGTAGCAAATTGATCCCCACCAACAAAAAACCTATTTCGGGTGTAGAGGGTTTGATGAACCAAGAAAACTGTCATAAATGTTTCATTTTTTATGCAAAACTCTTTTGATGCGTTTTGTACACGTCATACATACATACATACATACATACATACATACATAGCCAGCCAGACCATCTTGAAAACTGAAGAAACTTCTGATTACAGTTTTGATGACCGTTTTGGTAGACGGTTTCAAGCTATTCAAATTAAAATAAATTCTCCCAGATTAGACTATTATATTGATATAAACAGAAATTGTGTTTATGAGATACTACCCTTATCAGTTCAGGGGATTTTAATTGTGGGAGTGAATGAAGTGTAGTGCGGACTTTTGTCAATACTCTTTGTGAGTAGTATCCTTTGTAAGCCAGTGCACTGGCTCACAAGAAGCCAAGTTAAGGTGGAAAAACAGATGTCAGGGTGAGTATCTTATATTATGAAACCCTCTGAACTTCTGGGTAGCACCGTATATATCTCTCCATGTTAGGTTGGGCCTGATTATCTTATGTGCACGTTGCATGGCTCTCAATTTGAAAGTCAATCTTTAGGTTAAGTTCCATGCGTCAGCTTCAAGGGTGATTATCGGAAAGATGCACTGGTTATATACCCTTCTTTTTAGGACTAATAGAATTTCCTTGTTCCTGAGTTTGAGCTTACTCTACCAAAATCTTGTCATCCTAGAGTGATCCTTCGCTTGATTTTTCTTCTTTTAAGGATTTCAAGGAGATTCATTGTCCTAGGTAGATGTAGTGGTTTGCTTTCTCCAGCTCTACATTTTCGATTTTGATCGCTGAGTCTTTGTACTCCTGAAGTTCATGTGGATAATAACTTTCTCACTTCCTTCATTAAGTTCGTCTTGTATTATTAGGAGATCATGAAGCAAAATGGACAATGTCGTCGGCAAATTTGAGGTTACGTAGGTATTCATGGTGAATTCCGATTCCTTTATTGATTATCGATTTTCCCACTATTAGTCACAACATGTCAATTGAATGGTGGGATAAACCAGATTTCTTTGATATAGAGGAAAGCAGTCTGATTCAAAATCAATATATACCGGATCATTATTTTCTTTTGTAAATGGCTTGTCTATGTTGAATATCACATGCAAAAATATTTACTCATTTGAATATTCATGTTAATAGTGAAACAAGATTAACTTGGTTTCAAAGATAACATTTTATATTTTAGATAACACACACACACACACACACACACATATCTATCTATCTATCTATCTATCGATCTATATATATATATATATATATATATATATATATATATATATATATATATATATATATAGTAGAATGTGGATTCGCGACACAAACTAGCTCATGTTTCTGCCCTCTCTGGGCCTCATCAGGCGAATGATTATCTATGTTTTTGGATTCTAGTTATGGGAATTTGGTGAGAATCTTGTGAGTGTGGTACTGAGTGTTATGGGGATATTTATTTTGTCAAGGGGTATGAACTGGATCTAGGAGTCATCTCTGAAAGGATGCTGAGTAATTTTCTGAGGTTTGTTCTTACCTTGACTTACGTATTTTGGCATTGGGTTTTATTCCCCCTGTTGATATCCTATATCGCTCGAGTAGATAGTATTCTTCTTATATTTTTATTCATTTGTGCATGTTTGGAATTAGAAAATGGTATTCCAGCTCTACTCTGAAACAACTTGACTTTCATAGTATAAAATTGAATATATCGAGCACTCTATGAAATAAATCCATCACATATCAGAAGTTGCTTCATATTATTAATATATTATTACATTATGCTATACTGCTAGCCTGATCTGTACTATATATATATATATATATATATATATATATATATGTATATATATATATATATATATATATATATATATATATATATATATATATATATATATATATATATAATTAATGCTCCCTTATTCAGGGTTGAACACTCTTTAAGTGATGTAACTCGTTCATTATAAGCTTATGTAATGCTCTTCCAACTCAGGAATGGAGCACTCTGGTGGATGAGGAATTATGCATGAGTAAATATATCACTTAAATTCAACCTTACTGACTGTCCAGTTCTGCGTAGGGCAGAGATAAGATGTCAGCCTCTGGGTCTGAAACAAAGGTTTCGATCCTACCTTGTGGTACTGCATGGTGTATTTATTCGGTGTCCCACCACAGCAAGATGTGACACAAGGTCGAGCTTAACACGGGGGAAAATAGGAACCATCCATCCAGCAGCTTTGGTTTGCTAAGCAACCACACCAACCAAACCAACCTCTGACCTGCTCCTCCAAGTGCAATGGAGCAGCGCTGCCCTGGGGCAACGGATGCCCCGCACCTGGGGCGAATAATAATGGGAGCGTAACAATATATTTATGACTTCATTAGCTGACGCACTGCACCGGTGCACTCGGTCTTGATACCATACACAACCCAATCTCCGGCCCATTCGACAGGCAAGTGTCAGTACCGGCGCCTCAGTCTCTGCCGGGGAACAGATACTACACTTAACTCCTGTTGGAAAGGTAGTCTATATATAGCCAATAATTATAATACAACAAAGCAGCTGTCTATATATAACAAATCAGGGATGCAATAAAATACAATATCATACAATATCTGTTGTATGTTGGATTTATTTCATTAGATTCTCAATACATTCAATATTAAACATTGAGTTGATTTAGAGTAGATCTTAAAATATAATTGAATATGGATTTGCTGCCATACACGTTTTTTTTTTCCTGTTTTGCCTGAAGAAACTCAAACAGAGCAGAAACTTGTTCGTGCAAAGATTCTTTAGACTTATATATATATATATATATATATATATATATATATATATATATATATATATATATATATATATATATATATATATATATATATATATCATCGCTGTGTCATCCACAGACAGCTGTTTTGTTGTATTACAACTCTTCAGTAATCCATTATCCCATCCAGTACTGCGAGGTAGGATCGAAACCTTTGCTTCCGAGGCTGGTATCCTCACTCTGTTCCACGGAACTGGACGGTCAGTAAGGTTGAATTTTATGCAATATATTCATTTTACTCATATATTCCCCATCCACCTGAGTGCTCTACTCCTATATTGGAAGTATTGTCATACCCCAGATACATATGCACACATACTGGGATAGTTCTATTTCATTGTTCTCTTCGAGCAGAACGGCTTCAGAATTTGTCAAATGATTGAATAGTACACATTCCAGCTCTACAAAGAACCGCTCTTATTTGACTTTTTTTTTATCAACTCAAACAGGCGCAAAAGAATCCCATTTCCTCAATTACCTTTCGGGGTTTTTTGTGGGTGTTTGTTTTGTTTTGTTTTTTGTTTTTTGTTTTTTGTAATTTTCATCTTTATACTGCCAGACCACCAGTGAAGATCACGTCAAAATTTTAAACATAACTTTTCTGATCTTTCAACATGGTCCCTGGATCAGTATTTTTTTACTCTTTTCGCTATTGTTGTTGCCAGTTGTGGAAATGGAAGATGGGTACGATGGGGCACAGCAAGTATGTGCTTCTCAATCTCTAGGGTTTTTTCGTTTTGTTTTTTGTTTTGTTTTTTTTTTTGTACGTTCAATATCTACTAATAAACATTGCCCTATACGTCGGTCCCAAAATGTTTTTTTTGTGCTTTCTGTCACCCTACGCTTTCCCTTTTTCTCATCCTTATTCCATTACTCTTCCCCTTCTACCTCTTATCATTATTATTATCATCATCATTATTCCTTTTACTGTTCCTCTTCTTCCTCTTCTCTTCGTTCTCTTTCTTCTCCCTCTTTTTCTTCCCCTATTTCCTCTTTTCTTCATCCTTCCCCTTTCTATTCTTCTCTCCCTTCCTTTTCTTCTACATTTCTATTTTTCTTCCCATTCTTCTTCTTCCATTCATTCTTCTACTCATTATTCTTCTCTTCTCCTTCTTTTCCTCCTTGACGAAGGGTTTGTTTTTTTTTTATCTTAATGGACTTATTTTTGATATTTTTTTGTGATTTTATCTTATCGCAATGTTTCATGAATTTCAAATTTTATTTTCTTTCGTTAGCCTCTTGTCACAACACAATTCTCGTTCCATTTGGACTTGTGCCAGACTATGCATGTATTGTTTTAGTCTCTCCCTCTCTGTCTCAATATTAACAACTCTTTCATCATCAGTCTCTCAACATCCTTGCTGGACATAGACCTTCCCCAGGATTTGCAACATCTCTCCATCGAGGGTGTCGCAGAGCCAGTATTTCCTGAATTTATGTAGTTCGTCTCTCCATCTAATACTCTGCTGGCCTCGGTTGCGCATGTGATCTTAGGGGATCCATGCCATGAGTCGCGATGTCCATCAGTTGTCTGCCATTCTTGTGACATGGCCAGCCAATTGCCATTTGAGTTTTTTTAATGACTCCTGTCTTTTTCCGGATTTACTGCGCTGTATCGTGGTCTCTCAGTATGAGGCTGGGCATAATTATTTCATGTGCACATTGCACGGATCTCAATTTGCGGGTCTGTCTCTTGGTTAGGTTCCATTTTTCGGCTTCATAGCCTTTTCTTAATGTTCAAATGGATTATGAGTTCGGCATTGACGTTCCCTAGGGGGGACAAACGGGGCATTTGTCTCCCTGTTCTCTGGATGAGGCCACCTACAGTTGGGTGGAAGTCATCAAAGGATTAATACATCTGCAAACTGAGAAGTGTGCAACGTGCGCAGGGGAGAATCATGCTCAACCTTACATGGAGAGATCACAAAACAGCACAGTATATGAGGAAGAAAACAGGTGTCCTTGACACCATAAAAACTATTTAAAAAAAACAATTGGCCATAGGCAGGCCATGTTGCAAGGATGAAAGACAACCGATGGACATCATGTCTCACAAGATGGATCCCACAGATAACATAAAAAACCGAGGCCGACAGAACACAAGATGGAGAGATGAACTAGACAGATTCAGGAAATACTGGCTCTGCGACGTTCATTACAGAGAATTATGGTGAATCCTGGGGAAGGTCTATGTCCATTGACGGATGTTAAAAGACTACCGATGATGATGATGATGATGATGATGATGATGATGATGATGATGATGATGATGATGATGATATATCAACGGGCGTCCATGCAGCAAGAGTCAGTAATTGCATTCATTGACTGGTAATCTATGGTCCATTGATAAACTAAATCATGAAAAGTCCTATTGGTGTAATTAAACTGTAGGCGAGATCACTCATAACAAATATAATGGCCACAGAACTGCCCCATATCTTGGAAGCTATTAAAGAAAGGGGTATGCGGTTTTCACCATTCAATTACATAAACTCATATAGATTTTTTTTTAACGATCCTAACCAAACCGACGCAGCCAGGCTCGACTGACCCAGCCAACAGGCTTTTGCCGCTTAAGAACTCAGTAACTAATAAAGATAGAAACATTATGTTTCCATCAATTGATAACCAATTATTTCAGCCATTAGGTGTACTGAAAGCGATGGGAAATTATGATGGTTCTTTGACGCTTGTCATTTCTAGTGTATCGTGTGAATTGATGGAAAAAATTCTGGTTATGTATTTGCTAAACAATAGGATGAACAGCAAAAACAACAAAATAGTTAAAATTATAATCGGTGATCTAAATATTAAAAGGAGTAGAGGGAAATAGAAAGGTTTCATTAACATGTAAAAAATGCTGAAAGAGAAAGGAAAAAGGGGGGATGCTTACGTTAGAAACGCTGCGTTGTCGTTTGCTTCTATGAAATGGAAAAAAAAGAAGGAAGGGAGATAGAGTGAAACAAAGTGAAGATAGCGAGCGATGAGCGGCTGAAAAAGAAAAAAAAAAGATAAAAGAGAAAGAAAGGGAGAAAAAATGGAAGTGAAGATAGACGAAGAAAGATAGGTCAAGCATTTTAAGAATGAAAGAAATAAAGAATGAAAGCGGTTTGTGAAAATAGAGAGAAAGGAAAAAAGTTAGGGGGAAAAAGTAAGTTGGAATAAAACACCTGAAATCGACGGATGCTTTGCTTTCTATGCAAAGATTTATGAATTTGATTTTTTAATCTTAAATTAAAACTCGGTCAGATTTTTTGGAGGGATGGGGGTAATTACGCAGTCGAAAATAAAAGTCTCTTCACGAAACAGAAAGTTGAACTTTTTCCTCTGCTTTGTTTAAATTTTCATTTTTTTACTTGGATGGGAAAAGAAAAACACGATTGATAAAATTCCAACACTTACAAAAATATACAACTAATATTTTGATGTTTCTCAATTTGTTATGGTATAACTTGAAACTATAAATTAATCACTTTTGGATGATCTTTTTCTTATTTTTTTTTTTTTCGCAGGAATTAAAAATTTTAATTCTAAATTCCGTTCATGATTTTCTTAAACTTACTAACGAGAAACCCAAGTAATAAAGAACGTTCGCAACTCTCATGATATTTATTTTTTCTGATTTTAATTCAAGTTAAACGTAAAATTCATTCTCTCAGAACAACAGGGTTCTGATTGCAATGCACTTTTAGCAGCCTTTAGTTCGAGATCAAAGTGTAGTATCTGTTGTCATTACGCAAATGAAGGATAGCATTAACTTGCTGTTCTCAATTATAAACGTTATGTTGATTGTATTTTAATTGTTTCCTCCTGGAATTTCTATTCTATTTGGAATTTTCTTTAAATTTACGCCACAAAAGTCGTCATGAATGTTATTTACTGGCAAAATGTTCTTCAATACGTCTCTATTCATTTAAAACGATTTCCAACCGATCTCTATGAGTTGTTACACTTCGCTTTCATAGTCTTTTTCTTCATTGCCTGTCTTGGGAAAATAATTCGTCAACGTCTTGTAGAGCCTTATCCTCTATTCATATGTTCTTTTGGGGGACTATATCTTTAAGCCGACTTTTTTACTTTCCCTATTTAGATCAGTTAACATGTTTCCTTCCGATACTTGTGACACTATCAGCGAATCTCAGGTGGTTCAAATAATCTGTCTATGCTTATTATCATTCTCTCACGGTCAATTTTCTAAAATGAAGATGCTTTCAAAGAGAACTGAAAAGATTTTTTTTTTATTCGTGGTTTCAATTCTCATCGGAACTTATTCTTTATTTCGATATATGCTGGCAATAAAATAAGTGAATTGGATCAAGGATAATGAAGAAGTCGCTAAAACAAACAAGGTGCGAAAGAGATTGGGATAATGATGAGTTCGAATATTTGATCAGGACCTGCGCTTGCTACTGATTCCTGTAGTTCAATGGTAAGAGTGGTCGAGCGTTGATTGAGTCATCCTACAGCATAGTGTGTTGTGAGTTCGATTCTCACCCAGAACTTATTCTTAATAGCAATCCATGCTGTTAATATATTCACTCTCTGCCGAAGGGTTACCGGTTTGAGTTTAGTTGTGATCGAAAGCAACAAAAATTTAGATAGAGCTAAAAAGTAGCAAAAAAATTAAAAATTATGATTCATAATACTTAATCTAGTAAAATAAATCAGCAAATAAAAAAAATATGTATTTTAGTCTATTTTTTCCTGTGAGCTTAGTTTAATGATTGCAAGTTACTCGATTATTATTTTGGTACTGAGGCTACTTAATTTGGACCCAAGAGCATACAAATTACTGAATAAATATTTTGAAAAAAAAGATATACCACACCCAGGGAATTTCCACGGGCCTAGCCAATATACATACGTTCATTACGTACAAGTATAATATACACATCGGAGATAAAAACACTAAGATCGAAATCGAGACCACAGAACTGGAGAAAGTAGATCACTACATTTACCTAGGACAACGAATCTCCATGACCCCCTCAAAAGAAGAAGGAATCAAGTGAAGAATCACACTAGGATGGCAAGCCTTTGGCAGAGCTAGCTCAACCTTCCAAAATAAGAAGATCCCATTAATCCTAAAGAGAAGGGTGTGTAACCAATGCATCCTCCCAATAGACACTTATGGAGCTGAAACATGGAACCTAACCAAGAGACAGACCCATAAATTAGGAACCATGCAACGTGCACATGAAAGAATTATGCTGGGTCTCACATGAAGACTACAAGACAGCACAGTACATCCAGAAGAAGACAGGAGTCAGGGACATCATAGAATCCATTAAAAATCTCAAATGGCATTGGGCTGGCCATGTTGCAAGAATGGCAGACAACCGATGGACATCACGACTCACGACACGGATGCCCCGAGATCACATGCACAACTGAGGCCGGCAGAATATTAGATGGAGAGACGACCTAGACAAGTTCAGGAAGTACTGGCTCTGCGACGCCCATGATAGAGAAGAGAGGCGAATCCTGGGGGAGGTCTATATCCAACAACAGACGTTGAAAGAATGATGATGATAATATAAACTGAACAATCAAGCTAAGCATTTCAGATGGCATTTCAGGTAAACTTTCCTCCCAAATTCTGCAGCTGGAAGGAAGATAACTGAGACCGGTTGTCTAATAAATTAATTCGGCCAAGACGATGCCCTAAAGACGTAGAAGTTTGAACAATTAATTCTGACTCTCGCAATCTACTAACCGTCTCTTGATCCGAAACGAATATTGAGGATCCAGCCTGGACGCCGCCGGGCAAAAACTCGACCCGACTTGGGCAGTTTACACTTTCATCTTCACCCACCGTTAGAGTTGAGCACGGATGAAGGATGGTCTAACACGACGCCGTAGCACTGACAAATTATGCATGATATCGAAAAGCTCTTAATGGCTGTTAGCTGAGACTTTGCTAAAAGGTATTCTGGCGCCGACGTTTTTGAAAGTCCAAATCTTATAATGCAGTAGACTGCCAAGGGGAAGCGATGGTTCAACTAATTAAATGTCCCAAGTTAATTCGTGTCTGCCTTATTGTCGTTAACGCAAGATATTTTTAGTTATTGCTTTGAAGATGCTTTTCACTTGAGTACGATTTACTTCACTAACTGAATAATAATTCTTAATTCATAATTAATAATCTTTTAAAATTTTGCGAATTATAATTGTTTATTTTATTCTATTTTTCACTATGCATACATTGGTACAGCAATATTCCCTTTGCCTGATGATGAAGAATCATTTATTTTATACAACAAATACATATTTTCAACATGATCTCCTTCCTTGACCAAAACTTCCACATTAATCACATAGATTGAATATTATATAGCTAGAGTTTCAGGGCAAAATTCATTGAATAACTGTCAGTCTAGTCGGGCTATAGGCCTCTTGACCCACCCACCCCTCCCATCCAGGTAAGATAATTTTGCTTAAACCTATATTCACACTAGTAGAATAGTTACTGGGGGAAAATACTTCTAAATGAATTGAAATTATGAAATAGTCTCATTTACGGAGACATAGATGAATGACAGGGAATGCCGTAGCAAGAATCTTGTCCTATTTTTCCTAATTCCCCAAACAGAGTTAAAGTAAAACAGCTGACGAATTTCCTGATATAGAATAAAACAACAAAAATGAATTATTAATAGAAAAAAAAATTATGTGCACCTAGATCTTAAATAAGAAAATAAAATAATGATAAGATAACACTTTGAAATAGCAATGATTGAATTAAAAATGTCTTGCTTGGCAGATCATGCAGTTCTCAACCTTTTTACCACCGCACCCCATTAAGTAGTTGGACATTGCGTCCACACCATCGCCATCATCAACAAAATGATTCTTCATCATCATCATCATCATCATCATCATCAATCTTTCAACGTCCGTCGTTGGATATTGACCTTCCCAAGGATTCGCCACACTTCTCTCTCATGGGTGTCGTGGAGCCAGTACTTTCTGAATTTGTCTAGCTCGTCTCTCCATTTAATATTCTGCCGGCCTCGGTTCTGAATGTGATCTCGGGGGATCCATGTCGTGAAATTGCAATGTCCATCAATTTTCCGCCATTCTTGCAACATGGCCAGCCCACTGCCATTTGAGCCTTCTATTGGATTCTATGATGTCCCTGACTCAAAAAGTTAATCCACAAATATGATAATTACCAACGTCCAAACGTCTTCTGTAACACTTACGTCATGTAACACTTACTTACCTGGCACAGGTTTCTGGCCCAATCTTCGGAATCAAAGTGTAGTATCTGCTCCACGGCATAGACCGAGGAGTCGGTACTGATGCTTGTCCGTTGAATGGGCCGGAGATTGTGTGCAGGGTATCAAAGACCGAGTGTGCCGGTGTAAACGTTGGCCAATGAGGTTATACCGAGGCTGCGTTTGCTAAGCGCAACGGGAGGCCTTTGGACTCGTCCTTAGGTTCTCCCATCATTACTCGGCCCAGCTTTCGCAGGTAACTGCGTCGGCTGGAGCCATTTTTGGGGGGTAAGCTACTATTTCTTCCCACGTTAAGCCCGACCTTGTGTCAGATATTGCTGCGGTGGGACAGTGATTAAATAGAATTACCAACTTCCAAACGTCTTCTGTAACACTTACGTCATTAGTAACATTTAGTATTCAGGAAATATTGAACAAAAAGGACAAAACATTCATTGATTAACGTTTTCTCGTATCTTTTTCCTACAGGCTTACCCCCCCCCTCCTTGAAATTACTCACGCTTCCCTACGAGGGTATCACCACTATCAAGATTCACCGTAACAGATATTTGGGGACAATATATATGAATTACTGGGTTTTGGTTTGTTTGTTGTTGTTTTTTTTTTCAATTTCTTTTTCAGCATCACAAGATGGAAAGTTTACATATATATATGATTATAGATTGAGTTATATTATATGGCAACTTATTTGAAATTATCTCCCGTCATTATGCGGTTAATATATCACTCACCCTAGACAAAATAAAAAGAATAAACAAGGAATCGAACCTACCTCCGATAGGGTATCCGATTCAACGTAGCGATGCACTTTTCATTTAGCTTAAGAGCCGCCGGTAATGTAAAGGCCCAAATAACTGCTTTCAACCCAAATTCTTTTCTCAGTCTCTTAGCTTCTTCCAACACAACAGTCATGTGTTAAGAAATGAATATATTTGCCCGACAGAATGATTTTGAATTTCATCATATGATTTGGAAACTTACTTGAAATGATCTCCTGTCATTATACAGTTAATGAATCAATCTCAGCTCTATAGTAAGACCATTGCAACGTTAGAGCAGCTATCCTATCGGTGGCTAATTCGATTCCTGCTGTAGTCCAATTTTCTTTAATTGTTTATTATATTTACGTTGTCTAGGATGAGTGATACATTTAGTAATATCGGGAGATCATATGAAATAAGTCGCTATATATTATAACACAATTTATATAATCTCGGGTCATATACAGCCATTTCTTTATATATATATATATATATATATATATATATATATATATATATATATATATATATATATATATATATATATATATATAATCATAATTCAACTCGAAAATTACCAAAAATATCTACTTGAATAATTACCGTTAAGGCATGAAACATACTGTTGTATAATAATCCATGTATAAAGAGTGAATGATAATTTATTTACGTTTACACATAATTATTCATTTTCATTTTTCCCCATGAGGGGAGTGAATTCACGGCTCATTGTTGTAAATTACTTGGAATTTGGAATGTTTAAGACACCTTTTTATCAGTGCGTTGTTAATCTATCAGCTTCTACGTGATAGGTTGGGTTTCTGGAGGAACGTCTTACTATTATCAGCCTTCAGTTTTAGGGTTCATTTTACATCACTTTAGATGCTCATGTTTTATTATCATAATATTCTTGGTGGGTTTGCACCTATATATCCAAGATAATTATTATCTAAGATAAGACTATTAGGTTGTGCTGATAGAGGCTGCAGTTATAATAGTATAGCTAATGATATCAATAGTAATACTATTAGTACTACTACAACTACTAATTATAATAATAATGATATTGATAATAATAACGATGATATAATCATGACAATGATTATATTAATAATATTATAAATGAAAATGATTAGATTGATAATAATATTAAAATTGATAATGATAATGATTATGATAATAATGATTATATCAATAATGATATTAATAATGATATTAATAAAAAGAAAAATAATGATTACATTAATAATAATGATTATATTGATAATGATAATAGTATTAATAATGGTATCAATAATAATAGTGATGATTATGTTAATGATGATAATGATTATGTTGATAATAATGTTGATGATGATGATAATAATATTAGTAATATCAATAACAATAATGATATTGATAATAGCAATAATAGTTATGATAATGGTAATAATAATGATAATGATAATATCAATAATATCAATAATGATAATAATGATAATGATTATAATGATAATATTAATAACATCAATGATAATACTATTAATGATATCAATGATAATAACAACAATAATAATGATAATAACGAGAAAAATATGATAGTTATGGTGATTGATTTTTGTATTCATATCTGTTGGGTGTTAAATTATATTTTTTAATGGAAATAGTGAGTTGTGCTGGTATTTTACGGCTATTTTTTTACATGCCAGTTCAAATCATGTAAGACATTACTTCTTCGTTAATATTTCATACCACGGTACTCGTTTCAACAGTGGTGGGGTTGTCTACCAATAAGATAAAGAAGCAAGAACCATAAGTTCAACGATGCATCCACCACCATAATAAACGGGATGGGGACAGAAAATGACGTAAGACTAATGAATCAAGTACAATAGTCTCTCCACTTTTGCGGACTAGAAACGCAGATTTAATTACTATTTGCATTTTTTGTTATGGTTTTTCTTTTGTTTTGTTCTGTTTTTTTTCATCAATCAAGGGAAGCTACTGTCACAGACTTCTGGAAAAGGAATTGAAATATTTTGATTTTACATTTTTCTTATTTTTGCGAGCAATAAAAAAAAAAAGGGATCGAATTGAAACGGACGCATTCCGCCTGGACATCAGCTTATGCCAGCTTGTACGACAACAATCTTACAAACTTTAATAAATACAATTTTGTTTAACGAAATTTATTACGATAAAATAAAACGTAAATTTGTTCCATATTTTGCCTCACCGATAGTTGTTTTGAATTATTGAATATGATTTTTTTAACAACTTTGTTTTGCGGGTTGTTTTTTTCAAGTTCCGAAAAATTCAAATACTATTTGGTTAAACGAAGTTTCATTTACGATAGAACAAAATGCAAATTTTCTATATATTCTATCTCACCGAAAATTGTTATAAAACTTAAATTGAAAGTTTATGAAGTTCCAAAAAACAGTAAACTTCAGAATGGGGGGACCTAATAAAACCAGGGTCGGGTAGTCGGATTTTTAAAAAATAATACGCAGGAGGAGGGTTATTGGGCATATCAGAGCACAATTCTATTTGTATATGTGTCTACTCGTGTATGAAGTAGAATTGAACTTTCAAAGTCAATGTTCACTTTTATTTGATTTAGAATTTATTTTTTTTACAAAAACAATGAAATTCTTCAGAAATTATTTCATCTTATTGACGACCTCTGGAGTACAGTATGATGATATACAATAAATATTATGAAATAATTTTTTTACGAATGATAAGAAATATCCTACATGGAATCCTCACCTCATTTTCCACACGTAATTGATAAACATTTTTTTAAAAAGTTTTTACCTACATTTTATTCTAAAGAACAGAAAATGGATTTTCATTATTTATGATGTAGAATTGAACTTTCAATGTTCACTTATCATTATTGTCAATATTTATCTTTATAATCATCAACACGTCATAGCTGATGGCAGTTATGAATGACAAATGAAAGTGATTGTGGACAGCTGGCGATTTGCGTTTAATTCTTCTCGTGTTAAAGACAATGTGAGAAAAATTATTCAGGTTGCATCTTGATACAAATGTTTCATAAAATGGATAGGCTTATTGCATGTTTATCATTTCGAAATATCTACATTTCATATTGCAAAAATAAAATAAGATAAAATATTTACTTAAAACTAATTAAACACGTGTTGATCTAATGTAAATTTCAAGTTTTTTGTCAACAGATGTCGTAGTCAATGTCCTTAAACTATTCAGAGATTTTTATTTGATTAAGAATTTAATTTTTTTTCAAAAAGAATGATTTTTTTTTTCAGAAATTATTTTATCTACACATTGACTACCTTGGAAGTACAGAATGATAATATAAAATAAATATTATAAAATAATTTTTTCACGAATGATCAGAAATATCTCGCATGGAATCCTCACCTCATTTTGAACACGTAATTGATTAAAATTTTTAAAAATTGGTTTCCAAATTTTTCACCCAAATTTTTATCTAAAGAACAGAAAATAGGTTTTCATTATTTATGAAGCAGAATTGAATTTGCAAAGTCAATGTTCACTTATTACTATTGTCGATATTTACCGATATAATCATCAATATGTCATAGCTGGTGGCAGTTATCTAATAAGTTGGGAAATTTTAAACGAAAATTTCATTTACGAGTTTGTTTTTGTTTATTTTCTTCCTTCAGGTGTGAATTCCCGGCTGAAAATTCTTTGTCATTCCTGTAAGTTATGAAAGCATAGATTATTCGAATTTAATAATACGTTGATTCATTGAAATAAAAATGCTTTTTTTTTTATTTCTGCTAAATTTTTACAAATTAGTACTTTTTATCGATACGGTTTTTGTCAAACAGAAATTACTACGTTTCAGTTTTGGAATTTTTCTTTATTCTCAATTTTGAATATTGGCAAGAATAGATTTATAAAGAAACAAACAAGAATAAAAGAGAAGCGCCTCATCACAGAATTCCGATGGCATATTTTTTTTTTTTCATTTTTTTTATTATTTGAATATGCTCATTGCAATTTGAATTTCTGTTTTATTTGCGAGAAAATAAGAGCAAGTTAGTTCCAAAAAAGAGTAAAAATACTTTTACGTACTTGAAGCTGGTTGAAAACGTTTGAAATTTTCACAATTGTCAATCAATTATTTCGGTTACGGCATAATGGGTGTGTTTTTTCAACAGAAAAGTTAAACTGTTAGAACTGTTAATTAGAAATCTTCCAAAAATAAAGAAGGCCCCAGAAATTTGTTTCAAGATTATTAGTTAATTTTAAGGTTGATTGACTGAATTTTGAAAAAAAATATTTATGAAAATCACGCTTATTTACTGCTGTGAAATTTTTTGTTTGCAATATGAAATATTTCGAGACAATAAACAAGTAGATTCAAAAGTAAAATCCGTAATAAAAAAAATATCCTTTCAACAAAATATTTTTCAGCGGGGTGACGAAATTTGGCTAACCGTCTCTCACCGGTGAAAAGTCGGACACGAATGACAATTATCACTACTATACACTTTTATGCAGAATCACTTTTTATTCCATTGAACATAGATTTCATATTTCCCCGATTATTTAACGTGGATTGTTAGCATATTTGAACGTTTGACCCTTCAAAAATATTTGACTTGAACTTGAAAGTTTTAAAAGTTGAAACGAAAAAAAAAAAAAAAAAAAAAAACAACTCCTATGTTGATTTTGATATGGTGACCCAGGATTGTTCCTTATCAGCAATATCTCGTGATATAAAATTAAGATTAAGGAAATCCCAGTCATCAAATGAAATGCCGCTTGCTTGTGTCTCGAATGTGCCCAGCGGATGTCTCGGAGGGAAAACCAAGTACCGAGCGTTCGAACACGACTCGATTTAGTTTGACAGTTATGCCGCCGTGCGCACGCGACGCGGACGTCGGGAGCTGTTTCAGCGAGGACAAGACATGTCCGCTGTCACATTGCGTCAGCCATGTTAGCGAATATTATCCCGGTTCTGAGATTGCCTTCACATCCTTTCATACAAGGACTGATGCTGCACCAGTGTCGTTGGCACGCCCGTAGGACATCCGCTCTCTCTCTCTCTCTCTCTCTCTCTCTCTCTCTCTCTCTCTCTCTCTCTCTCTAGGTCTGCCAATTTGTCTACTGTGTATTTCTCTGCCTCGAGCCTCTTTGTATCTCCCTGTCACACGCTCTCTCTCTCTCTCTCTCTATCTCTCTGTCTCTCTCTCGCGCTCTCTCTACTTCTGCCAATTTGTCTACTGTCTATTTTTCTGCCTCGAGCCTCTCTGTATCTCCCTGTCACACGCTCTCTCTCCCTCTCTCTCTCTCACTCACTCTCCTTTCCCTTTTCTAATCTCACTAGCGAAAAAGAACGCTTACATCCATTTTTTATCCCACTTACAGTCTCTCCTTGCCTTTCTCACCACCGCCACCCGGTTCTTAACTCAGCATTTTCCATTTATTTCTCTTTCTTTCGCTCATGTTATTGTCTATGCGAACAGAATATGGTTAATTAGCCATCATGGTTGCAATAACAACTGATGGTTTTGATTGGAGCAATTTGGAAAAAAATGGACTTGGCAACTGTTTAATTTGACATTCGACAATCTCAATTCTTCTTGCTTGCTTTCATGGCACCATTTATTTCTGCTGTTGTTAATAATATTAAAATATTAAGATTTTAGGCGTGGTAATATTAAGAGATACTATTCTTGCTGTTAGTATTATAATTAGTTGTAGTTTTTCTCTGTTAATCGCCAAAGTATCAGTAATACTTATTATCTTTGCTGTTAGTAGTTTCAATGCAAGATGATTTGTAGCCTTAGTTATTATTTCCGTTATTAGCAGTAATAGGTATTTCTCCTGACTGCAGTGTTTGGTGAAGTTAGAATTTTTGATATCAACAGTATTAGTATCAGATATATTCGTTATTTTGAAGTAAACTGTATTATTAGCAGTCGTTAATAATATTAGTAGTTTCATTATAAAGGTTTTTTTTTTTGCTGTTAACAATGTAAATATCAGTAACTGCTGTTAGTAATATTAGTGTAGCAGAGTAGTTGAACAACCATAGCCATCAAAGATGGCGAAAGGTTATATCCTTTTATTTATATGTGCTGTGATTTAGTTGTTATTTTGGTTATTTACAGTACTAGTATCAAAAGCAGTTGTGATTTTAATATGAACAATATTATCATTAGTCGTTGATTTTATGGGCATTAACATTATTAGTATTTATAGTAGTCATTTTACTGATAGTATACTGCAGTGAATGCTGCTGGACTCTAACTAAGGGATCAATTTGTCATGAACTTATATTGCAAATAGAACCCAAACCCCCAAAGAACCTATGAGGTAGGAAAAATTTTTTGTGAATCCAATAAATTCACTATTTCCTCCCGCAAAAGAATATCATCTTATTCAATTCTTTAATGATCTTCATGAGGAATCTTTGTAAGAAGCGTACTTAAACCGTATATTGAGATAGTTTTGCCCCTTTACGAGTATTTCTAGTAATTATATATATATATATATATATATATATATATATATATATATATATATATATATATATATATATATATATATATATATATATATATATATAATCGGAAGTGGATTTGCTACACAAACAAGTTTATGTTTCTGCCCTCTTTGGGTCTCATCAGGTGAATGATTATATCTGTTTTTAAAGTCTTGTTTGGGGGATTTGGTGAGAGTCTTGTGGGCGTCACTATGAGCTGGAGGAGTTATTCATTTTGTTTCATTGTTTTTAGTAGTGAGGATGTTTTGTTGGTGGTTGTAAGTTACATGTCAAAGAGTGTAAGCTAGATGTAGGAGTTATCTACTAATGGATGCTGAATTGTATCCTGATGGATGTTCTGATCTTGAACTTGATATTTGGCATTGGATTTATTGCCTATGTTGGTATCCTCTATGGTCATAGTGGATTGTATTATTCGTAATTTACTTGGACATGTGAGGGAGTAGATAATGTTGATTAGAAGTTTTTATATATTTCCATATCATATACTTTCATTGTACATATTTCCATTTATTTGTGAACTCCTCCCACCTTTGCAACACCCACAAAAAATTCCCTGAACTCCCCAGACAGGAATCTAAAACATATTTTATCATTCGCCTGACGAGGCGAAAACAGGGCAGAAACATAAACGCGTTTGTGTAGCGAATCTACTTTTTACTATACACGTATATCTTTGTATATAAATCTCTCTCCCTTTTCTCTCTCTCTCTCTCTCTCTCTCTCTCTCTCTCTCTATATATATATATATATATATATATATATATATATATATATATATATATATATATAAAAACAAATGAATACTGGAGGGGCCCAATGAGGGCAGAAACATAAACATGTTTTTGTAGCGAATCTACTCTCTACTATATTTCCAGCTCTACTCCAAACCAACTCAATGCTTCAAGTTTAAAGTTAAATGTATCGAGCACTCAATGAAATAAATCCATCACATATCAGACATTACTTTTTATCAACCATATTATGTTATATTGCAAACCTGATCTACACTATATATATATGTGTGTGTGTGTGTGTTTATATATATATATATATATATATATATATATATATATATATATATATATATATATATATATATATATATATATAACAAAGTCTGTCCGTGTGTCTGTTCCACTTTATAGGCGGCAATCTTGCAAGTAGAAACCTGAAATTTTGCATAGCATTATATCTTTTCACAGCGGAGAACATAGGACGTAGCCGTTTTGAAATGTTTTCTCAACATAATTCAATTTTCAATGAGTTTATGAACTCAAACTGGACCTCGACTTCTCCATTCCGGAAGTTTTGAGGACTTCGAGGTGTTCCCTTCAATTGATTCACTTCCACTTCCGGCTAAAATTCAAGTGGATTCGACATTACACTCCCGGGAGTTTGACTACTAAGCCAACGGACACGCTAAAAATTTCTACCCACGTGCAAGTAAACAATTTTTTTTTTCATCAATAATATATTCCATGCCTTGCCTGTAAACATATGCATTATTTCTACAAATTGCTCATCCGATAAAGACGGCTATCGTATTTTGTGTATTGCTCGTTTCCAATCATAAGTAAGTACTTTGTTGACATCAAATGCAAGCGAGTAGATCGAGTTATGTGACAATACCTGGAATCCGATGAATATTTCTTCTAATTGAATCCCACGCTGTTTATGACATCAGAAATATTCCTATTCAGGTTTAATTTTTCAGTCATTCATATTTTCTCGATGTTTACTCAATTTTGCATACAAAAAGGTCACGTCTTAAGTACTTAAACCGTATATTGTGATATCTTGTACGTTGGTTTTTCTTGAAGTTTTGGGACTTATTTCTCGTATTAAAAAAAAAGCCACGTGTAATAATCGAAAATTTGAAAGACAAAGACACTCTTCAATGACTTACTGCTTAATTTTTGTTTCAATTATTAACAATGAACCCAACCTGGAGAAGCTTCTTGCATTATAGCAACCTGAAAAGGAATCAACTTTATAGATGTGCATGCATTAAATAATAACTATTTGCACATTCAATTTATTAACAAAAAGAAATGCAAAAAAAGTAGTAATCTGTTGAGTCATTCAAGTTTAACGCAAAATAAATGCTTTCATATATTTGTACTCTGCTAGTACATGTATGAGACCGACGGAGAGAGAGAAATTTTGTCCATAATTTTGAGAAGGGTTATTTTTATTCCTTGATATTCTGCAGCATAAAGAGTTAATTCAATATTTCATCCAACCCCTTGAATGAAAATACATAGTTCAATTTATCGATGCCTGTAAAGTGTATTCAATCAGCTGCTAGGTGTACTGGGAAAATCGTCCTGATAAGGTGTTTTCTACGCTCTTTGTTTAAAGCCGGGAATTGAACCGGTGACCTCCTATGAGTAGAGCAGACATGTTGACTATCACACTATCATAGCAGTGTGGTCATTCTGAATCTTCAATTTTGAATTTACATTCACGCGTTTTTCAAGCAACATCTTTCTTTCTGTGATTAATCAGTGCCATCAAACGAATCTTCGCAATATTGGTGAATTTGAATGTAACTTGTTCATTCAGTGATTTCTTAATTTTTAAGGTATCAGATTTTGTTCTTGGTAAACTGCCCCCGGATTATTGTCCTTGGATAATTGCCCTTTGACAATAGCATCATCATCAGTCTTTTAACGTCCTTCGCTGGACATAGACCTTCCCCAGGATTCGCCACTATTCTCTATCATAGGCATCGCAGAGCCAGTACTTTCCGAATTTATCTGGCTCGTCTCTCCATCTAATACTCTGCTGGTTTCGGTTGTGCATGTGATCTCGGGGGATCCATGTCGTGAGTTGCGATGTCTATCGGTTATCTGCCATTCTTGCAACCGGCTGTAATTCCAAAGTCCAAGTTTTTTTTAAGTATTTGACCACGTAAATGATTGCACCAATGGGGCAATTGTCAAGACTCGTTTATCTGATGGTGGTGCATGTATCTAGATGGTTGTTGTCGTATTTGGGGCCTCAGGTAAAAAAAGATGTATATGTATATATCCACATCTCCTTAGCAGGAAACTTTTCAAACACTACCTAAAATTACCCTTATTGTAAAGAGAAAGAGAGAAGCAATGAACTGGAATACTCAGAAAACTCGTGGCAAAATAACTTTCATTTCAGATTCACTGAAATTACTCAGTAGTGAGTACTTTAACCATTGTTCCTAATTGTTCCTTCGATTTGACGTGTCACTCAGGTCACTCACCAACTCGTTGATTCATAATTACTCTCATGTTCTCAATAGGATTTAAGTCAGGTCTTGCCGGACTGATCCGGCTCTTAGACGCTGTGTTGTGTCATCTACTTCTTCACTTTCCTCAGAGGGGCACTGTGTTGTTTAAACAAGGTGCAGTTTCTATTTCCCGTAAAGCCTACATGTTTATGTAATGTACAAGTGACCCCAACCTATTCTAATTTTGTAGGTTTCAACCATTCTCTTTACTTTTTGGTAATCTTAGGAAGGGTTTGAAAATTTCTTGCTGCCACTTTGTCCTATCGATAGATATATCGAAACAATACTTCATCACTAGCATCTTACAATAATTGTCAGAGAAAAGATTTTTCGAGTCAGAACTTGGAACAAATGCGATCTCCTATAACTACCTTTATCTGCTCTGGTATTACCATAAAAATACTGCTAACTCCCTTGTTGACCTTGCCATGGTTCAGTCTGTTTGAACATGTTTACAATGTTATCCTTTATGCGACGATAATAAATCTCTCAGAGAGGATAAAATTCAGCAAACATGGCCTTTGGGATAAGCTTACTAATCATCAATTTAGGAAAAAAGCTTTAATGTAGGTATGTATCAGTCTGGTACATGGCCACAATAATACCAGCATCCTCCACCGCCTGCGAAATTACATCATTTATCATTTACCTTCGCAAGACTCTCAGTGTATGTACATTCATACTTGCGAAGATTAAGCTTGGTCCAGATATTCTCAACCAGATAGGAGGAATTTTAGGGTTACAGGGAGGGTAGAATTGAAATCATAGATTGGTAGATTCAAACTTGAAATACTGTTTTCATGGTATTATCGTTAAATTGCTTTCCTTAAAAAATTATCAAATAAATATGCTCAAAAATCTCCATAGGCAAATGTGCCGAGATTTTGTTCTGATTTTCCCAAAATCCTAACTACACCGCAACGAAGCATCCACTTTTGTTCTGCGTTCAGCGCTCAAATTTGAACGTATATATGTATCTATGCAATGTTTACGCGCTTTTAATTAGAAAGCAGAAGAAAAGAATGAATTAATAGATATTTTGATTACTTTTCTGGTTTCACAAGATATGAGATCCCCACACAAAATCATCATGGTTATCTACTAAACTTAATTTGGTATTACAGCACCAAGTAAGGATCGAACTCAGGACGCATCCAATAGCCTGGATTGGCCTAGTATAGCACAAAGCTACGGTACAACGCTCTCTGCAATTTTACGTATTCAGTGTTGTGCAATTTTTTTTCCTGCGATAAAAGTATGTGTGCACTTTTGGATTTGACATAGTGGATCAATATTCGTGCGCATATTAATTTCCTTTGTGCACTGGTTGCAAAACGTGTGTGCCCCACAGCTTGGAGGGAACTATGGTACTGAGGCACCCGCTGAAGATCGAAATCTCTGTGGGGAATATCTCGTCAACTATCGCTCTACAGATGGCGTCCTAAGTATGTATGTAATATGGGAGTGGGGCTCGCGTACGCGCGAGCTGTCCTCTCCATTGTTTGTTTGTGACAACATTTGTTATTATTAATATGCCATCCAGATGAAACCGAACATTGTTTGTTTTTATACAAAAACACATAATCTTGATTGCGTTAGAAGTAATTAGGGAAGCGTGGTAATTATCCGATTCCCTAGATTAAGTTTTATTTTCACTGGATGATTCTTTCTCTCCTTATCCATTCGTTCTTTTCTTATTGCTTTTATCTCCTGAAAAGGGGTATTGTTTCGTTGTTAAGTCGAAATATCGCCTGTGGGGGAAGGAAGAAGGCAGAGAAAAGGAGCAAGGGAGAAAGGATGGTAAACAGGGCGGTCCTAGAATTGTCTCCCTGAAAGAAAAAAAAAAAAAGAATCAATCGTACTCCGTTGTCTAATTACTGTCACTATCTATTGATATTAAAAGAGATGGGATGATCTCTGTCCTGACCACGACTAAGTTTCCTTGTGTCGGACTCACTTACTGATCAAATTTCTTTGTTTTGCGGCAAATTCTTACCTCCCATGAGGCCCGGCAAAAGATTAGGGTTCAGATCCCATAGCTTCTGGCAAAAGAAGGATTCAAATCTGCCATTAAACTATTAAGCAGCGTAACACGATGCCGTATTTGGTAACGTCACGTGGCTGGCCTGTGCACCGTGGTACGACGGGATAATGCGACCTTTTTAACCTCTCCAGAAAGACGAAGTGCCCTTTACGCTGATCCCTGTAGAGTACGTCTTTAGTGCTGACGACCCGAACATGCGTAAAATTGTTCTGACCGACTGTGTTCTGCTTTGGCGAGATTTTCAACTTCCTTGTGGAGTTGAGCTTTTTAGATGTAAAAAAAAACTCTTATCAACATATTTCATAGAAAAGTTTGCCTGTCAGTCTATTTATCTGCTTCAAAATATTAAATGCGTGTATGGTATGCGTGTGTGTGTCTGAAGAGAGAGAGAGAGAGGGAAAGAGAGATAGACAGAGATGTAAGTCTTACCAGCACTATCATCATGTATGATATATATACATGTATATATAAATATAGATAGTTAGATAGAGAGAGAGAGAGAGAGACAGACAGACAGACAGACAGACAGACAGACATAGACAGAGAGACACACAGAGACAGACTGATAGATTGATGGATAGATTCCCTTTTCTAACAAACGAAGATTTTAAAGTGAGCAGGACAGTTTCTCAATCGATGTTCCGATGGTCTTAATTTAACAGACGAAAGGCTTCAGGAAAGATTCGATTCATGCCTTTTTAAAAAGATTTCATCAAAAACAACTTGAAAAGGAAAACCAAAAGGAAGCATATTGTCTCAATTTCTGAGTTAACATATTCTTACAATCCTTGGCTTTGTACAGTAAAAGGCCACTGAGTGCATTTCATAGAAATGCTCGTTCTTCCAATCAGGATTTAGTTTGGCTCTGATATTCAGTAACCGTCCCGCCCGATCCAGAAGTTAAATCGCTCCCACCTAGACTCTTTTGTAAATCTCAGGAGTCAGTTGTTTTTATATTAACTGACTGTTAATAATAAAATTGTTGGACTCGTTGTCATAACTGGTTTAATTAGAAACTGCCAACCAAAACAGTCGTCAAAAGCGTCAACATAGATTGCTTCCGTTTTCAAGTTGGTCTGGCTGGCTTGCTAGCTATGAATGTATGTATCAGGTACAAACGACATACAAAAATGGAAACGGCTCTTTGTTTTTCGATCTTCTGTTGATTTTTTAGTGACTACTGCCCAACAAAAGGCGAGAGAAGTATCTTACTCATCGATCACCCCTTTACAATTTTTTAAATTGATCACCCCAAAACGGTATGCTGCCAAAGGACATGCGTCCCATGCCAGTTCCTATTGGGAGAATAACCAGACTAACCATTTATTGATGTTTCTAAAAAATCGTTGTATATGTACATAAGTTTTTCAGTTTTCAAGCTGGCTGGGTATGTATGTATCACGTGTACAGGCCACTCCAATGGAGCTACAAGGCTGAAAATTCAAACATTTACTCCTTATTATGTCTATGAAAAGGTTCTTAGCCGAAAAATAATTTGCAATGAAAGTTTATGTTGTATTCTTGTGCCTGGGAGCGTCCATATTAATCTTCTTTTTTTTTTTCTTTTTTTTTTTCGTTGAAGATCTATGGATCTCCCTTTTTTCTATTTTTCTTAATCGATCATCCCGAACGCAGCATGCTGCCGAAAGACATCGGTCACGTGACGCTTTCTATTGAGTGACTAACTGTATTGATAATAATAATCACATCTCATCTGAGATAAACATGTTAAAAACAGCCTTAATGGGATTGGAAGTCTAAAAAAGTAATTAAATAAATATTTTGTCTCAAAGAAATGTTGTGATAAAAACAGCCATAAAGAAAGTACAAAATTTAATGATCATTGTATCACTATGATCATCATTTTATACAAAAGACCCCGTTTTTTAGGGGGATATTTATGGTATTATTATTACCATTATTGTTACAACAGCAACAACAATAATAATTAGATGATGATGATGATGAGGTCTTTTAATCATCATCTCATTACATGAAAAAAAACTGTCACCTTTTTGTTTCATAGTGCGGTTGTCACACTAAAGTAAACTGACGAATGAAAGAATCTGCTTTGTTTCGAACGTCCAACCTGGAGATAGGCAGTCTGGTGACTTATCAAAATGACCATCACTGCGCTGAAAGAAAGTCGTTGGAATTCAAGTTTAGACCCCATCAGTCAGTTTGGTGGTAGGTATTAGGCGGAAATAGGATGCGATAGCAGCAGCAGCTACCTTGCTAGACAGATGCATACAAGAAAAATAATTAGATAAGAATTGGGGAGACTTCTTGAAAGAGATAATTAAGTTAATAAGAAAAATAAAACCTAATTATACTATCGATTAATCAAGTTGAAAATCCACATTGAAAAGTGATCTTTCGTTTAATGTCACCGGAATTCATGGATTAATTCGACAAATGATTATGGATACGCGGGAAATTAATGGGCTTCAATCATTAATAAAATATTTGATTTCGATGAATTAATATCTATCAATTTATTTTTTTATATTCATTGTTCTTATGAATTTACAGTACACTTTATTATCATTTATCTATTATTAGTATTATCATCATTATTAGCACATTTGTCGTTTAAAATGGCGGAACCCAACCTTTTACAGATGGTGCCGACCACAATGACTCATCAACATCGAGAACTTTGTTTAAACACTCAAAATAAGATTTACACAAAAAGTAGGAAAAATATTATAAAGACACGCTCGTAACGGCACAGAGAGTAAAAGGACGACAAACGACGGAACCGAATACACAACAAGTCAAGGAAATTTGGAAAATAGAACTCTTCATTGAAACAGATGGAAACTTTCACAGACGAGAAATGAAGATGGTTACGCAGAGGACACCTGAAAAAGAAGAGAAAAGTCTTATCTATACTGGGGATATCAGTGGAGTATTGAAAAGATTTGATGTCCATTGTGAAATCCACTGGATACCTACTTGTGCAAAAACTCAATGAGCAGTGGGGACAAAAATAACAGTCATCCTAGAAGATGGACTCAAGCAACTGCACACGAATCGATATAGACGTGAATACGTTGGAAAAACATTAAGTAGAAAAAGAGACTCGTTCGTAATAGCGACCCAAATAACACTATGGGCACCAATTATATGTATCAGAATAAGTATTAATAGTATCTATGCATATTTCATTATAATGATATTTTCCAATTTTTCCCATACCCCCAGATTTTGCTTCCAATGCACCATAGGGGTATGGATATGGTAGGCTCAGGATCCCTGCTCTAGGCAATGTGTCAAAAACTTTGGTTCAGAAGAAGAGGCAGACAAGTTATATAGCAAAAGAAGTACGAACTAGAAAGAATTAATTGATACTATCATCACAGGGAAATTAAGAATCACCGCCACCGATATGTGCTGCTTTTTACCACATGAATTTAGCAGTGATGGAGGTAAATTCAAGTTACCTTGATGGAAATACTACTAGTATTGTTTGAATCATTAACTTATGATTTCAAAATAAGAAAAAAAACACAGACACAAATGAAGGGACCGATTTGGCATAAACTTTCATTGTAAATTGAACATCCACTAAAGAAAACAATTTGGGGGAGAAATTTTTTTTTTCAACATTTTCTCCTCTCATTAAATAGAGTGCATGTGCAAAAATTCAAGTTTCTACCATGAATAGTTAGAGCTGAGCAAAGTCCAGATTAATAAATACATATGAATATCAGAACAAATGACTAATCCAAACCCAGCAGATATACAAGAAATAATTGAACAGCAGAGGCAGGATATACAGAGATGATGATGTGTTAATCAACTGCATTGTAAGCGACTGTGGCAAATAGCAAAGAAGGAGTGAAAGAACTGTCATGACTGGGTGGATAGGATGATCTACTTGGAACTGTGCAAGTGACTACATTTCCACCTTTCAAAGTTATGCACTAATCAGAATCTATCCAAGAGAAAGAACCAAATTTAACCTTTTGGGACTTTGAGATTTAAACGAATCACTCTATCCAGGCCAGAAGACGAGATTTATTTAGTTGTTGTATCAGATAATGGATTTCGATGTTCTGGGAGATCACTGCATGAAACTGAAATGAAGAGAAAAGCTAAATAAGTATCCCCGTACTTTAACAGAGAACTGGAAGAAATGTGGATCATGAAGGTGACGGTAATGCAAATCGTAGTCGGAGCCCTGTTAGGGAACTAAAATAACATAGCAAAAGTGTGGAAGTAACCACCTACACGAGAAAGAGCCAGAACCAAGAAAAAAGCAAGTAAAGAAAATTAGGATAACAAAACATTTTTATATGCAGTACTGATGCCAAATTTTCTGTTGACAAAATGGTGTGACCTGTAGCGCTGGAACACACAAACACTTGCACATAAAAAAAGATTGGTTGATTAATGATAATGACTATAATAAATGATGATGATGATGATGATGTATAAATACTACACCTAGAATGAATCACTTTTGTTCAAAGTAGAAGTATGTTTGATAAAATGTTGTATTGTCTGAACAAGTAAAAGTCCTTGTCTCCTCTTTTTGTCTCTCTCTGTCTCTAAAGCTCGAATTGTCATAACTTACAATGTTGCCAGGCTTAGTTCTCTGGTTGAAACCCGGCTGCTGACTTACATAAATTGAAATCAAAGACAACACATACTATCTCTATTACTACTACTATTACTACTGCAGCTGCAGATAATAATAATAATAATAATAATAATAATAATAATAATAATAATAATAATAATGATGATGATAATAATTATTATTATTATTATTATTATTATTATTATTATTATTATTATTATTATTATTATTATTATTATTATTATTTGGAATCTCACACCAGTTGCCTGGCGGTAACCGCTGGAGTTCGAGTGACAGCAAGTCTCCTCAAGTCTCCAGCCCTCCTCCCCTAGTAATCATTGGTCGCAGTAATTCTGCGATTAACAGTTTCACACCGGTTGCCCAGTGGTTATCGCTGAAGGCTGAGTGACAATAAGTCTCCTCAGGTCTTCAGCTAGCGTCTCCTCTCTTTCGCATATCATGACAGAGCTACAATTCGTTGCAGTACTTATATCTCTAGCACCTTCCTCAGTATCCGTGTAGTTCCCAGTAGTGCCGTGGTCTGTACGGTCTCTATCCTCTTCCTAATCCCAATCTCCTCCAGTCTCTCCCTCAGCGTTTTGGGGACAGTTCCTAGTGCGCCCACTATGACCGGTACTACCCTGGTTTTCATGTTCCACATTTTTTTAACTCCCTTGCTAGGTCCTGATTATTATCATTATTATTATTATTATACAGTGGTATAGTTATCCTTGCTGATTTACCACGCAACTTGTATCTGGTGGCTTTCACGGGGATTAACTGACATCAAGTCTCCTCAATCACCCAGCCCCTCCCCATTATTATGGCTGATTTTAGTAATGCTGGTCAGTCGTTTGCATAGTTCCCAGTTCATCTTCGTTCATTATCTGATTTAAAGTCTCAGTTGTATCTCCTCATAAGCAATTTTGTTGGATCCTGTCTATCTTAGACTTGATATATTTGGCTCTTATGGAATAAGTCTGGTTCTTGGTGGTGTTCATACCAATGTAGTGTGTTTAGTGCACCATAGTGCTTACAGACTATCCAGTTGATGTACTGGCCGACTCTACCGTGTCCAAGTCTGTATTTATTGGGGGTTAGAACAGAACATCCAGATATGACGTGGTTGACAGTCTGAGCTGCGTTGTCACAGAACCTGTAGTTAGGGTTATGTGCCAGGTAGTTCCTGGAAGGAGGGCTCTGGTCTTAGACAACAAGGATGAAGCCCTCTATTTTGGCCTCTAAGCCCTGTTTGTATGTGTACGCATGCACACAGGTTTTGCAACCAGCACATGGAGAAAATAATGCGCTCACAAAATAATTCAAATTCTGTACGCAGCATCCTGGTTTTTTTTGGGGGGGGGGTGTAAAAATATTGATCCCCCGTGTCGAAGTTAAATCTGCGCACAAAAATTGCATAACATAAGATTATTGCGCAGACTGATGATTAAAGATTAGGGAGGACATTGATCATCGTTATATTTTCATTTCACCATCATCATTGTATTTTTGTCATTATTGTTGTTACTCACTGGATAATCATAACTTTTTGAATATGCCACCAGCATTCGGGTGGAAAATCTGATATCTTTTACGCCCCTATGAAAGAGAGATAAAACAATAAGAATGACATCATAAAACCATGAAGAACTAACGTTCTGCAAAGTGATAAATTTAGATTATTAAAAAGTTTATTGCTTCCGAATCTACCAAAAATGCCCCCTCCAAGGCGCGATCCCCACCCGTCATTATTGCCGTCGTCACCCGCGAGACGATAACTTCCACTTAAAATATCAATACTGGTACTACCGCTGTTTATTCGTCGCCATTAATAATAATAACGACACCGTTGATAAACCAAATAATGTCTTGGTGTTACGTAGCTGTCAAAGTTTTGTCAAAATAACCATCACCTTCTCAATACAATCAAAGAAAATAGCTTAAATGTCAAAACCACCACCGTCGTAACTGCACTGTTCCTTCCCCGTTATGCTAAAAAAAACAACTAATAAACATTAAAAAAACGATCGAAAAACATCTTTATTTTAACCCTTCCACCTTTGAATTCGTCCCACACTTTAACTTTTTTTCGTTTTGTTTACAAGGAAATATTTGTTATTGTTTGTTGCTTGAGCAATCATGTATCTACAGCAGACACAAACAAACAATAAACAGAAAAGAGAACATGCGCGCAACGTGATATCATATTCCTGTGACGTGAAAAAAAAGGGTAGAGAATTTCTAAAGGGCACCTCCGTCAGCCATTGAAGTTAGAGAAATTCTGTCTGATTCTGAACCTTCTTCATACGCCTCGGACTTTGTTCTGGGTTGACAGTACATGCCAATTCCAGGATATTATCTAGAGATGAAGAGGGAGAAGATGAACGAAAACCAACTAATTTAACAAAAACGTATGACGTCATTGGATGACAGAACACAAACACTCACACGTCTCCTTTGTTCTAAGGATAAGAGGAGAATAAAAACTGTGGAAAAATATTATCTTGAAACCAGATACCTTAATTAGAGTTCGATGTCGGCCCCTTACTTCTGTGACGGAAGGAATGAAAATGCTTGGAGTTCTGCGAAAGTTAATCGTAACGACTACACATCATGTCTTGCAAACGTTTTATAGGGTTTCATTGAAGATTCTCTACTCAATGGCTTATACTTGCACATAGGAACGGTTTAGAGTTACAGAAAGAGCCCTTTCCTCTGAACAATTACCAAACCCCTCTTTACTTAAAACTAGTGAAACGGGCTTTGGTATCAGTTTACGTTATCCTTACTCTTTATTGGATTGTTCCTTTGATATATTATGCCTTTTCACGCTGTAAAAAGGGACATAAAAGTGCCTGGTTTTCCTATATATTTGTGCACACTTCTGCGATAGTTTTACAGTACAGATAAACCTATAAAAAAAAGTCTATGAGCATGGGCATGTTTACGTAAATATGTACGGTTAGAATGATAAATAAATATATATATATACATATATATATATATATATATATATATATATATATATATATATATATATATATACATATATATATATATATATATATATATATATATATATATATATATATATATATATATATATATACATGTGTGTGTGTGTGTGTGTGTGCGCACACACTTGCTGTCTTTTGCTTCCTACATTTATTCATTTCTCTCTCTCAATGTCACTTTCTCTCTCAGTCTCTCTCTCTCTCTTAATCTCTCTTTTCATCCCTCTCCTTTTCTTCGTCTCTCTCTCTCTCTCTCTCTACATCACTCTTTTCATCTCTTTCTCTCTCTTCATCTCTCTCTCTCTCTCTCTCTCTCTCTCTCTCTCTCTCTCTCTCTCTCTCTCTCTCTCTCTCACTTTTGCTCCCGTTTCGGCTCTCTTCTTCTCAACATATATAGATATATAAATTTGTATATGCAATTTCTGAGTTATATTCGAAAACAATCTTCTAAAGCTGATCAATATTTGATTAAGAAACAATCAAGTCTCCTTGATTTTGTTAATATTTCCATGTTTATTGCCATCATCCTCACAACATTATCTACATCTAGAAAGGATGAAAGCAACTGTGAAAAACATCCTTGTAGCTAATCAATATCT
>OY735243.1:24091078-24108578 GCA_963457665.1 Thysanoteuthis rhombus | reverse complement strand
ATTCAATTAATTTTTTTTCAATTGGGCTATATATTGAGCATTGCTAGCCTCACGATTATCCGAAAGTGGGGAAGATTTAGCCGATTTTAGCCGATTTTTCAGGCAGAAGTGATCAAATTTGGGTTGGAAACGCTGGGTAAACGGACAACTATGGACGATTGATTCTATGACATCAAATTTTATTAGAAAAAGTTTTGTAAAAAAACTATCGACTGATATGTGATGTTAAAGTTCATATATTTATTGTCTGGGCAAGAAAAATGTTATATTAGCAATAATACCTAGTGTTACCTGGGGAAAACAACTACAAATATAACAAATTTGCTTCAGACTAAAGTTCATTATCGCTTGGGACCCCTGATAGGGAGGAAAAGCCCCGTAGCTTTCAACACTTAAAGGTGGAAAAAAAAAAGCTACCCCTCGAATTTGACCCATAAAAATGAAAAAAATAACCCATCGATTTTGAACCTTAAAAAAGATAAACATCATTCATCCCCTCTCATTTTGTCCCCGAAAAAAGGTCAAGATAGTTCCCCAACCAAAAATGTAAAAAAAAATGTGATTTTGAACCCTAAAAGTGAAAAAAAAGGTGATTTTCCCTGTTTCGGCCCTTGAAATTGGAAAATAGAAGTTAATTCTTGATATCAACCCATTAGAAGTTGAAAATAAAAGTTCTTTTCCAATTTTAACAAAAAATGAGAAAAGGAATTTTACTCTAGATTTTGAGCCCCCAAAATGAAAAAAAATCTCCCCCCGGATTTTGAACCTTAAACGTGAAACAAATTTCCCATTTAATTTGACTTTCGAATGTAAAAAAAAAATTTGCCTTTGATTCAGACACCTAAAACTGGAAAAGACATTTCCGTATTGATATAACCCCCTCAAATTGAAAAAAAATTCCCCCTTCGATTTTGACCCTTAAAAGTGGTAAAAAAAATTTCTTTTATATTTTGAACACCCAAAGTGAAAAATGAAAGGTCTTGGATTTCTTTTAAAAAATGCATACAAAGCTACATTCTCTAATCTTTGACAAGCGAAATGTGTTGATGAGAACGTGAACAGCTGAAGCACAAACGACTTTTATTATCTCATCTTATGGTTTTATTTTTCTTTGCCCTATGGGGGAAAATAATAAGAATTCTTTTATAAAAATGTATCAAACAACGTGAAAGTTTATTCGAATGTTTTATCTTCACTTTTGATTTTGACCGTAAAAGTGAAAAAAAAATCTTTCAATTGATTTTGAAATAAAAATAAACTTGAATATGCATCGCGATTTTGATAGCACTACACAAGTAAAAGTGAAAAATGAAAGTGAAATTTATAATTTGACACCCATAACAGAAAAAATACATAAAAATGAATATGAAATCATTTTTGGAGAATGAATTTGAACAGAATAAGTATTCTAGACTGACATCATGGCGTTGTCTATTTGGAATACAAACAGGGGGTAAAGTTCAACATTATAGTTGTGCAGTAAATAAACACAAAACTAAAAAATAAAATTATAGAAATATCACAAATCACCCCCTTATTTTACCACGCCCTAATACTGAACATTTTAGGGATACTTTGGATAATTATCTCCGACGACGAATATCCGTTTTTTGACTGGTATATTCCAGTATATATATATATATATATATATATATATATGTGTGTGTGTGTGTGTGTGTGTTTATGTATATGTGTATCTATAAACATTTCTCTCTCTCTACATATATATATACATATATATATGTATATTCATGTATCCATTTATATGTATATATACATATGCATATGCATCTATATATATACATATGCATTTATTTATTTATATATATAATATGCATATGCAAGTTTATATATACGTATACACACACACACACATACACACACATATATATATATATATGCATTTATCTGTATGCATTTATATATATATGTATATGTGTTTAAACAGTATAAATCAGGAATGCAATAGAATTTTATGTTATACAATGCAATATCTGATGTATGGAGGGTTTATTTCATGAAGTGCTCAATACATTCAACTTTGAATAATACGTTGGTTTAGAGTAAAGTTTAGTTTCAAATCAAATATCGTATATCAAGCCGACATATCATCCAAAAAAACCCTTAGAAATGTTACATAGGAATATCGAACACATCTTTGGATCAGCCAACCATGTATCATCCTTTACAAATGAACGATTTAAAATAGTACATCACTGTTGACATATCATTGGAGACTGAGTGATAACAATATCAAACTGATTTTAAAATGGAAAATATTAAAACACACACAAGCTAAAATATCAAAACTCCATGCCGCCTATGCCTTAATGAGAAATTAAAAATCTTTAGGTTTACCAATAGAACAAAAATAAGCATAAAATAGGATTATCAAACAGAAAAAAATGAAATTGAGTAAAAATGGCGGCACTGCTCAAGATATCTATTTACAAACTAAACTCAATAACCCAAATATAGGTATACAAAGAATAATTAACATAGATATCTTATTCACATAGCCACCTGAAAGAACAATCCAATCAACATAATTACCTTTGGACATCAGGAAGTGGACCAAACCCAATATAATCGAACTACCCACAAAGGTCTTAAAAAAGGATACAGATACAGAGAGGATTCATATAAGAATAAACTGATAGAAGCACCACTTATTGGTTATATAAACACTCACATCATACCCCTCTTTTGTTTTTTTATTCACAACCACCAGCAGACATGCACCCCCAATGAATAACACAAAATGTAGCAAGCAATAACTAACCACTATACAAAAACAAATTAGATAAAATAAAGACTTTGAAACCCAAAATAGTAGACCCTAACAAAAAATGTTTCAAACAGGAATCTAAAATAAACCGAATCATTTGCCCGAAGAAGCCAGAAACAGGACAGAAACATGAACGTGTTTGTGTAACGAATCCTCATTCCATTGGATATGCATTTGTATATATGCATGCATGTGTATGTGCACGCGTGTGTGTGTATGTGTGTGGATATAATGGATCTGACTATATATAACACGTTGACAATCAGGAAATTAAATTCATTTTGAATAAAACAGTTTCTTTATTGCCGACTTGATGCACACACAAACCCTTACGTATATACATAAATATACATCAATATATATGTTTTAACATGTATTCATACATATATACATATAGATTTATACGTATATACATATTGCTGCCTCAAGGAAAATGCTGGTGCTATGACGTCAGGCTAATACAGCTACTTTATAAGTCGCAGGTTTGATTCCTGTAGCAGTACCATTTTTCTCTGATTGTTTTACCTACTCACGCTGTCTATGCTGAGTGACTCACTCTCCTTGTATTAACGGGAGATCATTTCGAATAGATTTCCAAATAATATAATCGTTCCATTTTTTCGTATCCTTAGCTTGATGTTATTGGCTGGTTATTGTTATGTAAAAGACCATGACCCAAAGAGATTGCAATTAGTGGCTTGTTTATATATATATATATATATATATATATATATATATATATATATATATATATATATATATATGATTCAATTATTTACTCACAAGGCAAAGCTCCTGATAGTGGACTCTGGTTCCACATGAAACCTTTAACCCCTAAAATTCCATCGACAAATACTGGGAAATTGGTGATTGAAATGATGCAAAAAATTTTGAATATTTTTTTAATGGATAGTGTTTGAAGTTGTAAAGCTATATATATATATATATATATATATATATATATATATATATATATATATATATATATGTATATATACATATATATATATATATATATATATATATATGTATGTATATATATATATATATATATATATATATATATATATATGTATATATATATATATATATATACAATATTTGTTTGCGTGTGTGTGATAAGAAATAGATATATGATCCGATAGAATGGATAAAGATTGCGTTAAATTATATTGAGACTCCTATTTGAAATGATTTGATTTGAAACCTCCCGTTATTACACGGTTAATGTATCACTTGGCCTAGACAATGTAAGGAGGTTCTATATAACATAACGCAATTTATAATAATACATATATGAAACAGTCACATGTTAAACAACTGAGGATTACATCAAGAGACAATTCATACATTGTACCATAAAAAAGTATTTGTGAAACAGAGAGAAAAAACCACTGAAAAAAATTACATGAATTCCATCGACAAATACTGGGAAATTGGTGATTAAAATGATGCAAAAAAATTTTGAATAAGTTTTTTAATGTTTAGTGTTTGAAGTTGTAAAGCTATATATATATGTGTATATATATGTATATATATGATGATATATATATGATGAAGTGAAGGATTCATTACACAACGTTTATTTCATCATAACTCTAACTCAACTTAATGTTTAACAATGAATGTATCGAGCACTTTATGAAATAGACCCATCACACATTGGGTGCTGTATCATATTATATCAGATTGCATTTCTGATTTGAATTATAAACATATATATATATATATATATATATATATGTATATATATATATATATATAATGTGTGTGTGTGTGTGTGTGTGTGAGTGAGTGTGCATGTGTGTATGTGTATGTGTGTTGCGTTAATATACCGTTTTTACACCAAAATAAATGGTTTAGATCTGCTTTTGAAAAGCTTTCAAAACATTCATCTTCAATGTGCTCTCCACTTAACACCCGGGGCCTAATACTAAGTTGACAGCTAAGGAAACTTGAGAAAAGAATCAGGATTGTTATCTATAAAAAGAAGTTTCATCAACTCAAGGAAGGAAAAAATATTATATTTTCAACATTCATTTTCTTTACATTTCAATCTCACGCTTCTCCTCCTTTCACCTTCTTTTTCCCAAATTTTGCATTTGTTTTTTGTTTTTTTTTCCTTCGGGGGGGGGGGGGTCCGTATCTTCCTCCTCCCACTCCCCGTTCCCTTCAAACCCATTCTTATTGAAAGGTTCTGTAATAGGCATCACCCGACTGTTGAGTGAAATGCACAATCTAATATATTTAATTGTCATTCCTCGTGAAAATAAGACAATACGTGTTGAAAACAATTTCTAATTAATGTCAGAAATCAATGACTTTCTATGGTTTTATTGGACGAGGCCCCCTGAAACAAGGAAATTGTCTCACAGAACAACGCAATTTTCATCCCGACCACTGTGACAGGCAAAGCCCGATTTCACATGACAATTATGAGATTCGCCTTTGATAGTTCGTTCTTGAAACGGACGCAGCACTTCATTAATTCTTGTGTCTTTTATTTAAACTCACTGAATCCATATTTTTAAAATAAAAATGGATTCTATTGTTTCCACGTTTTAAGGATTGTTTTTGGTGCATTTCTCTCTCCCCCTTCCTCCCACTCTCTCTCTCTCTCTCTTTCTCTCTCTCTCTCTCTCTCTCTCTCTTTCTTTCTTTCTCTCTTTCTATCCGTATCCCTCCCTCTCTCTCTCTCTCTCTCTCTCTCTCTCTCTCTTTCTCTCTCTCTCTCTCTCATATATTCTTACTATTCTCACGTAAAGGATGCTTACATCAATTTTCATTCTACCTTCAGTTTTAACATTCTTTATTTTTCCTCCCCCCCCTCTCTCTCTCTCTCTCTCTCTCTCTCTCTCTCTCTCTCTCTCTCTCTCTCTCTCTCTCTTTCTTTCCTTCTTTCTCAAGTTCTTTTTTTTTGGCTTTTTGTTTCTTTTCCGTTTAGTTCATCTAATTTCGATTGTTTTAAATGTGTTTTCTTGTTATTTTGTTTTGTTTTTATTGGGCTTTTTGTTGCCCATGTTTGTTTGTTCATCAATAATTGCAATTGTCATATTTTTCTTTGTTTTACAGAGATCTTTGAAACACCATCATTTTTTCATCTCATTACAAACACCATTACCATCAAGCAATTTTTTATAGATGTTTTAATGCATTATCGTTTTTGCTACCTTATTACAGACACTATAACCATCAGGCTCTCATTTCTTGTTCTCGACAACAATAATGATCATTACATTTATCAACTTAATAATCATCGTCAATATTATTTAATCTTCTTCCATCATCGTCATTATTATTAAGGCTTAAACATACAGATTAGACAAATACTTTTTCATTGTGATTCCGACACGGCAAGATATATCTTACGCTGAAAGATTAAAACATACTTGCAAACTGAGAAGCATGCAAGGTGTGCATGAGAGAATCATACTCAACTTCACATGGAGGTATCACAAGACAACACAGTATATAAGGAAAAAAACGGGAGTCAGAGACATCATAGAATCTATTAGAAAACTTAAATGGCAATGGGCAGGCCATGTTGCAAGAATGACAGACAACCAATGGACCTCACGACTCACAACGTCGATCCCCAGAGATCACATGCAGAACTGAGGCCGACAGAATACAAGACAGAGAGATGAACTAGACAAATACTGGCTCCGCGACGCCCACGATAGAGAAGAGTGGCGAATCCTGGGGAAGGTCTATGTGAAACGACAGACGTTGAAATGATGATGATGATGATTAATCTAGGGACCCTGGAATACAGAAGAAATTGTGCTGAGATTTTGGAACAAAATACATAGTGGATACTGACGTTCATTGGTCGATGTTCCCTGATAAGAAAATGCTGACAACGTCAATTGGGAGGTTGGTGCTTGGAAGGGGTCCCTCTAACACTCAGGGAGATTTTATCAAAAACGAAAATTTGTAAACAATTTAAACAAGCACTTCTATTTAATTTGTAAAAAAAAACAACCCCAAAGGCTGAATTATCATCTCTGCAATTCATGTATGTACAAGTATATCGTTGATATTGTATAATATCTGTAAAAATGCAGTAGGTGAACCTTTTCCTTCCCATTTGGGGCTCAGGGAGCGTTTCACAGAAGCCCCGCCCCCAGCTACGCCTCTGATTCAGAATAAGTCATTCTGCATTAGACTCAGAAGGTCTGCTTCGCATATATTTCTCTTTCTCCGGGGGGGTAGAGAGCGGTTAACGGTTTCGAAGAGAAAATAACAACAGGAAGCCGATTAAAGAGACTCTTTTCTTTTGGATTTACTTATTACACATGGCGAAGCCCATTGAATGAAACGTGAGGAAGACGTCAGATTGTCCAAACGAAAGTTGGTATGGTAATGACTCTTCTCAAATAGACAATACAGTAACTTCAACATTTCAAATTCTTTCTGTTTCCTGCCAAGGTCCTTATTTCTCAGAATAATTACTTTCTTTCAGTTTCAATACGTGATCTGGAGGAAGAGTACAATCCACTATCATCAATTTCTGACTAGTATTGAACAACTTTAACCAACAAAGGCGACGAAGGGTTTGGTCACTTTTTATACGTGCATATATTTGTCTATACGCTGATTTGCGTGTCTATGTGCTCCAGCGCTCCTGGCCGTACCGTTTTGTCTACAGACTTGAATATTGTCATCAGTAATCCAATATATATATATATATATATATATATATATATATATATATATATATATATATATATATATATTTGGGCTTCATTTCGACGGTTTTATTAATAACATCTAAATTTTCCAAAATCTAGATGTTTCTAAATGTTCTTTTACTCTATTTTAGATGTTTTACAGTGGGAAACGCCCTTTGATGTCATACATCGAATTCATTCTGACCATATTCATTCTTCCATGGTATTTTTTTTACATGACTTCAAATTTTGACGCTTCAGTTGTCCAATTATTGACTGTGATGACGAGTTTCTTTCTTTTTCATTCCAGTTGCTTTTCATTGCAACAGTCATTCCTTGATCAGTAGTGAGCAGTGCAGTTTAGAAATAAGGGATAAGTTCTCAGCGAGGACCGAACCTGGGGTCTATCTTACTGTTATAGAAGCCCTTATCGGTTGAGTTACGACAGCTTCATAGTGGCCTGATTATCAGACCATATGAACTCATTTTCAATTTCTTTTTCGCTTTTGTTAATGATTTTCATGTCATTTATATACATATAATAATAATAATAATAATAATAATAATAATAATAATAATAATAATAATAATAATAATAATAATGATTATTATTATTATTATATTATTGTTATTATTATTATTATCATCATCATTACAATTTTATAATACGTAATGTTATACGTATCATTACGTATATATTATTATACATATCATTATTATTATACATATATTTATCATTATTATACGCATAATCATACATATTATTACCATTATTATCATACAGATTATTATAATACATATGATAATTATCATACGTATAAGTATACGTATTATTATAATTATACATATTATCATAATTCGTATTATTATAATACATAATTTTATTGTCATGATTATACATATTATTATACATACTATTACTATTATCATTATTATCACTCAAATTACTCTACACATTATCATTATCATACATATTACTATTATTCATATTATTATCATTATACATGTTATTATTATGCATATTATTATACATACCATCATTATTTATATCAGCATACATAATATTACAATATTACTATTATTATACATATTATTATTATGGATATTATTGTACATATTTTTCATACATATCATTATTTGGAATATTATTATTACTCTGCATGTTATCATAATTATTATGATACTTATTTTTAACCTACATTTATCATTTTACATATCATTATTGTACATATCATTATTATCTTACTTATCATTATTATACATATCATTTTTATCATTACACATTACATTTATATTATTATACATATTGTTTCTATCATTCATATTATCATACTTATCAATAAGCATATTATTATTCTTATTATTATTACTATTATTATTATTATTATTATTATTATTATTATTATTATTATTATTATTATTATTATTGAATCTCACACCGGTTGCCTGGTGGTAACCGCTGGAGTTTGAGTGACAGCAAGTCTCCTCAAGTCTCCAGCCCTCCTCTCCTAGTACTCATAGGTCGCAGTAATTCTACGATTTACAGTTTCACACCGGTTGCCCAGTGGTTATCGCTGAAGGCTGAGTGACAATAAGTCTCCTCAGGTCCTCAGCTAACGTCTCCTCCCTCTTTCGCATATCATGACAGAGCTACTATTCGTTGCAGTACTTATATCTCTAGCACCTTCCTCAGTATCCGTGCAGTTCCAAGTAGCGCTGTGGTCTGTACGGTCTCTATCCTCCCCCTAATCCCGATCTCCTCCAGTCTCTCCCTCAGCGTTTGGGGGACAGTTCCTAGTGCTCCCACTATGTTATAATTATTATTATTTGCAATCTCACTCTAGTTGCCTGGTGGTTACCACAGGAGGAGGTTGAGTGACAGCAAGTCTCCTCAAGTCTCCAGCTCTCTCCTCATTCTCATAGGCCACAGTAATACTGCGATTTACAGTTTCACACCAGTTGACCGATGGTTACTGTTGAAGCCTGAGTGATTATTATTAGTCGAGTTTTTATTGAAGTACAGGTGATAGCAAGTTTCTTCGATAATCCAAGATTAGCCTCAATATTCTTGCTCATCTCGGTAATGCTGCCACCGTGGTGACCTTGAATCTTCCATGGATCTCCAATTCTCCCAACATCATTGCTAAGCACTTTAGGGTTGTTCCCAGGAATCAGACCAGGATCCTCCACTATCCATAATTCTTTTTCAGTTCTTTATCAAGGTTAAGATACTAGCTTGTCACTTTCTCATTATTTGTCTGTCAGAGGAACGAAATCCACTTTCGATGCGCCCATCTTGTTCACAGCATCTGCATTTAGTTTCCTGGCTGATCTGCAGGATTACAAGAGCGATTATATATTAATAGACTTGTCAGAACTGGGACATAATTTTTTTCAATGTTCTAATGTTTAGCACGGGAGAAAATTCATTCATAAAATTATTATGAATTAAACATTTTAAGACATTACTTGGTTTAAAATAATATGGGGTCGAGGGGTCTTTTTTCCTTTTGTAAGGGTCGGAATGAGAGGTCTCTTTTTACATTCCACCTTAAAGGTGTCAAAATTGGAAGGATTTCTTTTTCCCACTTGAAGGTATCAAATTTGAAGGGATTTCTTTTTCTTACAATTTATTTCCAATTACAGGGCCAAAATCGAAGGAATTTTTTTTTCTATTCGAAGGGTCAAAATAGAGTGGAATTCTATTTTGTACTTTGAGGGGTCAAAATCCAGGAAGGATTTTTGCTCCCCTCTTTTAGGGGTCAAAATCGAAATGGAATTCTTTTCCATTTTTAGGGATCGAAATTGAAGGCCAATTCTTTTCCCACTTTCTGTGGTCAAAGTGAAGAGGAATCCTTTCCCGCTATCATGTGTCTGAATGGGGGGTGAATGGTTTTCATCCACTTTTTGAGATCTAGATGGATTAATAATTATTTTTCTGTTCATAGGGATCAAAATGGAAAGTGAATTTTATTTACCACTTTTACGGGTCATATTGAAGGTAGATTTTTTTCCTAATTTAAGGGTTAAAAGGGAGAGGAAATTTCTTCTCTACTTCAAGAGGTCAGAATGTTAGGGGGAATTTTTTCCCCCTTAGGAAACAAAATATAATTATTTTTCCACTTTTTGGTGTCAAAATGAATGGGATTTTTTTACACAACAAAGTTCCAAAATGAAGGGGATCTCTAACCCAATTTTAGGTATCAAAATGGAAGGGAGTATGTTTTCCCACGTTAAGGGTTGAAATGAAGGGGGCATCTTCCCCGCCTTCAAGTGTCAAAATGGAGGGAAATCTTTGACCCCACTCTGAAGGGGTAAAAATTGAGTGGGATTTTTTTTCTGTTTTAGGGGTCAAAAAAAGGGAATATTTTCCCAATTTTAGGGGTCAAAATGGAGGGGACTTTTTTCCCAACTTTTAGGAGTTCAAATGAGCGGGAGTTTTTTTTCCGCTTTCAAGTGTCAAAATAGAAGGGGAATATTTTTCCTTATTTTAAGGGATCAAAATGGAGGGGTAATCTTTTTTTCCAGTCTGAGGGGTTGAAATCGAGGGGGATTTTTCTCCAATTTTCTGGGACAAAAATAGGGGGAGTAAATTTTTTTTTTACTTTTTTAGGCATCAAAATGAAGGCAGAATTCTTGCATCCCCTATCATGGGTTAAAATCGATTGAAAGTTTCTTTTAACCTCATTTTTTGGATCAAGATAGAGGGGAGAATTTTTACCCTCTTTTATATTTTAAACTCAAAATCGATTTTTTTTTTCATTTCTCGGGAATTTAAATCAAGCAGAAACCTTTTTTCGTTTCAATGGTCATGATCTAGGGGATACTTTCTGTTCACTTTTTCAGGATCTTTCATGTTCAAATTTGAGGGGAAACTTTCCCTTAAATGGGTCAAAACTGATTTGAAGTTTTTTCTGATTAAAGTGTTAGAAGTGAAAGGAAATCTATTTTTGTGGACATCCAGGACCTTCAGGCATGTTTAAAGCAAGTTGGCAAAATTTCAGACCAGAAGTAAATTCAAAAATGTTTTTATCGATAAGTTCCATTCACTATGTAAGTATAACACTGAACTGGGCTCTTACTTTGTGTCGTTTTGCGAACATTTGTTGTGGTATCTGCGTTTGCGCCTACACCGATAATAATGACCTGATTTCCACCCATCTATCTATTCAATTTCACGACGTAGATGGTTGCCTCATCTATTATAATTATTACTTATATCATTTAGAATATTGCATATTTACATTTGGAAAAAAGAGAAGAGAAAGGGATTCAGGTATTTTTATGGGGGCTTGGGAGAGAAAACTTTCCAAAACGTAGCGGGGGTCTTAATGATAAAAAAAAATCTTCTGAAAAAAAGACTCATTCAGTTTACCAGTTTTAGTGGTTAAACGGGAGTTGAACGTTTTTAATCATAATTTACGACATTCTGTAAACAGCGCTGATTGGAAGTAGAAGATAAGCTATTTTCCCCTGGCAACGCATTTTTCCATATATTTATACTGTCTAGGATGAGTGATACATTAACAGTGTAACGACAAGATATCATCTCAAGTCTCTGTGTAATATAACGTAATTTATAATCCATTCTGTCGGATCATATATATCCATTTCTCAATACATAACTATTGCGTTGAAAGAAGCAAGTAGACCAAAAATAAACGAGATGAGAATTCGGATTGAAAACACTTATTTGGGCATTTGCATTACCAGCGGTTGTTTAGATAAATGGTAAGGGCATCGTTATGTCGAAGCAGTTGCCATATATACAAAGAGAGATAGAGAGAATGAGATAGAGAGTGGGAGAATTCAGCAAACAAAAGACACCTCCAAACAAACTCGTATACTAAACCCACCGATACCCACAACTACCCATACTACAAGTCAGCTCACCCCTAGCACTTCATGGAAAACTTCTCACAGGCACTTAGAATTAGAAGAATCTGCTAAAGAATAAGGAACTTACATAATTTCAATCCCGTACAGTACTTAACTACACTTCTTTATCTTTTCATTAATTACGAATTTTGGCATCATTGCTAAAATCGTGGTCAAGTAAGCAGAATTGTTGTTCCATTGGAAGTAGATTATTTTAGACAGATGATCTTACTCTTTGTTTGTAGCGCTCAAGTTTGATGTTAAACGGCCATTCAGGTTTGCTTTGGCACTGTATTTTCTATTGTGTGTATTTAAGGAAATAGATAATATTGTTACTTTCGCAGCGTTACCTATGGTAGATAGTAAAAGTCTTTTTTGGTAATTGAGTAAATCCTTGTCGTTGGATGAATTAATTCTGTGTCTGATATTACTCGGCCATTCAGATTTGCCTATGTATTGTATTTTACAATGTGAACATTCAATGAAATGACATTGTTACTTTTGCAGTTGGAACTACAATAAAAATTCGAAGTCTTTTTGGTAATAGAGCTGGTGAAAATATTTGTATGTTTAAGGTGGTTGCAGCATAAGCTATTTCTAGTATTGCATGGTTTGGGGAATTCGATTGTTTCAGGGATGAATTTTCAGTGGAATAGTGTACTATCAATAATGGTGTTGCTGCTCAATATCGCTTTGATGTTCTCAAGTCGACGGTCGAACAGAACGCCAGGGTCATTGAAGATTTCCTCGGATTCTGATTCCAGTGTCAAGATGTCCCACCTATTCTTGATAATTCGGGAAAGAGGGGAGTGGAATGTAGTCATAAGGGGTATGCAGTCTGATTTGTTTTTGCTAGATCATCTCTGGGTATTGCAGTAACCTTATTGATTTGATTTTCTACGAGGATGTGTGAATGTCCTCGTGTTGTGGAATGATGTATGAGGTTGTCATTGTGTATTTTAAGGTCCTTATCGTCAGAGCAAATGCTTCTAAATCAGAGCACCTGTAGAAAAGATGATATCACACACACACACACGCACACACACACACACACACACACACATATTCGAACTATAGAGAGTGAGACAGACTCGGGAGTAAAATTGTATGGAAGTTAGGTTTATTTATCTGTAAATGTTTTCATTGATGGTCTAGACATGTTTCGAGAGGTATTCCCATTTTCAATAGTGTGTGCTCTGTGTGTGTGTGTGTGTGTACTTTTAGAGGTTATAAGTTTGATGTGGAACATTAGTCCACCATCAGGAGCTTTGCTTTGTGAGCGAAAAATGGTATCCCGTCTGCTAGGGGCATCCTGTTGTGTGAGAGAAAGTTCAGTCAGTGATGAAGTCTGCGGTTATATATATATATATATATATATATATATATATATATATATATATATATATATATTCAGTAATTCAGGTAACATCTGGTAATGTTACATTCAAAATGGGAAGTTCCAAGCAACTCTTTCTCGTTCGAAGTGGGACAATTATTGAATTCAATTGTACAGGCAAAAGTCATTATGAAATGAGTGAGTGATAGAAGACATCGAAATCTGTTGTTTCAAATTTGCTGTCGATATGACCTGCAGTCAATATGCCTAGTGAATGGATTTTTGCTACATGGAAACGTTCAGGGTGATCTGAGAAGGTAATAGTGCGTACAAAAAAAGCATATGGTAAGAGAAATATCTATCAACCCTTTTCTCACTGCAAAGTAACTCAAGCGTCAGCTTTTTCCATTGCGAACAGTTTTATGTAATCGTATTCTGAGGAAAGACCATGGACTGAAGGGTTGTAGAATTTGAAACAAACCATTAACGACATACTGTGAAGGATCAGTCGGAGATAACGTTGTCTAATGCATCCAATGTTGATCTTTTCGGACAACCAAGTATGTGTGTACGAAAACCAACGAGATTAGACCCCAAGAGTCAACGGGTCACACAGCAAACATCCTTCTCGTGTCATGATCTGAGGGTGTTTCTATGATGGTGGTCGAAGAGGATAGTATTATCTCCCACCTAAAGTGATTATAAATTCAGAGAGGCACTTGGCTGTCTTGGAGTCACTACCATTCATGTAGATGAGAAACAACACCATTTTCATGCAAGATGATGCTCCATACCATACTGCTAAACGTGTAAGAAATGGATTCTAGATCTAGAAATCGAGCTCATGGAATGGCTGCTAAACTAACAGGACCTCAATGCGAGAAAGAATCAGTGGAATATTATGAAAAGAAAGATCGTACCAATGAAAATCCCCACTAGAGATCATGAGAAAGAAGTAATAAAATCAATTTGAATACAACAAGTCAATAGCCTTGCTACGACAATGGCCAGAGTCAAGCCAATGATCAAAAGCAAATACATTTCATGTTAAAACTAACTTTTCAACTCAAATCAAGATATTTTTCTTTTCTAGTAAGTTTTTGCACTCGAGATGCAATATTTTCAGATTGAAAAAATCTTATTTTTTGATTTGGATTTCAAAACTTTTGCAAGACACTGTATGAACGCATATATTAGTTTGAAGCCTATCAGCATTATAATTTCTTATTTGAAATTGTACTTAAAATTACATCAACTTCTTCGGTAGATACCATTGCTGTAAAGGGGTTCAAAAACCTCCGATAATAATGGATTATATATTTGTTTTTTTTTTCTAAGTGAATGATTGCAAGTAACGTAAAAAAAAACAACAACACCGTAATAAATAGTTTTATTATCCCTGCAAACTATGAATCATCAAATTGAATTACAGAAGTAATTTAAATTCAGTAAAATTATTCAACCAAAAAATGATTTCAATTTTTGTGTCTACATGAATTGTTTCAATTCCATAGTATGTTTTTGCTGACTTTTTGGACTGGGATGCATTCAGTTATCAAGAGAAATTGCGCCGAGCTAGCCTAGCGTCTAGAGGTGGAACACTGAGAAATCGGCGTTCAAATATTTGCACTAAGTAAACTTGCAACAAGAAGTTGGTGAACCAAAAACTTGATGGACAAGGTGAAGTTATACGAACTTGAATATGACCCCCAAAAAGGAAGAAAAATCCCGCTATAAATGTATGCTAAAATAAAAACTTGAATCCGAGTATTTTAGATCTATGGTTAAAACCATGCATATTTTTTGTGACAACTTTTCAAAAGATTCTTAATCGGTAAACTTGGGCAATGTGTTCACTACCTAGAAAGTCAAGCTGGGATCATTTTTGCTATCTTGGAAAAATCATTAGTAATCACATAAATGCTTATTGTGCATATTTACAATTACTTGTGAAAAAAACGTGCTTTAAAGAGCACGTTGAACTAACTGTCTGAATAAACCATCGTTGTGTGGTTTTGTGTTCAAAATATTATACCTTGGAAAGTTGTATATCATAGCTTAAAGAGCTGCTGTCAATTTCTCGTTGTATATAATTGAGTAGTGTACAAAGGTCATTAAAGCCGATGTTTAAACTGCGTCGCTTCTGGCTAAAATATATTTCATGGCTCCCAAGTAGAAAGTAAAAACTACCTTCAACATTTGCTAAACAAATAAATCAAACATTTCTCGCAAGGACTACAAATTTTCCTTTTTTTTTTGTTCTTATCTGACTTTTCTTAATTCATCTCACACTTCTTTTCCTTCTTTTTAATCTTCTTCTTCCTCTTCTTCTTTTTCTTCTTCTTCTTCTTCTTCTTCTTCTTCTTCTTCTTCTTCTTCTTCTTCTTCTCATTATTATTATTATTATTATTATTACTAGCATTATTATCATTATTGTTGTTGTTGTTGCTGCTGTTGTTTTTGTTGTGTTATTAGTATCATTATCATTATCATGATTCTTATTCTTCTCATTTTTTAACTTTTTCTCATTTTTCTTCCACTTCTACTTCTCATTCCCCTCGGCCTTCTTCTTCTTCTTCTTCTTCTTCTTCTTCTTCTTATTATTATTATTATTATTATTATTATTATTATTATTATTATTATTATTATTATTATTATTATTATTACTACTACTACTACTACTACGACAACCTTCTTCCCCTCACCCTTCTCCGTTTTCTAGTTTTTCTTCTCATTCTTCTTCTACTTCTTCTCATTCTTTCTTCCCTCTTCTTATTCTCCTCACTCCCCTCCATTTGGTAGGTTTTCTCAGAAAAGGCAATTTTAAAAGATGCATATTTCATAATTAATTCTAAAAGGAATTGTTGTCTGGAAGGATAGTGTGCAAAGCACCGCTATAACAGTTTCAACCGTTGACTTTGGGACAAAATGTCGTATCTCTCAGATCGATAAGAAAAAAACTATAAACAGAGGTGGGATGTTATTTTAAAACACCCCTGGGTCCCCAATGAAAGGGTCCCAGAAAGCTTTATACTTAGCGGTCACCTTCAGCATTTCTATTGAGATTATACAATTATAAAACTCACTAAATGTTGGATGGGGCCCCTCAAAAAGCCAAGCGCCATGGGCTTCCGAATCTCTGGCAATGCCCCTGAAAACTCAAGCCAGCGCTAAAAAAAAACACCTATCCTTCTTGCCGTTGATATAATATGCCTGAGGGAAGTGTATGGAGATCCTGGGATGGCTAGTCATTAAAACCCCTTCCTCTCTCTATCTCACTGATGTAGCCGAGAGGAAAGCAGAGTGCAATACGTCTTGCATCAGCTTGGATGCAGGAGATGCCTTGAAGGAGTTCCAGTCATGGTTGTCCTTCTCCTAAACTGGTTGATAAAGCCCAATCTGTCCTACTATTTTACGCATAACCGGATATGGATTCATGACTTTTGCGAGGGTATTAGGGTGAAGTGAACAGCCCCAGCAAGAATTTGAACTCGGGTCGCCGATTCCATTGAACGCAGCGTTTCGCCACTTGCACCTCCATCGATAAAATGATTACATGATTTAAGATTATGTTATTTTAAAAGAATATATAACACTGTACAATTATACAAAATGGTTATTTAATAAAATCGTGTCCACCCCATACCCTATATTGTATAAATACGATATATTCTAGTAGAAGAGAGAGCTTGCCTATTTCTCGTTCGGCCGATATGTTCTGAGGGCTTATTCAATTGTATATTGTACTTATTTGTTGTTTATTGCTTCTTTTCGCTCACTCCTCATCTCCCCAACAAAAACGATGTATTTTTTCAATTCACCGAA
>OY735243.1:24068578-24086078 GCA_963457665.1 Thysanoteuthis rhombus | reverse complement strand
ACATATATGCCTACACACACTCATATATAAACGCAGACACATATATACACAAACACACAGGCATGTACACATACATACATACATGCATAACCTACCTACCCACTTTGCCTTAAAAAAAAAACCTCAACTGACTGGTAGTAATAGTATATCTACTATTTGTCGCTGGATTTTCGTCAATTTGTGACGCAAAAAATGCACAGGATTAAATCAAATTGAATAAGAGAGTCTTTTCTAGATATCAGCAACAAAACCACCACCTTTTTAGCGTCCGTCGTTGGTCGGAGACCTTCCCGAAGATTTGCCAGATTTCTCAATCATGGGCGTCGCTAATGCTTTTTGAACTTTTCTAATTTGTTAGGCTGTATCGTTTTGCTGGTTATAGTTTCACATGTGATCAGTGAGGGTCCACGTTGTGAGTCGTGATGTCCAGCGGTTGTTTGATATTCTTGTAACATGACCAGCCGTTGCCATCTGAGTTTTCCTTCGATATATCTTCAAGTTTGCTGACCTAGAGTGATTTTCTGCTTGATTTTTGCCGATTTTGATGACGGTCTATAATATGCAGTACCGTCAAAATCATTGTACATTTTTCAAAATTGATTCATTTCATTTTTATACCCTATGTAAACAACAAATATGTCAACAGTAATACTTGTAGTGTATTTGGGATTATGTATCCAATTTAATGTTATGTACAAGGGGAACTTGAACCGTTATGACCCCAGGTTGACCACAAGCAAACTTGACCTCGTACTTCACCTGGATGGCAGCTGATTTCTGATGAGCTAGTATGCCCTTCAAAGACTTTCTGTTTCCTACAGCGTGTTTATTCAAGTGTAGTAATATATCTCAAACAAAACTTTACTATTACGGTTGATTACTAAGTGTGCTTGAAAAATACTATGAAGGGATCTGGTGAAGATTTGAGCACAAGGATAAGGGTTCAAGTGGAAGTTTATTTAGAAGAAACCCCTTTAAGTTGTGATGGCATTGCAACAAAAGTGGCATTATTAAGGAGGGGTGTACCGTACAGAAAAGAAGACATTGAAAATTTTCGTATCCCCAGAATGCATGGATGAAATCGTGTTCCAACTCAAAAATATAATAGAAGGTTAGTGACACTTCACGAAAAATATTCATCAGCTTCATCAAAGGAATTGGCAAATCTATGCAAGGCCCATAAAGGCTACCCGGAGCAAAGTGTGTGACGATTATTCACTCACTTGGTCAGCAAGGTGGGTGACAATAATACAATTTGCTGCGGGGAATTTTTTTTTTTATACATAATTGATTCATCTTCAGGTAGCAGTCATGAGATTATTCACGATCCATGTAAATATTTCATATTTTCAAGTTATTGACAAAATCAACGTCTTATGGTAAAATTATTCTTATTGATGATTTTAACTGCGATTTATATACATTTTTCATGCAATACTATCAATAATTACTTCATTCCATTTCAGTGTTGATGAACCTTGTCCAAGCCAGAGCTTTTTCTTCATTGCCCCTGTTAGTCTTGGCACCTTCAGAGTGTAAAAACCAAGCTGACGAAACCTTGTTTATACAGTGCTCGGAGTGAACTGCCTATACAGGTTTTCCATAGATTTGCCTCGTCCTCAGATGACATTGATCGTTGCTCTTGCTCTTCACCAGATCCCATGATGACGTTATTGGGCAAGAACGCATGATTATGACAACTACAGGAGTAACATGTTTGATTTGAGTCCTGTAACTATCAATGAGGTTAAATGGGCACATTAGGAAACAGGAAGACTTAAAATGTCACGCTGGTTTATTATAGATCAGCCCCATCCGAGAGAGGAATGAGATTAAGTTTGCTTGCTGTCAACCTTAGGTCACGTGAAGTCAACAATGATTCAAATTGCCCTTGTATATAATACTAGAATGAACGCAGAATTCAAAATGTATAAGAACATGTATTAAATGCTCACACATATGTTGCGTAAATAGGGTCTAAAAATGAAATGGGTCGATTTTGAAGGAGTGCACAATAATTCTAACACCACGGTACTCATTTATGATTACTAAATCTACTGTAAAACACTACGACTTCACTGTGCTTGAAGCCAAAGTTTCACAGTCATTCAAGTTTCGAAACAAGTTGTGTTGGTCAACCCGAAGGCATCTAATAACATTGAAACTAGGAATTCCAAATTCAATTTTTAAACTGTGAACATCTTTGTACGATTCACTAATGAAGGGGGACAACTGTGTCTCGTTCAGATCAACGGAAACTATTAGAAAAAAAAAGGTGTTTTGTTGCTCATGAAACGAGAAGCTAAAATATTTTCGTTGCAAGGCCGTAGATATGACATAATGCATAGAAATCAGTATAACATCGGCAGCGCAGTGTCTTCATTATATGTGGTATCATAGCAGAGCAGCCTGAAGAAAGCCACTTTTTATATCATTATTGGCTGAAGAAGCAGTGGAAAAATAAGATATGCAGGACAAACTCTTGGAGTTTGAGCAAGCCGTCGTCTTCCCAATTGAACTTTCATTTGCTCATTCTCTAAACAGCAGGAAAGTTTTGAACTGGAAACTGTTAAGTCAGAAATTTGTTTGATCCACCTACAGCCCAATATCAGACGGGGCTGACCCAAGGAACCTGCAACACGGTCAGTCGCCCAAGATGCCAAGTGCTAAGGGACGCAGTCCATGTGTCTGAGACAGTTGGACTTTACAAATGGAAAAATTAGAAAATTAATACCTTGAGCAGGATACAAACAATCAAAATAAGAAAATTTCTCCGATGTGAAGTCAGATTTTCCGAGAATATCTGACAGTTAAATACTTTCTGTTGTGGTTGTCAAAACTGTTTCTATTTTTGTATATTCATCTTTCTTACAAGCATAAATAAATGAATAAATAAATAAGAAAGTACTATAAGAGAGGACTAAACAAACATTACAGTATTTTGGTGGTTGAATTTGGCAATATACAAGTCGTTTAAAATTTCTGTAGATTACAAAGAATGAAGAAATTGGAAAAAAGGGAAATTAATTAATTTACTTTTCACGCTCTTTGTGGACGGTGATCACTAAAAAGTCTGAATTTTCAAAAAATTTAGCATGAACTTACATTACAAACTGACCCCACACACACACCTATACAGAGAAGGAATTTAAAAAAAAAAAACAAATAACAATGTTTTTCTTAGATATCAGGAGCAGCAGCGCTTAGTGTCTGCCGTTGGACATAGACCATCTCCAAGATTCGACAGATCTCTCTATCATGGGCCTCTAAATTTGTCTAGTCCGTCACGCCGTTTTATATGTTACCGGACACAGTTCCACAAATGATCAATGGGGATCCGTGTTGTAAGTTGTGATATCTGGCGGTTATCTGACTTTCTTGCCGCATGACCAGTTCATAACCATTTGATTTTTCAATGGTTTATATGATATCCCTGACTCCTGTTTTTTGTTTGTTTGTTTTTAATACATTGCGCTGTCTTGTGATCTCTCCACGTTAAGTTGAACATGATTCTCTCTTGTGTACGTTGCATGTTTCTCAGTTAAAGGATCAATCTTTTGGTTTGGTTCCATGTGTCAGTCCTACAAGTGACTATCTGGGGATATATCAGTTGTATACCCTTCCATTTAGAGCGAATGGGATTTTCATGTTTCTTATGGTTTCTATCGAAAGCTTGCCAACCTTGGATGATTCTTCGCTCGATCTCGTCTTTTGAGGATTTCATTGAGATTTGTTATCCTAGGTAGGTGTAGTGGTGAACTTTGTTCAGCTCAGCACTCTGATCGCTGTGTCTGTCCTCAACATGTTTGTTGTACATGACTTTTGTTTTACTGAAATTCATGTGGAGACCAAGTTCTAGCTTTTTTTCACTCTATTCGTCTAGTATTATTTGGAGATCATGAAGGTTTTCAGCAAAAAGGACGATATCGTCAGCAAATTATTACATAGGTATTAAAGGTCTATTTTGATTCCTTTATTTTCTCAGTCTAGATTTCAGAAGATCATCTCAAGGCAGACTGTGGAGAGTTTCGATGAGCTATCACCTCGTTTTACCCCTCTTTCCAGCTGAGCTCGGAGTCTTTATGTAGTCTGCTGTGTCGGAAGATATGTTGCAAGACTCTTGAGTACACGGGATCTACACCTTGTTGTATGATAGAAGCTATCAGACACAGCGATCAGAGTGCTGAGCTGAACAAAGTTCACCACTACACCTACCTAGGATAACAAATCTCAATGAAATCCTTAAAAGACGAGATCGAGCAAAGAATCATCCAAGGTTGGCAAGCTTTCGATAGAAACCTTAAGAAACATGAAAATCCCATTCGCTCTAAATGGAAGGGTATACAACTGATATATCCCCAGATAGTCACTTGTAGGACTGACACATGGAACCAAACCAAAAGATTGATCCTTAAACTGAGAAACATGCAACGTACACAAGAGAGAATCATGTTCAACTTAACGTGGAGAGATCACCAGACAGCGCAACATATTAAAAACAAACAAACAAACAAAAAATGACTTAGAGGATTTCAACTGAGTCAAAGGCCTTCATGAAATCAACAAATGCTACAGCGAGTGGTATTTTATGTTCTGCTGCCTTTTCTTTCAGTTGATTTACCGATTTCAGACGGTCGATGGTCTAGGCCAGCTTGTTCCTGTGGTTGGTCTCAATTTTCCCAGCGGTTACTAGATATGATGGAGAGTAAATGTTGAAATATTAAACCGTATAGTTCCATTGGTGTGGCCTGTACCGGTGATATGCATAGCCAGCTAGCCAGCCAGTCAGCCAGACCAACTTGAAAATTGAAGAAACCTACAGTTGTAGTTTTAGTGACAGTTTTAGTTGGCAGTATCAGCTAAGAGAAAGGTATTCGTCCAGCATGAAGAAATTCAACGATCTTTAGGTTTTTAAGTTTTTAAGTTGGTCTGGCTGACTATGTATGTATTGTACTATAGAACTAAAGGACTAAGGTTTTGAACGTTTATCCTTTATCATTATCCAGAAAAATCTTTCTGGGTCTTTCGACATCCCCCGCTAAATACGTTTTCAGGGGGGGTCTATTTGCTATGCAAGTATTTGTTAGATCGTATTGGGGATGATCAAAAATTCGAAAAAGGGGCGATGAATTAGTCACTTCGCTTATTTTATCTTTTTTTTTAGGGGGGGGGTCAAAACATGTTTCATGACATAATAAGGAGTAAATGTTAAATTTTCAGCCTTTTAACTCCATTGTTGTGGCCTGTACACGTGATGCATACATAGTCAGTTAGCAAGCCAACCAGAATCACCCAAAGACTGCGGTAATATATGATGACTGATGACGGATTGGTTTACAGTTTCCTATTATAGTAGAATGCTGCGGAGAGTGCTGGATTTTTAATGTAATTTGCTTTCATCTCAAACGATATATGCTGTTAATAGTCATATAATGGTAATACTAGTGATAAAATTCCGTGAAGAGTGCTGGGTGTTGATGGGAATCGCTGACATTCGATCTCCCGAAAGACCTACCGAATACTTCCGGTTTCAAAGCTTAAGAAGTACAAAGTTATTGGCGAGCAGTTGAACCACAGAAATTTGAAATGGACCGCTGCTGAAGATGTTAGAACTTGAATACAGTGTATAAGCAACTAAATTGTGAATACATTTTATACTCTCCATGTGTACATTATATGTATCCACAAACGCACACACACACACAAACACACACACACACACACACACACAAGTGTATGTGTGTGTATGTAGTCTAGAGAGCATTACAGCTTTTATTCGGTGCTTTTCCATGCTGTACACAGATACTTTGATATTATGGTACTATGTGTAAATTTCCTCTCGTTCGGATTATCAGTTGTTCACCATGTAACCGTTTCGGGGATTTAAAAACAAAGCTGTTACCCCAGCAGTTGTGATCAAACACCACCTCCTTTTAGCTATGATTTTAATATATAGCATATGTCATACTACAGGTAGTTTGTTATTTTATATACAGTATTATATATATATATATATATATATACACACACACATATGCATATATATATATGTGTGTGTGTGTGTGTGTGTGAGAGAGAGAGAGAGAGAGAGAGAGAGAGAGAATTACAATGATATATACCCGGTGAGTATCAACATTTCATTCTTACCGCACTCATCAGCAAACAGCGATATGTTTCTCAACGGATAAAATCTGTTTTCTATTTCTTTCTTTTTGTGTTTTTACAAATTGAAAATATATTATGATATATACATATATATATATATACATATATATATATATATATATATATATATATATATATATATATATATATATATATATATATATATACTGATTATGACTATGTTGATGTTGATGATGACCTCCGGTGGGTTTTATTGGTAGGCTTACAAGTAAGAGATGTTTACAGAATTAGAAAATAATAAAAGCATTTAGACTGTCGCCAAAAACTAAGTAGAAACAATGGTTGAATATACAGCAGTTAATCTTCGGATCAGGTTCGTCAATAGCAACCCATAAATTATAAAATCAGTGAGAGTAAAACAAAAGAGACGATCCTGTTCTGACTTATCCATTTTTGACATGTTCCAACTTGCTATTATGTCGTTTGTGTTCATTCTTAATTTTTTGAGATTGGCTCAAGTGAATACATTTATCGACAACGACCTGGTCGTTACTTTTAACGTGGTGATTTTCTTTCGAACTTGAAACCCAGCGCCTGTGGTTAATGAGGAATGTCTAAAGTTGAGCAACTACACTTCAGATTTTGTGCATTACGAAACACTTGCACTGAATGACCTATCTGGCAATTATTGCAGGGCCGGCCCGAGGCATAAACGAACCAAGCGGCTGCTGAGGGCCAAGTAGCCACCAGAGCCCTCCACCCCTCAGCAATTAATCTTGGTTTGAAGGCAGTGGAGGACCCAAAATCAAATTCTGCTCGAACGGTCTTGAAATATTCTGCGTATTAGTGTGTGCGTATATGCGCGCGTGCTTGAGTGTGTCTGTGTACGTGTGTACGTGTGCGTATATGTGTGTACATATTTGACAATGAGAGAGCATAGGCTATCCTTTCTTGAGCTTGAAATGATTTGTCAGGGAATCCCTGCATAAGAAATTATCTACTAGCTGAGATACCCGGCGTTGCCTGGCAAAAATAACTTCGAATTTCACAACAGTTCTTCAATATATTTTCTTCTTAAATAATACAACAAACAGAAAGAAGATTATTTACACTCAAGACTTAACTTCTAGTCGGATTAGATTTAAGTAGTGAAGAAAGAAACGGTTATGATTCGTTTTACTTGTAGAAGATTCGTTCTACTAGCAAAAGCCAAAAGCTGTCAAAAATATTTTCATAAATTAATTTTTTGTACCTTTGTCCTTTCAATAGATAAGATCCCTGTCCGATACTTTTTTGGAAAAAGTATCACTTATGAAAAAATCTAAAAAAATGCTTCTTTTTTTTTTCAAATTATTTGCGGGGAAGGTTCTATTTATTCTATGAATATAATGATGAACTAAACCGAACTTTCTGTCTGTCGTACGAAAATACTGCTTTGGAGTATTTCTGTTACTTCCATTGCGAAGAATGAATACAATACCATTGATGAATACATTCAGACGGATTTTCGTATCTTGGGAAAATGATTTTCTGGTGATCGTGCCACGGACGGTAATTACGAGTTTAAACCGGCATCATATTTACATAGTAATTCCCCCTCCTGGCCTTTTTTTCCCCCCAAAATGACACTTTTGTAAAGATAACAGGGGTCGTATTGGTCGAGAGTACAGAAATACGGTTTTCAGCCTCTACTAAAACACATAGAAATCATTGAAGAGAAAAATAACCAAAAGATTAAGACGACGGTAAGAAGCAGTCAAACAATAACAATAAAGGTTTACAGTACTTCATCTAATGAAAAAATAAATTAATAATAAAATATAGATAGTTAACGACAGACGATGGGCTTAGGGACCGAGAAGGTAATCGTAAGTCGAAAAATTGTAACTCGAATCCGTAGTAAATTTTCTTGTTGCCTGAAATAAATTGAGGCTACTTTTTTTTTACCTTTATGGAATGTAAAAGAAAAAATATGATCTCATCTTCGAAAAATCGTAAGTTGAATAGTATTAATCACTTTCATTCTTACTTGAATAAACAGAATAAACTGATTCCATTTAACATGTTTTAATGGTCAGAAAAGAGAAAAGGAGTGGTGAAAGCCTTCTCGGTGAAACATAAATAATACTTTCACTATTATTACTCTCCCTTTTTAGTATTGCAGAAATTTGGCAACTGTCTGACGACAAACGTGCAAAAACTTACGAAAGAAAATTTTGAAGACATCTTAGAATTAATCATAAAAATTCTGGCCATAAAATATTTGTCTCGAATGTTTGAGACCGGAGAAATAACCTCTGGTGGCCGCAAATGATCTTAGATTTCCATCTCACGTAGCGTATGTGAGAGGTTGACCTGGTGCAAGTCTACATGCCGAATATTACTTGAATAGGCCCCGTAGTATTAGCGTGAGAGAGGCACGGACAGACAAACAAAATGCTCATATTAGTATAGATACACTTACCAGCATATCAGCAGGAATTTGCTGATTTAAAATCTAGAGGTAGTTGTTTTGAGCTGAGAACAATATTTTGGCCACAGATCTGTTCACTTTGATGCACTTATCATTGCCGAACGATAAGTGCGTCAGAATGAACAGATCTATGGCCAAAACATCGCTCTCCTAGAATAGCTTATCGTTTGTGAAATAAATCTCTTCCTTTATTATCAACTTGAGCAGCTATACACACTTTGGCCATCCTGCTCAAAGGACTCAAGTCGAATATAACTCAAATATATACATTCTAAATAATTACAATTCTATGACTAATTTTCGCGGAAATCTTTCCCAGTATCCAAGAAATCCAGGTAAGTATGGTAGAGAAAGGTTTGCCTAGAGCAAACCTTTTTGAGGATGCATGTTCCTTTGGTGATTATCTTCCTTAAAAATGATCCCTTTGCGTGCCGATGGGGATTTTTGAGCGGTAGATTGTCATTTTTATTTCACAGGTAAAATATCTTTATGGAGAAAGAAAACAAAATGTTTGAAACCTTTCTTTAAAAAGTCTGTTTGGACGATTCTTGCCTGAGGTGAGAGCTGATGAATTGAAGGTCGCAAATTTATTTTTTAATACAATCACAAAGAAAAAATATATCTCCTACGTATCAATAAAATGTTTTTTTGCGTGGCACTATGCGAACGCATACCATAGGTTGCCATCCCCAATCTAGAGTGTCACAAAAAAGTGTTATTATCGTGGAGACTTGCTGTCGCTTAATCGCCTGCAAGAGCTACTTGGGGTAACAATGCAACGTGTAGAAAGAAATGATCAGTCCCGAAAATCACTGAAAAAAAAGAGAGAAGAAATGGAAATCTTTGGAAGATTAAATTCAATCGAGACTACAGCACTACTGAAATAAGAGGGCCAAATGTCATGTACTGTATTTTACCATCTATAATCCGTATTTTTTCCAAATATTTTGAACTAAAAAGTCCAGGTGCGTATCATCGATGGAAACATTATTATTATTATTATTATTATTATTATTATTATTATTATTATTATTATTATTATTATTAATATTATTTGGAATCTCACACCAGTTGCCTGGTGGTAACCGCGGGGGTTTGAGTGACAGCAAGTCTCCTCAAGTCTCCTGCCCTCCTCTCCTAGTACTTGTAGGTTGCAGTAATACAGCGATTTACAGTTTCATAACGGTTGCCCAGTGGTCATCGCTGAAGGCTGAGAGACAATATTATTATTATTATTATTATTATTATTATTATTATTATTATTATTATTGAAACTCTTTTTTGATCTGACATCCCGTTTTTTACACGGTGGATAGTAGGCAGCGTAATTGGAATAAACGATTAACGAGATGGGCTGTTGCAAGAATCGTATCTGCATCCAACATGGGGCTGACTTAACGCGATGCCGCTCTTACCACTACGCTAAACAGACAGCTGTTGGGTGCAGGTTCAAACTGTTCAGCAGCCCATTTATCTAATTGTTCATTCCATGCCTTGGCTGACTGGCATATTCATCGTGTGAAAAAAAACGAATGCCAGATCGAAAAGGAGTTTCTATTAAGAATAGCGCATTTATAAACATTCTGTCGCATTATATATCCATTTCTTGATGATATGATTATTATACACGGGGAAATGCGTGGTTCACTGAAGCTCAATCGGTGTTGGGTGAAAATTATCTTTGGTTGCAGATTATAGATGGTGAAATATCGTATAATAATTGGCGTCCGCTCGCGCACGCGTGAGTGCGTGTGTCAACATATTTGTGTATAACAGTGTGCTTCTGTATGTGCGTACACCTGCTTCCTATTTATCCGGACCCACATGGGAATCGAGTGCGACACAAGGTCGGTTTAATGTAGGGATACCACACACGCAAACGTGTGAGCAGGAAACCATCAAAAATTCTCTTAATTATTCTCGCAATTATTACCGGAGAGACTTGAGAGGCATTTGAAGCATAGTATTCAGCTTTTTTTCTTTCTTTCTTTCTTTTTTCATCTCTTTATGATTGAAGAAATCCCTGCGTGTGTGTGAGCACTGCGATTACTCAACAACTGGCCATTGTACAAAGTTGACATTTGCCAGATGTATTAGTCAATATATCAAATATACATATCACACAATACAAATCAGGGATCCAATATAATGTAATGCAATATTCGATGTAAGATGGGTCTATTTCATAAAGCGCTCGATACATTCAACATTAAAGATTGATTGATTTTGAGTAGAGCTTAAAATATAATAGGATGAGGATTTGCTACTCTAACCCGTTTATATTTCTTTATTATTCATTAAGTCAGCTCTATGAATAAGATATCTATGTTGGTAATTTTGAGAACATCCATTTTTGAGTTATTGAGTTATATTTGGTAATAGATATCTTGAACGGTACATCCATTTTAACGCTGTTTCATTTTTTTCTGTTTAATAGTCCTGTTTTATTTTTTGTTGTTGTTTTGTCGGCAAAAATGAGGATTTCGAATTTTCCATTTGGACATAGGTGAAATAAAGTTTCAATATTTTTGCATATGAACGTCTGTTTTAATATATTCGATTTTCTATAGGTTTGAGATTGCGATTCTTTAGTCTCCAATAATATGTCTATGGCGATATACTATTTTTATATTTTTCGTTTGGAAAAGATTATGTATAGTTGGCTAACCTAAGGGTGTTTTCGATATTCCTATATGATATTTCACTTCTAAGGATTTATCTTGGGTTGGTATTTTGGCTTGATTTGCAATATTCGATTTGAAACATTTATTCTGCAAGGGACATCTGTTTGTGCAATAACAATCAGGTTCGTTTATGCTTTCTTCGTTAACATTAATTCCAATCAATCTATGATTATGTTTTGTTATGAGTTTATTAAAATTTCCCGTACAGCTATAGCTGATTTTCAGTTTGTTCTTGTTAAATATTTTACTCAGTGGGTTGCTCAGGGGTAGGGGGTCTATCAATTGGATGAATATTTTCCCTTAATTCGTTTATACTTGTAGGTTGAATGGTGGAGTGTATCAGATGTTGTTCTACCTTTATTTTTGGTTGTTGCTACGTTTTTCTCTATTGTATTAGATTTTTTCATCATATTTAAAGTTCGTTTCGGTGAAACAGCTATTCTTTAGAGTTTTAGTATATTAATTTCTGATATCGTGGAATGCTGTTTCATTTGAGGAATTATATATTAGTCTTGTTTGTATTGATCTGGGGATCTTTTTAATGATTTTATTTGGGTCTCAAGAACTCGTATTAACATATTTGATTACAGAATTTTCTCTTCTTTATGGTTTGTCAGTGTTATCATTCACATTAGAAGTGACATAAAAACACGTAGAATTTCAGCATTTGCCTTGATTCCGACTTTGAAATTCAATTTTTTATTTCTTAATGATGCATTTTTCAATAAGTTCACTTTTTTGTGCGTTGCTATTTACTACGATTTGTTGACCATCTTCCTGGTATCGTCCTATATTATTGGAATCTAGTTTTCTGGTGAGGTGATATAAAACATATGAATTGATTAGGTCCGACATCTCGGCTGAATCGAGACTGCCCATTGAAACACCAAAACCTTCAACGTTTTTGTTTTTTTTACAAACTGAACATTGGCTATAGGTGTACAGAAACTTTCAATAGACGCATTATAAAACATGACACTAGAGGAATTAGAATTGATAGTAACGAAGAAAGTGTAAATAATCCAGACAACATCCCCAAAAATATCCTAAATAGGAATTTCAAAATAAACTGAATTAGTTGCCCGAAGAAGCACAAACAGGGCAAAAACATAAACGTGTTTGTATTGCAAATCTTTACTTCATCTTTTTATAATCGCTTTATGTTTCAGGTGGATGATCTACTCTAAATCAACTTAATGTTGAATGTATTGAGCACTTTATGAAATAAACCCATTGCACACTGGCTATTGTATTTGTATTATATACATGTATAATCTATGACAATACCCCATATAAAATAACAAACTACGTGTAATATGTATTATGATACGGTCATAGATGATTAAACAATATCAAAATATCAAAATCATACCTTACAGGGAAGTGCTGTTTGATCAACAACGCTGGGGGCCATGTTAAAATAACTGATTTGTTTTTAAATCCACGAGACTGTTACACAGTAAACAACAGATAATCCTAACAAGAAAAATTCACTCATAGAATTCGTTGTAAAATGCAAAACCCTTTGAAAAGTTTACATAAACTGCATTAACCGATATTTGGAAGTAACTGACTGAAATGACAAATTTTGAAAAATGTTTTATATATCCAATACTTATAGCTGTAAAACTTTTGATACCATATATATATATATATATATATGGAGATATATATATATATATATATATATATATATATATATATATATATATATATATATATAGAGAGAGAGAGAGAGAGAGAGAGAGAGAGAGAGAGAGAGAGAGAGATGGAGAGAGAGAGATAGAGAGATAGAGAGAGAGAGAAGAGGCAGCAAACAACTAATTGATTACAAATCATTGATTCTACGTGATTAGTGACAAAAAATCATTTGACATTTTTAATTTGTTTAATATTTTTATTTATATTACATTCTCAACTTGAAATTTTATTTACGAGCACCCATATTCTACATGCATATTTCGAGGTGTATAATTCACCGCAGTATATTACGTGCACTTCAATTTTCAAGTTAAAATCCGTTAGGGCAGTGCTCATTCAGAAAGTGCATGTCTGGAAGGGCCCTGACTTAGTGATGCGAAAAATTTATGACAATACCCCATATAAAATAACAAACTACGAGTAATATGTAGCTTGCAGCAGCTTGCCATAATTATCATGTAGATAAATTTCTGTTCGTTGCACAAAACTACGGCTTTAATGTATTTCAGTAACTTCTTTTCAGTGGTGCCGATTCAGATATTTTTTAAATCTAAATTTAGATAATTCTAAAGAGCGGAAGTGAAGGGAGATAATTTATAATAAGTATCGAGAAAGATCAATTAACTTTAATTTTTCATTTATTTTTATCATATTTTTTGAGGACAGTTTATCAAATCACCCAAACTCGACACTGAACTGCCATATGCACTGTCTAATATATATCGCTAATATCAACTTTGTACAATGGCTGGTTGCCGAGTAATCGCAGTGCACGCACACACGCAGATTCAATCATAGTGATATGGAAAAAAAGCACCTTACTGTGCTTCTAATGCCTTTAATGTCGTGGTTTCGAAACTGGGGTCTGTGGACCCCCTCGGGGTCCAGCAAACAATGCCAAGGGAGTCGCAGCGGTGTTCCCTAGAAACCTGACTGTGCAAGTCTTGTGACAGTGAAATAAGATCATCCACTGATGGTTATCAAAAAAATAATGAATGTTCACAGACCTGTGGCTTATATTTGAATTCAAATGAACGTAATCTTCTTTGAATAAAAATGACATTCTAGATTCAAAATTTTTTTTTTTTTATAATAGTTTGTCTTAAAACTAGAGTTTGGCGGGATATTCTTTTTATTGAAGGGGTCTTTGAGCTTTCAAAGTTTTGAAACTTCAACAACCACATCGGAGATAAAAACACTAAGATCAAAATCGAGGACACAGAACTGGAGAAAGTAGATCACTACATCTACCAAGGACAACGAATCTCCATGACCCCCTCAAAAGAAGAAATCAAGCGAAGAATCACACTAGGACGGCAAGCTTCTGTCAGAGTAAGCTCAACCTTCAAAAATAAGAAGATCCCATTAATCTTAAAAAGAAGGGTGTATAACCAATGCATCCTCCCGATAGTCACTTATGTTGCTGAAACATAGAACCTAATCAAGAGACAGACCCGCTAACTGTGAAGCATTCAGCGTGTGCATGAAAGAATTATGCTGGGCCTCACTTGGAAAGACCACAAGACAGCACAGTACATCCAGGGAAAAGACAAGAGTCAGGGACATCATAGAATCCATTAAAAATCTCAAAATCTGGCCATGTTGCAAGAATGGCGGACAACTGATGCACATCGCGACTCACGATATGGATCCCCCAAGATCAGATGCGGAACCGAGGCCGGCAGAATATAAGATGGAGAGACGAGCTAGACATATTCTGAAAGTACTGGCTCCCCGACGCCCACGATAGGAAAAGTGTGGCGAATCCTGGAGAAGATCTATGTCCAACGACGGACGTTGATGTTCGGAGAAGAGGCTGATTGCGTGTTCCGGGTATGCATGGTTCTGTATGATGAATGTTTTTGTTGTTTTTTTCAAACTCCGTTAGCTATCTGAATTTTTAGCATCTTGTTATGACATCTGGTTGCACTGCTTAGGGAATGCCGTAGCATGGTTTTATCTGGATAGATGCTGCATTTACAGTCTTAATCAATGGCATGTAGACCTAAGGTTACTCTGTATATTTCCAGTAGATCTGCACAGGTTCTTCTGTCAGATAGCGTCTGCAGATTAAGCTCTTTTAGCGTCTCTGTATATGAAAGGTGTTTGATGTTGGGGATCATCTTTGTGGCTCTTCATTGTACTCTCTAAGATCTGAAATTTAAACCTGCATGCACTACCCTCGAGTAATTTAGGCAGGTAAATTCAACTGAGTAGGATAAGTTTATCCGCTTTCATGGTAATCTTCGAATTCTGAAAATTCATGACTTTATCCTCAGAAAATCTGGATAGCCATGTCATCGCGGTACACACTGCCTCTGGGTGCTGTTAGAGGTCTACTCTCCACACGACATGTATGTTTTCTCGGTACTGAGTTTTATTGAATCGTACGCATTATACTCCAAGAAATACAGTTATTTAATTTATTAGAATTAGACAGATATAAACCAATATCATACTACATTCTCAATTAAATACTGCATTTGACAGGATTCGAGTCTGTATACTCCAGTACTTGGCATTGAATCTCAGAGGCTTTTCACTAATTGAATATTCTGAATGGTCTGAATATTGTCTTATCCTGTCTGGCATTCATTAGATTAATCACACGATTCATATTATTTCGATTACTAGTTTATCCTTAAATGACGGTAATGTTTAAGTATTATTGTGATAGCAGTGTATTTATAAATATCGAAAACATAGCTCTGCATTTTGAAAAATCCTCAACCAAAACTTTCAACAAAACAGTCAACATAGGTTTCTTCAATTTTTAAGTGGGTATGGTTGGCTTTTTATACGGGGTTGGGGGTCTGCAAATTGCAATGAAAGTTTAATTGGGTCCCTTTGTTTGTATTTGACAGTGGTAACGTTTGTTTTTTGAAAATTTGTTGAAAAAAAAAAGAAGTTGGAGGTGGGTCTGTTGTTCAAGAAGAAAAAGAAGAAGAAAGTTGAAAAGATGATGAAGAAGAAGTTTAAAAAGAAGAAGAAAGTTGAAAAGATGATGAAGAAGTTTAAAAAGAAGTTTAAAAAGAAGTTTAAAAAGAAGAAGTTTAAAAAGAAGAAGAAGTTTAAAAAGAAGAAGTTTAAAAAGAAGAAGTTTAAAAAGAAAAAGTTTAAAACGAAGAAGTTTAAAAAGAAGAAGTTTAAAAAGAAGAAGAAGTTTAAAAAGAAGAAGAAGTTTAAAAAGAAGAAGAAGTTTAAAAAAGAAGAAGAAAGTTGAAAAGATGATGAAGAAGAAGTTTAAAAAGAAGAAGAAGAAGAAAGTTGACAAGAAGAAGAAGAAGAAGAAAAGGAAGAAGAAGAAGAAGAAGAAGAAGAAGAAGAAAAGAAAGAAAGAAGAAGAAGAAGAAGAAGAAGAAGAAGAAAAGGAAGAAGAAGAAGAAAAGGAAGAAGAAGAAGAAGAAGAAGAAGAAGAAGAAGAAAAAGAAGAAGAAAAAGAAGAAGAAGAAGAAGAAGAAGAGGAAGAAGAAGAAGAAGAAGAAGAAATACAATCGAAAGATCCCCCGCAAAAGGTAGACGACAAACCAATAGCAACAGGACCCATCAATCCAAGACAAGAAATAATAACGGATCTTGCAAGCGATCAATTTGAACCGAATGCTCATTGTTTGTTTCGAATCGTTGTCTTCTATCAAGTTCAGGTTGGTCAAAACTAGGGCCCTCCAAATTGATTGATATTGACCCCTGATGCCCGAGGGGGTTGATTGAACTTCGGAGTTCGAAGGATGACATTCGCATAAATAATGAAAATACATTGAACCCGCTCACTGATGCACATTTCAGACTTATGTGTGATCAGTTATTATTGTCCATCGTATCATTCTTAATACAGTGTGTACACACGCACACACACACACACACACACACACACACATATATATATATATATATATATATATATATATATATATAATTGTGTCAATCTCAAACAGCGCTGTTTCGTTGTATTACAACTCTTTGGTGTGGCTATAGACAATCCGTTATCCCATCTAGTACCACGAGGCAGGATTGAAACCAGCGCTTCAGGTCGATATCCTACCTCTGCGCTAGAGAACTGGGCCGTCAGTAAGGCTAAATTCAAGTGATATATTTTTTTAGTTTAAATTCCTCATCCACCAGAGCGCTCTATTCCTATGGAAGAGATTTATATATATATATATATGTGTGCAAGTGTGTAATTTTGAGTTTGATATAAAGTAGCATTCGAAAGGAAATCATGAATTGCCGCCAATCATTTTTCAGAAGATTAAAGAAAAAACAATTTCACAACTCTTTGAGGAGTGCACTTGCGTGTGTGTGTGCGTGCGTGTGTACAGAATTTAAAGTTCCTACTTTGAAGAGTTAAGCTGGGATTAGTCTAGATACATAGATGTATAGATAAACCCATATATATAATTGTCAAAACACACGAATATCTTAAACCCAGCAAAAGTCTTTAAATCGGTAATTGATGGGTCATGCAAAAGCGGAATCTGGACTCCGGAAAAGTGCCCACCAGGAAAGTCTGACCATC
>OY735243.1:23943578-24063578 GCA_963457665.1 Thysanoteuthis rhombus | reverse complement strand
CTGGCAACTCTACTGCCATATCCCCGGAGAGTGTTTCAGTAATTAAAATCTTCGAATTTGGTATTTGATTTTCAGAATAGACGCTGACAAATACATAAGATAAACCGATACATGTGTATTGTGTTGATTTATAATCTCTTTATGAAAGGCAGATTTGGTCAAAAAATGTTGGAAACTAATACTTCACGGGTGGTATAAACTAATAGTAAGCCAAAGAAAACAATTTGATGGCTAAATGATGATGTGTAATTGTTCGGAATGGGTAAGATGCCGATAGTTAGCTGGATAGATCATCGAAATAGACACTACGGTGATTTTGAGTAACCAATAGTGGCTAGATTTTTACTTTTCTTTGGAGCCAATACGGCATGTACTTGGGATTAGTAGGTAGGGCTAGGAGTGTGGGTTAGTTGGTAGGTTCGGAGTTAGGGTTAATTGGTACGTTAGCGTTTGTAGGTACGTTTGGGGTTGAACACTAATTGTAAATTATATCATTTCGGGTTATATTTAATAAAATGCATTTTCAAATGTTCCCAGTTTATTTGTTTCATTTTTTTCGGTAAAATTTCTTTAAAAGATCTAGCTACTTCTAAAAATGGAACCACTTTTAACCATTAAAAATCACAAATTCAAAATTTCAGTACCTGATAGATGAGCGTAGTGTTTAATTTTATCTGTTCCAAACAATTACCTAATAATACTATGAATTATATATATATAAAAAATCACCGATTTCTTGTGTGCTCTTCGAAACTTGTCTGTTGTATGATTTCAAGGAGGACATCTTTACGATTGAGTCAATCAGGCGTTGGGTGAAAGTACTACAGTCCTCCAACGTTATAACGCCGTCCTTTATTGCGCAGTTCGTGATTTAATGTGATTGGTTTTCTTGTACCCCAACTACTGCGATATAGCGGAGGACACCTGTTGTGACCACACCTTATAAGTAGTTCATCTAATTCCAGCGTGACAAAATCTGGATTTTGGACAAGCTTTAACCATTGGATCTGGATCAGGAAGAGTCGTAAATATACAACAAGCATGAACATACGTACTAAATAGATTTTCATTGATAAAGCGGTTGTAACTCGTGCAAAATGTTTCTTAATATGGTTCATTAGAGATTATACATTCTGTTTCACTTGAAAAAAGATTTTCAAATTAAAATCTTTTTCCAAGAAATCTTCAACCATATATATATATATATATGTGTGTGTGTGTGTGTGTGTGTGTCTGTGTGTCTGTGTCTGTGTCTGTGTGTGTATAATAAGAAATGGATATTTGAATCCAACAAAGTGAATAAGGAAAGGCAGTTTAAAGAATTTGATTTTTCAGAACTGGAATGATTATAATTATCACAAAGCGCCCAATTATGGTGATCCTGTTTCATATTAAGCTGAAATATCTATAACGCTTGATTCGGATTGTCTAGATGATCATTGTTAGTGTAATGAGTTTGATTCTCGCTAGAGGTCTCACTGTTGTAAAACTGTGATAACTTGAGGAAATATCTAAAGGACGCCTGCCGTAGAGCAATAAATAACCCTGATATTTTACAAGTATGTATCGGATTAATCTTGAGTGAAACAAATCTGTTATTTCGGTATAAATTTCCTACCCAAAAGTGAATATGCAGTAATGTTTGATACTGCTTAGATCAGCATACTCGATATGCTATTTTTTCCAATTTTAAAGCTGCCCAACGTCACGACGAACCACGAGGGACCGCCTGGCACATCCGACGTGTATCGATCATGATCATCCGAGGTAACATGTTCTCCATTGTGGCGGTGTGAGAAGGCAGGGCTGACCATTGAAATAAAAATGTCAGAATTCGTTCGGATTATATTGAAAAGATGACCAGCCCTGAAAATTGTTTAGACCACTCAGCATTTGCCCCAAACCAAAACGTACTTTTATTTCAACAGCACCATTCCTTCTTTCTTGTGATCACTGCCCAACAAAAGATGAGAGGAGTAATTCATTGATTGATCACCCCCTTTTCCAACTTTTTTTGATTGATCACTCGTAACACATCATATATGAATAGTGGTGATTCATAATTTCCCTAGGAATTCCTGCTCTGTTTTTTTTAACCATTTATTTGTTCAAGTGAAATATCATTTTTGACAAAAGTCACTTCTAGTTTTTATCCTAAATTAAATAATGTATACGGTATGCTCTAGTCTGAATAGTTTCAATTATTTTAATTCCTCACTCTTCCTGTCTTTTTGGAAAGGAATTCTGGGCCGTCCCGAGGTCGTTAATAATAATGGATGTTATATTATATATTTTTCAATTATTCAATTGCAAAATGGACGTTTCTTCTTTTGCTTTCCACTGTCCTTCATTCTTTATTTTGTGGTCTGCTATAACATTGTTTTTTTCAGTCTCTCTGCAGATATGTATGTGATTGTAAGATATGGTGATGATAAATACCTGATATGTAATCCGTACTGTGCTGTGATCAACTTCATGAATAATATCAGACGCAAGTCTGGTTATCTGAATTCTTCTTTAGATCTCTGTGATGAAACAGGTAAGCATGTTATGAGATTGACTAATTGAATGAATTAGTAGGTGTAGCATATTAGGCTGGATGCCAATATTGATATGATACTAAAACCTGGTGCATTCTGTCCTTTCAGTAAGAAGGATAAGGACACAGGACATGCCCTTATGTCTGTAGCAATAGCCGAGGGACCTGGGAAATTTCTAGATTATCTATCATACGATCTTCAGTCTCGTACTGGGAACCACAAACCAGAAAAAAACTTGTATCATAATTGTCTTCATTGGGTGACAACTAAATAACTAGTTGGTATCTTAACATATCAGGAGCTTATATGCATTTTTTCCCGTTTTTTCACTTTTGTATTATGACATACAAATGAAAATTCTGTTATAGAAACTCGTAAAACCCCATGCCCGATCATCACACATTTAAACAGTTTGAGCTGAGACTTTGAAAATTCTAAAATCAGGATACTTGAATGATCAGAAATAAGTTACCTAATAAAATAGCTTTTGGCTTCTTAGTGTCGATTCTTAGATTTAGGTTATTTCCTCATTTTAGACGAGCATATTCTACTTCTACATAAAGACTGGTGCAGGTCCTTGAAGGAAAACTAACTGATGACATTGTTTGAAAATGTTATTGCTCGCATATGGCTAGTATGCAAGATTGTCAGCGTACGCACATGCTTGTAAAAGCACGTGCATTTGCATCGGTTTATGAGTGAGCATCTGGTGTGAGTGAGTGTTGATGTCTCTGTGCGCGCACGTGCGCGTGCGCGTGCGCGTGCGCGTGCGCGTGTGCGTGTGTGTGTGAAGCTGTATGTGTTCCCGTGTCCACGTGTTTGTGTGTGTTCGTTTGGGTGCGAACGTGTTAGTGTCTGGGGTGGCGGGATAAGAGATATGTATTTGTAGCGGGTAAGGATATCCATGTGCACGTGAGAGGTAAGTGTTTATGTGAATGCGTTTTCGTCTGCACGTGACAGTATGAGTACGTGGGTAGATGTGCGCATGCGTGCGCATATGTGTGTGTGTGTGTGTGTGTATGCATGCGCGCGCTTACGTTCACCCGTACTATCATGGCAGACTTTGCTGGTGAAACTTCTTAGAGAGAGTTGATTAATGATTCCGTGCTCCTGAAACACAGCTTCGCTTTAGCATTGTCGGGAAAAAAAATCTTCGTTATTTACCTGGAGGTCATTGAGGTCAACTCCTATGGGGAGCGCAGCCCAGAACCGCGGTTTGTGGCGGAGTAAAATCACAAAAGGAGCGAATACAACGGAGACTTGGAGAGAGAGACTTTTCAAAGCTTTGAGAAACGTGCAGCGTGCTATATCCAAACTGACTTTATTCCATCCCCGGTGTTTGCCATTGTGAATCCTGTATAGGAGTGAGACTTTAAGGCTCGAACCAGCCTTGTATCCCAAATGTGCGAGAGATTTCAGGGCCCAGATCAGTTTTGTTCCAATATGTGGGAGAAATTTCAGGATCTGGATTAGCCTTGCTTGTTTCCCATGTACGAGAGAAACTCTGGGGCTCGGATCAGCCCTGTAATCCATATTTTGACGCCAAGTAACTGAATGTGTATGTGTGTTGCATACACGAGTGTGTGTGTGTGTGTGTGTATGTGTGTGTGTGTGTGTGTGTGTGTGTGTGTGTGTGTGTGTGAGTGTGTGATAGGGAGAATGACACATTGATTCACTTTGAACTTCAAGAATTCAAATAGGTTAACAGGCATCACGGTCTTTTTATACCCAAAATCTTTCTTGATGTGTACATTCCTGTACTTGTAAATTCTTCGCAACTTAATGCCATATAAACCTGCTATCAGATTCTGTGTAACAACTCACCTGAGCTCTTACCAAATCCTTTGCGAAGCGCTTTGCCCTCTCTGTGGCTCTAAATGGCCAAAGTGACAGTTTTCTAGCCAAACCTACATGGCTTGCGAAGTCATGATATTGACTCTTACAAAAGGTGACTTCACCTAAGGGAAAGTTTTTATCAACTCAACACTGGGAGAAAAATCAGCATCTCCTCTGATTCCAACAAAGGAAAACTAGCTTCTCCACAGAAATCAACGTTTCACTCAGAAGACTCATTTAATTTAAAAAATTGAACTCTTGTTAACTAGAAACACAGTAAATTTTTTTTTCCTGCGGATGCATTTGTGCGCTACACATCTTGCCTCTTGTCTACTTCTCCATTCTTCACCTCCCTCTTTCAGTAAATGTTGGGGATATTTTGGAAAACTTGCGTTTATTTCATTCAATTGCTCCAGATTGGGGCGTTCTGACAGCGGAGAATTAAAAAAATTCCCGATATCCTTTTTCGGGAGAAAAATTACTTCAACCAACCACTCAATGCACTTTTCAATTATCATAAGATTTGTTAATCTGTATGAAATGCATTGTAGCGAAGTATGAAGGGCCAGCTTGTCTTTGAAATGAGTATTCGAAATTCTGGCTTTTACTTTGGACTTGGAAAGAATACAGCAATACCTGGATCAGTTCGGTTCTGATTAGTGCGAGTTTTGATGTAGTACGGTGAGGGTATTGCTGCACAAATTAATGTTACTGAGTAGAAGCAGTGAAAAAAAAACATTAAATCATCATACGACCTTTAAAAGTGCGGTTCTGAACACCAATATTTGAACGAATTAACCGCATTAATCAAGGTAAACTTGCATCTGAAAATAGAAAACAGAATCACTCGATTCAGTTATCCAAAAGAAAAGTATCGGTTTTGTGAAGGCAGAGATTCACAAAAGTCTGCAAAATAGCAAATCCGTTTGAGTGAAGAAAGAAAAGAAACAGTTAATTCTATAAAAATTGGATGTAGCATTTGTCACAAGTGGAATACAAAAGTAGACAAAATGTTGAAGGAACACCCAGAGCAGTGAAGTTTTGCTCTTCTTTATTCTTATGTGGAGAATATACAGAAAATTATCGCCAGATTTGTCCAAAAAGGGAGGTAATTGAAGTTTCATCTCAGAGTCTTACCCAAAATAAGTATTCGGTTTGTGTTCGATTCTGGGATATAGCTAGTCTGGAGGTCTCTTGGCGGTAACCGGTGTCAAGAGACTCGTATTAAACTTCTACCTCCAAATTTGCTCCATTTCTAAAAATCTTATGCTATTCCAATGCCTGTTTTAGGTGAGTCTCTGAGGTATCGTTTGGATTATCTACCCCTATGGCAAAACCTGTGGGGATGGTTGATTTAGGAAGCCTATTCATTTTGTACTCATTGAGTTTCTAAACCGTTAGTATCCACTGTATTATGCTGGATATATAGCAATCTTCCGTCATATTCCAGCACTTGGCATCCTAGCTGAAGTTTAGAATGCTGTCGTCTGGATGGTTTCGATTTATTCTGTATTTTTGCGAGGCCCTTCGTGATTATTCCAAGCTTACCAATAATGATGAGTACAGTCGTTACCTTCCTATAGTAGCATTTATTAATCACTGCTACCCGCAACAGTCCCGTTTAATCAGTTGTTGGATTTAGATTATTCATGTCTTCCGACATTTATATCTATTTATCTATATATCGCCCAGCCCTAACCGTTCATAGAAGAAACTTGAAATTTTGCACACACACTCCCCTTAATGAGTGAGGAAAATATTTTGGTTGCTTAATTTTTTTGTTGGTTTTTTCAAACTTCCCCTTTAAAATAGGTTTTTACTTGGGAGTTCAATATGCAATGTAAGTCTATGCTAAATTGGTCACTGGTTTATGCCTGCCTGTTTTTTTTGGGGGGGGGGTTAAAATTCATACCATTTTTAGTGATCATTCCTCCCCCCAAAAAGATGATAGGAGTAACATTAATTGATCACCTTTTTTTTTAATCCTTTAATTTATCTCCCCCGACAAATCATATATAAGTGGTGATGATTCACGATTTCCCTTGGAATGTTTGTTCAGTTTTTATTGGACCATTTATTCAGTTTTTGACACAGTCCAGTTATTTTGAAAATGTCCGAATCTTTCAATTTCCTTATGTGGTCAACTGAAACAGTCAAATCTATCTGACAGATTATCGATTCTTTACTGTCAAACTCTGTCATCCTTGCCCCCCCCAAGTGATTCTGCACTTGATTTCCCCCTCTTTTGAGGGTCCCATAGAGATTCGTCATCTTAGGTAGATGTAGGGGTCAACCTTTCTGAGTTTTACATCTTCTATCATGACAGTTATGTTCCTATTCTCAACATGATTGTTGCGCATGATTTTCGTTTTACTGAACTTCATGTGTAGGCCGGCTTTTTTGCTTTCTTCGTTTAGTTCATCTAGCATTAGTTGGAGGTCGCGTAGGTTCTCTGTGGAAAGGATGATGTCGTCTGCAAATTTAAGGTTGCTCAGATATTCGCCGTCTATATTGATTCCTCTTTTTTCCCAGTCTAGTCTTCTGAAGATAATCTCAAGGCAGGCTGTAAAGAGTTTGGGTGAGATGGTATCACCGTGTCTTACTCCTTTTTGGAGCTGGAACACAAACTTGGATCGGAATTTGACAAAATTTGATCCCCCTGGCCAGAATTAGGTACATGTTGCTTTTATTAATTTCTAATGAACCGGGATTCAATTTATAGTAATCTATAATTGGTATTCACTATTTACTAATCTGATGCAAAGTTTCAAGAGTGTGTCACTCTATGCTATCGAACATACTACAATATCAATGATCCGTGAGACTGTTAACGAAACATGGCCCCATAGAGCAACGCTCAAAAGGTATTTACTTAGTTTATCTTTATTATCTTATATTGTCTGGTACGAGGCTGAAAGTGTAGGCTATCTAGTGAGGACTTTGACCCGTATCCAGACAGTTTGAATATCTCACAAACTGGTTGCATGGTTTTCGAATGGATCTTACAGCGCATGCGTCAAAATTTTCCCGTTTGCTTAGGCACTGAGACAAGATTTAGTGAGCTTGTGCACTGTGTAACAGTCGCATTCACAATGACCCGGCGGTTCATTCTTCTTGTCGCGTGCAGGACGGTTTTTTTGTAATACATCGCATCACTAAGATGTGTCAGTGCTAATATAGGACTATGTCTGGCTCTCGACGACTTCTGGCTTTTTCCCAAAGAGATTTCAGACGTAGGATAAGATTAAGGAGAACGTGTGAGAGCAACTGATGGTGATCCTGATAGAGGACTTTGCAGACTATTTTGGAAAATGATGGTGGCATTTGGATAAGTGTGTAAAGTCCGAAAGAGGGTACTTGAAAGGGAACTAAGGTGTTGTTGCCCGGGGTAGTTTATTCCTTTCGTTGATAATAAATGGCTGGGTACATTACAGAGAGATCTCGTAGTATGACACAGGGCCAAAGATGAAGAGGGATTGTCGTCACTCTGGTGTGAAAGCCGACTTATGGCACCCATGGGAAATACGCAACTACCTCAGCCACGCAGTTCTATTATTATTCATCTTTACTTAATTGGTGCAATGTTTAATAAAATTGAGAATCAGATTGTGGAGCACCAGTCTTCCGAGCGGGGAGGGCTTTTACCTGGCTTCGGATGTTGACGCGTAGCAATGATAGAAAATATGCTACGACCTTTAAGTATTTATAAAGCTTACTGAATAAGTCTTTGTAGAGAGGATGGAACGAACGGACAACTACGAAACCTGATAGGTTAGGTTCGTTTCCAATGGACGTGACTTTTAGTTTTTTTCTCACTTAGTTTCGTTGTTTGTTTGGTTTTTTTTTTGTTTTTTTTTGTTTGTTTGTTTTTTTTTCCTTTTTTTTTATTTAGATCTTTGTCTCTCCAGAGGACACCGCTCATGCTTCGCCCTATCTATCACAGCACCCGAATTCTTCACCCTACAAATCACAGCACCTGAATTCCTCACCCTATGTATCACAGCATACGAATTCTTTTAGACAAACAATTTGATTAAGCACAGTTTTAGTGCCGCTATTTTCTATGATCATAATCGTTTGCCGCGCTTCGACCGCAGAGTACGACTTTTGCCCCTCGCTGATTATTTATCTTCTGAAACCAAAGATCCGCATACTTTGAAAGTGTACTCGCGGTGTACGTCTGCTTTTTGCCAAAACGACAGACACGAGCCTGTTTTATGTATTCCCTAAAAAGATGACTGGAATCAACAACAGATCCAACACTCCACGCGTCGCCATTTGCAAATTGTTTGTTAATGTCTCCTCGTCTTCTTCTTCCTCTTTTCGACTATATATATATATATATATATATATATATATATATATATATATATATATATATATATATATATATATATATATATATATATATATAATTAAGCTGAAGTACTGCAACCACTCTCTTGGTGTCCTTTTCAAACTATATTTGAGTGTTTATAGATGATTTCGGGTCTTACCTAACATCGTTTGGTAAATAATGATAAGTTCATGACACAATTCTTATTTCTTTGTCCTGCCTTTCGCGTCATTTAGTCAAAGACAAATGTGTAGTATCTGTTCTCACGCCAACGAAACATAACGTTCTCAATTTTATGTTATTATTTTGGGTGTTAAATTGTTTTCTTCGTGAATTTCAATTCTAATCAATTTGAAATCTATTTTTCAATCGACGAAATGAGTTATATCATGCTTGTAGTCTGATTGTTCAATTGATTTTTTCTCAATTTTCTAAAACAATAATTTGATATCGAAGCACACAATGATTCAAATGCAAAACCACAAAGCAAACAATAATTTGTTCTAATACAAAACTTGGTGTTAATTGAAGAATTGAAAATGTGTAAGAGTAATGAATAACTTGATGAAATCAGAATAAATGACTTTTTCAAAGTATGAAATGAAAATGGGTTAAACTTGAGAATTTAAAACGATAATAGTTTTAGTGATGACAATAAATAAAATTCGTAACAACTTTTGTTTATGTCAATTGAAAAAATATTCAAATTAATTTCAAATTCATGAAGAAAATTGAAATACAAACATAATGACGTTTAAAATTGAAAACGGGAAGTTAATGCTATGTTCCGTTGACATTGGAAGAACAGATACAACACTTTGATCTCGATTGATCTAAAGGCTGCTAAAGGTTGGAACATGAAACTAGAATAATGCCAAGTTCGTTATGGTCCATGTGTTCACCGCATTTATCTAACTCATTCGGTGGAAAGGAGAAAATTTGTAATGGCCCACGTGTTCGTTGAAGCCGAAATCCGTTATTTCGAGGTTCGTTATAGCGAGGATTTACTATATTGTTATTATCATTGTTACTTCCCCTATATATATATCTATAATACAAATATTGCAGGAATGCAATATAATATGGTACAATGTATGGTTTGATGGGTTTCTTTCATTAAGTGCTCGATATATTCAACATTAAACATTAAGTTGATTTTGATTTACGGTAGAGATTAAAATATAATGGAGTAAAGATTCGCTACATAAACATGCTTCTGTTTCTATCCTGTTTGGGCTTCCTCAGGTGAATGATTAGGTTTATTTTAGATTCCTGTATGGGACATTTGGTGGGGGGTCTATTTTCCTAGGTGGTAGGATCTTCCTTTTATTATACATACTTACATACATACATACATACATATATATATATATATATATATATATATATATAGCGGTTGGTCATTGCTTCATAAGTATTTTTTGTTGTTTGATCGATCGAGTGGAAATGCTGCATTTGTAAGTAGTTTTAAATTATAAATTACGAGGGTATGATGCAGGCATTTTCGTTATCAGTATGTACTTGATCCATCAGTTCTTAGTGGTATTTCATTATCACTTAAATACGTTTCCCAATGTTAGGGTTCTCTTTTATATGACCCTAGCTGTTAATTTAAGTATTGTGCATTTGTACTGTTTCCACATTTCTAAGATAATTACAGTGATCAGGTCGTTTTTTAAAGTGGCTATGTGAATAAGATATCCATGGTGTTTTTTTAGTAAATCTATACGTGGTTTATTGAGTTATGTTAATAGAAATTTTCAGCGGTGCTGACATTTCAACGCTACCTTATTTTTTTCTGTGTAATAAGTCCATTTTTGTTTTTTGTTTTTTTTTTCTTGTTTCTTTTTTTTGCGCTACTGGCGAAGGTGAGGATTTCAAATTTCTCATTCGGGCATTGGTAACATTGGATTTTAATATTTTGACATATTTATGTTTGTTTTAATGTTTTTCATTTTACTATTGAAAGTTTTGTTATTGGTTTGTCAACAATAATATACTGACAGTGATGTACTGTTTTTATATTTTTTATTTGTAAATGATGATATATGGTTGGCTATTCTTAATTTAAAGGATGTTTCCGATTTGAGACATTTTTTTTTCGCAATGGGCATCTGTTTTTGTTTGTACAATTGCTATCTGGTTTATCTATGATTTATCTGTTACTATTGTTTGTATTTTTTTTATTTTGTTTCGCTATAAATCTATTAAAATTATCCGTACAACTATAGCTTATTTTCAGTTTTTTGTCGTTAGATATGTTATTTAGTGGGTTGCTTGGGGAAAACGTTTTTATATTAATTAGATGGTTATTTTCCATAAGTTGGTTTTTACTTGTAGGTTGGATAGCGGTATATATCAGATGTTTTTTCTCCCTCTATTTTTTGTTGTTGCGATGTTTTTACTCTATTGGATTTTACCATAGTATTTAATACTAGTTGCAATATAACTGCTGTCCTTTAAATTTTCAAGATATTTATTTTCAACATTGTTAAACATTGTTTCATTTGAGAAATCATATATTAGTCTAGTTTCTAATAATTCGGTGATCTTTTCAATGATTGTTTGGATGGTTAGAACGTGTTTATATATGTAATAACAGAATTTTCTTTTCTATGTAATTTGTGGGTGTTATTATTTAAATTAGAAGTAACATCTGAAAATGTGGAATTTTAATATTGGCCTTGATTTCAACTTTAAATTTCATTTTTTTATGATGTATTTCTTACTTTTTTGCATTTTTGCATGTCACTGCGTTCTACAATTAGAAGTCAGTTGTCCAGGTACAGTCCAATATTTGTGGAATCTAGTTTTCTGGTGAGGTTTTATAAAGTATGCAAACCGATTAGGTCCGATACCTCGGCTGAATCAAAACTAACCATAGAAACATCAAAACTGCAGACGTCGTTTTTTTAGTCCATTGTTCTTGATTGCTGAACAGTATCGCCTGTCTGCTGTGATTGATTATTTTTTTATATCTTTGTTGTTGATGTTAGTAAAGATTTTGGCAAATACTATGGTTTCATCAAAGACTCCTTTGGATATAGAAGGGTAGAAGTCCATGATGTCGAATTGTATAGAAGCGCAAGTATTTTCCTAATATTGTTAAACGAGGTAACGGCTTCATTGGTTTTCATCCATTGGTTTAGTTGTAGTTATTGTTTAATGATGAAGTTTGTCTTCTAATATTTTCTCACTAATTTTTCATATCTGTGATTTAAGGGTTTTTTTAAGTCTTGTGGTGGGTTTGTTTATGAAGTCCGGCTTGTGGTCCTTCATGAGTATGTAAGCATCTCTCTTTTTTTTGTAGTTTTTCTTCTCTATTATTGATGTTTTATTTGTCAGTGATCCTTTTCCCTCGTATTTACAGTTGCTTCGTGGTTTTTCTTTTAGTGTTTATTTTTTTTATAGTTTTGTGTGTTGTTGTTGATTAGGAGTTTCTTGTAGGTTTGATAATCTATTTGATATACATTGTAACTCTTATCTCCTTTCACGAATAAGTTGTTTGGTTTGTTGATTTGTTCTATTTACTTTTTCTTTTTAAATTTTTCCGGTATTTTTTTTTTCAATGTTATGTTGTTAAGGAAGTCCTGTTTGAATCTTTCCAATAGTTCACTACGTGGTTGGTTTCTTGTGTTTTGAAGCCGAACAAATTTTTTTCTCGTTTTGAATAATGGGTTGGTTGATTGATTGGTTTAGTAAAAGGCTTTCACTTCATGCGTCCAATAAGATTTTTTTCCCACTAACCTTATTAGGTAGTGGTGTTTATTAGGGATTCAATATCCTTGAAAGAGTGTTCGATATTTAATTTTTGTTTTTTGGATTATTTTTTTTCCACTGAAGTATAAGGCTCAATTACACAATACTAATCAGGATACAATATATCTTAGACTTGTGGAAACAGGCCAAACCAAATACTTAAATTATCGACTGAGATCATATAAAAGGGAACCCTAACATTGGGAAATGGATTTAAGTGAGAATAAAATACTCTCAGAAAGGAAACATACCGAACTGATGGGTCAACTACATACTGATAACGAAAATGCTTGTATCATAAACTCGCAATTTATAATTTATAACTACCAATAAGTACAGCATACACACTAAATAAAACAAAAAAGATAACAAGCAATGACAAACCACTGTACAAAAAAAAACTAATATGTATAAATATATGTACATCTATATATAAATTAAAGGAGGGTTTTATCACTGAGTAAAATAGACACCCCCCAACTATGTCCTTCATAGAAATATAAATAAACCAAATCATTGGCCTGAAGAAGCCCAAACAGAAACATACACGTATATTTATAGCGAATCCTTACTCCATTATATATATGTATGTGTGTGTGTGTACGTTAATGAAAGTAACAACTGGAAGGTAAAGAGAAAAGCAGGTATTGCAACTAAAATTCTTTTTTTTTATTATTTGGGCATGTTTCAATGCATTTCAATGGGTGTCTGCTATCTTTTCAGGAGAAGGATTTGCAGTGATTCACAGAAAATTGGCAAGAGAGAAAAAGATGGCTGCCACCCATTGAAAAGCATTGAAACATGCCCATGCAACAATGAAAAGAATTTGAGATGTAACACCTGTTCTCTCCCAAGTTTTTCTCTTCAACTACCAATCCTCACTTTCATCAACATTCTGTCGGACCACATCACATACACAATACAAACACACACACACACACGCACGCACATGCATGCACGCACGCACACGCATGCACGCACACGCATGCACGCACGCACACACACACACACATATATATATATAGAGAGAGAGGGGGAGGGAACAGGGGGGCAACTCCAATCCCAATTCTTCCCACAGCTTATGGTGTACTCAATCAGCTTCTGAGTGCACACGATATTTGTCCTAATGAAGCATTTTCCTTCTGCTGGTCTATCCATCAGACGTGTTAACCATTACACCATCTGATTATCATTATATTTTGTCGTAATAGTTCAGGCCTCCTCTCTCACAACGTCGGTGTTGAGGTCCAAGAAAGCCAACCGTTTTATAACCGAGCTGCGATTAATTTAGATCTTTTTGAGCTAGATCTTGCTGTTTTGGAATTAGAGTAATATTTTAGGGTCGATCATCGACCTGTGTTATAACGGGAACCACGTTATAACGAACTGTATGATAACGGGCGATGTCTGCTTTATTATTTATGTTGTCATAGGTCAATTGATGTATTTTAAAAATTCATGAATTTAACAAATTTATTTTCTTTTGCTTCAGGTTTAATTCGGGATTTGGATCTGCATAAAATGGAATATGCTAACAGGCATCTTGCTAGTCATGGCACCTACATTCTTGTAGAGAAGGAGAATTCTCCAAATTTCCAATCATTGGCCGATGTAAGCAATCCTCGATCGAAACGCTTCACCCCTCTTCTGAATAGATACGAGGAACTTCTCCCCAATTTCCGGCTCCGACTCAAAGAGGAGATCGAACCCAAAAAATCACCTATTGCTAAAATAAATAGCCCTGCAGGGAAGTTCCAAAGAAAAAAAAGATCCAAATACAAAAATACCGAAACAGAAAGTTCCAAGAAATAATCTGGTTTTATATTTGAGAGTTTAAATTTGAGGTAGTCTGGATTCTAAACAGCATGGTACAGGGTTCAGTTCCTAATGCGAGCAATGCGTCACTGTAATCACTACAAATATTCTTTGAAACACCGTGTTACCTCCCTTGACGAGAAAAATCAATTCCACGAAAAGTTTCGTTTGATGAAAATTCGCTAAATGAATAATTAGATCTCAGTGATTCAGATATGAAAGATAAATAGATAATCCTATGATAATTCACCAAATGATCGTTTGTCTGTCTGTTTGTCTGCAAACTAGCGCCTAGATATTAGATATAAATCTAGATAATCATGAATGAAATTTAAATGATTCTGGATGATTTTATAGAATTTTGAAATCTATTTCTCGAAAACAGCAGATATTTCGCTGAGAGATTTCTCCATGCAATCGGTACATTTTGCTGAGTGTAATTCCTTTATGATTGGTACCACTGCATTATTAATTACTCGAAATACGCTCATACAGACACATATAAATGCGTGCATATAAAAATACACACACATGCACTCACACACATATGTGTGTGTGTGTGTGTGTGTGTGTGTGTGCGCGCGCGCACACGCGCGTAATTATAATTCGGCCCGACAGAAGGATAATGATATGCGTTATATTACATAAAAAAAAACTTATTTGAGACATTTGAGTTGTCTGGGTCGAGTGATGCATCAACCGTATAATGACGGGATATTATCTCGAATAAGTTTCTACATGATACAACGCAATTAATAATCATTCTGTCAGACTAAATATTTCCATTTCTTCACACACACACACGCGCACACGCACACACACGCACACAAACACACACACACACAAACACACACACACACACATATATATATATATATATATATATATATAATAAATATGGTACAGATCAGTTTAGCAATATAGCATAATATAAAGCAATGTCTGATATGTGGTGGATTTATTTCATAGAATGCTCGATACATTCAAATTTATACTTCAAAAGTCAAGTTGTTTTAGAGTAGAGCTGGAAATATATAATACGATGTGTATTCACTACACAAGTGGGTTTGCCTGATGAGGCCCAGAGAGGGCAGAAATATAAACTTGTTTGTGTAGCGAATCCACTTCCTATTATATATATATATACATATATATATAAACACACACACTTCCTATTATATATATATATAAATATATATATATGTGTGTGTGTGTGTGTGTGTGTGTTGTGGATGTGATGTGATCCGACGGGATGTAGATGAAAATGAGTGTAGTAAGGCGAAGAGAAACACTCAAGAGCAAAAGAATTCTTTCATCATTGTCAACCACTGCACATATTGTTCTTTGAAAATGATGGCTGACTCCTGTCGAGACGCCTACGGAATCATCAAAAAAGATTATGTAGCACATATCTCTTGATTTTTCCTTTTCACCTTTCAATTTTCATTTTCATCTACACACACATACTTTAAATCACAAAACACTGATTGGTAATTGTGTCTCCTACCAATTGAGCTAAATAGACAAATATTACATCTCTACAAAAACAAATGCTAAAAATCCCCCGGGGCTTATTTCAATCTAATGAAAACATTTATAAAATTGACATTTTCTTCTGTGAGTTGAAATTACAACCTAGTGATTGGTAGCCGGCTCTCTTACCGACTGAGCCAGAGTGACAAGTCTTATATATCTCTGAAAATTCATCTTATCGATACACGGGGGCTTATTTCATGAATACATCTATACTGAGAAAATAAATATGTGTATATATTTTTATTATTTATCATATATTCATATATATATATACACGCGGTCGGTTTAATGTGGGAATACTACACACGCGGACGTGTTGATTGGAACTTTACAAAAGTCCTCTTTATTCCTCGCAACAATAGTGGTGCGGACATGAGAGCGCTGCTATTAAGGGCTCGGGTTAGATCCTGATCCCATTGAGCTTGATCTCAAAGAGTAGTGTCATTCCTTATGGGGTAAAACCCCATTGGCTATGGCACCACATCTCGGTCCGTCTCAAAATGGTCCAGGCTCTGGTTTGTGAACAAAGCTTGTATAACTCCCTTATTTCATTGCAAGTTGTCCAAGCGTTCATTTCTCCCTTCGACGAGAGTAATGGTTTTCACCGTTGTCACAGAGCGCTGTTAGCAAATTGGTTTCGTCTGCCATTTGTAAATGCAATGTTGCCAATCTCGCTTCCTGGGTGATTCATTTTCTTGGACTTGTGCCAGACTGAGCTTAGCTCAGTAAAAATCTATCACAAGAATATCTCTATTACAGCTTGATTTGCAAAAAGTCATTGATCTTAATACCATTTTACAGAACTATTCAAAGGGGGATTCCTTTAATTTTGATATCCACATGTCACCAGGCATAATCTCCAAAACTAATCAATTAACTTATTTCCTTATATAAGTGAAATCTACTATTGAAAAAATATTAAGCCGATGGAAAAAGAAAAAAAATATGAACATTTTATGACTGATTTATTTTCCTTTATTTCCACATAACTAATTCATACATGCATACGCACCCAATCACACACACACACACATATATATATATATATATATAGTCTATAAAGCTTAACAGTTTTGTACACTATAGGCGTTGAAAAACTTTTTTTTTTTCAATATTTCCGTCATTCATTTCCCAATACATGGCTATGTGATTGATGCAAATTTTTTACATATACTTTGTTATTGCAGTGTTGAGAGTAAATTTTCTCTGGTCGGGATTATCAATTGTTCACCATGTAACCATCCCAGGTATCTAAAAAAAACAGATCATTTATAGTAACCTAGCACCCCAGCAGTGAGAATCAAACACCTCTACCCTTTCAGCTATGATTTCGATGTATAGCTCATGTCATACGTGTAGTTTGTTAATTTACTTGGGGTATTATCATAATGTATTTATATCATTTCGTGACTTGTTGTTTGTGCTCCTTCCATCGAGTGTTCATACAAGTGATATATATATAATACATATGGTACAGATCAGGCTAGCAGTGTATAGCATAATATAATGATATACTAATAATATAAAGCAACTTCTGATATATACATATATATATATATATATATATATATATATATATATATATATATATATATATATATATATATATATATATATATATAACATACAAAGCAGTATAACACAATATAATAATATATTAACAATATAGAGCCACTTCTGATATGTAATGGGTTTATTTCATAGAGTGCTCGATGCAAACAACTTTTTACTCTTGAAGTCAAGTTGTTTTAGAGTAGAGCTGGAAATAAATAGTATAATGTGGATTCGCCACACGAACTAGCTCATGTTTCTGCTCTCTACGGGCCTCATCATCATTCGCCTGATGAGGCCTAGAGAGGGCAGAAACATGAGCTAGTTTGTGTAGCGAGTCCACATTGTACTATATATATATATATATATATATATATATATATATATATATATATATATATATATATATATATATATATTGTCAGTGTTTTAAAAGATTGTTGTATCTATGAAAAGAGTGCTCGACTAAAAATTATTTCATACAATATCTTCGGTGTATAAGGCTTAGAATATCTACAATCAACCAATAACATCGACCTAATCATTAAATGATTTGTAAAACTAAATTTCTGTCCGTAAATATTTAAAAAATTGAACGCCCTCAAAGTGCCTAGTCTATATCTACCATCTTTGTAAAGGATATCAAGTTGACTTGAAAAACGATTCAGTACATTGAGACATTTGGTTGGCCTTCAGAATATCGAAAATGTGAATTAAACAAGCAGCAAACATCGGCAATAAAACTGTTTCGAAAATATTAAACTCGAGAAAAGAAAATGATGATATAATGTTTAAGTCTATTGTCCTTAAGATTTTTACACAGAATTAAAAAAGGCCCCCCCGTTTCAACCCATCGTTGTCACGTATGGTTTGTTATTCATAGCTAAAACTGTCTGAAATCAGTTAGATTCTACTATTTCCTGCTAACGTATCAAAGAAAATACCTATGTTCAAAAGCCCCCAGAACAAATTAACAATAAAATTTGTACATTTACTATCATTACACTTCTAAGATTTAATCGTCTATCGTAGATTTTTATTAGCTAAAATGGAATGAAATCGTTCAGATGTAGCCGAAAAAATTCAATTTGGTAACTCTCATCCCACACTTTTCTTTCTTCCCTTCGTCTCCGTTTTTCAAACAGTTGAAGCTTCTCTTCCTTTTCCCCACACTTTCATTGAAACACCCAACTTGTCGTCTGCCAGTCAGACACATTTTTCTTTTTGCCCCCACTCTTATTAAACTACCTTTCGAACATGACATCATTTTATTTGACGGTAGTGATTACATGCTTCAATTATTGAAATATGATATTGATTGTAGAGTGCATTAGGTGATAAATAGGAATAAAAAGAAAGGTAATCATTCATTCTGAGAGGGCGAAATAAACTATCACACATATGTTTCATGATTGGTTTTTACTAATGATAATCTTATTAATTTTTCAACAAGTATTTCTTTCATCTTAATTTCAGTTGCTTTTTTGTTGCAACTACTCAGATGGCTGTTAGTAAAGAAATCCGATCGGAAACGAAGAATAAGCTTCCGGTAGGGACAGATGTCTGTCATACAATGTTTCGTGCTCAATACACACGCACACGTGCGCATACACACACACACACACACACACAAACACACACACAAACACATATACACACACATACACAAACACATATACACACACACATACACATACACACACACACACACACACATTTGTATATGATAAGCAGCATTTTGTCATAGTGTGTTCTTTTATTTTAATAATGGTAAAAAATGTGACTGGAATGAAGAGGAAGATTGCTTTTAATTTATGGAGATTTTGCTGTGAATTATCGCGACGTTTAATGCAAAATGCAAATGAGAGAGTTCTTTACTGAAAGGATTGTTTCAAAGTTTCTGGGTGGATGGACCAATGAAGTTGCCTTGAACAATGGCAAATGATAGCAGAACCAAATCCTGAATACGTTGTTCAATAAAATTAATGGTGAAAATAACAAATTTGTCTTTTATTTCTATTCAATAAATCGAACTCTTTGCAAAACCCTATGATAACAACAATAAATAACCCTCAGTCACCCAAAGTCACCCTCAATAACCCAATACTGCAATGAGGTTATTGGAAAAAGAATAAGGTACAAATACAGCAATTAAAATTATAGCTCATAACGATAATACTGCAAAAAAAATGATAGCATTTATAATACCATTAATGACAAAGACAATGTATTTAGTATGTATAACGTGACACCTTACTATGAGTTCCTAAAAATCTTCAAAGTGAAAGACAGCATAACCTATAAAAATTGTTTATTGGCTCATGATTAAACTAATCAAAAACTTCCTGATAGTTTTTTAAAAATTGCTGTGTTTCAAATTGAAAAAAGCTCAATTAATCCAAGAAATTCATCAAAGAGATCTTTATGTTTGAAATATATTAACACAGAAAAATAATGGGATAAATTCTATTAAACGTAAGGCAATATATGCTTGGAACAACTTGATAAAAGTTTTTCCAAAAACAGATTCAATGAACATAAGCCAAAGTCGTCTCAAAACAACCATAAAAAAATCATGGAATCTTATTTATGAATGACTATCAAATCAATTTGATTTTATTGTCTGCTCTGTGAATGTCACCTGCACTTACTGGCTTTACTATGAGAATTGAAATGTTGATTCCAACAGTTTGGAAAATATGTATATAATAAAAGATACTGTTTTATGAGAATCCACAAAGGTAGGTACTACTTGTGAGGCAAAAAGCCTAATTTATATCCTCCCCATTAATGAAGAGCAACAACGAGGAAAGATTGTTTACGTCGTGTTAATTGGTGAAATAAATCAGCAGCAGCAGCCGCACCATTATTATTATTATTTCTCTTTTTTTTTTTTTAAAGCCCATTTAGAAGCAAAAAAGAATACCCTCTCCGGAATAAGTTTCTTGTGTTAAACATGAACGAAATAAATAAAAAAAAAGATTTTTGTGTGTATATATGCACATGTGTGTGTGTGCGTGCGAGTGTGTGTGTGTGTGTGTGAGACAGAGAGATAGAGAGAGAGGGAGAGAGAGAAAGAGTGAGATGTATGTATATAAGAGAGAGGATGATGCGGAAGATAATGAATGTGTGTGAGAGATAGAGAGGGGAAAGGTTATGCATGCGTGTGTGGGTGTGTGTGTGTGTGAGAGAGAGAGAGAGATGGTGTAAACACAAAAGAGAAAGATAATGTGTGTATGTGCATGTGTAAGAGAGAGAAAGTTAGATAGTGTGTATGTGAGAGTGATAGAAATTTAGCGTGTATAGGTGCGTAAGAAAGAGAGATGTGTGTGCAAGAAAGAGAAAGTGTGGCTGCGTGTACGTTTTTGTGTGTACGTGTGTGTTCGTATTCAGCTAAAATAGCGTTCAACGAAATCCTAATGAATTTATACAAGCACCTTCCTCTATACTAAGCTCCCTGAGCATGTGAAACACGAAAACTACTTTCTAAATCGCTTGAAAACAAACAGATTAATAGAGCAACGGAAAGAGCAATGTTAGGAATAACACAACGTGATAGAAAAAGATCAAATAGTCTGAGAACAGAACAAAGTGAAATATACTAGGGAAATAATTTTTTTTAAACAAAAAGGAAGATGGGCTAGAAACCTAGCAATAAGTAAAGATGATAGTTGGTGCAAAAGTTCAAAGATTGGTGACCTATAGATGGCAAACGCAGTAGAAGACCAGACATAAGATGGAGATTTGAAATAAAAAGGTTTGTAGCTAAGACGACATTGGTTTAGCACAGTCACAGTCGACATGGAAGGAGTTGGGAAAGGCCTTGTCCAGCAGTGGACAATGGCTGACGATGACAAATACTACGACCATGATGATGATGACGATGACAACGACGATCATGATGATGATGATGCCTCTTTTGTTAACTTCACGAGTCATCTCCATAACATAACGTGATTTTGGCTTTTAAAATCATATCGATTAAAAAATGTAAACTGACAGCAATTAAGAATTATGAAGTGTTGTTGACAGTCATTCATAATTCATATAGAAATTAAAATACATTTATTTGTAGCTGATTTTGTTATCAAAGTCTATAAATGGTACATTTTTAATGCATATTCCCCCATTATGAAAGTATTGAATAGGTTTTTGGACATTTTAGAGTGAAATCAAGGGAAGTTACTCTTTTTCATTTATTCTCAGTTACTTCCCTTAAAAGCGTCTTGCTCTGATCATGATTAACTGATTTGAAAATAGTTTTGTACCAAATATGTTGAAACGGACTATTTTGCTACAATTAAGGGAATAAATTTTTACCGCCAAATCAAAATCAGAATCTGTGACGTCATGCATCTGTATGCTTTTTCTATTTGAGGTGAAAACTGGACGAAATTTTTCCTCTTTTTTATTCCAGCGTTTCAACGGAGAAGATAGAGTCATCGTAATTGCAAGTTTTAAAAAAAAACTCATGGAGAAGAATTGATAAACTGTTCTTGTCCTATTCAAAACAACATTCCCGAAATTCATCTCTGTCAAGGGAGATAACTATTGGAAAATAATTACAAAGTAGCCTCCCTTATTTTTTTCTAACTGCGTAAAAAAATTCCGTTTTGTTCTGGTTGAACATAACCAAAAAAAAAAATGCAGAGCCACATAATATTTTTGATATTTCCAAGTTCAGTGCGATTTCAGGATTATTCAAATATTGGCACCATTTTTACGGCATAGGTAAATGAGTCTCATGAAAATTCATAAGGTTAGTTAACGACTATTCAGCTTACTTAGAACAGACACAGTAACCCTAACAAATTCACGTTTACATGGATATATGTGCACTTTTGGAAATCGTGCAAAATATATTTCTCAAGCTTGCACGTTAATACGGAACTGTAACAAGACAGTCACGATGGTAATAACATTGTTTCTATATATGCTATCATTGTAGCGTAGAACTCCATTGCAGAGGCCTTTGAGCTATTTTTTGTGTGTCGATGGACAGTGCGTAGAAATTGATTGTGATAGGATTAAAGATGGACGATAAATAAGAGACGAAAAAGTGGTTTAGGAAGAAGACATCTTTATTACTGGGTAATGAAAAAGTAAGTGTCATCACACCAAAGGGACGTGATTCTCTCACTAGTATCAATGTTACTTATGTTGTTCGTAGCAGCGGCAACTTAGTTCGTAGTAGTAGTATTACATAATAATTATGTAACAACGGCCTTTTTTATCAGCTTTGTCTTTAAGCTAAGAAATAGGTAGAAAGTGTGGGAGCATGTTTTTTGTTTGAGTTAAGAATTTTTTTTTGTGTATGGTTTAGGAGGATAATATCTCTTATGATCTTTATTAGGTAATTATCCTCGGTATATTAAGGTGAGTATTTTTCTTGTCAGCGATGTTCTGTGTTTCAGGATATATTGTGAACCCGTTGTCGTTTGGTATTATGCTCTCGTAATCGAAGTGTGGAGTCATTTGTATGCATTCCTTTGTTTTGAGATGACGTCAATTTCGTTTTTATGTTTTCTTTATTCAGTGATTGATAAGTAAGATCGAGGTTGTTAAGATTCCTTCATCATTTTACCTTTTTTTGTTACAATTATTTTCACCCACACCGACATTTGGCTTGAGTATGGGTATTTCACGTATTGAGTAAGACTTTTTGTTTGCGATGTAATTTTTTATGGTGATTTATGTTTGTGAAGTTTATGTGTAGGTTCCGGTCCATGGGTTATTCTGCAGATGGTGCTCAACTTCTTAATGGTTTTGTGCGTAAAGTGAAAAGTGTTAAATTCGGGTCCTTATTATTCTTAATGGCTTTTGTGAGAATGGTTTGAATAGTTCGTTCTACCATTCCATTTGATTGATGGTAACTTTGACTTGAATTCAAATATTTGAAGTTCAAAGTCCAATCATTTGGCGAATGTTTTAAAATCATATGATTTAAAATAAGGCCCAACCTCACTAACAACGATTCGGGGAATGCTACGATTGTTAAGGCATCTGTAGCACATTGGTAATCTTAAATTTAATGTAAATCAAAATATCCTGTGGTGTAATCCAGGATAAGAAGAAAAGATTTTACGATATAAATGAAATATGTCTATGACCACTCTTGTCCATGGTATAACAGGGATTCCATGAGGATGTAATGATTCAGTTGGTTGTTGATTATGATGACCAGTGCGTAAAGAACAATTGCTGACCTTTGTCCTTGATTTGAGAATTTTTGCCGGGTCGGTAAACATATTCTTTGGCTCTTGCTTAGCATTTTTTCAATACCTAAAGGGGTGCATTGTAGAACTTGTTCACGCAGAGTCTTGGGTACGATTATTTGTACACCTTTGAGTTCAAGTCCCTGTATGACAGAAATTTCGTCACAGATAGAAATATAATGTTCAAGAGAAGAAGGGGCATTTTCATTGTGGGGCCATTCATTTTTTGTGTATTCAATGAGTATTTGTGAATATTGGGTCGTATGCAATGATTTTACGGTATACATCGAGTTTGGTTTCATTCATTGGAACATTTTTGACAATGGACTGGATGTAAGTTTTTTTAACATATTTCAGGATCATTGTCCAGCAGGTAATCTCCAGATAACGTATCAACAATAATTGATTCACGACCTGGTACATAATTTAGTTCAAAGTCATAACGGTGTAAAACTAACAAGAATCTTAGTATTCTATGCAGAGATTTGGAAATTGCTTTTTCAATTGTTTTAATGGTTCATGACCATTTCCGATGGTAAAATGAATGCTATAGATGAATTCATGAAATCTTTTGCAACCAAACACTGTACTGGGAGCCTCCTTTTCTAGGGGACAATAGTTTTGTTCAGCGGGAGTAGATGCACGGGAAGAAATGTGATTGGTAACCATTTTAGCACTGGTTCCGTGTTTACTTGAGCCAGTTCTTACTTTTGTTTGTAAATTTGGGTAGTAGAATTGTAGAACAAGATTACTAGTAATCACCTGTTGGAGTTTTGTGACTGCTTCGATTAGAGGTCTATCAAATGACCAGACGATGCTATAGTAAAGAGATGATTTGTCATACCTAGAAATCATTGTACGTCTTGTTTGCTTTTGGGTAGTGGTATGTCGATGATTGCTTCAACTCTAATGAATCGGATATAAATCCTTTGTATATGATGAGATGATCTAGATAAGCTACTTGAGATTGAGCAAAAATATATTTGGATATGTTTAATTTTAGACCGTGTTTACGTAACCGTTCAAAAATGAAATTTTATTTTCTCTAAACACTCTCTTAGGGTATTAGACAATATCATGTCGCCAATTATTTGTGGTAGCTCAATTCGGAACACCTCGCTGGTGCTAGGTATTTTGTATAGTTCTCTGGTGAAGCCGCACCATATATTCTTTAATTTAGGTCGGGGAAGCAGATAGTAGTTGTATTTTGGTGGTAATACTTTTATTTTCTGCACTAAAGTCAATTTTAAATTTGATTGCAGACTGGCTGAGGTTCAAGTTTACTGACCATCGTTCGGGATGTCTGTCGTTACTTACTTTGTGGACTTCGTGTGGTTCAGATTTCATTTCTTACCAAGGATCATTGAAATCAATCGTATCTCTGGAAAAGTTTGTTATACTAGATTCACTTTCTGAGGAAATTTGTATTTTATACACCGACCTTTTTTATTTATATAACTCGGAGAGAATGTCCTTTCGTCGCAATAGCTAATTTTTTTATATGCTATACAGAAATCAATATAGTTTTGAATTTTGGCAGACTTTCAGTGATCATCTCCAAATCAGAAGTTTTTTTGAAAGATTTTGAGCCTATTTTTCTGTGTAGACGATTTATGCATCTATTTTTGTATTGTGAATTTCTGCTGCGGCAGCTAAGATTCCAGACTGACGAGTTGTTTCTTCAATAGCTTGCTCTGCTTGTATGGCTCTGTCTATAGTTAGTTCAGGTTCCTTTACTAGACGTTCTCTTGGGCGTAAATCGGAGATGTCATGTATCAAAATGTCTTTAATAACATTATGGGAAATATCTCCAAATTCGAATTGCAGAGCTCTTTAGTAGAGTTCAGTGATGCGGTCGACAAACCTTTGTCCATATGTTTACTGGTATGTTAAAAATCTATGTCCTAAGAAAGTCAAGTGTTTTTTTTTTTGTTGACAGTACGAGTCGAATTTTTAAAACACCTTTTTCTAGACTGTTCCTATCGTCATTTTCGTCAAAGTTAAAAGTCGAGAAAATATCGTGCTTTTGCTCCTATACATGATAAGAGAATCGAAGCCGTAACTTTACCTGATTTAGAATCAGACTCCATTGAATTTTATTTTCTACTTGCACCACACGCCTGCAAGGTTTTCCTGATTGAAAGATTTTTTCCAAATGATCCAGTATTCGTGTGAATTAAGGGATTCTCTTGACTTCTGGTACTATTTTGTAAGTAAATGGACAGTGCATAGATGAGTTACGATTGTATAAAGGATGGACGATGAATAAGAGACGATACAGTTATGTGCTTTTAGGAGAAGATATCTTTATTACCACGTTGCATGGAATTAAATGACGTCACGCTAAGGGGACGTAATTTTCTTTGTGGCGTTAATGCTATTGATATTGTTAGTAACAGTGGCAACTTTATTAGTTTGTAGTAATATGATTATGTAACAGCTATTCGCGTACAGACCCTGCTGACTTGGGACCTGTAAAGACATGGAAAACCCTTCCTGATCTTCCTTCGCAGAGCCATTATATATCATATCAGTCGAGACAGACGGCGATGATGAGGCACCAAGGACTGACAGAAAGATAATCCGTCAGCGATGTAGCTAGAGGAGTAGCACAGGTAGCGGTCGCTCCTCCTGAACAAATTTTACTTTAAAACTTCAGAAATAAGCGAAAGCTACCTAAACCAAGTATCCCATTATCCATGACACACAAAATAGCTCATCTACGAGACTTTTTTTTATCAAATATCTTCTACCAATTACCTTATTAATTTCTTCATCGGGATCAGACACCATTACACGCAGTAAACAATAAAGGGACTGGGGACTTCTGCACCCATCTTAATACATATTTTGTTATTTGTTAAGTAGGAGTAGCTTCCCCTTATTTCTTGACATCACCAACTAAAATACGCCATTGTCTAGTTCTGCAATGAAATATTTTCATTATTCCAACGAAGTGAAGATCAATTCATTTCGCCAGGATATCTGTGCCATTTGCAGTTTCCTCCAATTGGCTAACAGGTTTGGAGGTCTGCACCATCTGCAGTTTCCTCCAATTGGCTAACAAGTCTGCACCATTTGCAATTTCCTCCAATGGGCCAGGCGCCTGCACCATTTGCAGTTTCCTCCAATTGGCTAACAAGTCTGCACCATTTGCAATTTTCTCTAATGGGCCAGAAGGTCTGCATCGCGTGCAGTTTCCTCCAATCAAAATTACTAATGAAAGTCCCCCTTATGCTGGCTACAGCTTCAGTTGTTTCTACTTCAAAAATAGACCCTACCATGCCTTATAGATTGTCTGTTTGAGCTGAAATTAGGCACTGGAGACTTTTGGACCAAAGCACAACCTCAGTATACATCGAACTATGAAGAGCACCCTGACACTGACTACGACTTCAGCCGTGCTTAGAAAACTGATTCTCCACCATTTTAAGAGTGTAGAATCCAAAAACAGTCTACACCCTAAGTACGCGAGAATGTTTAAATGTATAGAGATAATTGAAAAATATTCCCTTAAAATTTATCATTACAGCAAGAAATCAAATTTATGCAAATCAGTTGACTGTTATCATATAAAATAGTGTTTGTTTAATTTACTTAATTGTGTTGTTAATAGAACTTGATCTTCATTGAATGGCTTGCTTACTGATTACGCAAGCTGCGATACTACCACAATGATGCAGACGCGAAGTTCAAGGCGCATAGTTATTTGTTGCATTTTTGTTTTTGCACTTTTTTGTTCAGGGTTTATTTTGCTGTATTTGATGCAAGATATGTTTTCTAGCCAATCAACATTTGCTAGGGCAAGTCATAACTGGAATCTATTTCAACCTTACATAAAGGGTTTTCTATTGGAGAGCAAGTTAGTTTGTTCATTCCACAATATCTCATAACACGTGGTTCCATCTTCACCCACTCGTCAGCGATATTTGACTTGTTACAAAATTTCACCATCGACATCATCTTCAGTCTTTTAATGTCTGTCGTTGGACATACACCTTCTTCAGGATTCGCCACACTTCCCTATCGTCGGCATTGCGGAGCCAATACTTTCTGACTTTGTCTATTTTGTTTCCCCATCTGATACTCTGATGGCCTCGGTTGCACATGTGATCTCTGGGGATCCATGTAGGAAGTCCTACCCCGCGAACTCTTTCACTTTTCGTCATGCTGACTTCAATCTATGGTAAATGTATACAAGCAACAAGTGTTATTTGTTCATTTTAATACCGTTTGGCCTTTTTCTTTTACTTGTCTTCAATAAAACATTATCAGTGGCTGTTGTTCTCTCTGCTTTTTTCTTAGTCAGTGCCAGACCAAAAAGTCAGTGGGCAACTGAAGTAGTGGAATGTGTAGAAAATATTTTTCTCTTAGCGACTGTCATTGATTTATCGTCTTATGTTTATGAAACAGACTTTTAACAAAGAGCGTATAATGGAAGAAGTTATTTGTTTGTTGTATTGGTCTTTCTTTCTTTAATTCTATATCGAGTGCTGCATTAAAATCTGACTGAGGGGCATAAAAATTTCTGCGCGTGGCATTTCTTCTCTTTGGGGTACGGAGAGGCACCGTCTATGACAACTATTATTTAGCTGCAACAATTCGATGGCTGAATGAGTATATTTAAATGTAAGAGCATATACATTTTTCACCTATCTCTCAACAAATAGGTAACACAGGATTGTCTCTACAGAAATCAATGTCTCCAATTCTACTTGACGACATTCCGATAGATTGGTGATAAACAACGTATACATATAATTCAGCATTCAAATATGTGATACTAATATTTATTGTAACATTTACTTATTTTAAAATCATTTTTTTCCCAGAAGACAGGCCTGGTTGGTCACTCAACAAAAATGTCCACGAGAACAACGTCTTCTGGCAGTACACCATTTTCATCTTATCGTTATTTTTCAAGTTTTTTTTTTTATGAAAAAATTCTCTAAAACAACTTATATTTCATTCGATATCTAATTTGCGTTAGAGTGGTGGCGGTTGTCCGTTTAAAAAAAAAGGTATGGGTTCCACAATTTTTTTAAAATCGTGTAAGGGTTCGCCGACAAAATAAGTACAGACCATTGCTCTAGTCAATCAAACGTATTGTTCAACCAATCTGTATTCACTGCACCGAGCTTGTCCAGAATGTTATCATCTTACGCAATTAGGATCTCAGCTAGAAATAGCTCGTCGCACAAAAGACAGCCAGGCCCTTTCAGTCGCAAGCTCCCATATCCGGCTCTCGAAATTCTTTCCCATGTGGATCAACGTTTGTTTCTCATTACGAGTAAGGGGAGATAACAAAGCAGGTTTGATGCAGTTATTTCCCTTATGTTCTCGGTCACCTAAGAAAATCAAATTTTGTCTTCAATGCTTAGGATTTTTTTTTTTTAAATACCTACTTTGGTTACGAGAAAAATGTTTGTATAAAACTTTAATTAGTAATTACACAAAAAATTTTCAAAGGTGATATCAATAATAAGCTTTTCGGCAACTGATTAATAATCATTATTCGTCTCATAACCATTTTATCTTTTATCATTGGGTTTTAAGATATGAATTTAGCGCATGATTTTGCCTATAAACACAAAATTTATCAAAAACGTCTCAGTTTGTTCTAATCTCCATCACTTACTTGGGACACGGAACACTCTAGTAATGATTACTAATAAAATCTAACAATTTATGTTTTCATCGAATGTCAAGGGAGGTAATAATCATAATAAACTTGGAGATTACCTCCCTTGGTAATTCATTTCATTGTAAAAATGAATATTAAAATGAAAATTTAAGATAGTTCATTGGAACAAAAAACCTGAATCCTACCCAATGATTTAATTTAGATTGAATTTCGAACAGAATTCGAAATTTGACCCCTTAAAAGTTGATGAATTATCAAACCATATACTAAGCTTATATGCAAATTATTGTTTGTTTGTTTGAGCTCGAATGGGATGATCTCATTGGTTGATTTACATTCATACTATGACAATAATAGAAATTATATCATGAAAATTCTAAAGACTTCATGTCTGATCATTAAAAAAAAGTCTGAGAGCAGTTTAGACTTGAAAAAAAAATTTTTTTTTAAACTTGAGAATAGGACACTATAATTAATAAAAATAAATCACCTAATAAAATAGCTTTAGGCTCCTTAGTGCCTACCATATATAAATAGTCCCACGATTTTGGACAATTATGTTCTAATATGAACACAAAAATAGGTGATAACCGAACTCTCCCCAGCCAGATATTGAAAAAAATCATTGTACTGAACTTTTTCTTAAATATGCTTATCTTATCAAAAATTTTTTGTATCTTATAGTAAAAAGTCTGCAAAAAAACATAACATTATATACAATCTAAATTGTTTGTTACACCTCAAATTTGATTTGCATTTCAAATTACTCTTACTTTTAATGTTTTAAACTTCAATTTTAAATAATCAGAAAGAAAAGTAAATATCAATGTGCAACAAAATGAAACTTTAACAAAATAATGTAAAATAGAATTAGCATAAATTTTCTAAATCTATTTTTACCAGTAAAATTTTGATAAATATTTCCAGACGATCCTTCATTTTATAGATACTGTCCATAGTTCAGGGAAGGGTCAGTAACACTCAAAAAGGTTTTTTTTGATGATTGAACTCCTTGTGGTTTCTGCTATTTACGTTTAGGCCAATCGATTCTACAGCCTTCTTCAGCTGTACTAACAGAGACAAGGTATAGAAATCCAGGCCTAACAAGGAAAATAAAACACCAAAATCCTACCGCCTTCTTCAGGCGTACTATCCAAACTTAATGCTGGTAAATAGAAATATTTCTCTCCAAGGGTAATGTTTATAATCTATGAATCAGATGTTTTCTTTTTTTTTCCTTGTTACGCTTGGATTTCTATACCTTGTTGATTAGCGGAAATTGAACTCTAGAATTGTCTGACATATACTGACATGGAAAATGCTTGGGATTTTTCTGTCTTTTGATGGCATTCCCAGTCTGTCTATAATAAGAACTCCTCCAATGCTCACACATTTCCCATCTGAAGACCTCTTCATATGTTAAGGGGGCTTCTCAAAACTATAGACAGTCTCCCTTTAATTAATCAGATCAGCTTTTTCATCAAGTGACTTTATTTCCCTCAAGATACGAAGCCCTTTCTACACGGATAAAGAATGATTTCTCCCAGAAAGTGGTGTCTACAACCGATATTTGCCCAATGCCACTCTCTGGAAATCTGTCCATCTTAGTGAAACATAAAAATATACTAATATAGAAATTGTGGTCAAGTTTTTATTTTGTTTTGTAATTGTATTTGTAGCTAATAGCACCTCACTTTTTTGCACCTCAGAATTAGATTATGTGCGAAATGATGATCACAGTGTTAATCGATATTAGTTCGACACCCCCGTGTGAATAACCTCACCTTACATCAGAATCTAATTCTTCTTCACATTTACTATGAATATCCTTGTTATTCCATAATCCACAAAATGAACTTGAAAAACAGTTGACTGTCAACAGATCTACAGCAATACATGATAATGGTCTCAGTTCATTGATAACTATAGACTAATATGTACATGCAGTGCTGGGGTACAAGTCCCGTTCAACAAGGTTGACATAAATATAAGGATATTTCGATTTCATAGTTCATCTCTTGCAGTAGTAGCACCTGCATTTAGTACAAGACCGGGCAAGCTTCACCCCCAAAACTATGAGAACAGCAAAAATTTCAATATGAGTTAAGGGTAAATTTTTCAAGTGTGGACAAAGCTTGGGTGATACTACTGGGAGCCCTGACAATGTCTGTGCCTGGCACAGCTAGTAATCTCTTGTGACCTATTCACCCACAAAAAAAAAAAAAAAAAAATCTTTTCTCTCAAAAATAATGCATCAAATTTTCTTCAACAGGGTAAAGCAAATTATCAGCGGGATACCAGTTTCTCCTTTATATAACTAACGAAGCCTATTCGGTACCCACTGAATTCAACTAGCATTCCTAGGTTTCTAGTCTACAGCACGAAGCTTTTCTATGAACAAACATTTTTTTCTTTCCTTGAGCAAACAGGTTCTACACTAGACAGAGGGACGGAGAGCTACAGTTTGACCCAAGGCAGACATGGCAATCCAGTCATTACGGATCGGTACTATACTAATGCATAGAATAATCCTTGTCGAAAGGACAAAATTATGATAGATGTTTGTTTTTTGCTTTTTCTGAAAGAAATAAATGTTCAACAGCTTTCGGAAAGATAGAGACAGCTTTAATACAGAAATTGTTTTTTTTTCAAAAAGCCACTGCCAACAATAATAATTCCACAGCTTTATTTTTCATTTCTTTATTACATATTTTAACCAAACCAGAGGATAATTTCTTGCAAATACATATTTTTATATATCAGGACAGTTGGGAGAAAAAAAAAAGTTATAGTTGGTTAAAATAACATGAAAGAAAATTTAAGTTTTTTTGTTTTTTTTTAAGGAGGGGTGCATTTTTTAAAATTTTTTATCAGATTTTTCTGCAATGGTAATGAAAAAATCTTCTCAATGCATTTCCACAAAATTCTTTCGAGATGTACTTAAAAATTCCTGATGAATTTACCAATTTAATGCTAACAATTCTATTCTTCTTCATCCATCTCAGTTCCTAGAAGCCTTCCACAATAAATGTATTTTAAACATTTGAACATGATGTGTACACAGGACAATTTCTCTTATTACAAATATATGTACACATGAATGCAATTGTAAGGAAGGATTTACATTATATATATATACATATATATATATACATGGTCAGTGTTTGGATAAGATTAATCTGACAAGATGATATAAGTAATGACAAAATGGAGAGAAACTTTGTAAAAATGAACGATTATTTTATCAACATAAAGCCTATCTTAGTGGAACAAGTAGATGAAATGAATTGTTCATTTTTACAAACAAGTTTCTTTCCATATCATTACTGATATCATCTTGTCAGATAAATCTTATCCAAACACTGATCATAAATATATATATATATATATATATATATATCATACACACATACACAAACATGCATAGGTGTGTATGAGGTGCAGTAGTATACATACATATGTACTTAAAAATGCAAGAAATAAAAGTTTAAAAGCAAAAATAACAAATAAGAATAATTATCTAGAAAATAAATAATTTAACGATTGGAATTTTTTTTTTTTTCAGCTGATGAGTGAATATTTTGGGAACTAGATATAATTGTTCCGTGGCACTTTAAGTCGATTACATTTTGTGAATTTTTAAAATTCACCATGGGTGAAATGTTACTTTTTTTTTTTTTTAATTTTTTCGTTCAGTTCTTAAATTAAAAGATAAAGTAAATGTTTATTTGACAGCAACAACAGAGAAAAAAAAATTAATAATTGGCATTTGAAAATTTAATTCATGCCAGTCTCTTAATTCAATTGTAAACTTTGTTGAGACAATATTCGGGAGATAGGCAAGTCAATATTTTTTTTTTGCTGCTGGTCATTTTTTTTCGTTAATTGGACAATTTGACTGTTTTGTTTTTGTTTGTTTTTTTTCTTCTTTTTCTGTCTACAGTCACTAAAATCAGCAGGTTAAAAACAGCAGCAGCAAGAGGGGGGAGGAGGAAGAAGAAGAAGAAGAAGAGGAGAAAGAAGAACAGTGGGGGGTAGCAAAAAAAAAGAAAAAAGACTCTCGGAAAATTAAAACAAATAAATCAAGATGGAATCGGATAAGAATAATAAAAATCAAAATATCTTCCATGATCATAGTAAATATTTGGGGTGAAATAATTAAGAAGGTGTAACATATAATTGTGATGGTTGGGACAAGAGTAAGAAAAAAAAATAAGGAGACAGGGGAGGGTCTCAGAAGTTCAGACATAAAACATGTCCATTATTCCACACATTTTTGAGGCTATTTTCATATTCTTTTCTTTAAACAACATTTCGGCTGACATATTCTTTGGTCTTCCTCAGGTGTTCATTTCATCTAGGGGTTTTACAAATACCACATCATTTTTTTTTCCTTTCCTTCTTTTTCATTTCCTTTACTAGAATGCCAGTCTATCAGAATCACAGGACTGAGAGTTAAAGTCTCATTTTAGTAGTGTTAATATGAGCACAAAATTGATTGGAAGAGTTTCAGCTATTTTTAAAAAGGAATTTTTCTTTCATCAATCTTGATGTGGAAAGTCTATCAAATTCTCAGTACCAGGGTCAAAGTTTTTCAAATGGCCTTATAATGGACCCTGATGGTGGGGGCCTTTACAGCTAGAATTAGTTATCCTGAGTACTGGTTTTTATAAGTCAATTCTTTGCTTTTAAATTCATATGTACAGCTTCTTTCCACTCATGAACTTTCCATGTTTCTTTAAAAGATGAAGAACACTGTTTAAAAAATGTGTAGAATAAATGATAGAAATGTATTTTCATTTTCCTTCTATAAAGACAGATATAATCAGGAACACGGTGAAATCATTTTGATTTATAAATAGTTTGCATTTTGGGAACCCCAAATAAAGGATTATTTCCCTCTCACCCACTTTTTTTTTTCTTTTTTTTTTTAATGGAAACTTAAAAGAAAAAAAATAATTGTCAAAAGTTGGTTACCCCATCTTTTTTAGAGTAATGAATTTCCCCTTAATGCAAATTTACACTTGGTTTTTTTGTTGTTTTTTTTTTCGTATACAGGACAGATCATTTAAACTTTGGATGGGATGAAAAAAACATATCCGAAACACAATACACATTTCATGATTCACAAACAGTCCCTAACACTCGATAAAATTTCTTTGTATCAATCAATTCGGCTTTGCTCAGCCATTGTATAAATCATCTTTCTCATGGGCATCTGCAGCCACTTTCCCAGGGGTGGAGGGTATATTTCGGGGATCAAAAGGAGATATATCAATGGCAACCCTGTTATCAGGGAAGAATAATACCATCTTTTTATAGGGTACATTAAGTTGGGGTTACATGAAACAATTGTACTAAAGCATTATCCTTTATTGACTATGAGGTTCCAAAATTCAAACCTCCTCATCCTATGTGAGAAGGCCTGATCCATTCGCCCCAGCAGACGCCCATGATCTCTAGGGAGTTAACAATTCAATTTGATATTTTTGACACAATGAAGTTTCATCATTAAATAATAGAAAAAAAATTTTACTATTGTCTTTATTCAAAACAAGGTAGGGAAAAACAAAAATTTTCAGCATGAAATTGACACCCGAGAAAAGAAGAGCCTTAAACTTGTAAAAAAAATAAATTTGTCACCATTTGTCATTATTAAAAGAAAAATTTCTGCAGCTAAAAACTATGGAACTGGAGATTTTGCAAAAAAAATTGACAGTGTGGAAAGTTGTTTGTATGGAAAAAAAAAATTTTAATTTAAAAAAAAAAAAAAAAATGGTGCTAACATTTGCAATAATAAACTTTTCCAAATTTCTATGACATAACATCTCGATTAAAAAAAAATTCACAAAAACAACTAACATATATCTTGATTTTAATAAAATGTTTGTTATTTATGAGAAGACAAATTTTTAAAGAATTTTCCATTCAAAATTTTGGAGAATAATTTTTCTTTTTTTTTTAATGATGATGAACCCTCCACCCACCCACCTCCGACTTAATTTGATAATTTTTTTTATTTAGACATAGATACTTTCATCAATATTTTTTCTAGCATGTTCAACAGATAAATCCTATGAGAAATTCGATACTTTAACTATTTTGAGAAAAAACTCTCTGGAACTGCTCAAATGGAACTCTTATTTTCGGATTAAAAAATAGGAAAATTAAGAAAAATATCCCACTTCTAGGCAACTTTTTAATCTTATTAGATTAATTATGATTCAGGCTTTTGATCAGAGGAAAAATATTTTTTCACCTGATATTTTTTTTTTAAAGTTTTTTTATCAATCATTTCAATTAATTCAATATATTCTTAATATATTTTTCATTCTTCCTCTATCATATATGACTGAAATCTATTTCAAAATGATATATTAAAGCTAGATAATTAAATATAGAGATATAAAGAAAAAAAATATTTACCAGGCATATTTTTTTTTTTAATATTTTTTTCATTTTACCTCCTCATTATATTTTTTTCCTCAACGGTAGTTCTATTGATTCGGGGGTAATCAATCCAAAATTAAACTTGCCCGAACATCGTTCCTCTGAATGTTGACAGGCCAAATTTTTATTAAACTGAATTCCTATTTTCCTTACAACACATTTGCTTGAAAAACAAAGGAAGACAATTAGAATTACTGAACAGGCCTTACTTTCATATTTAATAATTTATAAAGACACCAGTTCATTTCTTCCCCCCCCCCCGAAAAAAAAAGATTGGAGTTATATATTTAATATTTATGATTTATGGGACAAAAAAAAAAGATCTACAGTAGTTATGAACTGGACCACTTTTAATACACGGTGTCTTGGTAGTGTAACTATTCCAGAGTTGCATAATCAAATTTGCAAACACAATAATTTCTTCTTTTCTGTGATCATCATCATTAAATAAGAATATGGCAATCTTTTGTTTTATACCAGTAAAATGGAGGAAAAAAGGAGTCTACGTGTAAATATAAAATGTTTCAATTGAAACAACAACGATTATTTCACTTACATATGATATTGTTCAACAAAGCAAACAATGATTTTTTTGCTGACGGTCCACTCTCGGGCCTAAACGGGGTGCAGCAGTCAATACTATCAATCATAAAACCCCACTATAGAAATACCATGTGATAAAGTTGAAGTGTCCTGATTGATTAAGTGTTAAAAATGTATCTTTCATTTTTTTTATAGAATCAAGTATGACATTTTTTGCACAGTTTAGTCAAGCGATGATGAAATAATTTGTTTTTCCTATCATCTTTACCTAACAAATGATTTCTTTTCGGAATATTTTTTTTTTAACAGAGGAAGTTAAATTTTTATTTAGCTGTCATCAAATATGCCAGATGATTAATTTTTTGCCAATTTAGATAAGTATTGACTTTATAATCATTCTATTCTGCATTATTATTAATGAAATTTTTTTTCTCTTATATTGAGACAGAATTTCTACTAAGAAACAAATAAAAAAACTTGAAAATTTTTTTTTTTCAATTTAATTGCATTTTTAAAACAGGAGGTCAATTTCCAAGTGAAAATTTTTGTTTGTACCAGACATAAAGGCTCAAAGAACCAAATAAGTTTTCTTTCACATTTAAAAAAAATTAACATTGGAACAAAATTTCGTTTTTGTTGTGAATGAATTTCCAGAGTAGCAATTATCAACCAGTTATTGCCTGTCCACCATGAAGACAAAAAAAAGCCACCCTGATTTGAACAAAAAGACAAAAAATGGACTCGACTAATCTGATAACAATTTGGTATTGCAATGATTGAAATACATTCTAGAAGAAAAGTCAGCATAGAAAATTAGAAAGAGATCTGAAATAAAAGAAATGCACACACACACACACATATACACACACACAGATGTGCACATAAGAATGCATACATACACACGCAAGAATGCCCTCAAACACAATGCACACGTACACATAAGAATGCAAGCACACACGGAAATGTATGTATTTACACACATGAAAAACGCATGCCTACACATACACACATGCATGCATGCACGCACGCTTACACACACACACATACATACACTGAATCCTTGGAGGAAAAGAAGAAGAAAAAAAAAAGAAAAAAAGAACTGTCTACTGCCCTAAAACCATAAACTAGGATATATTACCTTTTGAAAATGCAAACTCCCTTTTATAGAAGTAATAAGGTAAATTATTAGGGTCCACAGTCCAGATAAATGCAACAAATCTTACAAAAAATTAAAATAAAAGTGATAAAAAAATAAAATATTAAATCCCTACTGTGAGATGAACATCTACTTTTTTTATAAATACATTCTCCCCATTCAAATTCAAACCAAGAATATCAATCATGATCAAACCATTAAGGAAACATTTCATGTCTGCCTCAAAAACAAAACACAGGAAATTACTATCATTAATTCTTTGCTACTATTTTCCTTCATTCCAGTTCTTGAAGCTTTATCATCAAAACTAAACTCACACCAGACTCTCTTCGGGCAGTGAATAAATGAATCTACAGCACCGATCGGAATAGAGAATAAGTTCACAGTGAGACCCAAACTCACAACCAGCAGGCTAATTATTTACAATGCTTCATCTAATAGATTAGATATAACAAATTTTAATTTTTGGAAAGTAACAGTTTCAAAGAGATACGACATAATACTAACTTATATTTTCAGGTCTTAAATCCCCTTGAAAGACTCATGGAATACTATCTTCCCACCGTCATCTGATCTTGGACAGAACTAAGCTAACCTTAGTGAATATCTATTCTAAGATCTCGAAAGTTGCTCCACATTCAAATAATTGCAATTACTATTAAAAATCTAATCTTGATAGTGACAAGTACTAAAGTAATACATTTTGATATCAAGCAGTTATAGATTGAAATAAATCACCGTGAAGACAAAAAACTGGGTCTTTCATCTTCATATCCGATTTAATTTCTCTTTTCTATTAAATAATAGATTAACCATAACATTGAATTCGGATCAGGCAAAATAAAACGATCCAAGTGATATTAACCCATTTATACCTAGTCAGATTTTTCAATTGATTTTGGTATAATTTTTTTCAACATTTTTAATTTCTCAGCATCGTACAATAAATGCAATATTCCCTCCCTACTGATTAACCGATTTATACCTAAAGCCAGATTATTCAACCGATATTGGTATAATTAGAAATATAGGGTGCATGAAAGTATATTAGCATGGTAATGCTAATTTATTAGTAAAAAAAAAAAAAGCTGAAAGTATTTCTATCAACTTGTTCATAGGTAATTTGATAGACTTTCTCCTTTATCAACTTGTTCATAGGTAATTTAATAGACTTTCTCCTTTAGTACATCTTCTATGACCATTTTCAAGGTGAACTATACAGGTAACTTGAATTATGTTGAACCACCACTAATGAAGTAAGTATATGTTATACTTATATTCGTTAGCAACAATAGAATGTAATGTCAGAGCACCTGGCTCTGTCCCAGCTAAGAAATTGGTTTGTAACCTATTTCACAGGGGTCAAGTTCAGGGGTCAGATTTCAGCATGAGAGAGGGACACATATCTAGAGCTTAAAAAGGGAATAAAAAAGAGAGTCAAGGAGTTATCTGACACTTGGTTATAGGGTAAGATTGTAAACAGGCTTATATGAAAATGCATGGAGACCTGGCTATGTGCTGGGGGGGCGGGGAGAGATAAATGTCATTTCCTTCAATGTTTTTTTTTTGGTCTACTTTATTTTTCTCTTCACTCATATTCAAAATAGGCATTTTCAAATCCTTAACCACTTTCATTATAGTAACTGTAGGGAAAAAATTATGAAAGAAAAAAAAAAAAAAATCCGTCAATTAAAATCCAAGTCTTTTCTAAAAGAGGTCTCCAATCCGTTTGAATAAATCCTCTGTAACTAAAATTTAAAAAAATAATTATAAGATGTGTGTATGTGTATGTGTATGTGTATATATATATATATATATATATATACACACATATATATACATATGTATATATACATATACATATATATATATATACATACATATACATACATATATATACATATACATACATACACATACATATATATACACATACATACACATACATATACATACACATACATACATATACATATATATATACATATACATATATATACATATACATATACATACATATACATATACATACATATACATATACATATATATACACATATATATATATATATATATATATATATATATACATATACATATATACATATACATACACATGAATATAAAGCTGTATTTTTTTTTTAAAACTGTTCATCTTGTAGACTGACATTTTCAGTAAACATATAAAATCTCATGGAAGATATAATCACTTTCCTAGCTTACACTGGGTCCTCTGTCCCAAAAGGCCCAGCCACATCACTTGCTTCGAGTGGGGGTGATGTACTCCAACAGCGACTACCCAAACACTACACCAGGAAAACGCCTTTTCCTGCTGTGTCATCGGTCCCAAAAGGCCCAGTCGCATCACTTGTTTTGGGGTGGGAGTGATGTGCTCCGACAGCGACCACCCAAACAAAACCCGAACCCAAAATACTGAAAGATACGTAGCTTCTTTTTCAATAAAATGTTGGCTTTTTCGATTCAGGTCATCTTTTCTATGGCAACTAATTACCACACAATTGGAAATGAATAGAAGTAACGCCCCAAATGGAAAGTTGTGTAAAAACAGAGAAAAAAAATCAAGATGATGGTGAAAATTAGTCAAACCAAATTCTGTTTTAAATAACATATCTACACCCCATGCAATAATAATAATAAAAACTGAATCTGTTTGAAAGAAAAGATATTATAAAAACTGAAACTAGAGGGTATTTATAGAAACTCTAATTTGAAATGAACACTCGTTATTACATGGTGAATCTACCTGCTACAAAAATTGAACCTGCAACTAATATCGACAAGAATTGCGTTATATTATACAGAAACTCTTAATTGAAATAGATACCCATTAGTACACGGTTTACATACCATTTGACCTAGACATTGTAAATAGAATAAACAATTCAAGAAAATAGGACTGTTGTAGGAATTAAACATTCAAACATTAAACACATGAGGAAACTTTTTCAAAGAAGTGTCATTTCAGTCATTTGATGTAATTTTATGTGATTTTCTTCAGGTTTTATATATACATATACATATATATACATTGATGAAAGTCACAATTGGAAGGTGATGGGAAAAGCTAGACAGAAAGCGAATGTTACAAATCAGGATTTTTTTTATCAAAAAAAAAAAAAAAAAAAAAAATGTAAAAGCTCAGCAAGAAGGAAGTCACGAACGTAAAACGTTGCCTGAAATTCTACGATGAGTCATAGTTGTTTTACAAATTATCTGCATGAATATCATCATCTCTGCTCTTGGTATCATATTTCAGTTAATGCATTCTCCAACTTTAGTTCATTAAAGTAGTTTTTTTTGTAATCTGAGTCTTTCTCTATCTCTCTCTGTTTCAGATTCAACCCAAAATGTTTAAAAACAAGTTTGAATAAACCAAAGAAAGGCTGTGTCATAACTAAACAAGCGAAGAAAGAGATTAAAGCAGAAAATATGGAAAGTTCATTCAGGTTGCGAGTCTAGAGAATTTTAAATCCAAAAGCCAATCAAATGATAGAAAGCTAAAAAGGAATTATTTTTCTGGTCACTTATTAGAAACAGGGGCCTATCAGATATGGGGGAGTGCAGGGGGGGTGTTGTACCCTACCAATGTATCTTCAGTTGGTGAATTTCTTCCACAGTTACAAAATCAGCCATTTTTTATTTGTTTCGGGAGTTTTTGTATAGAATTATTCTACTTGATGAATAGGCTGTCAAAATGAGAGTGCGCAAAGATTAATTCCTAAAACTGTCTTTCCTCATTCACATTGTCTGTTACGAATAGTATATATATATATATATATATATATATATATATATATATATATATATGTGTGTGTGTGAGCATATCGAAGACACAGAGACAGGAGTAAGTGTAAAAATGATTTTATTTCATTTTTATATATTCCTACTAGTTTTGACCAGAAGATGAGTATATGAGTGTGCATATATATATATATATATATATATATATATATATATATATATATGTATGTGTGTGTGTGTGTGTTGATGAAACTGACAATATTTAAGATGAAGAGAAAAACTTGAGAGAAACCAGGTGTTACATCTCAAAATTTCAAATCAAACTTTACTCTCACCTACACAGATACAAACACCTCCCTTCCTGCTCATACTAAACAACCGAACAAAACAGAAATATCTCCATTTCTTTCCTTGACCTCAAACATGTAAGCAACAAAATTTTCTCTTAACCGCTGCAAGTTTTTCTCTATAAAAAAGATGGTTGGCACCTGCCAAAATGCATTGAAAGATGCCCAAGGAATAATGAAAAATTTGGAGAAGTAACAGCTATTTTCTCTTAACTTTTTCTCTTCACCTTACAATTGTCACTTCTGTCGGGTCACTTCACATCCACGATAAAAACATATGTATATATATATATGATTATAACTGATTTTGTACCTTCACTTGGCCTGCACCCACCCTAATAAAAATAATTGGGTATATGCCTGAATCAAAACTTTATATATTTACTTATCAACAAAATCAACATGTTTGAAGATGAAAGCCTATAATTAAAAGTAAAGACTATATTTTAATAGTCATACATTTCAATAATAATTCTAGGGACAAACAATATACTATCTTAAATTCAAACCAGTATGAAGAGATGTAGATACAATTGAAACAAACTTTTCATTTACTAACATGGTTGATAAATTCAAATATACATATATAATAACCAAGTTAATTTCAAGCTATAATCTAAAATCAAATGGCAATGGGCTGGTCACGTTGCAAGAATGGCAGACAACCAATGGACATCAAGCCTTACAACATGGATCCCCAGAGATCACATGCGTAACTGAGGCTGGCAGAATAGAAAATGGAGAGACGAACTATACAAGTTCGGAAAGTATTGGCTCCGCAACGCCCATGATAGAGAGATCTGGCAAATCCTGGGGAAGGCGCATATCCAACAATAGACAATAAAAGACTGATGATGATGATGATTATATCAATCTCTCTACACATGATTTTCCTTTAACCCGAACATCCAATGCAAGTAAATAGTTTTAAATACTTACAACTACCTAAAAAATCTATCTTGAAATCATTTCTACAATGTATATTTCGACCCCAATCTCAGTCTGAATTTCATGGTTTCAGCTCACTGTTTAGACATAGTTTTTGTATCTGGTCTAAATGGCAACCCCATTTTATAGGCTATCTTAGATACCTAGAGTACTGTCTTATCCCCCTTAATATATGCTAATTAATAATATTAATTTCAATCTATCCTTCTCTATGATGTCAGCATTCACTTATCTATTCAAGTGCTATCTTGAGTGTATAAATGTTAATACTATATAAGGAGAAATAATCTTCTTCAAAATATCCAAAATATTGCAAAACTACAAAATAATAAAATTTATAGTGAAATTCATCTAATATCCATAATTGAGATGGTACACTGGGGGTAATGAATGCGACCAGATACAAACAGGGACCAATATAGCATGAACTTATATTACAAATTTAACTTTCCACTAAAAAACTATTTAGAGAGAGAATTTTTTTTTTTTCAAATATTGTTTTTCTAGACTTAATAAGGAGTAAATGTCTAAATTTTCAGCCCTCTGGATCCATGCGTGCATACATACATGATCAGCGAGATAGACCAACTTGAAAACTGAAGAAATCTATGTTGACTACATGTTGAGCATCACAGTGCCTAGTAGGTAAAGGGTCATCAAGTTGGTCAATGAAGCAACACAACTTGTTTCAGGGTGGCTATGGATCAAGAGGGGAGAGGCATGGATGTATTACTGTTATTTGGACACAAGCCGGGGCTTGATCAAAGCCCACAGAGTAACTTGTATGAGGGTGGCTGATTGTTGAAAGACCTAAAATGCTGAATGACTTCGAGGAAACAACACTGATGTGTCCAGGTGCATTGTAAGATATTGAATAAGGGAAAAAATTGTCGATGAACAATCAACCTGAAGAAAGATTTTATAGGGGAAAAAAACCTACTTACCATTCATTTTTATTCTAAATAACAAGTAAGATACTATGCTTTGAATATAAATAAATAGAATATAAGTTACTTTCTATTTTCAATAGACATCTCAGTATAGTTCCTCAGTAAATGAGTGCTTATCGATCAAATAATCAAACAAACCATGGTTGACAGGAGGGGATATTATCCAAGCTCTATCTTGGAAACTCACCCAACACAGGCATTGGAATAGTGTCAAGTAAGAAGATCAAGCGAGTCTGGAGGCAGTGGTAAAGTATTGAACCTCTGCCTCTAGACTTGCTTGATTTCCTAATTCAATACTATCCCAATGCCTGTGCTGGGTAAGGCAGTGAGGTAAAGCTCTGAATATTTTCCGTTCAAGCCAAATCTGGCAACTTTGAATAAAACCAGGTATAAACAAGTAATCCCAGAAAAATTTTGAATAAACATCTTTTGATTTAATCAGGACCTTATTTTGCATGTATCCAAATAAAATACTTCAGCCCATGTAAAAACCTCAACTAATAGATATTCTTTAAAATCAACCATTTTTCTAATTTACATTTGTGTATTTTCTCTCTCGAAGAATTAAATGTATATAAAAAAAAAAACAATAAGATGACATATACGTATAATGAAAAAGCAAGAGGGTATCTAACTTCATTTTTGTGCTCTTATTAAGTAAAGCTTTATCATTAACAATTATATATTATTTATTATAATCACTTGCAATGACATTACTTCAGTTTGGACAAAGAACAAAATTAAGAAGAGAGAAAAATTATTTTTATACCAAAATCTTTTCTCATTAATACTGAAATAGTATTTCTTGAAATTAGTTTCATCACAGTATATAACAAAGAGTGGGATTTTCCTCAACATCAGTTGAAACCAAATATATATGACTATCTAGAAACCAGTTAATATCACTCCAAAATGTACTACAAAAAAAAAAGCTTTATATATAAAAGATTCACATTCATTTTAGAGCCAGATCCAGATCATACTATAAGAAATTCATAGTTTTAAAATTTATCACTTCTACACTTTCTAATCGGTAAGAAACAAAAGGATAATTTACAATACAGTGTGTCCGTTAATCCTTATCTATCTTTGTTTAAACAATATAGACTCCAAAAAGATTTTGAAAAAAAAAAAATGTTCATGTTTACTATATCAGAATTAAACAAGTAAATCAATTCCTTTTCTATTAAATTCTCTGAATAAATCACACAAGGGTGGGGAACACAATGGCCCAAACACCAATAATGAGAAGGGGGAGAGTTTTTAATTAATGATAGTAACAGTATTATTATTAAAAATTTAAATGAAGTAAAATAACAACAAAAAAAAATGCATTACTATTTTCTACCTGAGTGAATAGAAACAGCTCAAAATCCTTCAAAAATATGAATAACTTCATAACAGAAATTTTCCAAACACTAGTCAGTACAAGATATGATACACTGTCATTATTCCTAGCCTGAAATATTTTTACCTAAATTATTAATACCTTTTTTTTCAAATTTCAATTATCACTACCAGATAGATATACCAGATAGATATACAAGATATCTTCGCCATCCAATGTATCCAAAAAACAAATATGGTTATTAGCTTAGAAGTCAAGTAAATACTTTCATGACAAAAATCTTGTCAGAAATCAACTAATCGATATCTGGTAATTATGAGATAATCGTCTTCAATTTACAATCCGTACAATTAGTTGATATGTGTAATTTAGTGTCTTAATAACATCAACTATGCCTTACAGCAGGAAGAAGATCATTTGATTACTAAAGATGAAACCCAATTTCATCATAAACAATAATAAAGTCATAATCAAGTTTAGATAGAAAAGTATGATGTTCATATAACACTTACTTTTCAGTCTGTCCAATGTGTTAAAGAAATTGTGGTGAACTTATAAGCTGATACATTGTAAATAGATTTCTAGTATATCAATTCTTTTTCAATCAAGTATTACCTCACAATTACAAGAGATACATTAGCTGATGTTTATCATAACATTTATTATAAAAGTGTTCAAGTAACTTTCAAGTAATTCCCATTGCTTCAATTAAAGTGTTGATACATTTTTGTGAGAATATCCTGTAGATGGGGACAAGCCAAATAAGCATGTAAAAAGTGTCAGTCAGTTGAGAGACAATCCCCAGAGGAGTGTTGAGGTCGGTAACAAAGTCCCAGTTTCTATTGCATGCGTCAGCTTAGTGATCTCAATCTAAAAGTCCCCAGTCTGGTCAAAATTGGAACTTTATATCGACAAGTTTTTATGACCGCCCCTTTGGCAGGATGCAAGTCCACTAAAGAGATAGCTCTACCCTAATCACACAGCGTAGAGAATGTACTCAATTAGATCCTGAGTGCACAGGGAAATTTGTCCAAATGAAGAGTTTTCTACACTTGGTTCATACAGGGAATCAGATTCGGAGGACAACCCAATATGCTAATATATAAATTAATAGTGTCAAGACAATTACTTGGTCAGTGCAAAACTCAACAAGGCCACAAAATGAACATAAATAAATATCAAGCATTTCCTTGAAGTAAAGTCGGGAAAAGGACAATGAATTATGATAATATCCCTCAAATGTATACTAGTCGGTCTCAGCAATTTACACTACCTTTTATAAAATATAAGCATTTGTCATCAAAAATAAGAGAAGAGAAAAAGGTGAGAGAAAATTAAAGAATAATGAAGCATAATAATGTATTATGAAAGCCAAAGTTCAAACCTTTTTTTCCTCCACAAATTTAAATTGTTTAAATAAAATCCAAATTTTCAAAAACAAAAAGTTAATATGCTTCTTTGTTGATTCATTTCATACAGAAAAATCCTCACACAACAGCGGCAGGGCAAAGAGAGCACCCAGGCGTAGTATATCCTATGGGAAAGAATAAACATTACCTAACAGGCATTATAGGCGGGAGAAACCTTTTAGCCCTCAACACCTTTGTCCAGGGTTAAGTGCCTCCTCTCACACATCCCTTGCTATTCTTCTGTCACACAAACACAGAAACACATACATACATATATACAAGTATATAGACATTGTGTGTGTGAGCATGTATGTGTGTGTGTGTGTGTATGTGAGCGTGTGTAAGGAAGCTTGCATTCTTTGCAAAATAATTATTCATACATATCAACACAGGTACACGATTTTCACACACTTACATTTACGCACGTATACTTCCATCCAGGTATGCAAGATTTGGCCAGAATCCGAGCTTCATGCAAGTGTCAGGTATAGGTAAGTCTCCAGGATAAAGCTCGGATAATTCCCCCCCTTCTGTCCAAATCTGGCAACCCCTGCTTCCATCCATGATATACCAAAAGACTGTCTATCATACATAAAATGGATCTCAAAGTAACATGTCAAAAAAAAGGAGTAAGTGAAGCATATTTGAGTACTGAAGTATTTATCACAATGAATATTTCAAAATGTCTAGGCCTTTTGTCTCAATCTCATGACAAAAAAAAAAAAAACTTGAGCAATGTTTGTACATAATATCTATGATCCACCACAGCAGAAGAGGAGGTCGTCACCTATCATGGTTACTTGTCCACACTGTTTGCATGCCTTGTATTACATCTTCAACTCCTTTCAAAGCTTTCATATTGTTTTCATAAAAAACTATATCAGCATTGACTAACCTGAGGATGAAAAAAAATATATAGATATATAGATATAAGAATCTTACAAATCTAATAAAAAAAACAAATTCAATAGATATTATAAGTTACCAGCTTTTGTTCGGACAATCTGAACTCATCTTTGATGTAGGCACAATGTTTCAGCAAATTCATTCCACGGTCCTCTCAAAATGTTAAACGTAATATCCGTAACATGGGAAGAAGAGCACAGATTTTCCAAACTAAAGTTGATAGGTTAATAACTGTTCACAAAATTTATAGACAATACTATAAGTTGTTTTTTTTGTATCTTTTTTTACTCCAAAACTATATTTAGTCACAAAGGTACATGAATAAGTCCGTAGCCTAATAAAGAAAAAAAGCATATATTTATTTTTCAACATATCCTTCCGTGCTAATTCATTCTACTCAACACTTCTCCAGTAATCACATAGAACAAACATTATACAGTGAAAATTTTAGATCGAAATGCAGTCATGATACAGACTTACTGATCTACCCAAATACTTGGATAAAAACTCATTGAATTTGGAATTCATTACTGCTAGACTTGTGGCAGTGTCATTAAAGCTTTCCTAAATTCATTCCAGTGGTGTAGCAAGGGTTCTCAGCACATGGGGGCAGTTGCATCATTACCTAGGGAAGGGCATAATTATTAATTTATAAACATTATAGGCCGGAAGAAATTTTGTGCCCATTCACACCAGTAATTGGGGTCGAACTGACCCCTCTCACTACACCTATGATTCATTCTGCTTCAGCTTTTACTTTTAAAAATATTTACCCAATTCGAAAAATGTTATATCTAGGCAATGAGAAAAATTCAAGTTAGTCTGAGTGAATTGAAATTATTAAAAGAAAATTTTTTTAAAAATTCAACTTACCCATTTTGGGGGCCACCATCATTAGTAACATTTAGAGTCAGTAGTTGCTGTCTTAGAAAATTGACAAAGCTTTTGTGGATTCTTTGAAATATCACCTACAAAGGAAATTAACAAAGAAAGTATAAATGAATAAAATTCACAATATCAAAACACAACAAAATGTGTAATATAAAATGCATATAATAAAATTAAAAGTAAATAAGAGTTAAAATACTTGAAATTAATATATGAAATACAAGATAGAGAAACAGAAATATGCAAAGTCATTTTTATTCATATGTTTCAGTTCACCACCTCACCAAATAGAATGTTAGCAAACCCTGGTGACCTTTGAGATCAGGATAGCTAGATTAGGCTACAAATGGAAATAATCCCACTCTGTCTTCAAAACTTACAGGCATTGAAATTAGAAATCAAGTGGGTCTGGAAGCATAGGTTCAATACTAGCCATAGGAGACAGATATCAAACTTTAGCCTCCAGGTTCACTTGATTTCCAAAATGAGTGCTATTCCAATGGCCGTGTTGGGTATGTCTGTAATGAAGCGCAGATTATCTCCCCTTGTATCCCAGTTTGAAACATTATTTCTATATTTCTGAACAACAGTTATATATCCTACTATTTTATCAACAGCCAGACATTCTTATCAGCCATTAGACTTCCTGTGCTTTTTTTTATTTTGGGTAATAGAGGTTAATTCCTTGTATCCAAGGTTGTATTTCAGATGCTTTTCAAATATGTTGTATTTGTTTAAGACTTACTAATACTACTCTGAGCAGCCACATTTCCGTACACAGAAATTTAGAGTTTGTCACTTGCTCTTGATACCAACTTAGAGAATATGTTAGAGGTTGTAAGTGGCCAACTTGGAAATCTCATATTATTAAATAACATAATGCATATTATTATTTATTGGGAAATAGAGACTGATCTTAATGTTAATGTGTTAACATGTAAATAAAAAGTAAGTAACAATAATACAGAACATTATTTTTACTAAATTTGACTAGTTTTCACCTTCACCATAATTATAGTTATTTTTATACAACTTTCACACTGGACAATCATTTCTATGGCAACAAATAACATGGCAATCTGAGATAAATACTTCATCTAATTATTATGATAAAGATTGCTTTAACACAGAACATGTTATTATAAATGGAGAGAGAAATTTAATCTGATCTCACAAATACAAAATATAAATTAAGGTATGAAAATTCAGTAAAATATTTTTGGATCACAGATTTCAGTAAAATATCATTCTTGGATCAGAGAACTCAGTAAAATACCATTATTGGATCACAGTATTCAGTAAAATACCATTATTGGATCACAGAGAATTCAGTACAATACCATTATTGGATCAGAGAATTCAGTACAATACCATTATTGGATCAGAGAATTCAGTAAAATACCATCCATGGATCAGAGAATTCAATAAAATATAATTTTCTGATCAGATTTCAGTAAAATATCCTACACAAATTAAATATTGAAAATGAATTGGAATTACAATCAACAACCTAGACTGGTTTCATAATCATAAATCACTTCTATAAGTGTAATGTCCGGATTCAAATTGCAGATAAAGGGAGGCAACTGCACCCACTCATAACCGTAATAAAGTACCAAGCTACAGCCCTAGGCTTGACTATGCTAGTTGGTATGTAATGATTGGGCAGGAGCCATAAGACCTGAGTTCTCTTTTGTCTCTTGTCCAATCCATACTAATCTACGGTTGAGCAAATAGCACTCTAACCACCAATATACATACAATCATATACCATGGAAAAACATTACAACTACAAACATTTCCAATACAACATAAAATTGCATGAATTTATTTTACCAATAAATTAGAACAAAGGTTTATTGAGGTTCACTGATACTACAGAATGATTAAAATATACTTTAAAAAAAAAAAAAAAAATGAATCCTAAACTTTAGATACATGAATCATAACCAAGTTTTCATGATTCCACTGGTAATAAAAAAAACTGATCAATTGGATAAATATACACATTTATCCTTATGCTGTGAACATTATATCAACAAACAAGCAATAACACCTTCAAAATTCAATTTATATAATGTAGAAAAACAACTAACCTTTACTTGATGTTGAGGTAGAACATCTACAATTACTTCATGGAATTTAGTCATCTGTTTGCAAACAGATCGGAAACAAGATGAAGGCATTGGCGCCTTTGCATCCCACTGTGAAAAATAAATAAGATTGTAAAATAAAAATGAAAGACAGATAAGTAATACGATAGATACATTTTTGAACTTACATTACATAACTATATGTAGACACAATGTATCATAATGCTTTATCAATAAGAAATTTAGTGCATTTCGTGTTTAGTGTTTATTAATCAAATATTAAATAGCTTTCCAGAGTTGCTTCCATTCTTTACAATTCAAAATTATCAGATGAACAAAGTAAGATTATACTTGTGACAGCTCAAAAATTGACTCTTTTTTTTTCCTGCGTTTAAAATGAACTAAAACCAAATATTACATATCTTCCATTTAGAGTAGAAATAAGAATGCTATAATAAATGTAGTAAAACATATATTGATTCTTTCGAAATGAATTCATATGTAAGTATTTAATGATAAATAAGAAACACAGATAGCAGGCCATTTTTAGCGTTCTTGTTCAGTCCAATGTCCACAGGTGGACACAAGATTGTCACCAATGTATAAGCACACACTGAGACCATCAATTCCATAGATATAAAACGTTCTGTTGTTCTTGGCTTCAAAATCAAAACTAATGTTTTACTGTGAACATTTCATCTTCTGAATGCATTGAACAGGTTTTTATTCATAATTATTGATGAAACATGCATGTAACTACATTCTTTTGTCTATAACTTCAATTGTTCATAAATTTATATTAAAAAGAAAAAAAAATATGACTGTTCATGCTTATTAATTTCAATGGAAACCCAAACTGCTTTTTCTATTTCTCCAAGGAAATATTCCACAGAGAATATACTTTACAAGGCCAAACATACCATGAAGGAATAACAGACCAAAAATACCTCAACATACTCGAACAACTTACTACTCATACTTATAACGAGTGTATTATTGATTAGTGCAAGGATTTCATCTAATTTACTTTTAAAGTAACTTATTGCAAGTACTGGTTGAATTTTATTTATACCACATCTTTCACAGAAATAACTGTGAAACCCTGTTAATAAGTAGGTAAAAATACCATGATATATTTTTGCTTTTGCGATCAGGAGAAAAATAAAGCAGTAATAATTCATACACATTGATTATTTTCCAATATTATTATGCACATTCTTTAAATTTCAAGACAGGATGCAGTTGTTAATACAACAACAAAAATATTTTGAAAATGAATTGAAAATAAATCAAGTAAAAAAACTCACCTTAATTACATAAGATTCTGTTAATCCTTCCATAATTGCCACTAATTTATTTGATATTTCTTCAATATGATCCAAATAATCCTAGAGAAAGAAAATCAAATATATCTCAGATTAATTTCATATAAAAAGTAGATATCAGTAGTTTAGAGATGTGGACATACAAAAACTAAAAGGGACGGAAAGTTTCAACCATTTACAGAATTATATACAACCATATAAGATTATATATATATATATATATATATATATATATATATATATATATATATATATTTATGCTCCCTTATTCAGGGTTGAGCACTTTTTAAGTGAGGTAACTCGTTCATTGTAGCTTATGCAATGCTCTTCCAATATGGAATGGAGCACTCTGGTGGGTCAGGAATATATACGATAAATGATATCGCTCAAATTCAACCTCACTGAGTAGAGGGAGGATACCAGCCTCTGGGTCTGAAGCTAAGGTTTCGATCCTGCCTCGTGGTACTGGATGGGATAATGGATAGTCTATAGCCACACTGATGAGTTGTAATACAACAAAACAGCTGTCTGTGGATGACACAATAATTTTATATATATATATATATATATATATATATATTGGAGGTAAGGTTCCCACACACGGAGATGGTGTGACACCTCTAACCAATATACAAGACAAAATACAGTTATTTTTTCATTATACAAGAATTCTTTCAGACTTGCATCCTCATCTTTGAGTTTTTGGTAATCCTCGGTCCTATCTTACAATGTTTAAAGACTGCTAAATGTTATTCCCACTGAGGGCTAAAAATGGCTAGATTTTTCCTTTCATATCCAGCTAACTTTATAGCTAAAAAGTGTTATGTATGCTCCAAAATTCATAATAGTGTCAGGGTTATCGTTTGGAGAATGATGTCTTAAATTTGAAGAACAAACATTATTTGAAGCCTACATCAAAGTTTTAGCAACAAAGTTAACGGGAAATAAAAAAATCTAGCCATTTTTAGCTATCAAGGGTGATAGCTATTGACAATGTTTATGTTATCATATTTTAGGACCAAATAATCAAGGATTACCATTTCTTTTACGCGCAGAGTGTCCTATTTTCTTAGTTGAGGTTAAACTTATTCCTTAAAATGATTTATGCTAAACATTAGGTATAATATTCTACAAGTAGATGGTCTCCGGTTCTGAAGAAATTCAATGACTCCTTTTTATTGTCTTTAAAAAATTAAAAAAAAAAAAAAGTAAAGAAAGAAAAATTTAAAACAAAAACAAACCTTTGTTATCTGATCCAGGTGCTTCAATAAGTGTTTTTTGTTGTATAACTTTGGCTTGAAATGATCTTTTACATATGGTATATAGTGCACGATGAGCTGGAGACACCGGGACGCAAGGGCTGGAAAAGTATTTTTTTTCAAATGTGATAAAACCAAAATATTCATAACAGTTTAATTACCAATAAAATTCTCTGTATTGTGGGAGTCCTATAGTAAGGCACTGAATAAGATAATATTAAAGTTCCAATCCCAGATAGAAAGTAATTATATCATATCAATTATACCTTAAATTGATTAATTATGTTAATGTGTATATATAAGGTTGTTCGGTAAATAATCGCTGATTTCATTATACCACATTTTAGTTATGTTGCAATGTAATATGTATTCTTTCCTCAGTCTCAAACATGTAAACAGTGAGATTTTTACATGAACCGCTGAAAATATTTTCTTTGAAAAAAAGATGGCTGGCACCTGTCAAAATGCATCAAAACATGCCCACAGAATAATAAAAAAATTTTGAGATGTAACGCCTGCTTTCTCTTGATTTTTTCTCATCACCTTTTGATCGTCACTTCCATCAACATTCTGTTGGATCACTTCACATCCACAATACAGAATATATATTTTGAACTTCTTTAGTCAACATGTATATATTGTAAGATAAATAAATGTTTTAAAGACATGTTCTTTTTCTTTTAGATACAGTAGTTTGCATGTTTAAGCCCCTCCCCACTTCAACTTAAAATGAAAATGAAAGGGTTATGCATTTTTTTCAATTCGGCCATTTCTTTCAGAACAACCAAATATATAATCTGTTTAGTGCCCCATTGATGTGGCCTTGTGTCAAACTGAGCTAATATTAGTAAATATCAAGTATATTCTGCTTCAGTATTTACAGTGCATATATAGCTTAGTTTGTCACAAGGCCACAGTAGTGGGACATCCAGTGAGACTCGGACTCATTACAGTAGTGATAGTCAGCATCAAAAGCTTATTAACCATTACTACAGTGTGAAACTAGATATTTCATGAAATTACTGGAATTTTCAGGGATTTCTTAAAATCAATAATTTCACAATGTTACTGTAAAATATATACATGAATTTTCAGATCATATAACAAAAGTTTCAAAGCAAATAAATTTTTAAAAACAGAAAAAAACAACTTATCAAGCTATTTGAACTAGAAATAATTCTTACCCAAATTTTTAGTTGAAATAGTTTTCAAACCAACTAATTGTAAAGCACCAGCACCAAGTACCAATTGGCAAGTTCGAGAGTTAAAAGTCTGAAAGAAAATTAGACAAAAGAATTGGAATATTAAAATAACCAACTTTTTTTGTTTATCTTCAATATAAACAAATCAGTTTTGCAATTGTTTGTAAGAACATATTTCCGATCTCATTTTTTTTTTATAAGATTTCTAATCAATGTTTAGTCTATGTAACTAGATAGGAGACAATTTTTTTTTTTACTTTTTAAAAGCCTTATAAGAAAAAAATCAAAAATTAAATTTCAAACTTCAAAAATCAATTTAGAATCATTCTGAAGTTGATTATCTATAATCAAATTCATTAAGGTGTCTATAAATAATTCACTAAATTTAGGTTTATAAAGATTAGGTACATTAGATCCAGAAATGAATTACATTTTAGAGCTAAAGTCACAGTGATATACACTTTTGAACAAAAATAAGATTTGATATATCTTTCATCAAGTTTAAAAATACATAATTTACAGTAAATTCAGTATAAATGTAGACATAGCTTTCTACAAAATTAGAACAAAATAGCTCTTAGAATAAGCTCTCACTGAAAGATTTAAAATAGATAATTAACACAGATAGCGAACCATTTCTAGGTAAGAGCCTTTAGCATTCTTGCTCTGTACTACATCTGACACTGAGTATAAAAGTAAGCCTGCAAATGTCCAGATGAGTATTACCTCATCTGCAGTAGACAGACGCAAAACTCCTTTTTTTAATATCATTTAAATTTACTTCAAAGGTAACTTCTCGTAGTACACATTTTTATCTTCTCTATTTATTCAGTATGTTTTAATTACAAAGGTTCATTATCATGTCCATTAACATTGTTCTGTAACATGTATTTTCTTTCTATTTCTCTAATACTTTCTCTTATTTTCAATTAAATGTGCATATTTTTATAGAAAACTAGCTGTTGTCGTATTTTTTTGGCAAGTGTTCTGCTGTTATATTTGATTTAAGTTTATGAAGAAACAGTCCTAAAAATATATGCATACATTTCTCTACAAACAACAATTCATTTCAATGGTGACCCAAACCACTTAATTTCTCTGGAGACATATCTCTCAGAGAATTTATCCTCCAAGGCCAGGCCAAACAAAACCATTAAGATACAACTCATACGTCACTCAATATTGCAAGAGCAATGATAAAAAAAAGACATCACCAACTTTATAACTTATGCTAACCTGTAACAATGCTGTTTCTATGGTCAATGAACTCCATAAATAGTGTTTGACTCTTTAATTCATACCAAGAAAACATTAATTTCAAGGGAGATAACTTCTGGTTGGAATTATCACCATTTGACCATTTGGTGAACTATTCATTTTTTTTTTTGTAATTCAAGTCACTGAAGAATTCCACTATTTTGAAGCCATTCACTGAAGAATTCCTTAGTCAATTACAAGCAGTTTCAAGCGGTTTATAAATATAAGAGTTAATAGCAACACTCATTTCTGCATAATCTGATATTTAGAATACTTTTCATAAGGAAAATGTTTATAACATTTGATTTTTTCTCAAAAATATAAATTACCTTCAATAAATCGATTAATCTAGTGAGAATATCTTGGGCTGCAGCAGGGATATCATCGACACATTCACAATATTCAACCATCATTTTCAGCAACATCAAGACCGTACTGGAAAAAAACAAGAATTTACAATACAATAAATAATAAAACAATTTTACTCTAAAAAAAGATATCAATACATGTTAATAGTTTTACTAAAATGAAAATTATCTAACTCCAGACCAAGTTAGAATTGAATTTATTTTTACCCCGTAACAAGAACATTTCTAACCAAATTTAGGAGAGTAATCTCTTGACTGTCTCTCCCATCATGTTAAACCGAACCCGTTTATAAAATTAGAATTTATCCTACCAGGATTTGAAATCATGAGAAAATGATAGCTAGGCTGCTCTCTAACCAACTAAGCTAAACTGACAAGTCTTAAATATCCACAAATTTGTTTATAATATATAAAATACAAAAGTTGCAGTAATCATCTTCAGTTGGAATAGAAGTAGGGGTGGAGTTTGATCCTGCAGCAGCCAAGATCGTTAAAAATCATTGTTTAAAGGTTATCTATGCTACATACATGAAACTCAAATCTTGAAGCCTATTAATTTCAATTTGGGTTTTTTCTAAATAAATGTAAACTTGTTTTATTCAGCATTTATTCATTTAAACACAAATTTCAATTTTAAACAAATGACAAAGGAAAAACAGCAGAAATTCTTTTTCCTTGCTTTCAAGGTCACTGAGTAGGCCTTTCCTTTTATTCTTGTTTCCGATGCTAGTGGCGGATTAACCATTAGGCTAGGTAGCTTTTTTTCGTTCTTTCTTTTGTCAAACTCTTATTATTGAGTTTTGACTTTACTTTCATACCTAACAATGTTAGGTGACAATGGCCTGAAGAAAAACAAGTAAATAACAGTGACATCCACAAAAACTGATGACTAATTCACTCCCACTCCAAGAGCCCAGCTCAGGTCAACTTGTTCTGCTAAAGTTAGCAAATCCTATCAACAGGAACTATCAATAAAGTAGTAGAAACAAGAGACATAGTTTTGGAATAATATTGTAGAGAAATGAATTCTGTTTTATCTTTTTAGATGTTAATAAAGCAAAGAAGTTTGACCTTAGCGCAGCCAAGCTTGTTCATTCTATTTTCTGTTTAAGCAATTATACAGTGAAAATTCCAGATAAAATTTCATTTAATAAACATGTGTAAGGTACCAACTTATTGATTCTTCCTCATATGTATCCTTAACCTAAAAATTACAAACATTATGATGCTACATTTTATAGAAGTATACGTGTGCAAGAACACATACAACCAAAAAAATAACTTAATTGTGACTATTTCTAAAATGACTTCTGGGAAATATCAGTTAATTTTAATAGTTCTTTCCTTTTAGTATTAAAACTATAGATTTAAATTAATAATGCAACAGAGATCTGTAAAGATCTATGAATTTCTATTACAGTGTTATTTATGTTTTTAGATCTGGCTACACACATCTCTATAATAGGATCTGTAAGTTGGTCGGTCTGTTCCAAATATGTCCAAAATCAATTTGCCGCACATGGTAGAAAGGCACCTATCTACCTCAGCATCTTCACCATGCTCCAAATCTGAGGATAAAACTAAATCAGGTAGTTTCTGTCCATTACATCATGTTTTAGAAAAAGAGTTCAATTCAATATGCAATTACAATGCAGAAGAGGACCCTGACTTTATGGTCACTTGAAATTACATTGATCAGAATTTTTAAAATTTCTCTGATGATGTCATAAAAATTCAAAGAACAAAATATTTTGATCAGACGTTTTTTCCTTAGGAAATGAGTTGGTTTTTTTTACCTGACCTCATATTGGTACTCTAGAAATACTATTAGTACAGGCATTGTGTGATATAATGCGGTTTGCAATATCAAAGACGCAATTATTATATTGTTACCGGCATCCCTAATATAACACTCTTTGCATGTATATAGATATTGTACAAAGATATTTAAAATATTGATACAAGCATATCCTGTTATAGCAGAGTTCACAATACATAAATAAATTGAATATGAATCTACTCAGTCTTTTACAGAAGAATGAAGTAATTAGAAGACTTATTGAATTGTAGTAATGGATGTGGACGCATCTATGTTATTTGTTGTTCAATGTAAATCCAGAATTTTATTAATAAGAAAGAAAAAAATGCATATTTAATCAAAAAGATGACTTTATATGGAACAAAGTCAGGATTAGACAACTGATATCATCTATAGCCATTAAAATAATTTTGTAATCAGAGTAGGGTTGTGGTCATAAAAATACTTTCTGTGACTGGTGCATTCTGAACCCTTCTGAAGTAAACTGAGTTTTGGCAAAAATAAATAAATAACTCCAAGAAATGCTCAAACTTATTTTTATCATCAACGACAGAAGTTATAAATTTTCTTTCTCCAAGACAACACTTCAAAATAATCAGCGCTTCTAAGTTAACCGGTAATGCAAGGGAGACAACTATTGAATAATTTGAAATTAACACATTTAAACTTATTCGCATTATTTTCATTTACTTACCCAACAACTGCAAATTTCTCTTCGTTAACAACAATGAATTCGGCAGGTTTTTTACCTGTAAATAAAATATATGTATAAATGTCACCAATATATAAAACATTAATGAAAAAATAATTTGTCATACACAATATAGTGGAATCTACTGGTTACTTATACACAGATGACACTAAGACATTCAACATGATCAAGACCGGAAAGAATATGGACACATGACAGAGAGATCTGGATAGATTGAAGTATTAGAGTAAAACAAAGCCTTTGAAAAATCATCTAAATGTAAATATGTATATTGGACAACACTATCTGGACAGGCTACATGTACTTGCTTTTGGGGGAGGAACTAAGAATGGTGAAGGAAGAAAAGGATATAGGAGTGATTATAGACAATGGACTCAGATTTGATAAACGTATTTGTGAAAAAGTTATTAAAAAAAAAAAAAAAATTTTAAATAAAAAATTTTTAAAAAAAGGCCAGTTTAATGATGGGAGTTATAAGAATAATATTGCTGCACCTGGATAAGAAAACACTTGAACCCCTGCATAAATCCTTAGTTCGAACCCACCTAGAGTATTCGAGTGTAGTCTGGACACAATACAAAACACAGAGAGTTAATAGAGATAGTTCAAAGGAAAGCAACAAGACAAATACATGGAATGGCAAATCTAAGTCATGAAGAGCATCTCTGTTAAATGAAGCTACCAACTCTCAGCTATTGGAGAGTAAGGAGAGATATGATAGATGTTTATAAGATCATGAATGGGAATTATGGTAGCTTCTTCAAAGAGTAGAAAGAAAATACTCAGATAACAGGAAACAGAGAACAGCCTGAGAATGTACCAACTAAAAACCAGGCGGGATATACAAAAACATAGTTTCAACGTCTACATAGTGCGGATCTGGAAGAATCAAACTAATGAAATAGTGTGTTCCAATATGTGAATTCTTTCAAGGATGTAAATATTGAAATAAACAGGAAATTCTATACAACTAAAAATCCACAATGAACATTAAGAAGTCGTGTAAAAATCAAAAATGATTACAGGGGTTTGAACAAGAGGATTTAACATAAAACCTGTCCCAGAGGATATCACTGAGCTAATCTAATCCTGCAATAATGTTTTTTCCCTTGGGTCTATGAACATGATAATTTTTTCTTTTTTTTTTTTCACAACAGCAATTACAAATCAAGTAGACATAACAAACAAAATAGATCTGAAATGTAAGTCTGAATACAAAATACCAACCTAAGTCAATTCGCCTTTCCGGCAACTGCATCCGCCCTAATAAAAGAAAATATTTAAATATTTTATTAAAAATTCTCAATTACATTTTTTTTTAATCAAATATTTTTCATCCATTATCAAAAAGTTAATAATTCCATGTAAATAAAAATTATAGAAAACTAAAAATAATAAATGTTATTTTCCAATACATCAATTTGCCTGCCTACCTGTGTTTGCAATATTAAAAGCCCTGAAACTACAGGCCTATTTTTCTAGAAATTTTATGTATGCTCTTTTTTGGATCTTGAAATAATTTTTGTTCAGTAAAAGAATTCTTTTTCAAACAATTAAAATAAATTTCAAATGAACATTACTCCTTTCTCATCTTAATAGGAAGAAAAAATGACACTCTGGTTTTGTGAAATCATAAGTATAAAACCAGAGATATGAGAGGGTACACAAAATAACCAGAATTAAAACCCCATCTCTGGTCACAACTTTGGAAAGAAATTGTACAAGGTTCGACCAAAAAACTATGAGGATGGGCAAAGTTTTTATATAAGTAACAATAGGAGTTAAAATAAAATTAAAGGCTAGGGCAAAGCTGCTGGGAGCCAACACTGTATTGTTATATTATCAAAATTCAAGCCACAAAATATCCACTTCTATACTTAACCAATAGATAAAAAAGATGATTTGATTTCATTGGCAGGGAACTTTTTACTGCTTTAGAACATTAAAATGAATTGTCGTTTCACTTCTATTGGGATCTAGAATCTTACCGAGCTGAGAAGTAAACTTTTTGAATTCAGCACAATTCTTTACATTATTTTTATTGTTTACGATAAATTTGAGCACTTTGATAAAGTTCAACAATTTGAAAAAAAAATGAATGACCCAAGAAAAACCCCACGGATATGTTTTTTCATATTTATTAAGATGAGATAATTTTCAAAGCAGAAAAATATTATAAATACCTAATTTGCTTATGTGATCAACCATTTCTTGAAATTCGGTCGGTACATCAGCTTGTTTCCACCTTTCATTGTCGAGTATCAAACTATGAATTAAACAAGTCATAATTATTCAGAATTTCTGTACAGAATTGCATTTTGTATCACACACAAGGGTTGCCAGATTTGAGCAGTAGAGGAGATTATCTGAGCTTTACCCCAGACACTTACCCAAAACAGGCATCTGAATAGCAATGAATTTGGAAATCAAATGAGTCAGCCTCCAAACTTGGTCAAAAGGCTGGTATTGAACAAATTCAATGCTATTCCAACACTAGTTTTGGATGATAAAGGTTGAATTATCTCCTCTTCTGGCCAAATCTGGTAACCCTGTCACATGCACATAAGGAAAGTTATTTAAAGGTAAAACTGCAGAAAAACTACAAGCATAACTTGAACAGTTCTAACTGTGAATTATATGAAAAAAATATTTCAAAATTTGACTATAATTTTTACAACATATTATGTAATTGTCATAAAAAACTAGAAACACTTTTATAAGTACATAATCATTACCCTTAAAACATAAATCCCTAATACATAACATTATTATCGGCATCTCATTTAGCATACTCAAGGATGACTCCAAAATACTGTAGATGAAATTTTTCTTTGAACTATGCAAATATTATCCTGTGTCATATGACTAGGGGGCCAACTCCCGGAGGTTGATATGGATAGTCATGGGCTAAGATGAGTTGCACTGAGCTATAATCCACTAAATAGCCTTGAAAACCGTTCCTCTTAATGTCGGGCATATACAGTACATTGATGATTAAGATCATGATTTTCAAGCATGATTTAATATTTACAGAGTTTTTGATCAAACAATTATTGAATCAAATAACAAAATACATAACAGCAACAAATTCTATTAATATAAAATTGGCTACTACGAAGATACTAAAAATACTTAATTTGGAGTTTAGTATCAAATTAAAAAATACAAACTGATCCAGTGAGTATTCCTAATTTTACAAGTACAGGTTCAAATTAAAGTTTCCCATTAGAACTATCAACAAGCCTCACTGACCTAACATTCAAGATGTACAATATTTACAAGTAATCAGTCTACTAATAGATAAAAATTCAGAAGTAAGAATTATTTGGTTATTCTTTGATTTTCAAAAAAATGGGTTTTTTTTCAATTTTATCAATAATAAAATTTTGAAAATGAAATCACAAAGGAAAACTCATTTAATTCTAATTTTCATAAAGGATGGATACTTTATTTAATTTCAAAGATCCACTCTTTACGATTCAAGAAAGAATACCTATTCAAAAAAGATTAATATTTTCGAAGTACTAACCAGATGATTATTTTCAAATTTTTTTGAATATTATCTGCATATAGCGTATGAAAAAAAAGTCCATGGAGATACATGCTTTTTCTTTTGATAACTAAAGAAAGATTAGCATGGAAAATATTTTCTAAATTCCAGTGAACACAATCTTTTAAATTAATAAATGAAAAGCTTTTGAATCAATTTTTTATTCTTACCTTAACTTTGTTTTTCTTTCTTCATGGAATCTATCTACAAATCTGTTTGCCTGAAATGCAAGTAAGAGATTATTTCAAAACTGCCAACAATAAAATGTTATTTCTATACGGTAAATAAAATCATAAAATATATTTGAATTTAGGAATTAGATTACTTTTTTTTGGTTTTAAATTTGAAAAAAAATGGGAATAAATCCTCAAAACAGGTTATTTGATATCAATTTCATAAATTTTTTTTAGGCAATTTAGATTTGCCCAATCTCTTGAATCAAACACTATTTCAATGTCTGTGTTTGGTAAGTCTTCAAGATAAAGCTCGGATTACCTCCCCCTCGCCAAATCTAGCAGATCTGCGTGTAACATTATAGCATTAATTTTTGCTGTTTTTTTCAGAATGCATCTTCAATAGAAGAAAACAATCTGATACAAGGTATCTAAAGAGTCTTAGGAATATGATGGACGAGACAAAAATTTTTGTGTCTAGACTGAAGGAATATTCCATGTTCTTCCTATTTCCAAAACAGATAACCCTCAATTAAATGGACCCTAGTATGACGGGTTTTGGATCTATCTTTCTCATTAATATTCCATTTCATTTATAAGTATTAGTCATTGATAAAAAAAATTGTAAATCATCTTTCATTTTACCTTTATGATAACCAATATTTTTTATAAAACCTAAAATAGAACATAGGTTTCCATAAGATTTCAGATAAGATTTAGGATCACTGCCATAGAAGACACACTAAACCACAATGTCAAAAAGGTGAGTAAATATTACATATTTTTATTTACAATTTAATAATTTCATATTGTTTTTATTAAAGCTTTTTTTGGCAAAAAATTTCAAAAGTTGTATAGAATGGCCACTTAGATTATTTTTGGATTTAATGGACTTTCAGCATCAAAGGACAGCCCTTCTACCCTTTATGGTCTGTTAATTTATGAAGAGCCTCTTTTCAAAACTAGGAATCCCTGGTATTTTCATCCCAGCAATAGGACAAAAGAAAAAAAATCAATTACCATTTTTTCTCATCCACACTTAATTAGCAATGAACACGTGTCGTCTGTCATGTTTACGTCATTAATAACATCTAGTAATTTAACTTCTTAGAAATGGAATTTTATGTTACATTATACTAGATATATTGTATCTTTCCTTGATTTTACCTTTAGATTAGTTTAATCATTGGGAAAATTGCAAAACATGTTTTTGATATTTATCAGTAAAATGCAATAGTCAAATTATCTAATGACTGTTGTCATTTTTTGACAGCAAGAAGTAAAGTAGTTATCATATAATGATAATGTTAATCTCATAATAGAAAGAATTTTCATACCTGATTTAATAAACTTCCTCTCAAAGAAGTACTCCTCCTCCCACATTTTCTCTCACACTCAGCAACAAATCCTTCAATAACTCGAGACAGAGCCACAAATTCACTTGAAGATAACTTTTCAAGAAATCCATCCTGCAATAAAATTGAGTTAAATTTTAAAGCTTGATACAGGTTTCCCCCTGGGTTCAAAAGCAGAGCAATCCTATGAAAATTTTCATAAACCAAAATGGCATAAAACAGAGAAGCAATTACCACTAATTTATACGGTAAGCATTTTCTAACATCCCGAGACCCCAAAAATAACCCTCCAGGTTTACCAGTTTTATGCAAACCATAACACCCTTACAAGCTTACCTATGAAGAGGGAATATTCAGCCATTATTACTCATTTATTCTTATAACCCTATTCTTCACACATCAAGTGATAGAATCAAGAAGTCTTTCAGTTGAAAACGTATTTTTAGCTCTTCTTATGAAAAATAGAATATCATTCAATGGAAATACAGTAATTTCCTAATCCTGAACACATTCAAGATGAATTTTAAAAAAAGATTTACCCTATCAATAAACTCCTTAATTTTTGTTTTTGTCACAACAATGACAATGAGCTCACCAAAAACCAGCAATTTCATAACAGCTTGAATAAGAGTTGTGTGTGCAAAAGCTGACGATGGATTCAATCTTCTCTTCTTAACTTGACTTATTTTATTACAGAAACTGCTGACAAAGGGAGTTGAAATTTGACACTTAGTTTTGACATAATATTGTATGGAAAAATGAATTTTGTTTTGTTTTTGTTTTAGATTTAAATGAAGCAAGGGATTTTGACGTAACTTATAATTTTGATTTAAAGACAAAAGAGTGAATTCGGATACAATGGTTGGCGCCACGGATCACAAACTATCATCAGGAATAGTCTCAAGTTGTCCAAATGTGAAAACCACAAAAATAACAAGAATGGAGTCGATTGTCGGAAAACTCTTCTTTTTTTTTTCTAAAGGTTTAATGTCATTTTTTTTTTAATTTCCTCACCTTTGCCCGAGCTACCATCAACTTAACACAACGGTCATGTGCATGGTCACATACAGAACACAGCATCTTTTTCAGACACTGAATAGTTGCCAAAAATTCTGCTTCAGAGATCATAACATCCAAATCTTCACTGCTGTTAAGAAAAAAAAAAAAAAAAAGTCAGACTGTTAAAGAATTGAAAAAATTAAAGAAAATATTTTTTATACAATGGTACCTCTCATAGCGAACAATTCCGACAGCAAAATTTCACTTAATAAGACGTCCAAACTGCCAAGAAGAAAATCTGTTACGTTTATAATTATCTGAATTTATATCTAGTATCTAGGTGCATATTTTCAGATTGACAGACTTTTGGTAAATTAGGATTAGATTATTCATTTATTTATTTATTTATTACATTATTAACATGTTTATTTGTATTTATACATTATCTAGAAAGTAATTATTACATTATAAATTATTTACAAGGTTACTATATAAGTTTTATGTGCCTGGAATCTTTGTTTGGAATGGAATTACAAAAATCAATTTTTTTAGTTATTTCAATTATTCACTCTACAAAATTTCATTTCAACTAGACATTTCATGGAACAGATTGTCTTCATTAAGAGAGGTGCCACTATATCATAAAGTTCATTTCTGTTTTCCTTATTGTAGAAAATAAAAATCTTTAAAAATCATGAACAGATCTATCGTAGGAACTTACCAGACAGGCAAACAAGAGACTGTTTTTACATTCTAAGAAATATGAGTTGTATCAAAAGATGTAAGAATCAGACCAACACCCAGAATTAAAAATAATGAAAATTGTCTGAATGCACATTATGAACGTAACTGGCTTTGTCCTATTGTTTTCAAAATATTTGAAAATAGCAATTTATCTTTTATTCAAGTACAAAAACAGTCTCAAAAAAATGTGCTTCCATATTTCATGAGAGACTTCTAAAAAAAGTGAGAAGAAAAACAGAGATCGAGGAATCAATTTTTTTTAAAGTAAAATATTATTAAAATTCATATTTAGGATATACTTGGTGCATAATGTGACACAATAAACAGTGTGAATTTTACAAGAAAGTGAAATCTGCATCAGGTATTTTGCTAACAGAGCAAGAGTTAAAATCATTTATTACTAAAAGCAATTTTAATGGTCTAGATTTTAAAGAAAGTAAAGATTGATACAAAAATATTTTTTTTGCAAAAATAAAATCTCTTAAAACCAGAATTGAGAAGTGAAATATGAAATTAGGTTGTTTAGACGAACAACCCACTGATTCTAATGTGGGCCCAAGAACTGCAAGGCGGGGACACTTGACAAGTAATTGATAATGGGTCTTTATCTTATTCTGTCCAGAAAATACACAGCCCTGAAATTACTAAGGATCTCGCCATGTTTGTACAAGAAGTTTTTTGTCAAGTTAAAAGTACTTTTAAATTTTTCCCCAGTTCAGGAATTAAGATTTTGAATAATCATTTGGCCAAGAGCAGAAACATTTAAGGGTCATCTGGTTTGTGCCTTGAGACAGAGACCATTTGTTCCTAGTGACAGATTAATGTAGTTTAATGATTTATTTGAAATTTTACCCACACAAGAGAAAGGGCTTTTCAGGAAATGTTAATGTAAGATTATGGGAAAAGGCTCTCTGGTTGGCCAAAGGTTAATTGAGTGATGACAAAAATAGTGTGGTCTACCCTGTTAGTGACAGTGGGGGGGGGGGGGGGTTAAGACAAAGAAATTGCTTGTTTAGGCTGAGAGGGTGGTTTTATGCAAGGAAGCATTGAGATGGTTAACCAAATATGGAAGACAAAAGAACATTGTAGGTAGTGAATAAAGAGAATTTATAAGGTAATCAATTTTACCCACTAAACCCGTCAGGGCCCTTTCTACAACCCACAGTCTTTTCAAAACAAGCAGTGCTATTCTTGCCCCAAAGACAAAGATTGCCTGGGCTCCCATTTGAAGACACATCATAGCAAGAGGATTACGGAAGACAAGAAGACAGAAGCAAGGCCCAACATTTCAGCCAATGACAAATTCTAAGAGAGAGACAAACTCCAAAAACAAGAAGTGGAAGCCTGGAGTTAACTTCTTGAACAAAGGCCTGAGACCAGTTCCCTGTTTGGTCTCCACAAGTAATGGTCTAGAAATTAGCACACCACAAAGAATGGTGCTTGGAAAAATGAACAAACACAAGACAAGGAATGAGGTAAAATGGTAAAAAAAATTCCATTTCTCCCTCAGATTTGAAAATACACCAAAATAATAATTTGGACCCTACATTTATCTCTAAGGACCACAGTGGTCAGTGCTACCCACCTCATGATCATCCTTAAGTCAAGTTAACCTTATAGACTAATTTTCAGCCACTGGAGTTTAGCTGTTTGGTCGGCTATAAAAACACAGTGGCAAACATTCATGCATTCTGGGTACTGCTTGTAAGACTCTAAGCCTAATTTGCACCCCCTAACCAATGTACTTATTTTTTTTCAAATTATAATTTGTTATTGTTCATTTGATGAAATGAAAGAAAATTATCATTATTAACATTATGGTTCTAGATATGGCTAGGAGCACATTAATTTTTCTAATTTTGAAAGCTGGTATGTTTATTTTATTTTTCTTTAAATTGTATGAATGAAAATACAAATAGCAGTGAAAAAGGTTGATACTGTTAAAAAATACAACAAAAAAAAGATGTTTTTAATTAGTTTAAAGAGTTTCTTGATAGATTTAATACCTACTTATTTTGCTATAACTGACCAAAGCCCCTCACAACTATGATGATTTAGGATGCTAAACTATGAGATCACCGATTTGTTCTGTACTAATTTTACTGAATACTTATAAGCTACAAAAATGTCTTGCCAATCAACAAGAACTAACTCTGACAAATGAAAGGTTAGCAAGTGGAAACTCTCACAAGAAAATGGGATGAAAACAATCAAAAAGTAACTTACACAGATACATGCAGAAGCTCCTCGTGTTCTGGTTCTACGACTGTTGGTACTTCATTTTCATCATCATCTTTAATACCACAAGATTCCTCTGCAAGAAGCAGTGCCTTTTCAGCATCTTTTCCTGTTCTTCCTGCAGCAATTAGAATCACTCCCCGGATTACTGTGTGGAATGCCTACAATGAGACACAAAATTTATATGAGGTCTGATAGCATTCAAAGTGAAAAAAAAATTGTTTCAGATCATTAATAATTTTTGACTAGACTTTCATCATCAATGAAATTAGCAATAAATCATATATATATATATATATATATATATATATATATATATATATATATATATGTGATATTATACATGCATATAATAATACTATATGTACATAAAATGACAATTGGAAGATGAAGGGAAAAAAAACTTGAGATAGGTGTTACATCTCCAAACTTTTTATTTTTCTGTGGGCATAGTTCAATGTGTTTTGCGTGAATTTTTTTTCTCTTTACCTTCCAATTGTCATTTTCATCTACATTTTGTTGGATCACTTCACATCAACAATATATGTGTGTGTGTGTGTGTGTGTGTGTGTGTGTGTGTGTGTGAGTGTGTGTGAATTTAATAGACAATATGGAAACAAAAATTTCAGAACTGAATTGTATTTATTCCTGTTACATTTTTTGAGAGACTATTTGCTCTCCTTATCAAACATCAAATGCGAAAAATGTTGAAATTTTGCAATCAATGAGGTTTGGAAAGGAGCAGGGGAGATGATGAGAGGTTATTATTTTTCTAAATTTGTTATCTTCATTGGCAAAAAAGGAAATGTCTTAATGTCAAAGTTGAAATCATTAGTGCATAAGCGAAATTGAGAAGGGCTTTGTGTAGGTGTGTGTGTGTAGTTCAGTCTTGTGACTTATTGAGAAAATTGAACATATGTGTATGTGTACACGCATTACATTCTATATATATATATATATATATATATATATATATATATATATATATATATTATAGTTTGTTTTGCATGTTTGTAAGAAATACATAGCACTCCATGGTTATAACGTAGTTGGAGTTGGTTTTCTTAGACCCTAATACCTCTATTATAACAAGGGATGCCTATATTACTCTAATAAATCCAGTGAGCTACTTCTTTTCAATATCTATACTTACCATTACACGGTTAATAACAACTAAAATGTTGTGGAATACACTTTTCAGCATTTGCATCCATTGTGTGTAGTTTAATAGCCGCATTTGGTCAGCCAAACTGAAAGGCGAGACAATTTCATTTCAGATTGGTTTGAAATTCAAGTAAAAATATAGTATAAAGAAAATCAAACTAAAAGATCAGTAGTTTTTGAGAATATGGATTTAATGCCGCAAGTTAAAATATTATTCAAAAGGGGTTACAAAAATAGTGTTAGCAGTTTGTAGAAGTATTAAAAATAAATTTTCATTACTGGAGGTGAAAGTCAACTTTGATATTTCTACAGCATTCTGCAGTGATCAAATTCTTTAGAGATCTAAATAACCTGTAGTATCAACAAACCATTTTATTACAAATGGCCTTGTTTGAAATTGAACAAATGCAGAAATCACAGTATCAGCTGCAGATGACAATTATCCAGCTTATTTTTACTAGATTAGTATAAAGTAAACATATATATACAAAAACAGCAATTATCATTCATATTGCAAAAAGTCTTGGAAGAGAAAGACAATTAACAAAATCTTAATGAGAAAATAAAATGCGGATTGTAATCAAAACTTATTTTAACTAATTTAAAAAAAAAAAATTATTAAATGCATAGAGATTAATCCTTGTAAGACTAACCTATGAAGGTGCTCGATACCTGAATTTTTCACATTTTAAAGCACCAAAATCATGATCTGGGACATATTCGACCCTATAGACATTCATTGTTGTTGAGGTTTTACAATCACTCTGAACAGAAATTGATATAATTTAGAAGTTTAACAAAAGACACCCAGAAGTCGAAATTTAACACTAAATCCTGGAATGCAGCAGATTTACATAAACAAAATAAAAGAATTCTGTTTAAAAATATTTATTCAGGAGAAACATTTATAGAGCATATCGGCCCCAACACTATATAACATTTTTTTTTTTTTGTCCAAACTATTGGAATAATATGATTCCATTAAAAATGTCTCCTGGGATAAAGCTGTCCCAGATGTTGAAATGAAACATTAAATAAAAGTTATGTTTTCTTACTTTCACATAACAATCAATCATAAATCTATAATATATATAAAAAAAATTGTAGTGTCTTTCCTGTTCAGTCACATAATACAAACTATTTTCTGCGTAGGTTTGATACTCTGATGACATCATTGTCTGCAGTTGTAGAAGACAAGGAAATCTTATTTACTCTATTTTTCATGGCATAAACATCCTAGTAGATTTCTAAGACATTTATGGGACATATATATCCCAGAAGTCATAGAAACCTTGGATATATATATATATATATATATATATATATATATATATATATATATATATATATATATATATATATAATACAAGAGTCTTGAAAGGGTTAAAAAAAGAACAAATTAAAATAATTACTAGTTCTTTTGGTCTACGTTTCAAAATATAGTCACATCTCCACATTTCCACGGATTACACATAAATATCTTCCAAAAAAAACAGGTCTGGTTAGTCACTCAATAGAATTTGTCATATGACCTACATCTTTCGGCAGTATGCAGTGTTAGGGACAATTAATTAAAAAAATTGGAAAAAGAGGTAATCAATGAATATGTTACTTTTCTCGGGCAGAGATCACTAAAAAAAGTCCAAATTTTTCAAAAAAATAAAATAAAATGAGCATAAATTCTGCCAGACACAAATCAAGAGACCAATCAAGCATAAACTTAGATTGCAAATTGACCACCCTCCCACTAAAAACCTTTTGGGGAGGGGAAATTTTTTTTTTCTCTTTAAGCATTCTTTCTAGACAACATACAAAGTTAAACTGTCTTAAAAACTGAAGAAACCTCTTTTGACAGCTTTAGTTGACAGTTTCTAATACAGACATATAAACCACTCCAACAGAAAGAATCATCACAAACTGCCTTACTTAGATAGAACTTATAGTGAGATTGAGACTGTGATATGACTCATGTCCGCTAAGTTTTTGATGAATAATAAATTTCAAAAGCACCCCAAGAAAACCCTACAAATCTACAAATACAGATGCCAGACTTTATTAGAAAATCTTGTTTACCTTCCGACGTTTCCTTCTGTGTCTATGTCATCAGCTGTAGCCACGGCTTCTATCACAGACTGAAAGGAAATTTTGAAAATATAATCAATTACATATATCAATATTTAGTAACTCATTTTATACTGAAAATATTTATAAAAATGACTTGGAAAAAAAAGTTTGTACTGGTTAAATAAGTTATTTTAGGCACCATGAAATCCTTATCAGTTCCACAGAATTAAATAAGACTCCATTTAGTCTCATCAAATATTGCATAGGCCAAAAAGTTTCTATTTTTTTTGTTAGTTAGCATTAGAAGCATTTCGCTTTACTAACTTCATTCAAAAGGATTATTAGTATTATATTTTCATAGCTGTCATATCAGCATCCATATTTTGTTACAAGTAGTTTGTGGAGTTTCCAGCTGGAGATTTCTAACTGAACAATGCTCCAGGGTCAGGAAAGAAGGTGATGCTTTGTATATAGTGAGATCGAAAGGGAGTCCTATACTATGAGCTCCTTCCAGAGAGACGAATGATTGATTCAAATAGTTTAAAGACAGCAATCAATGAAAAGTGTCTGCACCTTAAAGATAACACTAGAATAAATATTTCTTTGGTGACCAAACAAAAATTATCAAAGCCTAGCAGAGAAATTTTCACCAGATATTACACTTTCAGATTATCATTTATTGTGGTTAATGAGAAATAGGAATTATTAAGTTGCCAGAAATTTGCTAAACATCTGTGTCACATTTGTCCCGGAAAATTGTTTTACAAAAAACAAAAAAAAAAAAAACGTAGCAAGCTTTAGATATGTCACCCTAGATAGCCTTAGACTATATTTTCATAGTATTTCATGATTTTTAAGCTGAACAATACATTTTCAAGATTGTACAAAAAGTAACTTTAAGAATCTAAAGTACGAAAAGCTAAAAAAGTATATTGTTATTGCTTTTCTTTTATATATACTAGAAGTAAGCAAGTCAAAATTATCATTGGATTTTTAGTTTTATATTCACTGCATTTATTTTGACAGGGATTCGATTTTGTTTTTAGAATTTATATATTACATAAAATGTGAATAAAAAGTTTTTTCATACAAAAACTGTGAGGTAAACTAGAACAATTGTTACCTAAACCTGTTGTATTGATTTCAACCATTTACCTTTATTAAGTACATAAAATCAATTTTTTGCCCAACACCAAAATTTTTTTTATTTAAAAAAAAAAAAAAAAAATGGAGATAAGTGTTGAGTTTTTTGCAAAGGTATTTCCATCTAATATAAACATACGTGTATGGAACCTTATCTATCTGGTATTCTTAAAACAATTTCAGGTAACTCTGATAAACATTTTTGATTTTAAAAATGTATGGTTATATTATGTCAATATTTCAAAGGGTATTTATAGAATGTTGTGAGAATAAAAAAAGAGAATTTTTTTTTAAAAAGAAATCATGCATATTTCTTTTTTGCTCATCAAATATTGATTAAGAACAAAAATGTTTATTGGAGTTTCAGTAATTGTTAAAGTCTGTAAAAAGTTGATAGTTTCTATCAGGGAATGATGTGATCACTCTTTTGTAATACATGCAAGATATGGAATGAAAAACAAAAATGTTATGTAACCACATGCATAATTTGGTAAATATGAAAGGAAAGGAAAGAAAAGAAAGAGAGAGAGGAGGAGGAAGAAGGAGAAGAAGGAGAAGAGGGAGAAGAAGGAGAAGGGGGAGAAGAAGGAGAAGAAGGAGAAGAGGGAGAAGGGGGAGAAGAAGGAGAAGGGGGAGAAGAAGGAGAAGGGGGAGAAGAAGGAGAAGGGGGAGAAGAAGGAGAAGGGGGAGAAGAAGGAGAAGAAGGAGAAGGGGGAGAAGAAGGAGAAGGGGGAGAAGAAGGAGAAGGGGGAGAAGAAGGAGAAGGGGGAGAAGGAGAAAGGGGGAGAGGAGGGAGAAGAAGAGGGAAAAGGGGAGAGGAGGGAGGAGAGGAGGGAGAAGAAGAGGGAGAAGGGGGAGAGAAGGGAGAAGAAGAGGGAGAAGGGGGAGAGGAGGGAGAAGAAGAGGGAGAAGGGGGAGAGGAAGAAGAAGAGAGGAGGAGGGAGAAGGGGAAGAGGAGGTAGGAGAAGGGCAGAGGAGGTGGGAGAAGGGCAGAGGAGGAGGGAGAAGGGCAGAGGAGGAGGGAGAAGGGGAGAGGAGGAGGGAGAAGGGGAGAGGAGGAGGGAGAAGGGGAGAGGAGGAGGGAGAAGGGGAGAGGAGGAGGGAGAAGGGGAGAGGAGGAGGGAGAAGGGGAGAAGGGGAGAGGAGGAGGGAGAAGGGGGAAGAAGAAGGAGAAAAGGGAGAGGAGGAAGAAGAGAGGGAGAAGGAGGAAGAAGTGGGGAAGAGGAGGAGAAGGAAGGGGAAATTGGGGAGAAATGGGGAAGGGGAAAGGAGGGAGAAATGGGGAAGGGGAAAGGAGGGAGAAATGGGGAAGGGGAAAGGAGGGAGAAATGGGGAAGGGGAAAGGAGGGAGAAATGGGGAAGGGGAAAGGAGGGAGAAATGGGGAAGGGGAAAGGAGGGAGAAATGGGGAAGGGGAAAGGAGGGAGAAATGAGAGAGAAGGACAGGAAAAAAGTGGGGGAAGAAGAAAAGGGGGTGAAGGAAAGAGGAAAAAAGAATAGCTATAGGTCCACACTATATCTCAAAGATTTCACAATGAATTTCCATAAACTTTTCAGGAAGGATTGGCCATGGGATAAGGGAGAATTGACCAAATTTTGGGGTGGATTCAGGGAAATTTTTTTTCAATGGGGGGATATTTTTTCTTTCATTTCCTTCATACGTTAATGTATTCACTCAAGTCTATCCACACAATATCTCCCAAAGTTATCAATGAATTCCACTGACGATGGCCTAGGGAACAGTTGATCAAATATTTGGACTTAATTTTCTATTCCCCTGAAAAATATATTCCATCATTAACCATTTTATGTTTTATCAAAGAATTCATGGTAAGATTAAATGTACATCAAAATTAAAATGTATCAGATGGATAATATGTACATTGGATAATTATAATTGGTTACTTTTTGAAACAAGTAAAGATCCATGCTTCTCTCCCTTTCAGTGGCAGGATTGAGAATTTAGACATTTTTAGACACTTCTCAGTCAATTGATCCTGGGTAAGTCAAATATCAATTTTCTTAGCTGCATTATGTTGGATTGATATGAAACTTAGTCCAGACCGTCAGGTGAACCATCCTCATCTTCCTGCTACTACTAGAATCACAACTAGTAATGCTAAACGTATATAAATAAAAGATATGAAACAAAGATGTAAGGATAGTGTATGTTTCATTGAACTTAGGGTTCTTGTTTTTCAATTTTGCAAAAGCGGAAATCAGTTCTTAATTTAAAATTTTTTTTTTTAAATTCTGAATCAGTAACACTGGACTTTCAAAATCGAAAAATAAAAATGAAAAAATATCCAGATTGGCAACCAAGGAATAACGTTGTCCACTTGGGTGGTACTAATCTTAACTAGGTTTTATTGGGTTGTACCAATCTTTACTTGGTTAAGTTAAGTTCGGTTAGGTTAGGTTAGGTTGACACAGAAGCTGTCACAGGTGTGCATACACAAGCAATTGAAAGTTACAATTGAGTAAACACAAATCAAAAACTAAAATGGAGGATGTCAGAAGGAAATTCTAAATTAGTATTCACAAATATTTAAGAGGCAGCAAAGTAATAAATATTTTTAATAACCTTTACAATGCTATTGCAGCCCAATATGATTAATTTATGTTTATTTATTTCTAAGCGTTGTTTGATGAACTGTTGTAAAACACTTTGGATTCATACTTTCAATTCTAACACCAGTGGTGCCAATCTTAACATGATCTCATTGGGTACTAATCTTTATTTGGTTATAACTGAGTGGAACTGATCTTTAATAAGACACCTTAGTGATATTGATTTCTGTTTCATTCAACCTGTCTTAATAAATTGCAGAAGTGTCTTTCTTTACAGGTGACTAAGAACACAACATAAAATACAAAACTAACAATCATGGCTAATAGTGAAATGAATTAGATGTGAACACAGATCGAGAGATGGAGTGGAGAGATAGATGCGGACACAGATCGAGACCTCGAGTGGAGAGATAGATGCGAACACAGATCGAGACCTCGAGTGGAGAGATAGATGCGAACACAGATCGAGACCTCGAGTGGAGAGATAGATGCGAACACAGATCGAGACCTCGAGTGGAGAGATAGATGCGAACACAGATCGAGACCTCGAGTGGAGAGATAGATGCGAACACAGATCGAGACCTCGAGTGGAGAGATAGATGCGAACACAGATCGAGACCTCGAGTGGAGAGATAGATGCGAACACAGATCGAGACCTCGAGTGGAGAGATAGATGCGAACACAGATCGAGACCTCGAGTGGAGAGATAGATGCGAACACAGATCGAGACCTCGAGTGGAGAGATAGATGCGAACACAGATCGAGACCTCGAGTGGAGAGATAGATGCGAACACAGATCGAGACCTCGAGTGGAGAGATAGATGCGAACACAGATCGAGAGATCGAGAGATAGATGCAAACGCAGACTAACAGATAGTTGCGGACTAACAGATAGATAGATGTGAACACAGACTAACAGATAGATAGATGTGAACACAGACTAACAGATAGATAGATGTGAACACAGACTAACAGATAGATAGATGTGAACACAGACTAACAGATAGATAGATGTGAACACAGACTAACAGATAGATAGATGTGAACACAGACTAACAGATAGATAGATGTGAACACAGACTAACAGATAGATAGATGTGAACACAGACTAACAGATAGATAGATGTGAACACAGACTAACAGATAGATAGATGTGAACACAGACTAACAGATAGATAGATGTGAACACAGACTAACAGATAGATAGATGTGAACATAGACTAACAGATAGATAGATGTGAACACAGACTAACAGATAGATAGATGTGAACACAGACTAACAGATAGATAGATGTGAACACAGACTAACAGATAGATAGATGTGAACACAGACTAACAGATAGATAGATGTGAACACAAATTAACAGATAGATAGATGTGAACACAAATTAACAGATAGACGTGAAAACTGACTAAGAGATAGATGTGAACACAGATTAAGAGAGACGTGAACGTGGATAAATTGATAGATACAAACAGTTAAATATAGATAAGTAGATACAGGTTACCCCTACTATATATTGCATTTTCAGAAAGTGATATGAAATTGAAATTCAATTTCTAAAAACACAAGTTAAAAATGTTCCTTTTCTCTTGTTGTACACCAAACCAATTATCATATTAAAAATCAGAGAAATAGTTGATTTAACTTAATAATAAGGATATCCTGTGTATATTGAGAAGTTATAAAAAAATAAAGAAAGAAAATAAGTCACCAAGTTGCTTCCATCTCCCTTAGGCCATGCTGCCAGCAGTGTGTACCATGCATCAAAAACTAGTGGGTTTGTGCAAGTCGGTGTGTCTTCCACAAAATGAAAAATCAGAACCATACCTTCATATTTACCTGTTTTATTGTGGCTTTCAATGCCGTAAAAGCTTCCTCTCTTATGACATCGACAAATTCAAAATTATGTTGTCGCAACATTCCCAGAACAATTGCAATTAGTTTCTCCTTGAAGTAAAAAAAAATTTCAAAATTATTTCATAAAGAATTAAAAAACAATTCAAATAGGCAGATTTATTTTTAAGGGTCAGATTTGTTTTAATTCTATTTCACTTAATAGATAAAAGATTTGTGAGTAAATATGATTGTCTACCAACAGTATAATTATAAAGCACCAAGAAGAAAAAACAATCAAAAAAACAATGTAAAGAAACCCATAGGTTTGGGGTGAGTTATTTAATACATTTTTCATCTAAACTTGGCAATGTAGACCAGACTTGTAAGTATAAACTCAAGGTCATTTGAAGTCAGAGATTAACAATTCTCATTTTTAATTTCTAAAAATTTTCCATTATCATCATGTTATTTTATATTCTTATGTTTCAAGTTCAATTATTTAAAAAAAAAAAACATTAATGTAAAACAATACAAAATCAGAATGAAATAACTTCCAATGAGACTTGAACTTGCATCCTAAATCTCAGGAGCTTCCTTTACATGGACCCCACTTTAACAAATTCAGCAACAGAAGTCTCCTGATTAAGCAGATGACTTCCAAAAATGGTAGAAAAATGAAGAATAAAAAATGATGATAATTAACTGTACATGCTAAAACACAAATTGAAATTTAAAGGCATTAAAAAAACATCTCAAAAACTAGGGTTTAGCAAATACACAAAATATAAAGGGAATGATCCGATGATCAAATAAAGCCCTGACACATATCAAAAGAAGTAAGTAATACTATTAAGGAAACTTACTGATTCTAACTTGTCAAATAGTTCCAAGTTTTACTGGTAAATACTACTACTTTTTTTATTGCTTGAACATATCTGATCAAAATATCATGGTTATTCATAAATAACTAGCACAGTACCCATAAAAAATTACAAGATTTTTTATGTATGGATAAATTATACATATACACACACATATATATCTATATCTCTCTCATATATATATATATATATATATATATATATATATATATATATATATATATATATATATATATATATTAGTATAAATGGCATTACTGTAATCTGATGGCTTACTTAATGGTTTTACTTACAGCACAGAAATGTACATAGTGCTAATGCTAAAAGTTAGCAAATTAATTATTTTGTTTATTCTAAATTTTAATAAATTATTCATTTTGTTTGTTCTGAGCTTTGAATGAATTGTTTTTTCAATTCGTTTCTTTGGGAGTTTGGGGTTTTTTTTAAATAAGATCAAAATTTTAGAATATATCCATTTTTGAAGTTCAACATTAATGTTTACAAAAATTCTATTCCAAAGACAGATCAACTTCACCAAAAATTTGATATATAATGCCACATGTCAAAGGAGATAATTATCAGCTAGCAGTACTCCAATGCTTTCAGCTTATACATTTTGACATGCATTTACATTACTGACTAAGAAAATTACAGATTTTCTTCATTATCACTATTAAATAAAAAAAACCTATATCATATTTCTTGATTAGTTCATTTGTTTGTTCATTCACTGGGAAAGATGAGAATGATTTTATAAAATCCGAAAGAAAGAATAACGACCAACAATACAGCTGGCTTGCAATATTCTCCTTCCAATATTTCACTGTCACCTTAGACTTAACTCCCAACTGCCACCATGAAAGCTGCTCATCCGACAGTTTCTTTGAGAAATTTTTGAAATAAAATCACAAATCCATTTCTCACAATAATTTGACCCAGATTCACTGATTTTCTCTTTTTTAGATTTTTATTCAAATTAAGGGAAAACACAACCACCATTTTATTTGCTATAAGTACATTTACACTAAAATCCATATTCATATAATTTATCCATATGTAAATAATCCAGTCAATTTTGACAGGTACCAGGCTAGTAACAGAATAGTTTATTATGCTGTTATGTTATACTTCACATATTTTTGGAGAAACAATTAAAATAATCTATAAGATAGAGAAAATAAAATCATACCTCACCATACAGTCAGTAAAGCTCTAAGTGAGGTTTAGATTCACCAATCGTAAAATAATGATCATCATTGTCGTAGAGCATTTCTATGTTTCTCCAATAGATATCTAATGTCTTCACAAATCTTCATTTTGTGAATCTACATCTAATAATTTCATAATTTAATAACTCAGTTAAGAGGATGAATTTTATCATGTCTGAATTTGAATTTAAGAGAAGAAATTTTTGCTAGGACCTCAAAAGTTATCAGTGTTATTGATTAATAATTTGGCCACTGATTTGTCTGAAGCATGTATTTTTTTTTTTTTAACATTTAATATGAGGTTGCCCTTTTTAGAATGTCTATAGGGAGATAAGTTGTTTGGATTATTAATTTTTAACTAGTTTTCTTTTCATCTAACTTTGCTTGATTTTTTTTTATCACAATGCTCAAATCGTTTTACATTCAATGACTGTAAATAAGCCTGTGATGAGATTTTAACTTGCATCCTATATCCTTGAGAGTCCATCTGACATGGACACAAATTTATTAATTCAGCCATAGAGACCAATTAGTGAAGTGAAGTTGAATAGAGTTATATAGTTGCATCCTTTCTCAGTTGATTTTTTTCCATACTATATTGTTTGTTTACCCCTAACAGTGGTAGACATAATAGTCTTGAGTTGTCCATATGTTTTAGATAAAGTATTCATGATCAATTTTTTACTAGTTTTTCCTATTTTATTGTTTTTTGTTGGATACTAAAAAATGAAATGATAGAAACAGAATTCTATTCTCCAATTCCACTGCATTGGAAATCTCTATTATCCAGGCATATAAAATGAAACGTGTACCCATTTATTTTATATATGCTAAGATTATTGATGACTTGGGTGAATGATTTCTCATCTCAGAAGTTCAGATAGAAAGAAAATAAGTCTGATGAATTTTATAAAGCTGCATTGAACAACTTTCAGTCAAATAAGTACCATTGACTGGTGTCTGAGAATTGAATTTTTGTCAAGACAAGCAATGCTTTTGCAATGAAGATATGCATTTGGTATGAACATTAGGAACAAAAGACAGAACGATTAGAGATACTACAAAAAAAAAAAACCTCAAAGGAAATGATTAGATCTACAATCAGATAGTTTTGGGGTTTGTTTTTAAATAGGTATATTTTAATCTGATTTTTGATATTTTTGAATTTGTGGTCAAATGAAATACATTGGATCAGTCAATAAAAAAAGATGTGATTTCTTCCTACTGAACTGTTGCTGACAAAGATTGCTAGAAGGGGAGATAATCAGAGCTTTATCTCAGAGACTTAGCCAACAGACATTGGAAAATCATTGAAATTGGAAATCAAGCAGGTCTAGAGGTAAGATCCGATACCAGTTTCTTCAGTGAGTCTAGAGGCAGAAGTTCAATATCAGCCTCTTGAGGAAAGGCTGGTATTGAACTTCTGCCTCTAGACTGGCTCGATTTCCAACTTTAACAATATCCCAATGCCTGTATTACCTATGACCCTGAGATATCATCATCATCAGTCTTTTAACATCAGTCATTGGACATAGACTTTCCCCAGGATTTGCCACACTTCTCTATCATGGGCGTCACGGAGCCAGTACTTCCTGAACTTGTCTAGCTCGTCTCGCCATCTAATATTCTGCCGGCCTTGGTTGCGCATGTGATCTCGGGGGAGATAAAGCTTACATTATTTCCCCTTCTGTCCAAATCTGGCTACCTTGTGCTTAAAATAGGAACTTTCATAGAAGGGAAATGAAATGAGAATTTTCTTTAAAAAATCAATTTTCAGTGATGGGATGAGACATACACAATTATCACACAAAAAAAAAAGATCAAAGACTTTAGATTTATTTACTCAAATTTCTATGCTGCTTATTTTAAAATAGATGTTTATTTTTATACACCAACACTTACCTCATCTGCCAAAGCCTGAAGATCTGTGATGGGCCTGTTTAGTTCAGCTGTAACATATTTGATGAGGTCTGCATGTAACATCATATCAATTATCTTCTCCAATTCAGCCAACTGAGAACCTAAATGCCTACAAAGAAAAATGGCATTAAAAATCAAAATGCAAATGAAGCACCAATGACAAGTATAGATGCCAACCAAGAGACAAGCCACCCCCTGAACTTCAGACTAAAACTTCAGATTAAGGGAGCATTGGAAAGCTATATTCATAGGTGAAGAAGAAATATCTGGTAAGCCAGGCCACATCTGGAGGAAGTATCGAACAACTACCTTGGAAAATTTATTCCTTCATCCGGCCTGCTCGTCCATCTTGTCGGCAAATTAGAGGTCTGAACGCCCACTTTGTCGGCAAATTAGAAGCTTGCATGCCTGCTTCTTTTCAGCAAACAAGAGGCCCGAATGTGATCAATTGAAAAATTCGAAAAAAAGAGTGATCAATGAATACTTCTCTTGCCTTTAGCAATGATCAATAAAATGTTCCATTTTTTCATAAAACTAAATTTGCATCTTGCAGCATTCACCTAAGAGACAAATTTAGCATGAACTTGACAGGTAGAATCACTTGAAAACTGAAGAAGATGACAGTTCGGATTTATAGTTTCTTACATGGAGGGCTATGGTTCTAATCTGGATAATTATCCCTAAAACTACATAAGGTTAGCCATGACATTATATGCTCTCTCTTACAAGTACTATGAAGTAAGTTTTGTTATAATCTACAAGAACTATATGATAAATTTATATCCTGTCAGATGTATAAGATACAAAAAAATGACTAATTTATTCAAGATTTGTACAGGAAGTACAAATAAATGAAATATTACAGACAAATTTGCACAAATAGCAAAATAATCATTAAGTCAGTTTGAACTAGTGAAACCTAAAGTTAAATTTATTAAGTAATCATACACACATATGCAGAAGAGGAAAATTCTTAGAAAGTATCCCAATGATTCAAAGTGCAGCACTCATATTAAGACCAAATTTAACCAACATTGGATATGGTATCTGAATATGTAACTAACTGACATTACCACTATATGTAATAAATATTTTTCACTATTTCCTAAAAGAAAAAAAATCAATCCTTACAACAGGAGAGAGATGGCAGCAGATGGATGTATTCTCACAAACATTTTGAGCTATGATTTTAATTTGAATTAGCAATTTTTTTAAAAATCTATTTTAGCTCTTGACTCAGGAATCAGTGATCATGAAACTTAAAAAAATTTCAAGCAGTATTTTTCCACTAAATTTTATTCCAATTTTCTAGTTGGCTTAAAAAGCAATCATACTGTTATCATTGGAAATCATCATTTTTTTTTAAATGAGGAAGAAAGAAACAATAGAAAAATTTCTACTATGTCAAACCATATGGCACACATTGGTTGATCAATGAAATCAAGTGCCTTTTGCAGAAATGATGGAAACCAGTAACAGCTGCTGTAAATACTCTGAGATATAGATAATACAAGCTAAAGTTACACAATTTCAAAATCAATAAAACATATAAAAATATTAATCAATTATAAAGTACTTATCACCGACTAGAAGAGCAAAGGGTTGATATGAGGTTCCATCAACAGTGAAAGGTTAGGGAAACTCATTGAAAATTTTCATCATGAAATATATAAAATGACATAATCAAAATGTCTGCCAAACAACCAAATTCCAATGCCTATCATGCATAAATACTAAGCTTAGCTTAGTTTGGCACAAGGTCACAAATGCAGGGCACCAATTAATAATCAAACTCATTACTCTAAAGAATTGGTCAACAAGATAAAGACTCCTTTTGCATTCATTATGAGCAACAATTTAAATTAAATCATACAGTAAAGACATTTGGTACTTTTCAAAAATAACATTTTCTTATCAGAAGATATTATTATCCTATGATCCCACAATTTTTAAATTGTGCATTTAAAATAAAAGGCTAAATATCTTAACTAAATCTTATGAAAAAAAATGTACGATCAACCTACATTTCAGTAAATAATTTTAGTTTTTTCAGCTGTCATTTGTTAACTGGTGGACATACAAGGCAAAGGATTTCCTATTAAAAACAAATCTTTTTACATCACTTGAAATAAATGTACCATTTGAATACAGCTATCAAAAAATGTTTTATTCATTTTTTTTTCATATAAAAACATTTTGTAAAGATATGTTTATTATGATTATTCATGAAACGTTAAAGAAAAATGATTATCTACATTATTTGTCATTTTTCATTGGAGCGTTCAGAAAATAAGCAAAGAAAATAAAGAAATTATGCAAACTTGAAAAAAACATGTCTATTTTAACTTTCTGTTGCAATTATGTCATTCTTTCTTTTTTCAACTTCCTCTTTTACAAAAATGTTATTTTCAGTTCTAATCCGTTAAGATTTAGAGTAGGAAAGGGACAATATGAATGCAGGTTAGTGTCACATCAAGCCATAAGCTTCTGCTATGGTTAAAACATCATCCATAAAAAGACCAGCTTTTGGAATATAGGAAATAGGTTCAAGTCTAGTCAGAAACTACAACTTTATTTCGATTTCATAACATTAACTCTAATATTAAGAAAGTATTTGACTGGGGAAGATGTGAGGAAAAGTAACAAGATGAAAAAATGATTAGTCAAAAAGATACTTGATCTTAAAATTCAAAATAATTTAAGACTATTACTTAGTAGTAAAAACAAACAATATGGTACAAGAATTTGGAGTTGTATTTAACCTAGAAAGTTGTGACAAGAAGTGACAAGACAAAAAGATTAACCAAAAGTTAATACAAAACTTCACCTCATAATTTATGACTTGAACAGAACAAAATCATATTCATTAAACTACATACAATATTGAAACTTAATAGTGTATATATATATATATATATATATATATATATATATATATATATATATATATATATATATATGTATATAGCATAATAAATTGAAAAAGGATTAAAATATACAGCCTTAGGTTTATATTGAGAACAACCCTCATTTATAAGCATCAGAAGTGTCAGAAAAATTTCGAATTAGCCAAAGATCAGCAAAAGATTATCTACATCAACATGGTTATTATGGACAATCAGCTAAGAGGAAGCACCTTTTAATGAAAACTAATAATAGGAAGTGGTATGAGTGGGCAATCAAGATAAACAATAAACCCTTAGCTTTTTGGCACAGCATAATTTTTCCTGTGCTCAATTTTCAGATACTGCATCAAACAACTTCCTTGTCCAAGTCAGTCCTATGACACGAATTTCATTGAATATGTGAGGTCAATATTAGATAGGAACCGGTGGAAGAAGTCTAAAAAGCCAGCAACATGTTCAGATGAGCCGAATCTTTCATGCCAAGCGCGGTCTGAGATACCTCAAACTACAATTTCTGAACTTATTAATTCTATGCCAAGACAAGTTATTGCTCTTAAAACAGCTGAAGAAAAGTAATACAGTAAATGCTTGAATAAAATTTAAGGCAAAACTGTCGGTGTCTAATTACTTCTTGCATGTCTCTGTACAGTAGCATGCATAAACAATTTGATAAAACTCAAGATGAGAGGAGAGGGAACATGTTAACCAGATGTTACAAAGATCAATAAATTATACTCTTTACAAGTTAAAAACGTAATATCTAAAAGAAAAATAGTTGCAGATGGCAAAGCCAAAAACTGGGCGTTTTTTTCTCACATAAGTCAGGTTGTACAAAAAAATTATAATCAAAATTTAGTAAAAATATACTTCAAAACTGCCTTATCACTTTTCACAAACTGACTAAAAATGAATGTATTATCTGCTGTTACTATTAGGAAAAAGTAACCATTTCTTTCTGGCACTTTCAAAAGCAGTTTTTGACATTATTAATAATTTTGACTAGCTTTTAGCTTCATCCTAACTTTCAGTTACTTTTTATCAGACCGTAATTCTACGGCAATGATTAAAAAGTGCAATTGGGAAATAAAGAGCAAGTCTATGGTGGGAATCGAACTCACATCCTCAAGTCAGAGGGTATCCAGTATAGACCTGGCTGCTTTTAATTATTCAGTCTCAGGGACTTCATAGTAAAGCAGAAACAGATTTTACAACTTAAACCAAACACCTTTCAACCGATATTCTACATTTGTTGATTTTTACTATTGAGACCTAATAGTCTTTTTAACACCATGAGATCTTTAATCTTTTCAAAATTTATTCTTGGATGAAGTATTGCAACATTACCATTAATTCTGACAAGCTTTTACATTTGATTCTCACCGGACTCACCATTTATTTACTGATTACACTGTTCAAGCGTTAACATAGGATTACGGTTCGATTCGAGGTTATGATTAAAGGCAACTGAAAGTTAGGATGAAGGTAAAAATTATTAATAATGTTGTAGTACTTTATCCAAGATTGAATTTGAAAAAAATTTACAATACCGCAGCAGTCATTGAATGGGATAGCTAAATAGATCGACACGAAATGTGTTCGTGCACATACACACATTATGCATAAACAGAGGTGCAATAATTAGATATTAAACTAGCATGTTCTTGTTATAATAGCACACTGATTAACATTATAATTAATGTAATAGTTTAATATCAAGAACTAGGTTATGGTATAATGGTACTATTACCTCTTTCATCATTAAGGTTATTGCAAACTAATAATTGAAATAGGCTACAGACTTATTGATCCACATTTAGATGTAGGCAGCGATTTCACAAAGGGTTGAAGTGATGGAGAAATAACAGATATTTCAAAAAATAAATAGATATCGCACACATTTCAGAGAATATACGGATATCACACATTTCAAGAGTACTGATAGGAGCCCTTCACCCTATCTTTTATTCAGTATCGAAATTCTCCTCGATACACATGTGACAATGAGTCTCAATAACTCAGTACTAATTAAATCTCTCAGCTCTCAAATCTGAGAGAAATGTAAAGCGGACTAAAAAGATGAAAGAATCCAGAGACAATGAACAAATTCACAATTACACCTACTCTCAATTATTAGAGCATTCTCTTTCTGTCTTTGCTAGTTTTTACATGCGGGGGAAAAAAAAAATTATATATATACATATATATAGGCACACACTGAAAACGTGAAGGTTGTTGCCATCAAGGAAAACAGACAAAAGACAAAAAGAACAATTCATTCGAAGGACAATTTGCTGACAAAAGAATAATATCATCCGAATTATTCAACAAAACAACCAGTAAAAAACAGTGCATCGGGCAATATAACCTCAACAACAGTCTTTGTTTCCAAACAAACAAACAAAATAAGGTCATGCAACAGTAGTCGACATAAAAAAGACATGGACATAAAATCAATATAATAAATATATAATTTTCTCCCCTACTTACCTGAAAGAATGAATCCCTGCCAGTTCTTGAGCCAGAACCTCTTGTGTGGTGGAAATGAGATCAAGTGCTCCAACAAACTCATTAGTGGATAATAGAAGCTGTATTGTAGGCTGGGTTTGATGAACAGTTGATATCAATTTTAACTAAAAACAGTAAAAAGTTTCAGAATAACAATATTTATTACATGAGCATTGAAAATTGTTATAGAAGTTCCAACAGAAAAAGTGATAAAATTATGATTACTTTATCAATAAGTAAACGAAAATTATATTAAAAAATTTCATTAGATAAAAATATATACATGTGTATTATGGTAGACTATTATGGTAGACTAAATAATCAGTTTTGGTAGTAATGTTAAAAAATTTATAATAATAATTTGCATACCAATGCTGAGAGAGACTAATATGATACATGGAAATTAACTCCTTAGAACAGAGTTTTCCAAACATTTTACATAGGCGACACATCTTACAAATAATTTTTTGCAACACATTGCTCAAGTTTTGTTAGCCAAACCAAATATATAATGTCAACACACATACAGGGAAAATATCTTTTGAAAGATATTCAAAATTACACTTGATTTTGCAACAAATCTAGAGATTATCAGCACCACAATACTGTTTGGAAAGCTCTACCTTATGAGAATAAGAATCCAAGCTCAAAAAGCAATTTATATATGAATACAAAAGAGGAATAAAATTTCCTAAGCTTTCTTACTTTAACCTCAAAAAAACTCGGCAAGTTGGTGCCAGCATTTTTCTATACCACAACATAAGGTAAAAGCACAGTTATTTTATAGCAATTATTCAAAATGCTTTCCAATCTTTTATTGAAAAACATTTACCACTCTTAAACCTTGAGAAATATGCACACTATTATGATTTTGTTTGTTTCTTTCTTATTATCTATACAAAGTTGAATTTGACATTTTTTTAAACCTTATAAGACATACCTCAATTTTATAAGTTGAGTACATTGTCATTACTTACCTTATTATGAAGTTTGGCATAATTGGTTCTAGATCTAGACAATTTTAGTATTTTTAATGAACCTTTAGCCAAAGTCTCTTCAAGAGCATGTATTTTATCCCTGTAAAAATATAAAGAAATAATGATTTAAATTCTATTAGTTCAATATATATATATATATATATATATATATACTAGCTTAGTATCAGTAAAAGACACTAGGATTATTTATGTATAGATCAACACTTCTGCCTCGGATCAGAGTATCTCACAGCTCTACCTCGGATCGAAGTGTTACTTCTCAGCACTTCTGCCTCGGATCAGAGTATCTCACAGCTCTACCTCGGATCGAAGTGTTACTTCTCGGCACTTCTGCCTCGGATCAGAGTATGTCACAGCTCTACCTCGGATCGAAGTGTCACTTCTCCGCACTTCAGCCTAGGATCAGAGTATATGTCACAACTCCACCTCGGATCAAAATGTCGCTTCTCAGCACTTCAAAAAGTGTATTAAAAAATATATATGTATAAGTGGATTTATGAGAATCAATCATTTTCTAAGTACAGCAGGTAGTAACAGTTGTAGAATAGCCCCGACAAGACGGCTTACTTAATTTTTTAAAACTAGTATATTCATTGTTGTTGTTTTTATCTCTCTTAACCTCTCCAAAGACTACTGCATTAAACCTTGGTTTAATGTCTTGAAATCATATAATCACTTTCTGATCTTCTTAACAAAGACATTAGAGTTTAACTAATTCATAGAACCAAGTATCACATTTTTAATTTCCAGGCAAAATTGGAAAGAGAAATCACTTAACACTCGATATAGGAGATCTTTAAAAACATAAATAGTTCACCTGACCATTGATATGGTTCAAGCATAGAAACTAGGTAACTATACTTGAAGTTCAAGATTGTACAATCTAACTTTATTTCTTTTTTTCTCAGAATTTCAAACCCGGGAACAAGATCATGTTTACTGCCTTTACCACCACTTCCATCACTTCATTCCAGAGGAAGAGTCCTTAGTATCAAACAGTGTAAGATATATTTTCATCTGCAAAATTGTTACATTTAAATAGACAAAGTCCATTGCCTTCACCACTACATCCATCACTAAGTTCATTGCCTTCATCACTACATCCATTACTTTCTTCAAATTAGAATATTTAGCAATGTTTCCTGGTGGAGAATGCAATATATTTTCTTCATTCTGTGTTTAATTCTGAGGGCTTCCACTTGTCTTTGAAGCACAGCCACAACACCTTCATATTCTTCAACCATTGTTGGCATTCCATATCACGTATCAAATTTTCTGAGTCCAGTTTCATGTTTCATGTTTCCAGGACACTTTAAGTACACTTCAAAAATTGTATGCTCCAGTAGTAATGCCCTCCATTAGTTGAACAAACTCCTCCACAATATCAAAAGCAAAAGTTCATAGAGCACTAGTGAAAAAAAAAGGCCACACTAATTTTCATTAATAATAGTCGTTTCATCATAGTAATACAATACCAAGGTTGAGTTAGTCAAACAAATAACAAATAATTCCGAACATACATAGGTTATTCAATCCCTAATTTCTTCAATGGTGACTTGATATTGAAAGATTTTATTTCTTCATTTCCAGACAATAAAAGAATCAAACAACAAATTTGAAACTTGACTATGTCCAGATAAAATTACGACCAGCATTTCAAAGTCAGTGAAAGTATTTATTTGAACGTGTATTTTTCTTATAAAATAACAGCGAAGCCTAAACAGTATACTTGAAATTAAGAACATGAATAAACCCAAGAATTGGTTGGACTTTTTCGGGCACATTATCTATAAGCGGAGAGAATGGTCTCTGACCCCAAAATGAAGGTGAACAGAAAAGAAAAGATGATAAATATACTAATTGGCTCAACTCATTCCCAATAACACAAGCCAAAATGCATAATAGGAAATAAAAAGTAAAAGAAAAATTCATAATTTATTGTTCTTTTTTTACAAATAGTCGAATTATCAAATTACACATATATATATATATATATATATATATATATATATATATATGTAAAAAGCTAAGTGATTATTTTTTTTTCAAGTTGAAATCTAACACTTAGCTTACGTGTGATTAATTATGTTAATATAGAGATAAAAATTCATAAAATGAAAGAGAAGAGTTATAACTATATACAATTGTAAGCAACCTTCACAACTGGCCTTTGCTGGACAAGAGGAATTTATTTTCCTATACTACATTATAACTTTTTGCAGTTTATCAATTTCAACAGTTTTTCTAATAGAGTGGAAAATAGGACATTATATTTTCAAAATAATGCATGTAATAAATCATTATGATAAATGGAAATTGGTTGTTCATGCCTTTTAATTAGCTGTATCAAAAATAATTTAGCAGATTCAAAAAAAAAATTGATGAACATAAGTCTTGTTTTATGCCAAAACTAATGTTGAAGACTGTTGAACTTAGAGTACCTTGATTCATGTTCAAACCAATGGTTATATTTTTACACATTCAGTTTAACGAGTTAGTTTTAAAGCTCTCAATTGTGGTTTAAACTACAGTTTGAACCCGAATCAAAGAAATCAAGAAACAGATCGACAAACTAATGGCAGCAGAATCAAAACACACCCAATCATGGGAGTTGCCTGACTATTCAAATTTGTAAAATCAGCATAAACATAGTTTTGATTCTTTTTCAATCATATACATACATATATATATGAATTTTACCAGGTGGAACAGGTAATTTTTCTTTGACAGTCTTTAAATAATATATAAATATTACTCACCTGAGTTGTTTGATTGCTCGACATGTGACTTGCATATAATCCTGCAGTTCATCATGAGAAGTCATTGCATGGAAGAACGCCTCTGACCGCATCGAGATCTGCTCTCCAATATGTACTTCAACAGTATCTAAATAGTGGCTCAACTGCATGAGGAATAAAAAAAAAAAATTAAAACGATATCAGTACCACTTAACTATGATTACATTGTAATAGTAGAATTATCCGATGTAAGCAAGTTTTTTTTAAATTTAATTTTTTTTTCAAATAACCACCAACTCCATAAGATTTACATAATAGTTAGGTGGGGTGCAACTTTTATTGTCAGTATCTACTAATATAAAGTCAGCATTTGTTGGTTTCTTTTGGCTGGACAAACCAGTTTACCTTGCAAGCTAAAAATTGAACATGGGTTAGGTGGTGCTGCCCTTGATTGAAGGTCAGGTTAGGGTTAAAACTGCAATCTCCAGCCAAACAACAAGATGAGATTTCACTATATAAACCAGAGGGGCCCTGATTTTAGGCATCTATGTGAACATTAATTTATCTCTAAAAAAAATATCAATGGAGGCATTAATAGCAAAGCAGTTGAAAAGCATCCGTCTCAATGGAGTATGGACGAAGGTCGGTGATGAAGTCCTGATTTCTGTTCCATTCCAACTTAGTAATCTTTGCAAGTTTCAAGGCTGGTTGAGACCAGGACTTTATTCTTACAAGTTTTTATGACCATCCCCTTTGCAGGATGCAAATCCACTGAAGGGATACCTCCACCCTTATCATACAGCTTAGAGTGTACTCAATTGGCTGCTGATTACACAAGGAGAGTTGTTAAAAGAAAGAAGAGTTTTCCATACTCATGTCACATCTTGGGAAAGGCATGAATAGGAATAAATGATGTAGTTCATACTAAAAAAAAAGTTCTTAATTGGAAAGAATCCACACACAGTAATTACGTAAATTAGTACAGTATTTGGAAATAAAAAAAGACTCCCCCCCCAAAAAAAATCAGAAAATTTATAATCGAAATTCCTTCATTGTTTTTCAGATTTCTATAAAGGTGAAATAGGACTCTTTTCTCAAATGATCAGAAGCAGTGATTTCGAGAGATTTAACATTCCCGGACCAACTGAAAATTTCCAGCATCTTTTTAAAACAAGTGACACTGAGTACAGTGAAAATATAGAGAAAAGTGCCATTCGCTGTAGTATTTGAAGACTTCAAGAAAGTCTCAAACTCGGTGGAAATTTCCCAATCATTGATAGGATATACAACAAAGGGTAGACCCAGTCAGAGACTTGTAACATATCTACTGTCACTTTATCAGGCTACATGAAGACTTGAAGCTTTTCCAGCACAAAAACAGAATAAGACAAGGAGATACCAGTTCACCCAAACTCTTCACAGCTTGCCTCAAAAGAATCTTCTGAAACCTACACAGGGCAAATAAGGGAATCAGAATAGACAGTGAATACCTGAGTAACCTCAGATTTGATGACAACAATGTCTCTTTTGCTGAGAACCTGCATGATATCCAAATAATGCCAGACGAACAAAGAAAACCAGAAAGTTGGTCTTCCCATAAACTTCAGTAAAAGTTATAAGAGAAAAAAGATATTGGAAGGGGCCAGATTAAAAAATGGACTTTTTAAAGAGAAATGTAGAGAACTTGAATTGGATGATAAGGGGAAATGTCATGTACAACATACATGTTGACAAGCTTTCAGTGGAGTAAGTTCAAGAAAAAGAAAATCTCATTAGTCCTCAAAAGAAAGGTATACAACAATAGTCACATATGGAGCTGAAACATGGAATATGACCAAAAGATAGACCCCCAAACTGGGAACCATGCAATGTACATAGGAGATAATCATGCTCGGCATCACATGGAGACATTGCAAGACAGCGCAGTATATCGGAGAAAAAACAGGAGTCAGAGACATCAAAGAATCCATCAGAAAACTCAAATGGCAATAAGCTGGCCATGTTGCAAGAATGTTAGACAACAGCTTGACATCCCAACTCACAATATGGATCCTCGAAACTGTGACCAGCAAAATTTAAGATTGTGTGACAAACTAGATAGAAAATATTGACTACATGTGCCCATAATCAAAAGGTCACGCAAATTCTGGGGAAGGTCTATGTCCAATGACAGACGTTAAAAGGCTAATGATGATGATAGTGAACTCATCTGGAAACTTCAGCTAGTAATTTTCAGAAGTCAGCATACAAAGTCTCAGTTTAGACTAAATCATTGTAGATGGCATTTAAGGTTATGAACTGATAAAAAATTGAAAAACAGATGCCTTAAACCAAGAAATTTTATACATATGCTCAGCCTAACACAGTATTTGTGCAAAATGAGCTCACAGAGACAATTGTATTTAAAAAGCAGCAATTCAACATTTCTACAAGATAAAGGAAATATATTCACTGGTAAGAGGATAGGATCTTGGAATAAAGTAGACTAACTAACATTAGTTTTTAGCAATTTTTTTTAACTCTATATACACCAAAACATTGGTTATACAGTCGGTATCCTACTACCCATGAATCCATGAATGATACAACTGCAAACTTAAAATATATCATTCAATGAGCATAATGCCACAATGTCCTTCTACAACATTATACATAATTACAGATACCTAAGCCAGAGTCTTTAATTAAAACAAAGATACTTATCAGCTGAAACAGTTGGATACAAAGCACTACTCAATGGTGTGTTAATCACCATATCATACATACATTCACACACAACATCTGGTACCTTTAATTACTCTAACATCATGGGAAGAATGTAATTGGGCTGTTAACTTTATCAACTTTGTGAATTAATGAAATATGCCCGAACAAACTACTGACTTAACTCTTCATCATATGGTGTGCCTAGAGTACTGCCACCAGCTGGTGACACTATCAGATACCTAGAACTTTTTTCAAGGTGTGTTATTAGAGCATTTTTATTTATTCATTTTTAGTTTTATTTCCTGAAGTCAAATTTGGTGTTCTTTTAATTGTTGAGTTTTTATTTGTTCTCTGTGGTTAAAAACCAACCATTTCATATTTCTGACTGTCATAATACACTGTATATCAGAAACACTTGAGCATTATTATCAAAACTTGTGATAATTTTCAGTAAAAGGCAAAATAACTTTCTTAAAATTTAACTATCTTATAAATTTGAAACAATTCCATTTCTTGTTTTATCTTAAAAAAAGTCCATTAGTACTAGTGATCTTTATCAAGTAAGGCACTTAAAGTCATCAGAGAATGGAGATATTGGAAAGAGCCAGATTGAAAAATGGATTTTTCAATAGAAATGTAGAGAATGGCTATTTCCAAGAATTCAAAACAAGTAGCCCTCAATTTTTTTTATCAGAAAATCCTGAAGGCCAGCAGCACATCGGGGCATCACGCATCTCAATTATCAAATAAATGTTCCTGTATATGTATTTTGGTCATACAATAGCATTCAATACAGAATAAGAATGCTGGAATTGTAATACTAATAAATTTAGAATTTTTAATTAAAAAGGATAATCCAAATAGATTCAAATTTTAAATCAAGAACTAGTAGTATTTATTCCTAGTTTTCAAACATCCTCCTGTTTTGACAAGTATATTTATATCACTTGATTAATAGAGAAGAAACTGTCTTATTTACCTTTTCTTGTAAGAGTTTACTTGATTGTCTATTACCACTTTTGTCTGGCTTTGATTCTTCAACTTGTGTCCAGGGAAATACTGCACAGAATGTGTCGGCATTCTCCAAAGAAAAGTTTGGCAGCATAAAAATCTACAAATTAAAAACAAATGCAACAATTATTAAAGAGTAGGAAATCATATTATTACTAGTTTTACCCAAGCTATCAAGAATGATAGCATATATGAAATATATGGATATTCACATTGCATTTATATACTTGGATAAAAGAGATTCACATTGCAGTGAGCTCGGACATTAGTGTTCTATTGACCACAAACTGATTATTTTTTTTCATTTTTGTTTTTGTAACCTTTCCTATTTTTAATTCAGTCTTTGAATTCAACATTTTTATTATGTTATTAGAATATAGACGAAATTCTATTTTTACTATGTTAATGGCATCCTTTAGCGTGACAGAAAACACCCGCACATAACTAATTATTATATGTTTGTAATATTATTCTTTAATGGCTTCCCTGCATAGAAAGATAAAATATATACTATATACTGAGACAAACAATTCATTAATTGACACTAAATATGCACATACATAATTGTTCTGACTTATGTACAGATCTGACTAAGAACCACTGTTGTGAAGGGAGTAACAATAAAAATGAGGACTGTAAAAGTTGCTCTCAGTTGTATTTACACATTAGTATATAAATTATAATATACTAAATAAGAAAAACACTAGCCATTTTTTCTTTTCGTCTTAGCTGGCCTTTTACAGCTTTAATGACTTTTAAATATACATTTTCTTTAAACCATTTATGCCCAAAGTCAGATCTTTCAATTGATTTGGGTATAATTAGAAATATGCACTCAATGCATGTAAATTAGCATGGTAACGCAAATTTAGCTGTAATAAAAATGAAAGCCTCTGGTTTCTTGAGAATGTTCATATGTAATTTGATCAGCTTTCTTTTATAAATTGCCATAGAAAATATAGTTTTTAGGGTGGACTTGATATAAACCTTTCAGCATATATGGGATAATAACAAGAAGCTATTACTATATCGTACTACCATTTTGTAAAAAGGCAGTCATTAATCTGGCAGGGCATGAATTAAATGTCAATTTAAAATCTAGCATAAATTCGAAGGATTTTGTACCAATATTTTTTCAACTTTAATTCTGAACTTTTCATATCACACAAATCAGTAAAGGTGTTGTCTATAGCAGATTGGCTCTGTTTAATCCATACTACTTACTTGAGAGTTAGAGAATGTAAAAATATTTGAGTTATGGAATAAAAAGAAGCAATAAGATTGATGACGCTTTATCTAAGAAATTCTGACAACTCAAGAAGTTCATAAAAAAATTAATAATAGAAAAATATTCACATCTTATCTGATAAATGTTCAGTCTGACAATGTTTTCTGAATTTCTGACATTATATATTTTCACTATTTAAAATATACTATAGGCTAGCATTTTCATCTTTCTTTAATGTTATTGAAACCCGTTAAGAAAAGTTTGATTTTGATATCATATGTCAGCTTGAAAGTCTACCCTAAAACTAAAGAATAATTCAAGTTTAGCCTAATATTCACTGGATAATGAGAAAATCTTCAAGATTCATGCAGTTAAACTTTCAAGAGCAAATTTCTTTACACAAGGTTAAATGATTGAATTAATCTTCCTACCAATTTTATTGAACTCCTTCAAAAATAATTTAGACAAAATTTGGGGAAACATCTATCACACAATAAATTAATTTAAAGACTGAAAATTTGAGTCCATACCTAATTGGCTTTTTTGTTGGGAATTATAATATTATATACTATAAGTCAACTCTTCAAGATATGGCAGCATTGTGTCCATCAGTGTCAAGTTCATAGGGTCTAAACAGACCGATACAATCCATTAGGGAAAATATTTGATGTTTAAAAAAAGTCAACTCATACACCAACATATATGGTAATTTTTCAACATATGATAGCTACTGTATTATTTTTAAAAATTCACTCATCATTTTCTTGAGAATATCTTTGTTTTTATTTTTTATCCCTAAGTAACTTTTCAATGTAGTACAAAAAGAAAAAATGACATTTAGCTGAAAGCCGAAAAACATGGGGGTGTGAAAGAAAACAATCTGAATTATTTCAGAGATAAAAAATAAAAAAAATAAAAATCCTTGCAGTCACTATACTCACTTTGGGTACTTGGTCTAAATCAGCTCGATTTTTTTCTGCAAAACAAAAATATTCATAATACTTATTACACATTCAATAATTGTATTCATCAGAACTCGAGAGAAATTAAATTAAAAATATCATAATAATCAAAAACAAAAGAAGAAAATAATCCTATAATTCAAAACTTGAATATTCTAGCAATAATTGAAATTAAAACCTAAAATGCTTTTCTGAAGTATTTTTGAAATAAAAAAAAAAAACATTTACAGCCAATGATTATCACAGGTTCAGCAACCCTTCTCCAAAATGCACGAGACCAAAAATGTTTCGGATTTGTGAATGTTTGCATCTTGAGATATACATAAGAAACACTAGTTTTCTCCCCTTACATTACAAGCCCCACCCTAAGATGCTGCTATCTCCATTGAATTACAGTATTTACTAAAAAAAAAAAATTTAATTTTTTTGTAGTGTATTAAAAAAAGATGGCAATGACATTGATTTGTTTGGATTGGGACTTATTTCATCTTTTACCTTTTGGGATGTAAATATAATTTTTTGGTTCCTAAAACACATAGATAATCAACTTATACTCTAGTCAAATTTATTCAAATGCCTAGGAAATCAGCCAAGTCTTTAGTCTTTTAATTATGCTACAGTAATGTCAGATGTGAAATTTTCCATTTGTTACATCAAAATTTGGGATTTTGGAACATTCAGTTTTCAGAAATTTTCATAAGGCATATCACACTTTTGGAGAATATACTTCAACTAAGAATGAAAATATATATTATGTTTAAATATGGAAAAATACTCACTATAATAACAGTTTTGGAGATTTTAAATTCTGGAGTCAAATTCCTGTTTCATCAACGTACATGAAAACTATACTCTTGTAATATATAGTTATAAATAAACCAACCTTCATTAACAATTGATATTTTATGAAACTGTATGTAAAATGTAAATCAAAATAAAAACTTACCCAATTGTTTTATACATTTTAAAGGACCAGAGTGCAATCTGTCTGCAATTTGTTGTTTCGCTAACTGTTCTATACTTTGAAGGTGAATTTTGTGTTTCTGCAAAATAATTTTTTTAATAAAAAATGAAATAATTTTTTTGAATAATAAAGAAGTTGAACAGCAATATATTGGATCAAAAATTTTTTTTAAAACCTTTTACTATTCCCACAGCCTCACAAATTACCTTATTACTCACAGATCTATCAAGGGTTTTATTTGTATGGAAAAACTATGCTATTTGATAATGAGAACTAAAGCCAATTTTTTTCAAGGATATAAAGATACTTATAACCAGTATTTATCAACAATGACAAACAAAGCATTGTAAAGTTGATGTTAGTTCAAGCATCATGAATTGGAGGTAATGGTAATCCTTGATCATACGGATGTAAAATATGGTAGTTAAACTCAACTTACAAAGGCTCTAAAATGTCATACAAAGGCTCTAAAAAGTATAACTATACAACATATTGATCAGATATTAGCACAATATTGAAATTAAAAGCTATTAATTCATTCTTTTTGAGGTTATTGCACACAATGAATCCATTAAAGTGTATGACAGAAACAATGCATAGAATACGACAACATTGTAATTTCTTTTTGAGGCGCATCTAGAAATTTTCCAACGGTTTGAGTATTTGATGAAAAATAAATTAATGGCTTCAACTTCAGTATTCTGTAAATATCAGATCAAATTGTTGTATGGTTATAATTTTTGGAGCCTTAGTAAACTGTGTCTAACTACCATATTTTACATCCATTAGACCAAGTATTACTAGTACTTCTGATTTATGATGTTGAGCATTACAACTAAGATCATCAGCAAATCCCCACTTCAACCCTATCTAATTTAGTTTTATGAAATCTCATTTGCTTCCTTGTGTTGTTAGATTTGAAGTTTTATTTTCCTGGACAAAACCAGACTCTCCAAGTAGTGGTATATAAAACATGTGGCCAGATCTTATAACTTTTTCTTGTATTTTCTTCAACAGAGTACAATTCTAAAATATCAGCAACCTTAACTTTATTTTAGTGGACCTAAAGTACAGAGAGAGGTAGTACCCCAAGAATATTTCAATAATTAAAAACTTACTAGGCATGTCTATCTTAGTACAAACAGAATTTCAAAATAAAACAATATTAGTCATTCAGATGACATCCCATCACTCAGTGTCCAACTTAGATGATATTGCTTTCGTTACGTCATTAAATATTTGCGAACCAAATATATAAATAGATGTCAACATGAATAAGTGAGGCTTCAGTATCAAAAAGCGCAATCCAAGTTCCACTCAGTATTTGTTTATATCAAAGATCAAGTCAAAATAATATCCAAGTGACTAATAACATTCAAGACCGACAACTGGGCATGTCAGAAGAAAAACCTTGTCTCTGACAACTTACTAATTAAACTTACCATATTTTGCAGTATATGACACACTTATTTTTTCATATCTATCCTCCCAGAAATCAAGTTTAAGATCTACAAATCACCCTAGTTCAACCATCTTGACAGCTTTAGAATTGTCATATTTTTCAAACATCTTTCAAGCTAAATATAGTGTGGATCTTATACTCTATGAAATGCAGTATAAGTACCAAGTAAGTCAACAAATGTTAGATAAAATGCCATTAAGACCAGAACACAAAAATAGGTGTTCCCCATTAAGTTATAGATTCAAGTGTCAAACATATCTGGTGATCTTATAGCAAAAAAGGAAAAAGGAAAAAAAAAACAAAAAAAAAAAAACTGAGGTCTGATACTGGATACTTCAGCTGACGGTAGTCTATCGATTTCAGTCCCCCCCTCCACCACCCTTATCATTGCATCAATATATAGTGGTTGTAATCTTGTTTTTTTTCAGTTGTCCATTCCGATTTTTCTCTGTTTACTCTCGACTAAAGTATTGACATTTTTGTAATAGCATATATTACTAAGATTTTTTTTTTTTTTTTTTTTTTTTTCAGGTATGTTGAAATAAACAAGTTCAGGTTTTATGCTTTCTCTGACCTGAGCATCACCTGTTTAATTTTGGACTCCAACACCGGCATTATAACAGGACGCCTGTACTAACAAATACAGAGAAGCAATACGAGTCAATGTCAACAGTATTTTTAGAAACAGCTTTTTTTTAATAGTGTACTTTTTTGGCTAGAGCTATTTTTAGCTTAGAGGGTTGAATTCTTCTTTTACTTGAAAAAATTAACTAAAAATTCATCTTCATTCTTCCATTGATCAGACAATATGAATACATTTTCATCCATTTCAATTGTAAGAGCCCAATTTTCGCAATCACACAAAGAGATCCCATCAGCGATTTTAGAATTTTCACGTTTGTTAAAATGACAAATAATCTTGTCTGAATTTTCTTAGTCATGGTGTATTGATGATCGTGTGTGATATAAAAAGTTCAAGTGGAAGCAACTCAGAATTTGCCACCATAGCACTGATGCATTTGAATACATACACATAATAACTGATATGACGTTTACAATCCAATGTGAGCAGGCATTCTAGGAATTGATCCAGATTTCTAGAATCAATAACACCCCGACGAAGTCTGGAGGATTCATGGCCGAAACATTGTGAATAAATTAAGATATAGACAAGGAAAATAGTCCAACTACATCATACACAATGACATATAATCCAAGTTTCAAAACAAAGCGGTTTTATCTTGTCTATCAGTTTGAGAAGAGTAATTAATTACCCAAGCTTTGTTTGGACAATTGAACTCCTCCTTTGTATTGTTGATATTGTTACCACATCTCCCCCACATCAAGATGGTGATAGACAATGGTCCAAAATGGAACAATCTAGTTAGTATATCTAGACTTTTCTTATGCATTGTTCACTTGAAGAGGGTGGCAGAATGGATCAGTCAAAATGCTGTGGTAACAACACCTAAATCACTGAGACAACATTCAATTGTCCAAACAGATCTTGACAACAAAGATTCAACTTCACTGGATTTGCTATTTCTACTCAGAACAAATTTATGATAATATGGCATTTATAAAAATGTATATTATAATGTTATTATTATCATTAATAATAATAATAATGATAGTAGTAGTAGTGATGATGAAAATGATAATAGTAATAAACAAAAATTCTCATTTATATTCAAGTATGTCTGTTACATTTAAATATCAGGGCACCTGCCATAGAACAATAATTAGCAAGCTCATCTCGAAGTCCATTCACATGTGTGGTGAATTCAATCCTCCATAGGTGCCTCATGATTATGGATTTGAGCTAAACCTTTTTTTCGGGGAAGGGGGGCGGGATTAGAAACATTTTTTGTGCCTTACAGGCAAATGAAAACTAAACAATGATCTTACAAGGCCATGTAAACAGCCCGCTTTTTCAAATACTTGAATGTTTTCCATCACAGGAGTATACACGAACTTCCTTGAAACATCAATAAATGAGAATTACGCAATTCTTTTTTTTGAGGTGCAGTGGGGAGGGGGGATAAAATATTGTCAAATTGTGTTTCTTCTAATAGAAACTGATTGCAAATGATGATCTGTAAATACTGACCTTTTTTATCAATGAAATATTGATTCATTCAAAGCTACTACAAAATTGAGACCTTTTCTCTATTTTTTGGTACTCAATTTTATTGTTCGCTTATCAAGGACAGATAAGGAAGACCAAGAATTTCTGTATACACTGTTTCATCAATGGAGTCATCAGACCTAATGAAATGAGGCCACAGGTCACATTTGGTCTCCAGGCCACAGTTGCTAACTCCTGTGCTACACTAAGCTAAAATGAGGACCTGTTTGGTGTGGGAGATGACAGCATTCCTTTTTTGATAACCCCTTCCTATTTCAGCAGATAATATTAGGAAACCACATTCTTTTCATTTATCAGTTTTAAAATCCTTCCTAAGTTATGACCAATGTGGGTCTGGACATGAAGATCACATTTACCTTTAGAACCAGTTAATGCAAGGAAAAAAAGAGGAACCTTGTATACCACTGCTACCAGCAGTTGATATAAACCTTGGATTTTTCAGGGCAGGCACCCTATTGGCAAGATCAACTCAATGTGATTTTCCTATCCCTATTTGACCTTGTGCTGAACTTAGCTATGCTTAGTAAATATCTATTTTATATTTACAGGTTAGGGATACACTCAGTTCATTCATCTATTTAGTTGACTTACTTTATTATTTACTTGTCTACAGTAAATGGCAAATTCTAACCACACCAAAATATTAAATGCAAGGTGTTGACAAGTAATTTTTGTCGGAGTGAGAGCAGGTGTATAATTAATAGGATTTCAACATCATTCAAATCAGATTAACAATAAAGTACTCAACCTATCAGTAAGGTATGTTCCAAATATACTGATTATAGATGATCTCAAATATTATGGATTTTTCTCAAACTTGTTGCCAAAGAAAAACAATATAAAATTGAAAAGAAAAGATACATCACTGCACACTATACAACTGAATTATAATACCCATAAGAAATGGTATAAATAATATTAGTTATTCTTTGATATATTGCTAATGATCTTGTTCCATACTATATCTTATAATTTTATCCAGTTTCAATTATAGAATGAATTATTAGACAGTATAATACAGTTTATAATATTTTTTTTTAGTATCAACTGATAAATAAAGGTGCATCTCAAAATAAAGTATGTTTTATTACAAAAATAGGTAACCCAGTTACTATAAAAGGAAATTCTTTGATTCAATATAATATAATCAAAATAATATCTTGAATATCAACACCTACATGTGTCATGTACCACCAGATATTTTCATTTTCCTTCAAAGTTGACAGGAAGGTTCAGTTGATCAGCCAGTAGACTTAACAGGTCAAGGTCTCCATTAAACAGCAAGGATCACAGTTATTAGATGTTAATTTTTATTGTCTTACATAGATATGAATCAAATTATCTCTGGTTCCTAGCCATTTGTTGACGGGAATCCCTTATGATAACGAGAGATTGCCTGGTTCCCGCAGATTCGGCTCCAAAGCAGCACCTCCCCATAGCAGTCATTAGATAAAGCCTAAGGTATACCCAGACACATGTGGTAAAAGCCACATGGGACTGGGTTATTTTTATCACTGTCCACACATATACGCATGAGATTCCCACAAGAAACCAACCTTGTCATAATTACCTTCAAATGGCAATAAATACTATTTCACATGTATGCAAACGTCATGGTGAGAGATAAGAGGATTCTAGAATGATTCCAAAATGATTTGGGAAAAAAATTAATAATCCTGCAGTTTTAAGATAAACTGTAGTATGACTTGAACCTATCTTAAGTTTTCCCATATATCTTATAGATATATGAATACATGCATATATATACTTATGAGCCAAAACTTTATCACCTACGATGTGTTCCACGAATGACAGTTACTGCCTTGTAACAACCTCGCACATCAAAGTAAGAGGTATATAAACAGATAAGACTGTCTTGACAAATTCAATTTGATGTATTGAAAGCCAAAGTTATGGTAAAAAAAGATATTTACTAACTTTGATTAAGGTCAAATAGTTATGGCCAGAATACAAGATCAGAGCATTTCTAAAACAGCACAGTGAATGGTGGCTTCTCCGCCAAGTACAAGACAGCAGAAAGGCTACTGGGGTACAAATTACAAAAGGCGGCTTCAATCAAAATGACGAAAGGAATGTGTCAAAACACACACTGTACCTACTTTTGCATAGCTGCAAGCCATCTTCAATGAGCTTGTGTGGACCTTGTATCAATGCCTGATCAGATGATGCTCACTTTCTCCTAAACAATGTGAACAACAAGGTGTGTATGCATTGTTATCCCAGAGACACACCAAGATATATTTTGAGAAAAAAGCAAACTAGTGGAGACAGTGTTATGGTTTGGACTACATTCTCCTGGGAAACACATTTATGTGCAAGGTACTATATAGTGTCCCACCTGCCAGAACATCATTTAGGACCAGGTGTACATATCCTTTCATGGTGATAGTCTTCTACAATGGCAGTGGCATCTTCTATATGGACAATGTGCCCTATCACATTGTACGAGCTGCACAAGAATGGTTTCAGGAACATGAAGACTTCACTAGGTCACCCCCTGGGCATCAAACTCCCCAGATTTCAATCCCATTGAGTATTTATGGGACGTGTTGGCCTAACAACTTTTCTGCTCAGCAAAAACTCCATATAAGCATCCTGGCATTAGATCCCAGAGGAAATCTTAACAGATATTATTGAGTCTATGCCTGATCAGGTAAGAACCATTTTGCAAGCACATGGATGACAAACTCCTTATTAGCTATGTAGTCATAATGTTTTAGCTCAACAGTATATCTAAAGCATGTTTGAATTATTACAGTTATTTTTACAGCTTTGTATTCACCTTGATACATAGTTTTTCTGAGTCATACACTGAGGAAAAAATCTCCAACTGATTACCATAAATGGTACTAAGCAACTAAAAACAAGTACACCTCTCCTTGACTACTAACACACTCAATAAACTAGTGGCATATATACAGTATATTATTCAGTGGGGTTGACATGAAATATTATAATTGATAACATTATGATCTCTTGACTTGACTATCAAAGAATAATAATTAGCACATAAGTAATGTGTGTCATTAGTAGAAACTGATACTAACTATGTCATAATTTTTCATGATTTATTAGATTGCTACATACGAAGATTAAAAAGTGAGACTGGAATTACTAGAACATCAAAAAATAACTTAATGGTGCTTCACTGAGAATATTGTAAAGATATCTAATTCCAAAGTTTGAGCTTCTGGACAAAATACCATATTAGTGGTAAATGAATTTCAAAACTCACAAATGGCACTTTTCCAAAGGTAACAGATAGAGTATTTATTTATTGAAGAAAAAAAAGAATTCTTCTGGAATCAAATTTTTTTACAGTTTTCAGCTTTCACAGATAAAACAAATCTTAACTGTTTCTTTCTTCTCCACTTAAATTTGGCCATCAATCTATGACAGTAGGTAATCGGTGCAGATCAGAAGTCAAGAATAAATTCTTAGTGAAAATAACTTTTTTTTCAGTTTGTTGTATTGTTCAATATGAAACATATTGAAGAATATATTTTCCATAATGTTGTGAAAAGTGAAGTTTTTTTTCCCCAGATAAGGCCAGGTATCCCAGATAATAACTAATAAACAAGTCTTCAATGAACTTACAGGAGGAGTATTTGTTTTTTTACAACAGTGAAAAGAATATTACGGACTATAAATATAACCCAAGTCTTCTTTCTAATTACATAGAAGTATGATATTCTGAAATAGCTTTTCCAATTTTTGCGATATAAATGGCATTTCTTCTGACATAGTATAAAGAATTGATGTAAAGTCAATCTGATCTATTCTAAAATCTATATTAGAAATTAAAAGATGCTCTTACTTGAAAGAAAAAAAAAAATGAAACCTTATATAATTAGGTAATAATTTTAAGCACATAATTATGATGGAATTATATCTGACAGATTTAGTGATATCAATTTCTTCTAAAGATTGATAAGAAAGTTCCAGGCAAAGGATTTTCGTGAATCTTTTCAATCACATAAGAGATATAGTAGATCTCAGCCTTCACTATTATCAATATCAAACACATTAAGAAGAAAATTGATTTCTTGCAAGCAGCTATATGATTTCAAATTGAATATCAGTTCTGTCAAACCAATGCAATGAAATAACAATATATTCAGAATAGGAATTATAGGCCTCCCTGTTATAACATAATTTGTTATTACTCAGTTCAGGTTATAATGTGCTGGGATGGTGGGCCCCCAAGAATAATTCTAGTTCCAGCTACGAAATAACTTATTTGATCATGGCTTGGTTATAACATGGTCAGCTTTGTACTGCCCCAAAAACCCATGGTATTAAGTATCAACCATAAAATATCTTCTAAATGATTCAGCAAATTTCAGCAGAGTGAATCTGAGACACTGGGTAAGTTTTAAAATGGATGACCACAGAATCTGGATTAGGACAAATTGTGCTAGGAAGTCATAGAAACCAATCCATTATTGACCGGCCAAGTGATAGACTGCACTCACACCACAAACCTGAGTGATTTAGTAGCAATCATCAAGGTCTCTAAATTTAGAAAGTGTGCATTGTATCCACTGATAGACAGGTTGGAAAGAAAGGAATAGAGATGGAGAGACAGACAAAAAGAACGAAGAAGAAAAGGAAAAAGAGAAGAGAAGAAAAAAGGAAGAAGAAAAGATAATAAACAAAAACGGAAAAAGAAAAATGAAGGGAAAAAACTTAAAAGAAAAGAAAAAGAAAGAAGCAAGCAGAATGGGAAGAGAAGAATTTGAAAAATGAAAAAGAAAGAAAAAAGAATTCAGAAAAGAGTAAAGAAGAAGAAAGAAAAAGAAAGAAAGGAAGAAGAAAGAAAAAGAAAGAAAGGAAGAAGAAAGAAAAAGAAAGAAAGGAAGAAGAAAGAAAAAGAAAGAAAGGAAGAAGAAAGAAAAAGAAAGAAAGGAAGAAGAAAGAAAAAGAAAGAAAGGAAGAAGAAAGAAAAAGAAAGAAAGGAAGAAGAAAGAAAAAGAAAGAAAGGAAGAAGAAAGAAAAAGAAAGAAAGGAAGAAGAAAGAAAAAGAAAGAAAGGAAGAAGAAAGAAAAAGAAAGAAAGGAAGAAGAAAGAAAAAGAAAGAAAGGAAGAAGAAAGAAAAAGAAAGAAAGGAAGAAGAAAGAAAAAGAAAGAAAGGAAGAAGAAAGAAAAAGAAAGAAAGGAAGAAGAAAGAAAAAGAAAAAAGGAAAAGGAAAGAAAAAGAAAAAAGGAATTCAAAAAAAGAGAAAAGAAAGAGAAAGAAAAAGAAAGAGGAAAGAAAGAGAAAGAAAGAGGAAAGAAAGAGAAAGAAAAAGAAAGAGGAAAGAAAGAGAAAGAAAAAGAAAGAGGAAAGAAAGAGAAAGAAAAAGAGAGGAAAGAAAGAGAAAGAAAAAGAAAGAGAAAGAAAAAGAAAGAGAAAGAAAAAGAAAGAGAAAGAAAAAGAAAGAAAAAGAAAGAGAAAGAAAAAGAAAGAGAAAGAAAAAGAAAGAGGAAGAAAAAGAAAGAGAAAGAAAAAGAAAGAGGAAGAAAAAGAAAGAGAAAGAGGAAGAGAAAGAAAAAGGAAGAGAAAGAAAAAGGAAGAGAAAGAAAAAGGAAGAGAAAGAAAAAAAACAGAGAGAAAGAAAAAAAACAAAGAGAAAGAAAAAAAACAAAGAGAAAGAAAGAAAGAAAGAGAAAGAAAGAAAAAAATTCAAAAAAGAGAAATTATAGAAAGAAAGATAGGGAAGGAAGAAAGAAAGATAGGGAAGGAAGAAAGAAAGATAGGGAAGGAAGAAAGAAAGATAGGGAAGGAAGAAAGAAAGATAGGGAAGGAAGAAAGAAAGATAGGGAAGGAAGAAAGAAAGATAGGGAAGGAAGAAAGAAAGATAGGGAAGGAAGAAAGAAAGATAGGGAAGGAAGAAAGAAAGATAGGGAAGGAAGAAAGAAAGATAGGGAAGGAAGAAAGAAAGATAGGGAAGGAAGAAAGAAAGATAGGGAAGGAAGAAAGAAAGATAGGGAAGGAAGAAAGAAAGATAGGGAAGGAAGAAAGAAAGATAGGGAAGGAAGAAAGAAAGATAGGGAAGGAAGAAAGAAAGATAGGGAAGGAAGAAAAGAAGGTAGAAAAGAAAAGAAGGTAGAAAAGAAGGTAGAAAAGAAAAGAAGGTAGAAAAGAAGGTAGAAAAGAAAAGAAGGTAGAAAAGAAGGTAGAAAAGAAAAGAAGGTAGAAAAGAAGATAGAAAAGAAAAGAAGGTAGAAAAGAAAAGAAGGTAGAAAAGAAAAGAAGGTAGAAAAGAAAAGGTAGAAAAGAAAAGAAGGTAGAAAAGAAGGTAGAAAAGAAAAGAAGGTAGAAAAGAAAAGAAGGTAGAAAAGAAAAGAAGGTAGAAAAGAAAAGAAGGTAGAAAAGAAAAGAAGGCTATCAAAATCTCTGAATTTAGAATGTTCATACTGCATTCATTTACAGACAACTTAAATCACCTTGCATGTCCTTTTTGAACATCTTCTCATCAGAGATGATAAAAATGGTGCCTGTATGTTAATGCAACTTACAAACAAGACAAACAAGGGTGCTGCCACTCTTAAGTTAGAGTCACAACAGAAAATGGTTATGCTCTCATTGTTTATTGGGAACTGTTCAATGCAAACCATATTATCATTGCTGAAGTGAACTGAATACAGTTGCAATGGTTGCTTGTTGATCCAATCATCCAAATATACTAACAATTCTACAAAATCTAAATATTGTACTGCATAGTCAGACCACACATGACAACTGAAAGACTGTTACACCTGGGTGTGACAGATAGCTTATTCATTACATCCAATCTGCAATGTTTATTAACAGCCATAAAATGACAGTCTGAATAATTGATAAAAATCAAATGAAAATTATGATGAAATTAGTATAAAATTAACATTACTCACATTCTGTTTAGTTTGTAAATCTGACTAAATGATATTATTATTACACACTGATTTACTCTGACTAGTGTCCTCATCTGTAGTAGTTATAGTCAGAACGTTTTGGCTATTATACCCTCCAGCCTTCTTCAGTTGTCTGTCATAGTTGGTAACTTCCTGGGTATTTTGAACCAAACCCTTTATTTCAATCTAGTGGGATTGTTTTCATTCTACTGTCCAAGCTAGATGATATCTCGTATCAGTTAATTCTTCCTAGTTAATGTGTCCTTGAACTGTCATTAGACTGTCTCTTCTTGTAAACAAGAATATTACATTTTTGCACTACCTGACCCAAGGACTGAACCCACTACCCACCAAGCAGGTTATTAGATATGCCTAACCAATGCTTTTATCCGCTAGTCTATGTTGTCCATAGGTTACCAACATGAAGCAGGCCAGAGAGTAAAACAGCCAGAACATTGTAACTATAACAACCAAGATAGGGACATTTGCCTGAATAAATCCATACATAATAATGATATACCCTCATCTCGGAAATTCAGACAAAAAACAAAAATAATACTGATATGACAAAATCAGATTTGGTGACACAGAATCAATTTATAGATTTATCAGCTGAAAATATAATCCAGAACACAAATACAGAAAAATGAGTCAGCAGAATATTGAATCAGCTTACAGCAACATTGCTTTTGGTAGTACATAAGTCAAGCGTATTCAATAGTCAAGATACAACATGCAAACAATGTGCTTGTGTCTAATTCAGTTGCCGGTAGAAGTACTATAGTAAGACACAGCTTTAAGTATACCACTTGATCCAAAATTAGGAGGAAGTAAATTTACATTCAGTCAGCTAATTGCTAATCTGCTTAATGTGAGTATCAATAGGTTAAGTGTGAGTTTTACTATAGAGCAACTATCAATACACGCAAATCATGCATATTTAGCAATGCAAATGTGTGTGTGAGTGTGTGCATGTAACATAAGGGTCTGTATGACTCACTAAGTTATTGGCCAGAAGGATACAATCAATGAATATCTGCTGCCCTCAACAACATGAGTAAACAGGGGCAAAGTCTATTATTAGCCAGCAGATAACACAGGGGGACAAAAGGGCAGGTGAGTCATAAACATAAAAATTAGGGTAAGTACAAAAAAGTGAATGCAGCTACATCAACATCTATGCGAGTCATGTGGTAGTAACATTGAAAATTTTTGAGTTAAATTTCTTCTGGGGATTTTGAAATTATTTTGTTTACAAATAATAATAATGATAATTTGATCATCATTTGGATAATGATATCCGATAGGATGATATAGATGACAATCTGGAAAGATAATTTATACATTTGAAAATAAATACTCATAACAATAAAGATGCTGGAATATTCATACTACACAAATTTGTATCATAAAAGGTAACAGATTTTCCAATAGAGATTTCTGATTCAGGAGCTAAAATCATAATAGAATATAGTTAGTCCTGGTTCTGCGATAGAGCCCTTAGAAATCTTTCAGTTTTTAGATATCTCAAAAGGACTTGCTCTAAGGCATATGGTTCTTCTGTTAACTTTACTCAGCATGGAATTCTTTTTCTAATGATATACAATACGCCCATATTTAATGGAAAAAATTTTCTGACAAGGGTACCACTGCACTAATCTGCCATTATGAAAAATGGTGCCAAAATCTTTTTGCAACTGATCTGGAATACAGCACAAGTAGCTAGGGTAGTAAAAACAGTCTGTCCACAAAATTGCAAGAAATAATAACTATCATTAAGGTGTATGTATCCTTTTTGGAACATGACACCAGGACTCATGAACATATAAACTAAAAAGTTATCAATACAAGAGGAAATATATGAAGAGGCTCCAAGAGTGAACTAAAGCTGCTCTTTCATCTGGCATTCACAGACTTTAATGAAAAAACAACAAAGTCTCATGGTATCATAAGGTATTGCTGGGGTACCCTAGATTAGTGGTGACATTTCAGACACTGAAACCATGCCTGACACCAGGTCTTAATAGCAAGGCTATTATTCTCATAGCAGCATGTGTATGTAATTATTGTGGGTGCATGTGTATGAGAGAAAGAAAGAGATACATATTTGCAAAAGATTAGTTTGGAACAATACCAAATGGTAGAACAATCCCAGGTTTGCATTTATTTAGCTTCAAAACCCAGCTACAGCAACTGGTATGAAGTATGTCAACAAGTAGGTCCCAACTGAACTAATATTTCCTAATATGAATAATTTTTTTGAAATTACGGAAACTAACATTACATAAGAAAAACATCAGCTAAAAAAATTTCATTTTTTTTTTTATAATAGTTCGGTCTTTGAGTATAATGCTTATAAAGAATATAATAGGTAACTCATTTTGATTTGGGTTAATATTTTCAATGAGCTCTAAACAACTCATTTATGAATGCAGCCACAAAAGCATTATCAGTTCTGCTTTAGTTGAAATTTTCCCCAAAATTAAGGAAGAATTTTACGTCTATCTATTGTTCCTTCTAAGCTATGTGCATGTACGTGCACACACATTTTGCAACAAGCAGGAAATTAATGTGCACACAAAAGATTTCAAATTCTGTATACAGCTTACTGAGTTTTGACTGAAAATATATTGATTCACTATATCGAATTCAGAAGTGCACACATAATTTTGTCACTGCAAAAAATTTGCTCAACATAAGATTTTTGAGCTCACAGACTACTAAAAAGTAGAGAGAACATTGCCTCTATCAACAATAAATTTACATCATTTTTTCCTAAAATATAATGTAAGATTACTTGAAATTAGGTTTAGATTGGAAGCAATACAATTAACTCAAGAAATTCTGGGATGAAGGATTTTTATATCCAACATTTACATTTTTTCACCTCTTTTCTGTTGCTATTTATCACAAAATTTAGCTAATCTATTCTTCTTCAGCAGTCAAATTCCTGGTAATACACTTTAGTTGCTTAGAGATTCTGAAATTGAATACTTTCATGATCAGTTTTTTTCCAGTTAATAATGACACATTAATTCGTTTTATTTGCCTCATCAAAATTTGGGAGTCTAAATACAGGCATCCCTTATTATAACACCGATGCCTGGACCTAAGAAAGCCAACACCCCATTATAATCAAGCCACGATCAATTGCGAACCGCACTATAATGAACAGGAGAGGCCTATAGTGAAGTCTTGTTAAATGGCATGACAAAGTTTTGAGATAAGGGATGCAGGTTCAAGATTTGTCCTAGCTACTATTTTCCATATCCCAGAAATTTACTGTATATGCATGTATATAAGACTGATATTTAATTTTTTTTTTTCAACTACGCTAATATTACACTATGTCAAATGTACTGGTATTATAACTAGGGGCATTTTTACCAAAAAACGATATGTAGTTTTGGGGCTTGGATGAGTTGTAGTGGGCGGTAGTTCTCCAAATACCTTTGTACACCAGTTGTCTTTTAGTCCAGCATACACAGTAATGGACAGAAGATAAATTAACTAATATGATAGAAAGCTATTCAAAAAATTAAAATGAAAAATAGTCATAACTTATACACGGAATAATTTACATTGACAGGTTTTAACTAAACTAGCAAATTAACACAAACAGTATGAAATATTTTTTCAATTTTTTTACTACTTGTCACCTTCATCTTAATCATATTGTGGCTTTTTAAAAAAAAAGCAATTTAAAATATTTCATCTAATTAAGATTTTAAAAAGAGAAAATGAAAGGAAGTATAGAATGTCTTATCTTGAACTCTGTATCGCATTTTCTCTTCAAAACCTGCAGCATTGTAAATACAATTTTTAAAAGCACTTGGCAACGTTTGTTTCTGTAATAAAACTATTTGTTTCCATGCAACACACACATGGGAGAATCAACTTTACATGGAGAGATCACAAGACAGTACAGTATATAAGGAAGAAAACGGGTGTCCGGAACATCATAGAAATTATTAAAAAACTCAAATGGCAATGGGCAGGCCATGTTGCAAGAATGAAAGACAACTGATAGACAGCATGACTCACAACATGGATCCCCAGAGATCACATGCAAAACCATGGCCAACAGAATACAAGATGGAGAGATGAACTGGACAAATTCGGGAAATACTGGCTCTGCAACACCCATGATAGAGAATTGTGGCAAATCCTGGAGAAGGTCTATGTCAAACAACAGACGTTAAAAGACTGATGATGATAATGATAACTCTTTGAAGTTAATCCTTGTTTGAATGTCCAAAAGAAAAATAATCATGGCAACAAAAATAAAACAAAAAATATCATCCAAAATTCAATATGATTCATTAGGAAATGAAGTTATATATATATATATATATATATATATATATATATATATATATATATATATACATATATATATATATATATATATGTGTGTGTGTGTGTGTGTGTGTGTGAAATGTATACATCAGTTATAAACACTGTATAGTCTGCTTCCTTTCTTGTACTTACTATTTTTCATATTGAGAATTGATCTAAAATCTTTTTTTTTTCTTCTAAAACAATTTTTCTTCTTAAACAGAATAACATGACAGTATGATATAAAAATGAATATTCTTCTTTATTCACCAACTCTTTCTATCTTTCGTTTCTTATGAATGTAATGAACCAATTCAAATTTGGTCTGAACGAGAAACTTTTTTCTTCATCCATAGAACTGCTGACTTTTGTCAGTTATTAAACTGCTGTTTTCAATATCCAAGCCCAGAGAAAAACACAAAGAACAATTTCTAGATTCATTTGCGATATAAGAACAGGTCATGGCATACAACAAAATCACCTGTCATCCTCTTTACCCAAATAAAACGTCTTTTTGACATCATTCAAACAAGCCAATCACACAATAACAGTTTATCCACGTTCCAGCGATTCCTAATAAATAATTCCTTTTGAAAGCCAAACATATGGAAGAACATTTTTCCCCCCCACAGTAGATACAATTTAGGTGGAGATATTGAAGGCTGTCCTAAATCTAGCCACAATCTTGTACATTCTCATAATAAATACATTATCTATCACCAGTGACTATCTTATCCAAAACTCTCTTTTCTGCATCGATGACAAGTCAAGAAAAACAAGTGTTTAAACACTAATGTTCCAACCAACTTTTGTTCGGACAATCTAATCAGTTCTTCTCATCTTTGATGTTGATACAGCATTCTGTATAATTCATTCTATGATTGTGTCAACATTGAAAATGGGAAGAAGATATTAGATTATCAGAACAAAAGTTGGTATGTTAAGGACTCTTCTCAAAGATAGAAGCAATTCTGATGTTCTTCTGACTTTATCAGGAACTCATTTTCCTAAGGCTCGTAAACGTTCCACAGTAGAGTCATTGGATAAACAAAAAATGAGTAACCCACAAAATACTTCTAAGATTTCCAAAACTTCGTACAAAAGATGGTAGCAACATTTGTATCAATCTAATACTATACACCAAAAGCAAGTATTTTTTTAAAATGATTTTCAAATATAACAATATTTAGGTTGTACAAAACATTTTCTTTCACATTAACAAAAGTTAAGTTTTTTTTTCCTTTCGGCTCACATATCCCATTAATAAAGTATACATAAATGTAAACACAAAGAATTTTTTCGTCTGAATCTATTATTGACTTAGAAAAAAGATCCATAAAAAATCATATATTTCATGACTAAAAATTTTTTTTTTTTTTGATACTTACTTCTGACATTCTGCTAAGATATTTTTCAAAATGAGATCGATTAATTTCAGGCAAGTAAGGTGATGGTAGAACATCTTTTTTCTCAAAGGCTTCACCCCATGTTTTTGTGAAAAAGTCTGTTTCTCTCTTTGCTAAACGTGGATCATTCAGAACAGCCGGTAGATTAACAGATGCATTGTATATAGTCCATTTAAATTGGTCCTGAACAATTGAAGGTTCCTTGTATCCTGCAGCATGAGGTGGTGTCACATCACCACCAATTCCTTTCTGTGACATCTGAGACCCACTACCTCGGCCATAACCTAAAAGAAAAAAAATGAAAAAAAATTGAATGATATTTCAAAAACATTTCAATTTGTACATGCAGAGGCTGAAAAATATCATACATATTTATAAGTAATATAATTACCTTGATCAATCTTTGCAAAATTACACTGTGGAAATCATAAATTATGTAATTCAATAAATCCTGCCCTAAGATGACAATTTGATTTACGCTCGTTAAAGACAGCCAAAATGTACAAAATTTCAAAGTCTACATTTTCCTGTAATAATGGATGACCAGAAATCCAAGATGCAAATCAAACAAAACCATTTAGAATCATGACAAAATAAATTCTTACCAGTAGCATATTGTACTGAAGACATGACCAAATTTCTTTACTAAAAGGTTACTTCAGAATTAGATGCTTTACCATAGAGAAGTGGGTAGTAAGCTCATCTTATGGACCATTACTACTGTAGTCGGTTCAATCATCACTGAATACTCCACACTTAGGCTATTGGTCTTATGAGGATATTCTGCATGCCTCACCTTGGAGTAGAGGTTAACAAGCTCATCTCACAAACCATCACTATGCGAGCAAGTTTCATCATCATTAGGTGCTCCAAAATCGTAGTCTTTCCAGATTAAGCTAAACATGGTTAATAGCCATAAGACCAATATTCTATATATCTAACCATGGAGCAGGGGTTAGCAAGCTAACTTCTCAGCCCCTTACAATAATAGTGAATTCAATTATCATTGGATACCCCACATTGTGCCAGATTAAGCTAATTTCTCAGACCTTTACTTCTGTAGCAAGTTTGAGTATCACTCAATGCCCTACACATCTTGATCATCAGAATAGAATTCTCCAAAAAGCCTATGGTTCAATTAGTGATATTTACAGCTTTCTCAAAATCTCCAGTTTCTCAAAGTTTATTCAATGAGCAGTAGATATCCTACTATAATTCATCAAATGTCCATCTGTCTGTATATGACAGCATAACTCAGGAACCACAAAACATGAAATTTTCTGTGTGTACCAAGTTTTCAGCAAGTTAGCTTTTCATAATTCAAAAAAAAAAAATAGTTGGGGTCTTCATTTGCATTCACCCAAGGCTCTCCTTAAAGAGAGGCTTGAGCCATGCATTCACCCCCATGATAATGATCTGATTTCCATCTATCTATATGATGCTAAGTCTGATTATATATACTTGTATGTGACCGCTAAGTAGTCAAAATATAAACTGTAGCTCCATATAAGTCTCACAGGAACCAGCTGAAATTCCTACAGGTTGGGTGGGTTTTCAACTAATATGAAAAATATGAATAGAAGAAGGAAAAGGTAGCCTTTATCCCTGCCTAGAATGTAAACATGAGAAATCTTAGTAAAATAAAGAAATATATTATAGTAAGAGAGACCTATCTGAGTATATGAACATATATGTTTTTGCATGCACATATACCTACAATGAAGCAATGAGAGCAGGAATCAGTTTGTTCTTTTATAAGTGAGAAATGGTATATCTTTATATCTTATCCTAATTGAAGCAGAAGAAAACTTATGTTTATTCTCAGTTCCCATCCACTGAAATATCAAAATTGCAATAACACAAAAGAAATTTTTTTCTTTCAAGAGAAAGAAAAAGTCAATAAACAATTTTAAAAAATACAAGCAAATAGATTCTCATTCAATAAAATGGCAAATATTGATTGCAGGAAAAAGCTAATTCTTCCTATCAACAAAAATCCTACATAAAAAGAGAATAGAAGAGATTAAATGTTGAACTTAAAAATGGCTGTTCGCATCTTTTTTTTTTTCTTTTTTTTTTTATAGAAAAAAAAAAATCCACCAGTTTAATTGAAAATATATTGATTTTGTAAGGGATTATTTTAAGTAATTTGAAAGTTGACTATCAATCAGAAATATAAAAATCGTTGTATATTGTTGAGTATTATGATTAAACATTACTGAAATAGAGTGAAACTAACAATATAACAACAGGAACCAGTAGCTGTCGCCAAAATAGTAAATTAAGGTAAAAGTTCCTTATAGCCCTAGAAATCAATTATTTTTCTCGTCTTTGTTCTTTAAATGGTTTGCTAGACTACTTGCTGTATTAAAGTGGTTGCCAGTTTAAAGAGGTTACAAGGTTAACCAGAGTTAATGCCTATGGGACCACAAAACTGGAGTTAATGTCTACAGGACCACAATTGTCAAAACAAAACAGAACAAAAATTTAAAAACAGGACTCGAGTAATGGAAGATATACAGCAGAAGGAAAAAAAATGATTTCCAGCTATATAGTAAACAGCTAATGTAATTTTCAATAATGAATAGTGTATGGACCTAGTGTCATGATAAAAAGCAACATTAATAAGATGGACTAAAACTACTACTAGTAGTGGTGTGATATTCAAATATATTTCAACATTTATGATATTGAAAATACAAATAAAAGTACCTTTTTCCCAAAAAAATAAAAAGGCTTCCTGGTTATTCATTGTGAAATTTCAGATTTATAAGGATATTTTGTATGAGATGAACTTAATTTAGCTCAGCATTGTTGTAAGGCTAAGACATGACTTCCAAATGAATAAATCGTTCTCGTGGAAAATATTTACAAAAAATCCAGAATTTTTAGCAGAGTGGGGCCCAAATGGAAAAATTTTTTTTTTATTTGTACAAATGAATACATAGAAAAGAAAACAGATCTCAGAGATCAGAAACGTCATTTTTCATTTAGTTGACTTTTCAGCACAAGAATTAACAAAAGAGTAAAGAGAGGAAAAATATTCGAACAAATTTACCACAGAACTATTGAAAAAAAAAAAATTAAGAACATGGCAGGAAGTCTTTTCTTTTTTTTTTTCTAAATCCTGTAACCAAGTGCAGGGTCATTAGGGCACCACAGATGATTTCATCATGGGTGCGTCAAGAGGAAGGGCCCATCCTTCTTCAGAATCTTAGACTGATTACCAATCATAGCTAGAAAACCCAGTCTTCCCTACTAATTACCCATGATCTGTGCTATGCATAAAAATTGCTTTAATTATATAAAAAATATTCTAATTTCAAGCTCTGTAAATATTGTATAACTAGTAAATTTTTCTTTCCTGTTTCTTATCTCTCCAACAGCAGCTTATATGATAAATCTTTTTGTCAGTTGAAATTTCAACTATCCTTACCTAGACATAGACAGCAAGAAGACTATTCATCAGTAAATTCCAACTAAAAAGCACTCGGAGAGTGCGTACCTCTGCAAACACCATTGTCATGGGAAGTAATTGTGCATGGATCCATCCCAAAAATCTATCATTTCTTCTGTAGCCAATTGCTCATCCTTCAAAATTCCACTGAAAACTTTTAGGGATCATGTGGATAAACAGGAATGTATACATAGATGTGGGGGGAGGATTGAAAATTATCTCTCATTCAAAAAAGTTCCTGGGTCCACCCCCAAATTTAACCAACTCTCCTTTACCCCTACAGTCCAGCAAGCCACAAAATTTAATTGAAATTCATTATCAGACATTAAGATGGAAAGACAGACACAACAAAATATATAATTCTGTACTTTGTTGGCAGAGGTAATGACCGATTGAGTTTGGGGACTGAGGTCAGGCAAGCTACTAACTGGCCAGACATTATCTTCTGTCCCTTCATCTTTGACCCCTTATTTCTGTATGCTTTACTTGGGCTACACTGTGATTCTATCCACTTCCTCACAGTAAGCCTTTTCGTTTCTTAACAGATTCAATTGATTCTCTCGTTTTGTTTGTCTCATCTAGTTTCCACAGGAACATGGATTATCCAAACCAGACAGGCAGATATTATTTTGTTCGGATAACAGATCCGATCATAAAAAAAGGAAGTCATACTGAACACAATTATGTCAAAAGCATATTCAAAGGGTTTGATTTCATTCAATCGATAAAATATGTACTAACACAGGATATTGCTAACTGTTGAAAGTGGTTGTCTGAGATCAAACGGACTGACCGCTTTCTCTTCACAGAAATGGAAACAGCAATAACTTCCATCATGTAACAGATATTTATTCAAGACAAAGTCACAGAGTGAATCTAAAAAAAAAGACACTAATGATTTTGCCACGCTTGTAAATCATTTATTTTTCAGGTGCTAAAAGTTTTTATGAGTTTGAAATGACAAGTGCACCAACCGCTTTCTCTTCCCAGACATTGGAACTCCAATGGACTTGTAACAGATATATACTTGGGACAAATATGATTAAATATTCACAGGACTTCGTAATCTTGTTCAGATAATTGATGTTTGGATAATCAACATTTCTCTGTACTCCAATAAATAGACAAAAATGAAATTTCTATTCATTATCTTCTGAGAAAGATAGAAAAGAACTCATATTACCAAAATCAATGTAAAATATTTAGAATTTCAAGTTCTAAAGAAAAATAAGACAAAACAATAATTATAAAAGAAAGTTTTTCCATCAATATTTTTGCTAGAAAATAATAAGTGAGCATATTTATCGGCTAACTTATTTATTATATAACTTAGAGGCTAATCAAATATGGATTACCTGCAAGTATGTCTTTCAGAGTTGTCTTCATACTTCTAAATCTTACAATTGTTTGATGGGCAAAGTATTTAGTAGGTTACCATTTATATAATACAGAAATCATGAATTTGATAATAATCTACCCATATAAAACCCATTAATACAAATTATTGTTCAATTGTATGATTGTCTGCCATGTCAAAGTATTTAGTAGGTTGCCATTTATATAATACAGAAATCATGAATTTAATAATAATCTACCCATATAAAACCCATAAATACAAATTATCTTGTTCAATTGTATGATTGTCTGCTATGTCCAAGTCCTGTTATAACCTAAAAGTTATAATGGATTGGTCAGTGTAAAATAGATTAACAGAGCAAAAAAAAAAAAAAAGGTTTCAAAATATGATTCTCTGTTGCCATGACAATAGACAAGGTCGCAGAAAAGCAAGGTTTCAAAGGGAGTGAGGAGTGATTAAGGAGTCTTTCTTTCTCCTTCCTTTTCTTCAGTCTCTTTTTTTTCTTTATGTAACCAACTTAGTGATTAGGTTAAACAACAAGGAAGTTGCTAGATGTCTAGACAGATTTCTAGCACAAATCTCAACAAAATGGTCAAAAACATTGCAATGATCTCAGCAATCATTCCCCCAAAAAAGGAATTTATCAAAAAACAAGGTTGAAATGGCTCAAAAATTTAGATATGGCAAAAACAAAAATTTTATGGCCAAATACATTTTTTAAAAAAGGCCAGATTTGTCAAATTTGGCCATAGTTTTTTCCCCCAATTTTCTTTAATGAAAATAGTTATATTTCTAATAAAATAAGTTTCCTACTGACTTCTTTTTAATACTGCACGATATCCATTGTGATTTTTCTCACATATCATTTTGCATTTAGACTTAATGTCCTCTTTTAAAACAGTTGAGTTGAGACTTGAAATAAAAACTTGAAATCAGAATCTTGAATCCATACATAAATAATATCATCAGTTTTTATAGGTATGTGCTGGTATTATAATAATTGCAAGATGCAAAAACACTGCTTGCTCCAATCAAATCCACTTCTAAACAAATTTGTGTGAGCAAACCTCACCAACCCAACATATCAAATGGATTTCCAGACCTCATCTACTGAGTACCTCGTCTAAACCTACAAGTGCCATCTCATAGCACAGTAGCATATTGTAAAACTTTTGAATCTTAATTGAAATGATCTTAATTTAGCAAGTTTGTTTTCCTCATTCAAATTCCTTAAGAATTTGGTTGACAGTCATGTTAACTTGATAAGTAGTTTAGAAATGAATAAAAATGGAGAGAATAACAGAACCTGCTCCCCAGAACTAAAACTATCTATAGAAGACCAAGTATTTGAAAAAAAAAACAGGATGAACTACACCTAGGGAAGACCAAAGATCATCCAAGATGAGATACAGAGATTTTTTTTAAAAAAAGATAACAAGACTAGTCTAAATGTCTAATGGAATAATGATAACTCGTCAAAGAGTATCAAATATTAAGAAAAAAATAATTACAACCAAAAACAGAACTATGGCTTATGTATACACAATCTTATCCTTAATTATTATGTAAGAATATCAGTTGTTCATAGTGTATGATATTATTGGACTATTTCCTTCATCTATTTGTTCATTTATTTACAAAGTTCAGTTCATGTACCCTCAACTTTCATTGGGTGTTCTTGGTTCTCAAATATGAAATTCCACAAATAGTCTAACCATATCATACACAAGGATTGATACACCCCATCCAACATGATTCATAAATATCAGTTGTTTAATAATTACATGATATCCAACAAAAAGGTCTAGGTGTAGACTCAAACATACCAACGTGTTTGTGGTATCTTTTTTCACCAACAGAAATTTTTTAATTCTATTATTTACAGCACCTGAAAGCCAAAAACTGTTACTAGTTAATTTGATATTCATGTATTACTATATATGCAGAGTTACCAGTCCATTGAACAATTTCAGGGAGAAAACAACCACTTCCAAAAATATAAATATTTTCAAAAGTAATCTAAAAAATGACATTGGCCACAATATATTTACCTACAAATTTATTTATTATCTTAAAATCCATCAACGAATCTACAACTAGAAATCACCAGTAGACGGGTATTACAACCTTTTTTGTTGGTTTTATATATGCCAGTTATAAAGGTATTGTTAAACTAAATACCAGCCTTGAAATGTGGACTGAACTGCTGTTGTGTATTTTTTTAAATTCCTGGAAAAATACTACAGAAAATACACATAGAAACTGGCACAAAATGGTAACTCAAACCTCCCCAACAGGGTCCACACTCACAAAAAAAAAAAATAATTGAGGAGGGGAGATAATTTTCAAAAAGTAATCTTCCCAAGGGTCACACTTGTACACACAGAAAAATTTATGGTGTTAGAGTATGATTTTAAATCTTTCTTTACGATCTTGTGGAAAAAACATCTTTCTCTCAGTCCCTACTCTAAAATAATCACTGTTCTCCCTCTCACTTTCCCATAGTCTCAAAAAACAATACTAACTACCTACTTGTCCTGCAAGAAAGTTATTTTTCAGCAAAAACTGAAAGGAGCCAGACAGAAAAAGGTGTCTAATTAAGCAAGAAATTCATTATAAATTTAATCCCCCCCCCCCTAAAAAACATAGTTTGGAGTGGAATTTTGAAAACTTACTGAAAACCCACTCCAGGCTCTCAGTAATACACAGAAAATTTCATGGTTTTTATGCGTTTTTTGCAATAGGCTGTTACCTACAGACGGACAGAGAATTATATTAAGATATCCAGTTTCAAAACAGGTGATCAGTTCCATATACAACCAAAATAAGCTAATCTGATCTTGCATAAAACTATTTTTCAATTGTTTGTCAATATTACATTACAGAGTCATAAGCCATTTTTTAATGATATACTTGCTATATATATATATATATATATATATATATATATATATATATATAGCAAGTATATCATTAAAAATGGTGTGTATATATATATATATATATATACACACACACACATAGATACATACATACATACACACACACATACATACACAATAATTTCTAAAATGTAATTATATATATAATTTT
>OY735243.1:23768578-23936078 GCA_963457665.1 Thysanoteuthis rhombus | reverse complement strand
GGGAAAAACTGCTGATTAATGGTATCAATGCAAATGAAAAAAATTAGAACTCATATAGCAATTATAGGATATTCAATGACTCAGCAAATCCTTGGCCAAGAGTTGTCAGTTTACTTCTGACATTTCCGTCTCTTCAGTTCTTTGGACTTTTTTTGTTTTTTTTGCATTCCACTTAACAACTAGGTTACTTCCCTTCTAATAAACAGTAAGTTTTGTTTTAGTCAATTGTAATAAACAAGTGATTGTATTCTATTTTTGCTTCTATAATATTCACCTCACATTGGTCAGTTTTACAACTCCTAAAACATACACTTTCTCAAAGGTTTGTTAAAATGATTGATTGTATAAACAGATAAGTAATCATGGCAATTGTTGAATAAAACTAATAATGAAAGAAAATAAGTGTCAGAGCCCTTGCACTGATGGAGCTGTTGTGCAGTGTGAAAAGTAAAGAAGTAATTTTTCACGGCTTCATTCTGAAATTTCTTCACTTCTTTTGTAGCCACTTGCCTACTCATTGAAATTCATTGAGAACTTCTGGAAATATCATGTATAAACACTGAGAAATTTTGCAGATATTGTTTATTGTGGACGGACAGCTACAATGTAGGGGGGGTAATTGTTCATCAATCTACTCCAAAATTTAATCACTTCTTTTTTTCATCAATTTCCCAAAATTTCATTACTGGCAACTGATGTTACAGATTGTCTCCTATGTTTGTTTCTTTGTTTGTTTGCTACTATTGGTTAGGAAATAATTTCGGAGAAAATAGAATATCTCATCTTATCATTTCTCTCTATGTCCTATCACCTAACAATCCCAAGATCAGAATAACCAGCATTAGTAGAAGGCGCCAGAAATTTAGGGTTCATGCCTTTCTCAAAAGCATAAATAAACCAACAGTTGATAAATAGAATTTGGAGCTATACAAATTTTCTAATAACTTGTGCTCTAAACTATCACCCCCAACTCAATACATGAAATAATATACATTGTGTGTGTGTGTGTGTGTGGTGTTTGTGTGTGTGTGTGTGTGTACATGCAAGTGTAAGTATCATAAAATCCCTGTAAAATTTGATATCTAAATTTATGAGAGGATAACTATTAGATTATATACTGAGCAAAATAGATTTCTCGGGATATGGTGAGCTCATGTAAAATCCTAAACAGCTTATTTCGACATCATTCAAATCCCAAGATGTCTTGATGTAGAGAATATACTTTTTGCTATTGTGGGTAACAGGTTTTGTAATTTTTGATCACCCATACTTTAGCTGTCCCAGGAGATGCTTGTAATTAATAGGTTTTTACTCACAATTCCCACCTGACCTTGTTACTGAGTTGACAGGCACTGTTGCAAACAAATGTATTTTTCACTATAATATAAGAAATAAATATGAAAATTTTTCTTCAAGATCCAGTCAAGTAATCATGAAATCAACTAATTTATATCAAATCCTATTTTTATATCAGCAACTTTATTCTAGAATATTTTAAATTAGTTTGAATTTCTCTGTCAGCAAACAGACAACGATCATAGCATCAAAGTAATATTGGATGAAAGAATTCTTTCATTGAAACCATCTGAGACCCGCTTTTACTACGCAAAAAAAAAAAAATTCTTCTACATCTTCGGTGATTTCTTGCAGTTAAAGACCAAAATTAAAACCATAAGATATTTGAGTTACCAGGACAATAGTTATGAAAAAAAGTCTGTGGTGGTCATTTCTAGAATATAATGTTATGTGGCTAACCTAGTTGAAAAGAGCAACATATAATTATACCATTTTCTGCAGACATTCCCAGATTTCATATAAAATCAAGCTAAAATAGAATAAGTCAGGTAAGTCACTCTATAGAAACTGTCTCATTACCAAAGTCTTCAGGCAGCAAGCTATGTTTGGGGTGAAAAATTAAAAAATTGGAAAAAAAGGTGATCAATAAATAAGTTACTCATCTCATCTTTTGTTGGGCAGTGATCACAAAAAAGTTTAATTTTTCAAAAAACAAATATGAATGCTGCCAGGTACAAACCAAGAGACCAATTTGGTATAAACTTGTAAATTGAACCACTAAAAATCAATCAAGGTAGGATTCTTAAAACAAAACAAAAAGAAACAAACAAAAACACATGAGGAGTGAGTGTTTAAATTTTCAGCTTTCTAGCACCATTAGTTTGGCCTGGACATGTAACACATATATAACCAACCAACAAACCAACCACCCAGCCAGACTAGCTTAAAAACTGAAGAAACCTTTGTCGACAGTTTTGGTAAATGATTTTTAATAGAATTATTCGAGTATCAAAAAAAATTGATATTTGTCCTATTTCCCCAAATGTTATAAAAGGAAATTATTTTAACTAATTCTAATTATTCATATTCCACAAGAATAAGCCTAACTAGAATCTTAACTATCAGATAATTCAAGAACTATGGATCAAAGCGATTTCAAATAAGATTTTTAAGTAAACAAGTTGAATAAATGCTGAATTTTTATTCTTCACTTTGAGCTAAAAAATATTAGTTATATTCAATTTTACGTGGAAATCAATAATTTATTTCCTCAACGATTCAGAAAAAAAAACTCAGCATTTTACTTGAGTGTACAAACTTCAAACTTTTATCTTTGAAATAGAATTGCTCAACATGCTTAATTCTTGGTTTTTCTCACAAAAATCTATTCAATTTTTCTGTGCACATATTTCAAAATGGAATTTAATTCAAGATTCATATGGGGAATGGAAGTTCGAGATAGAAATCAATATCTTATCAATAAGACTTGTAATTGATTTTGTTAATATATTGATGCTTATTCAAATCAACCCAAGAATATTATAAATAGAAGTGACATTCATGGATACAGACAATGTAAATCTTTATTTCTGCATTCATCACTAGCCTCATATGAATGTCTGTGATGTAGTATTAGCATTATTCCATAAAATTACTCAGACAAGTATCTTCATTTGGCTCTTTATTGCTTTGGGGGACCCAGATTTTAACTGTCTGAAAATGTACCTTTTCAAGCCGTCACCGGTATTTCATTAAACAATCCTTGTTTTGACACAATCAGCATGGCATAGAATTAGCAATTTCTGTTAGAGAATATTTTTAAAATATCTTAACACAAAACAATTTCCTTTATTTACTTTTTGTTCAGTTTTCAATTTTGAAGACATTTTGAAAGAGAAATTGCAAATTTTATACCACATTGATTGTGTCAAAACAATGATTGTGTAATGAAACAACAGTATCGGTGAAGACAAAGTAAATTTTCGAATGCTTAAAATCTGAATCCTCCAAAGCAATAAAACACCAGTTATTTTTGTTGTTTACAATATTTCATCCAAAGCATCAAGTTAAAAACAATAAAGATAAGGATACAAGTTCTAATTTATGTAGTGTGAGAGTCATCATCATCAGTCTTCACATCCGTCATTGGTCATAGACCTTCCCCAGGATTCGCCACAATTCACTATCATGGGCATCACAGAGCCAGTATTTCCTGAATTTATCTAGTTCATCTCTCCATCTTGTGTTCTGTTGGCCTCGGTTTCTCATGTGATCTCTGGGGATCCATGTTGTGAGTCGTGATGTCTATCAGTTGTCTTTCATTCTTGCATCATGGCCTACCCATTGCCATTTGAGTTTTTAGTATGAGAGTATATTGGCAAAAATAGCGCAGAAAAAAAAAGACAATTCGAAAAGTATCAACCACTGATACTTGCATTTTGCATGATCACACTTCCTTTAAAGTAATCAATAATCAATTAACAAAAAAAGCACATCTCTCCAAGTCATTTTCGTTCTTTGAAAAGAAAAAAAATTGTTAGAAGGAGTGCCCCTTAAGGATCCAAGCACCCTATGCCCTCAAATTCCCAGCTACACCCCTGATTCTTATAACAGTCAAATTTTCACAAAAAAATTAGACCAACGAATTAATACATGTAGTTTCAGTTCGATCAATATTTCTGGTCAGATAAATGCAACACATCTATGGCTTTCAATCAAAGATATCAATCTTTGTTTGCTAATAATAATGACACTGCTACTTTGAGAAAAACAAAAAAAATCTAATATGATGGCAAGTGGATGTCCTTGTATAAGTTCCCCTCAGATATAATCTGACACCCAATTCACTTGGGTCGTCTATCACAGATGTATTTATAATGATCATCAAGATGATTGATGTACTGCAAAGCATATAATTGAAGAGTATCTGTTTAGACAAGCAAGTAGTCTGGTTAATCACTCAGTAGAAACCGTCACATGACCAACATCCTTCCACAAAAAGCCATGTTAGAGGGTGATCAATTAAAAAAAGTTATAAAAAAGGATGATGCCAGGCAGTGATAACTAAAAGGGTAAATTTCCAAATGTGACACAAACGAAAGGATCAATTCAGCATAAACTTACATTGCAGACTGATACCCCCATCCCCCCGTAAAAATCCATTTAGGAAGGGGATTTTTGCTAAGCAAGAAAATCGTTTTATCTACATATAATAAGGGGCAAATATTTGAATTTTCAGCCCTCAAACTTCATTGGTGCAGCCTTTATACATACATGGCTAGCCAAACCAATTTAAAAACTGAAGAAAACTATGATGACTGTTCAGGTTGATTTTTTATAATACTGAATCATGCACTTTGGGCTAGTTTTCTGAAATAAAACATCAGTAGAATTTATGCCTTAAAAGGTGTAAAAATATTACAAAGGGGAAGTTCATACAGGCTCACCCATAAAATAGAACTCATGACAGTTCTCCTTCCCAGTCAATCTATTTGTAAAATCTCCATCATCACAATGCAAATATTGGTACATAAAACATGAAAGGTACAATAAATATATAAAACCAGATTTGACATACAGGTGAGAAGGATGGGAATTAATAAATTCAGAATCACACAGGGAACAGTGGAATGAGATCAAGAAAGAGTTATCATTGATCTTAGAGCAGACTCAAGTTAAGGATATCATAGGAGTAATTCAGCGGGAAAAATTGAAACGGGCTGGGCATATAGCAAGAAGGGAAGATAACAAGTGGTACAAAAGGTTAGTGCAGTTAGAGAAGACCAGACATAAGATGGAGAGAAATACTATATTGACGAAGAACGTTTGTTTCTGACTATGTTTTTCATAGATTCCTCAGTTGCACCCTACAAGCTGACAATTTGTGTATAAGGGTAAGTTAACCCCTGGATGAACATAGGATATTTGGAGATGTCCTCTGTAATCTCTTGACTTTAATTCAGACATTCTCAAATAGAACATAAACAGCTACACCCTAAAGGCTGTATATTTATGAAAAAAAAGGTAACTTCACCCCCAGTTGAACATAGGATACATGTTTATGACATCTCGTCACCTTTAAAGGTCAATTCTAGGTCAAATCAATTTTGACATTTTCAAAAAAGGTCAGTCAATCTTGGAGAGGGGCTGAGAGTAAAAGGAAGAATGACTGATTATTTTAAGCAGTGTGTACACACATTCAACATTTTCCAAGATTGTTGGAAAAAAAAAAAAAAGCCTCTATGCAATACAAATATTACTTTTGAAAACATTAAACACTATTTGATTTCCATCCATCTATTTCATTAATTCTCTTTTTTTATCTCTTTTAATAGCAATTATACCAGGTATTTAGTCTAGTATTCCATAATATAACAAGAATGGAATTCTAATGAGGTGTCCGTGTGCCACTGAAAGGGAAAACGCAGATAAGTGGGAAGGTTCATCAAAAAGATAAACCGCAGATAAAGGGTACCACCCAAAGGGGGGAAAACTATAATTACATAAACCATATCTAAGAAAAAAAAACAAGAAAAAAAACAAAAAAAAAATTATAACATTTAATCCCACGCTTTTGAAAGCAGATGATGTAATCTTATATCTATCACATGAATTGATAAAAAAATGATGATTCTTTTTTGATGATAGAGAATAAAAAAAGGTGGGGAGCAACATCAGTTAACAGGAGACAGACAAAGTGACTTATAAAGATGTTGGACGCATCTAAAAAGCTTCTGACACATACACTGCTTTCAATATATGAACTGCAACAGTCGTCTTTTTTTAGAAATCTTAAGAAATCAAAGATCTAAAAATAGATTCACAAAGTGATCAATGCAACCACCAAATGCTTGTAAAATGGAATCCAGTCAACAACAAATAACGGCAACGAACTGGAATTTTTCAAGATACAAAATAAAAAGTCACAATAGAATTCTCTTCTCAACATGACAAACAATAACCAGTTACATGATTGTCCCTCAACACTAAAATAAGAATAAACTGATCAAGGTAGGATAGGATTTTAAAAGTACATAGTCTTTGAATTTCACGTTACTCATCATTTTTATCCACTTTCATATATACTTACAAGTTAGTTATCGTAAATATAAACATTTTGGTACCCGTTTGTGTAAGTGTAGGGTTTGAGTGTTTTTTTTTCACCTACGCTTACTTCAAAGCTTTAAAAGTTCACTACTTCAATGCCATTACCAGTATAAATGATTATGTCAAATCAATCCGAGGTTTTATTAAAAATGACCTGAACTCATTTATGTGAAGTCAATTGTACCACATGATGGATTGAAGATATTTTTATCAGCCAAATTCTTACTTCAAAGTGGAAGAGTCCATTGTTACAGATAGAGAAACAAGAAAAAAAAAACAAAAAAAAACAGCACTGTTCATTGTTCCAGAAGATTCAAATTAACTATTGAGTGCACCAGTTAAAAACCCGCCCATTAATTAAAAGCTATCGAGGAGAAGCATGGAGCAAAGAGGTTAAGAACCACTGGATTAGACATTGGAAAAAGAAAAAAAATTTCTTTTTAGGCTTCTGTACTTCAAAATTATGAACATTAGTTCTTAGCCAGACCTAAACAATCACTTCTTTTGCTTCCAGATTTACAAACTCTCTAGAAAAATAGTTTGAAAACTGCCCTAGACAGATAACTGCTTTCTTGGGGTAAAACACAATTTCCAGGGGGGAAAAATTGCTTCAGCCACTCAAGTCAAATTTCCATTTTAAAAAAAGATATGAAATAAAAATCAGATGTAAATCATTTTTAGCAAAAATTTTTTTTTTTAAATTTTAGAATGGTTTTGTGATTATCATTAATTATTTAACTAGTGATGTTAGAATAGTAGAGGCGGTATTCAATTCAAAATTATAGGCAAACATACAAATCGAAAGTCTTCCTTATTCCATCCACCCCCAGTTAATTTCCACTAAACATGTACTAAAGACTATAATATCTATAGCAAGTACAGGGTATTACCTAGTGCTTATTACTATTCATTTTTATATGAATTAAACAATGACATTATTACCATTATAAGCATGACAAAGACTAAATAAATTTTAGGAAACTGTCTTGAAATACTGTTCATTCTATCTTTTGTTATTGCCAATTTTCATACTCAGAAAAGCCAGAAAATCTGAATATATGTGTAATATTACAATTGAATCAAATTCACAATACCTGAGCTAAAATGAAACCAAAATCTCTTTTTTTTTTCTAGTATTTCAATAGATAAATTCAAGTTCATTATATTCATGCATACAGGTAGTCCTTGAGATTTGTCTGTTGGTCTTTCATACACTATAAATTCACACCCTTGATTCTATTTCTGTACCATAGAAATTCAGACATTCGTACAAGCTTTTAATGAACTGCACTTGAACTGGGAAATTTATGCTTTCATTTCTCGATTTTGCACCTAATTTTCAAGAACAATGAAAGGTCATGAGGTCTTGAATAACGATATATTGTATGCAAACATTGTTCTTATATATTGCAAGTTTTGCCTAAAATAGGCTAGAGAATGGTTTAGTTTTTAAAAATTGATTAATGGAAAATCCTCTAAATTTGTGAAATACTGTTTCTAGATAGAAATCCATAGGCAAGCACAATATACTGTGAGACTGATCCTGGAACAATAAATAAATCATTAACTTAAAATACTCTAAATAATGTTTACAAAATTTTTTAAGGTTTGTTCTAAGTGTTGCTCTCATGTCTTTCCGGACTTCATTCCAAACATTTGTGTTCGTAGACAAACCAATGCCATGACATTCATTTACTGCACATATTAATCTATATAATCGGTATTATATCAATAAAAATGTTCTATTAATTAATCAAGTTTTATTGTCCTTAATTTTCCGCATTCATCATGGGCCATATGCACATACGTATCTCATCATATCAATTATTCCAATGACTCTGCAGGGGAAATAAAGATTGTATTTCTTGTGTTATTATTGTCACAATCGCTTAAGGAAATCTAGCAGCTCACATGGGAACAGAGCTTTCTAATTAATATGTATGAATGCCTCAAGATTCAGACATTCAGATATTTTTAGCTCTCAGGGAACAGAAACCCCTGATTAATAACTAATTCTATGATTCAAGATTCAGAAATTCAACTTTCAATGTAACTAGTACAAAAGTAGAGGACTGAAACAATAGCTTTCTTTCTTTATATAACTAATCTGGAAAAACTTATGGCCGGAACACATTTAACAAGCCAGAAATAAAGAAAATATTTTAAAAAGACATGACCAATGAAGAACAACTGGATAACAAAACTAGAAGGGTAACTAGTACTTTTCCACCATAGAAAATTGATTTTCCTATTAGCATAGACATATGTATGAATTAACAATAATGAAGAACATTTTTATTTTCTCTTTATTTAAACCTGAAGATAAAGTTCAATGAATTTCTATAAAGTCAAGTTGAAGAAAAAGCAGGAGTTATGAGAAAACTTGAAAAACAAAATTCAAACATTATGACAAAGTCTTTTAGTTTTTCATATTTTTTAGAGGACAATTCAAATTTTGCCCATAAAGTAATCAGCCAGAATTGTATTAAAAAGTAAGATATCTATGAATTATATAAACCTTGCCAATTCATTTGAAGTGAATATCAAATGAATAAGTTTGATTTTCAAAAGTTTAAAGTTGAATTTGGCTATGAATTAGACTTCAAAGATTCAAAGTCTATTAAAATTACCAACCATAAAAATGTTATAAATGAGAGCTTGTAATCAAAACTACGAATTGTTTTTTAAATTGATATTCCAAAAGGTCAGATTAAATCAACAAAATATCAACTATTCTTTTAAAACCTTGAAATTTATGAAAATCAGTATTAGAGATTTATTTGTATGTAAATCAATTTCAGTTAGGTCCACTGGTTTGCTCATTATAATAAAAACCATTCTCTAGGGGTTAAGTTCACGAAATCCATACATAACTGATTTCAAGTAACGAATACAGTCAGGAAAATAAACTGAGTAGCAGTTAGAAATAACGATTTCTTCTTTCATTAATTCAATTTACTTTCAGGATTCCTCCAGTCAGTTTATAAATCACATTATATGGGCATTTCGCCATCCAGTAAACCATTGATGCTGTGAAATAAATTCGATCATCACTGAATATCCAATAGCAATGGCCTTGTACCTTACCATACTAAGCTCAGTAAGGACCGGGTGTCACATTCAGAGGTCATAATGGTTATCAATCCAGTCTAGTTGATCATTACTACTGTGTGGGGAGTTTGATCCTATTCCTCACACAAATTTTTTATTGAACTGTATGAGATTGTCTAAAACTTCTGAAATGGAAGAAAAGAAATCAAAACATTCCTATGATATTAACAGGTATATGTTTCAAAACAAAATACATATTCCGTCTGTAACAAAAGCTAAAGAAATAACATCCATGCACTATTTGTATTTGTTTCAATATTAACTACAATACTAAAAAAGAAAATTGGTCAAAAAATTAAGTCTGGTCATTGTTGAAAAAGTCAACTGATATTCACAAACTTTTCATGAAAAAAAAAAAAAAATCCACTAAAGTCCAATACCCCCCCCCCAAAGAGCAGTTGATCCAAGAAAAATAGAAATTTTCTGTAGGCATGTTGACAATATCATCTCAATGGAATAGGATATTATCTAAGGAAGCTTACCGTTCAGCCAGATGACAGGAACTATGAATAAACAAAGATACAACACCAACAATTTGTAATTTGACTTAAAGATAATGTGATGAATATCCAGAGATGAAAATAACATTTGAGATTCATATCCATTTGGCAAAGAGGATACTCTGCAATTTTGAATATACCTTCAACCAAAGGAGCTTAACATGATCGCTGCTATAGACATTTCTGGATATACTTACTATGGAACCAATGAAAAATGTCACATGTACTTTCAATAGTTTTCCTGAGCAATGTTCCCAAGAGCTTATTGACAAAAATGTCATTTTTATTATAATGGACAATGCATCTGTTTACGAAAGAACTGAAGAAGTACAACTACATGAAAAACATATAACATTGTCCTCTTTATTTACTGATGTTTAATCCAATTTAAGAGTCTTTTGCATAATTGAAATAATTCTTTTAAAGTATCTTCAAGAACACTATCAAGAATCATAAGATCTTTCTTCTGCTATTTCTCTTTCTAAACACATACTATATTCTTGAAGCTGCTGCAAATTAAGAAAAAAATAACATTGTCAAAGTGCTAAGTAATAACATCAAATTAAATTTATTCAAAAGGCAATTGATAACAGGAAATTTTTCAAAATCAGAAGTAAAAATTCTTGGTACTTATACAGTTTTATAGGAAAAAAAAAATGATTTTACTTCAAAAGTATCTTATTTCAATTGAGAAATTTTACAGTAACTAAAGTGTTGCACCTTTTTTTTTTCAGGTCTTAAAATTCTAACTTAGAACTTTCTCTCATATATAAATGATTATGATATTAATTTGCATATAAAATGAGATTTTATATTAGAATCAAAAGCCGAAGTTGGGATTGAATCACAAGTGTAATATTTTTACTATCTTTTTTCCTTTTATCAACTGAATAACAGCTCTGTACAGTGGTTTCACTTTTATGGGTCACCTGTTTACACTACGAAACAATTGTAAGCAAGCTTGTACCACAAACCATTGCTACAGTACTACATTTGCAGCCTTGTGTCTGACTAAAATATGCATTTTTGCTTAGCTCAAATGATTTTCAATCTTGATTCACTTATCAGTAGGCTACACTATCTGTAGGTGACATAGGTAGAAGGCAGATGTTAGAATTCAAGAAAGCCAACAGATTTATAACCAAGCTGCTATAACCCAGGTAACCAATTCAGCTATTTTGGAGATAGATTAATATTTTGGGGTCCCCAGAATTATAATTGATAATTTTTTCACTCGATATCTATGTTCTTTCTCACATATATCTAATATAAAGTAGGACTATAAGAAACCTAAATTAACGGGAAAGGTAGTATGATTCTTTTTTTTCAAAAGAATCAGATTTTGCAATGAATTGAAACTTGGGACATGAGCCTAAAATCAACTTTTGTTTTTCATAAAAATGAAGGGTCACATTATACATAAATAAACATAGTGGTTTTGAAATGAATGAATTTATCAAATAAAACAAACCATTTGTCATATCAAGGATTAACTATAGTGAAAAATGTACAATTACCAAGGCTAATGTTGTGATTGGCAAGATATTGAGATGGCAGTAGTGGCTCAGTTGGTAATAACACTCACCTTTTGTTTAGCTACTTATATTAGAAACATAGAACGGGCATTGCACCAATTTTTGCAGTACCCATGCTTCTAAAACCTTTCTAAATTGTCGGTTGATGCAACAATATTGTCAAGTAAATCATAATTCAATAATACTATTCTAATCTATTCCATCCACACTTACATTCCTTATTTCTACTATCTCTTAGAATTTTTCTCATGAAAATAATGTTTTTTTTTTAAATGAATCTACACAACATTATTTTCAATATGATATAGATTTATCAACAGCTGATTAACTAATGCCATACACACAATTTACGCATGAAGACACCACAATTTACATTTTCTATCCATCTCTTGAATCAATATGAATATATTGATAAGCTAAACATCATTATCAAGATAAGCATCTTCTCCAGAAGATATCGCAAGGGTTACATGTACGGGGAAAAAAATCTAAGAATCTGACTAACTTAGGGGATTACCAGTAACATCAGTGTTCCCCATGTAAACTAGTCTGATAGAAATGGGAATTTCAACCACCTTCCTGTAATTCAGTCGGCACTAAAAAATATGTCAATATTATAACTGCTGTCATTCATAAGATATTAGAAGAAACAAAATTAATTTTTTTAACTATCAAAGTTCCAAGACAGTCTTTTCTTCCTCCTCAGTGAATTAGTGGAAACATTCATAACTTCATGATCTTCAGTCCAATGCTTTACCATGAACTCATTACCAAGTTGGAAATTAACCAGATTAATTAATATTTAGAGGAAAGGAGAAGTAAGCCAATGTGAAGCTAGACAATTCTATTGATTTGACTCTTGTGCCACTTAGATTATTAATGGGTCCAAATCCCTAAATGTCTGCTCAGTTAGCAAGCCTGTCTCACATGCAAAAAGTCCTAGGTTCAATTTGCAGTATGAGCAAAGAGTGTGAAAAACTCTTCATTAGGACAAAATTCCCTGTGCATTAAGCAACTAATTGAGTACACACTAAACTGAGTGATTAGGGTGTAGGTATCCATCAGTGGACATAAATGGTCATAAAAACTTGTACTAATAAAATCTTTGTCTTGCCCAGACTCAAAACTTGCAAGGACCACTAAATTAAGCTGATGCATACAACAGAAACCGGGACTTCATCACCAGCCTCCATACTCCATAGGGTGTTGTCTCAGGACACTTTACCTACTAGAGCTCTAAATGTCTTAGACAAAACATTCATTGTAGTGTCAGCTATATTTGCACATATGTGTCATAGAAAACAGAATCAATAGGTGACATATTTTACTTCCTTGAAATATCATTATTAGAGTGACATAAACTTAGACATGCCTAGCTACTGCACTCCTACTTCTAGTCCAAGTGAAGATGATTACTGTAGCATTTGTATTGCTTATATAATAAATAAATTAGTAAGGCTTGACAGTTTGGCTCAGTTGGTGAGAAAGTTTCCTATCAATCACTCAGTCATGATTTAAAATCAGGATAGGTAGATGTTAATTCTATATATCTGTTTGTCTATCCTGTCATCTTAAACTAAATAGTGAAAAGTTTACTCACTTACATTTGATGAGGATTGTTCTTAGTTAGGGGTGGGGGATAAAATCAGCTAAAACTTGAATTTGACAAAAAAAAGTAGGTATGACATAAGACAATTCTATAACACCCAATACCTATCAAGTAATAGGTTTATAAAAACCTCCAATATTCAAATATTATTTCTATATACACACATAGAAATGTCTTGCATACTTCGTTTTATATTAAATTGATTCTTTTAAACTAAAGTAACAAAATACTTTTCAGGTGGATCAACCTTTGGTCAACTTGGATATCTGAAGAGAACTTTTTGCATTTTAGAAATTACAGAATTCTAATGTTTAATGAGGTAAATAGGACAGGAAATTTACAAGCTAAATCTACTACAAAAACAAAGTCACAGAAACAAATTGATTTTTTCCCCAAAGAATTTCAGCCAGCCATTTTTAGTGACAACTGGTTCAAGAAATGTTCCTTACACCAAAGAGAATAGTTACACGTACAGTAGTAAACAAGTAATAGTAATGAAATAATCCATCGTACTTAGTCTAAGTTGTCTACATTGCAGATGTGATCATTGTTTGGGAATAAAACAATTGATTATCCTGAACAAATAGTTGGAGACTTATTTATGATCACATCCTATCACTGATGTCTGGGGTCACTGAAGCAAAACAGAACACCTTCCCATTCCTCAGCATGCCAAAAGTCAAGTACCCAATACTGGAGTGTGATTATAACTCTAGTTAACCTCCACGCCTCCAGCCATGCTGCTATAGGAGTACTTCTCAACTCAACTGGTAGGAGTATGATGTAGCCACATGTATAACTGTCAATAACATGATAACCAAGCTCCTGGAATATGGAGTGATAAAACTCCATGAAAGGATTTGACAAAATTCACTGGGAGCAGTCTTACAGATAGTGACCAAGAAACTGTACTTGCTGCTATAAGCTTCCTGTTTAAGAAGGGGACCCTACAGTTGTATGTGTAGCATTACACAATATGTGGCAAGACAGAGATAAGCCATTTACATCTATCAGTGCTCATCTCTGAGGACGAGCCAGTGTCTGCCTCGGACTACATCATGGCCTAGCTGAGTGTCATCCAACTGGACTAATCCAAAATTGAAAATAGTGAGTTCGATTTGATTGATGTTGATTCTATTGAGTTTTGAGTTTATGCAAATGCATTTTTATGGGGTCATGCTGAAATATTTCTAGATTGATTCTTTATCCAAAAATACAAAGAAATGCCAGAAAATGAATTTTGGTTGATTGATATGGGTTTAATTGAGCTCTGTATTTATGCGCACTGCGCATACGCATTTGGGACCTTAAAATCAAAATTTTCAAAAAAATATCACTGCGGTCTCATTGAGTAACTACATTCCAAATAAACATTTTTTAAATACCTATTTTTACACTGCAAATGCAAGAAAATAAGCTACATTCTCAGCATATTAAATTTTTCATTCTAGTGTAAAGATGTGATTCAAAAACCGATTTACACAGTACACTAAGAAGATACTGTGAATAACTGAACACGTCAAAATTGGTTTGTAAGGATCCATGCTTGAGATTTCTCGTTGAACAATGTTTCATGATCAAGCAGACCAGTTGAAGTTGATAGCAATCAAATCAGTCTATTACTTGAGAATCATCAACATTGGGTGTATCATAGATGACAAAACAGGATAAATATAATCAATTTTCAGAAGTTTTCCTAATTTCAACACCCAAAATTGTAATTAAAGGACTATTGTCAAACCCTTATCAACCTAATAAGACAGTTTCCTTTTTATATCATTTAAATTATACAATGAAATCAAAATGACCACATGTAACAGTTGCAGTACCAAGTCTGACTGAGCCCCGCCAGCAAATTGTTAAATTTGCATCCCTCACAGAAGTAAAAGGGTTAAACAGTAGGTCAAATTGTGCCCCCAGAGCTCCAATGCTAGCCCTCCAGAGTTGCAGGGTCTGTGGGCCCACACGCCATCTCTGTATACAAATATCCTTATTATATCATTACTGTAAAGCCTACCTTTATTATGCATATAAGATATATACCCATCATACTTTATATCTATATTCAAAATTATGTATTCAATATACCTTTAATAACTTGTTCATATATTTTCCAATCTTGAAGGAGGATGCGTACTGGAAACCATTAAAAAAATATGCTGTAATCCATTTCTAGTCTATAAAAAGGTTATTACAACAGGCTTAAGTATACTTCTGAAAGTGCTAAAACACATTCAGCAGATGTTGCACACATAAAGTGAATATATATTTGCACAAATTGATATACAAAATTGAAAGTACCTGAGGCCTCAAGAATGCAACTTGAAGAGTGTTCAAGCAGTTCAAGTAGAACCTTTAGCAATGATAACAATCAAGGATTCGAAGATGGACTAATCTATATTGACACTGAAGATGTCAATGCAAGCCTAGAAACATTAACTTTATCATAGCATCATTAAAAAGTCAAGATGTAGCTACTCCTGAATTTGTCAAACTAGGTGAATTTTTTTAACACAATTTTTTAAATTTCATTTTTTATCATTTAAGGATTTCCATTGATTGTATTGAAAAATTTTTTTTTTATTAAAGATCAAGGTTTATCAAAGAGTTTTATTTCATTAGACAACTGAGTTAATGAAACATTAATCTAGTTTGTGCCCAATTAGTACATACTGTATGGCCGGATTAGGGGTGAACTATCCCTTATGTATTATGAATTCTATACAAATATTTTGAACAAAATGAAGTAAAATTTTAGTTTTTGAAATTACATAGAATGATAGAATGATTAATTATAGCCTTTTAATCACATTTTTTAGGGAAAACTACGAAACCTGGTAAAAATGTGTAATGCTTAGCCAACTTATTCACCCATAAGAAGCAAAAATATGAAATTTTTTTTGTTATATATGACAGTGGGTACCTGGGGGCGATTTATGATGAAAAGATTTCCTCTGGATTGGGATTGGCAGCAGGGTCAACCAGTTATCCCTAAATTTCAAAATTACTGCAACTTTTTTCATGGACATCCGAGGAAAACTGCATTGAAGTACTATTGTACTACTTAGTATTCTCAGTTCAATGGTGCTTCATCTTAATCAGGATCAGTTATGAACTTTTAAACATGGGGTAGTTCACCAAAATGTCAAAATTTTAAGGGGTCATAGCCCCTTCACCGATAGGAATTTAAAAAAATGAATTTCATTTTTTTTTCATGCCAATTTTTATTGAAATCTGAGGGTGTAGGGTTACAAATTTTACTTTTTTATGTTTTGTGGGAAAATGTACCATCATAATAGAAGAAATTTATGTTGACTGTTTCTGATATTTCACTAATATGTAATTATTCATTCACTTACAAATAGAACAAATTAGTATTTGGTAAATCAATTCCAAAATATGTAAAATAATTTCTATTTATCTTTGAAATAACAATATGTACTACAATCTTGGCCAAGTAGGTACTTCAATAAAAAGGAATGTTTATGACCATTTGTGGATTGTATTTCCTTTCTGTGAAGGTTTTTTTTTCAAACTTGGTTATATGTACAAGCTATTTTTTAATACAAGTAAGGATAATTGAATTTTCAAGGTTACTTTTAGAATAATTTATATTGTCCCATGTGTGAGTTGCTTGGTTGACTTTGTTCTATAGAATTGTCACTCTGGTATCCACGAAGTACCCCTTGCTTCTTGCACTTGAAGTTTGCAGTTATGTCCCAGGGTTTGATTGCTAAGTGATATTTGTAACATGATCTTGTTTTGGCATACTATACAATATGTGGATTTGTTAAAAATGTGTTGTCCTGGGATGATGCAGAATGTTTCAAGATCATCAAGGTTCAGTTCAGATGTATTTCAGAGTTTCCAGGTTTAACTTCAAATAGCGTTACTTAAAGAATTGTTTATCCAACACTTTTCACATTGTCTCTAATTTATAAAGAAAGTGGAATAGAATGAAGATTTACTTTAATTTAGTGAGATCACTTTACTTAGATGGTAAGTGTTAAATGATAAATTATAAATGTTTGTTGAATTCATGTCTCAATACATAATCTTAGAAGCTATGACATAAAATGTTTTTTGGCTGAAATTTTGAAAAGAAAAAATAATTTTGATTTCATAAGTTTTAACATTAGTGGGTAGTAATAAGATTGAAATTGGTTCATATTTTATTTGGTGATTATCAACCAATGAAACACCAATGAAGGTTTCAAGTTTCCTTTTGAAAAACAAAGGTTTTGAATCTTTATTCATAACTTCTCAACTATTGTCTCATAGTATTTTAAATACTTTCTAAAAGAAGATTTGCTAAATAAGATATGCAAAATTGTGGCAGACAAAAATAAGATGGCATGACAATTTGGACAAGTTCAGGAAATATTGGCACATACTGAGATATCCGATGGATTTTATTTTCATGTCATATCAAAATTTTGTATTAAAATTCATCTCTTTTTCAATTACAAACGGGTTTAATGAGTAAATTTCCTCCATTACTTTACAAATCTTCATCACTCATTTTGCGGGTGCTATTAACACAATAAAGATAAAGTATTTCCACAATAAACATCTTAATAAGTTGACCATCACTTTGTAAATGTTAAGTTGTTGATTATAAGACAGTAGCTGTTGATAATTTGACAGATGCACATTTTGTTTGATTAAAAAAAAAAAAAAATATGTCCCAACTGTCTACACTCATTAATAACTTTAATTAGTATTAGTGACATTGCAATAGCTTTATAACCAAAGAAAGTCTATTTGCTTGTACAAATGTATTGTTTACTAAGCACCAGCATAACACATTGTTACTAATTTACTTTCAATTTATAAGACACTATATTGCTTCAGCTTTAAAAAAATGATGAATGAATTGTACTCAAGATTTGATTGATAATCTTTGTTGAGAGCATTATAGAACTCCAGATAATGTTAGATGAATGAATGAAGAAAGGTCTTCACATAGACTTCAGTAAAACAATATCATTTGCAACAATGTTGAGGACAAAGATCAAAATTGAAAATTCAGAGCTAAAGAAAGTAGACCAGTACATTTACCCGAGACATAGAGATACTAATCAAAAGAAGACACAAATCCAAGAATCACCCTAGGGTAGTAAGCTTTCAGTAGAGCAAGCTCAACCCTCAAGAACAAGAAAATCCCATTAGTTTTTAAAAAAAAGGGTCTACAACTAATGTATCCTCCCAAGAGTCATTTATGGTAAGGAAACATGGATCCTAAATGAAAGACTGGCTCTCAAACCAAGAACAATGCAACATACACAAGAAAAGATCGTGCTCAGCATCACATGGAAAGGCCACAAGACAGCAGAGTATCTTAGAGAAAAAACAGACATCATAAAATTCATTAGAAAACTCAAATGGCAATGGGCTGGTCATGTTGCATGAATGTCAGACAACTGCAGAACATCACAACTCACAATGTGGATCCTCAGAGATCATATGTAAAATTGGAGCCAGCAAAAAAACAGGATGGCATGATGATCTTGACAAGTTCAAGAGATCTTGGCAACACAACTCCCATGATTAAGATGTCTGACAGATTTTGAGGGAAGGTCTATGTCCAACAAATGACGTTAAAAAGCCTGATGATGATAACAGTGCTTTTGATTTGGTGGGCACAATCGGGACAGTGGGTTCCCTATCAGAATTCACCTTTAGGAGCCTTTAGTTCATGATCAAAATTCTCCTCACATCAATGAAACAGCATTACATCCTATTTTTCAACTTTAAATGTTATTATGATTGTATTTAACAGATGGTCCCAACTACGAACTATCAAGTTTCACACACTTGTTCACTTGATGTTAAAAATAAAAAATATGTAAGGAAATAAAAATTTTAAGAATGATAAAATTTAAAACAGAAATGAAATAAGGATGATATGTCACATGGTTTTAAGTGACAGCAATAAACGAAAAAAACTTGTTTTTGTCAATTGCAAATTAAAAAAAAAACTAAATTGAACTAAAATTCAAGAAAACGATTTAAATACAATCATAATGTTGTTTAAAATTGAAAACGGGAAGTTGATGCGATGTTTTGTTGATGTGAGAAAACTGATACAACACTATGATCTTGAACAAAAGGCAGCGAAGGGCGAATTCCAAAAGGGGTCCCACTGCTGATACTACCATATTTTTTTTTAAGAAAAAAAATTGATCTATATTATAATGCCTGTCGAAAAAAGTTTTCATCAAAATAATCTAAGAAAAATTTTCTGTTAGGGGTTTGATGCGATTAGATAGAGGGGACAATATATGAAAATGAAGTTGACCTGAATCTAATCATTCTTAAGGCGTACACCATTACACAGTCGGTACAGTACACCTGCCCTTTGAGACTTTTTTTTCTTGAAAGTTTTTCTGACGATATACAAATTTTTTTTTAAATAGAAGATCAGAGTTGAAGTTTTCATATATCCTAAAAATTAACTTTTTCAAACTCCAAGACAGTCACCACTTATTTTGATAGGGGTAAGGACAAGAGACATACTAATTCTCACAATAAAAACAAATGGTCAATTTTCTTGACTTCAATTTCAAAAATAAACAAACCTAAATTGGATTTACCAGTTCTGTTTTTCGAATGCAAGTGCCTAACCGAAAACAAGCTCTACCTGAGAAAAATCTCTCTAGTCTCAGGAGTTTGATTCTCATGTGCTCCAACAATGTGGCCTTGTGTCATACTACACACGATTTAGTAAATAATTATTGTTTGTTTTTTTTTTTTTTCTTCAAAAAAGGAAACCAAAAACTTTAGATGTTTGAGTTCAGATTTTTTTCCAAATGTTCATCTTGGAATCTTTTTTTAACAATGCTTTTCTAAAGTAAAAGGTTTGTCATTTTGAAAAAGCAATTCAAGATCATTTTCTCGTCTATCAACATCAATGGACGATCTAAATTCCAGCTGTTCATTCGGTGCAGGTAAATAACTAAACACTGCTTGCGAGAGCTTCTTTTTATCGTCTCTTCTCCTATAAACCTATAAAGAAGAAGACATACTTCGTGTCATCATCCAATTCCAAGTCAATAAAGATGAAAACATAATCGGCAATAACAGAACAGTCTGGAAAAAATAAGTGTTGTTTATTTCTGGATTTGTTAAGGTTAAAAACGAAACGAAACTAATAAATGGTAATTAATACCGAGTTTTTCCAAGGGAAATTCGAATCTTCATTTTTTTATGATTACTGATTTCGTAAATCTAATACAAATTCAAAAGACAGGATTCTTATTATTTTATTTATCCTAGCTGTGACTAATTTGGCCCACAAAATTATATACTTAATATCAAACCCTAGACTAACTAAAGGGAAAATAGGTGAATGGTTTCCATCAGGTTAGTAAAAAAGAAAATGCTGTCTACACAAACTTATTCATATTTTACAAACTTAGATTATAGAATGTTATAATTATTAATAAACTGAAGAAATATATATATGAATAACGCATGTCCCCCGACAATGACATAGAATAATTGTCAATCAATGATTGAATGCCAATAATGACATTTTAGAAGGACACATTTTTTCTGTGTGCAAAAAGTCATTTTTTTTTTTAATAAGTGATGTTATTTTTATCCCTATTCTTAAAAATATGAATAATTCATTTAAATTTGAAACTAAAATAATTCACAAAATGTTGTACCTTTCTTTTCAGGTGTAGGTTTGTGCTTCAAGTTGGTATTTTTAAGGGTAAAAAAAAATTAAACAGGTGTCAATTTGAAAATTGAAAAGTAAATTCTACCCTGATGTCATATTATGAGAATTCAACCATCAATAATCACTTTCACTTACTTTTCTTGGGGTATATAAGAATCATTTTTAATAAAATTATAACAAAAATAAAACTAAACATTATTTCCTTGGAAAAAAAGCGGGGGTCGGGAACACACCCACCCTAAGGTCAATCAGTTAATGAAGTAAAATTATACACAACAATATATATACAACTTCGTTTTTTTTAATCAATTTTTATTTTTTCTAAACCAGAATTCGGAATTTTGTAGATGTTAAATACTCAATTAATTGCAAATTGAACAAGAAGTTATTTGGATACAATAAGGAAAGTGGTCCCGATTGTGAAGTTTCACACCTCCGCACACTCGATGTTAAAAACCGCAATTTAATTTATTTAAAGCAATAACAATATAATTCAGGCATTTACTTCAGTTTTTCTTTCATGAATTCTGTTTTCTTATTATTTGTAATCCGTTTTTTTAAACGTAGAGTGTGCGGGGGTGTGAAACTTAACAGTCGGGACCAGACCACCTTCCCTATATTGTTTTGTTTCATTTTTTTTGTGTGTGAATGTAGTTGTTTTCTGTTAGTTTGTTTATTTTAATAACTCGACTTGACTTACCTGAGCCGGTGTAGACGTGATCCCGAGCAACATGATCTTCGTAATCCTTGTCACTGACACCTTCCAGAGGAAGAGACGGGCAAACATCATTTACTCCATATCTACATACATAAGAACCTCCTTCTTTGGAACAATGGAAATTACGTAGATGGAAGCAGAATTCTTTTGGAGATTTAAAAGCGACAGTTTTACGACAAACAGCACAAACCTTCCATTGACAAGAATTTGAGGAACTTCCAGTGGAATTGTTCCATGATTGTTGATGATTTAATGGGAATGATGCCATTTCATATTTATAATTATCTACTCACTTCTTCCCCTACGATGTTTCTACTTTTTTTTCACACTCCTTCGATAATAATAAGATATATATACATATATATACACATCAAACAATCAATACTAATTTTTTTTTTTGTTTAGTTATTTTTTTTATCAGTTTATTCTAAAGAAGTTTTATGACACAAGCAACAAATATATTTTACTAAAGTGATAAAATAATTGTTTTAGTTCAAAGGGTGTTGGCTTTATGACAGAAAAAAAACCACTTGCTTTTTAAACTTTTTCTATATAGAGATGCCGACTTCCTTCTTTCAGCTTTTAAAAAGACAACAGCTCAAAATACCAAGCTGACGTGTTCGCCTTGAAATAATCAAACACTTTAAACTGTGTATACATATATATATATACATTTATATGTTATTTTCTTTCTTTTTTTCCTCTTTCTCACTCTATATTCCCTGTGTCTCGTCTGGTAATTCCGTGTGTTGTATATGTTGTTCTATGTTACACACACATAGATATGAATATTCCGTTAAGTACGTGATAAATATATTCGGATGAGTGTACGGTGTGGGTTTGTCTGTTTTTCAGACAATTTCCATATGTTTAGACCGGGTTTTGTGTTTGATTTGTCCGAAGAAAAACCTGCCGTCAACACAATACGATAAAAGCTACGCCATATTTATTATTACGTGCGACAAGCTGACGTTGTTGAAGCCTCACTTTCGATTCTTGGATCGATTAGTCGAGACTGGCAGCCTCAGCGCACAGTGCACACTACACGTTGCTTCTTTACATACTGGGTCCAGTGTTGCAAATTTAGATGTTTTTGATCTAGATCTAGATGTTTTTACTTGCATCTAGATGTCAGAAATTACTGTTCAGTTGATTATTAAGAAAATAAAGAATACTATTATCAATTTACAGAGATAAAATAAATCATGTTTTGAATGAATTAATTAGTATTTTAATAAAGTAAGTTTTGACGATTGAATTTACATTTAATTTATTGATATGTGATTTGTTTCCTAAATTTTAGATATATATCTGCAGAATCTAGATGTTTCAAAGTGCTTTTAGATGTTTTTAAACTCAATATTAGATGTAAACGGAAAAATAAATTTGGCACCACTGACTGGGTCACAAGTTCTCTTACAGGTACCGGGTACCGGATTGGTGAAGCTCGTTATTACATCTAGTCGGGAATAAGACAGCATTGATAGTAAATTAGAATTTAAAATGTTTTATCTAAGGAAGATTAAGACATTCACATATTTTTTTAAACAGAAAAAAACTTTTTTTTGTCAATTTTCTAATTGTTTGTTTGTTTGTTGGTATGTTGGCCTTGTCTGTTATTTTCGAATGAATGAAAGTACAGTGTATTTTTGTGTTTTAGGTATTAGGATTCAGTGTAGACATTTAAGGAAAAATGTTAGAGGTAAAAAATTGAAACCAACGCTTGAACAAACACTAAATTTAGCACATAGCGGTCAGTAGTACTGTTGAAACAGGAAAACAGTATGCACTGATATTGGATGCTTATATTTCAAGGCGTGAGTGCAAGCAGGTTCTACCAAGCCTGGTAAACAGAGAAAGTAGTAGGTTTGGGGAAATAAGTGTACGATTAGTCTAGGTCTGGGAGGACTAGGTATACGATAAGTTTAGGTCTGGAGGGACCAGGTATACGATAAGGCTGGGTTTGGGAGGACTAGGTACACGGTGAAGCTGGATTGGGGGGAACTAGGGATACTATAAAGCTCGGTTTGGGATGACTAGGTGTACAGTTAGGGCCGGGTTCGGCGGAGACTAGGTATACGATAAGGTTGGATTTGGGGGACTAGGTGTACGTTAAAGCTGGGTTAGGGGGCTAGGTATACTGTAAGGCTGGGTTTGGGGGACTAGGTGTACCTTAAAGTTGGGTTTGGGGGTTAGGTGAACAGAAAGGTTGTTTTTTCGGGGGGGGGGCTTTGTAAACGGTAAGGCTGGGTTTAGGGGTGTTAGTATACGGTCAGGCTGGGTTTGGGGGAACTAAGTATACAGTAAAGCTTGGTTTATGAACTAGGCATAAAGTAAGTTTGGGGACTAAGTATACGATAAAGCTAGGTTTGGGAACTAGGTATACAGGTGGGTTTGGGGGTAGGTATACACTAAGGCAGGTTTGGAGGGGACTAGGTGTGTGGTAAGGCTGGATTTTTAGGTGTGTAGTATGACTGAGCTTTAGGAATTAAGTGTACAATAATTTCTCCATTATCAGTCATTCAACATACAAAATACCTGTGAGAAGTAGGTGTATGCCATACCCCCCCCCTGCATGGTCTGCCATTTACACCAGTGCTAGTAGTAAATAATTGACTTTATTGATATTAAAACCTTTAAAAATTTTCAAGAAAACTATAGTTTTTATTTGTCAAAAACACAATCATCATTATTACAATCAATTGTTGTTCCCTCTAAGCTGTATGTGTGCACACAAAGATTTGCAAACAGCACACAAGGGAAATTAATGGGCACATAAAAGATTTCAAATTCTGTAGATAGCTTAAAGAGTTTTTACTGAAAAAATATTGATAAGTGCACACATACTTTTCAAGTATGCACCTATACTTTTGTCGCAGAAAAAAGTTTGCATAACATAACAGCTTTGTTCACATTGACTACAAAAACATTAATCAGAACATAACTATTAATCATTTATTAGTAATGATAAAAGCCCACAATGAAACTAATTCTTTTATACCTTGAAAGGATCTTTGATTCTTATTGAAAAGGAGTCAGACAAGTCTGGTTTGTCACTTAATAAAAACCATAAGTAACCAAAATCTTTTGACAGCATGCCATGTTTGGAGCAATCAATTAAAAAAATTGAAAAAGAGGGGATCAATGAATAAGCTACTCCTTTGCCTCTTGTTGGGCTGTGATCATTAAAAAAAGTCATGAATGCTGGAACAAACTGGAGATAAATTCAGCATAAACTTACACTACAAATTGAACCCTCCTCTAGAACCCAAAGGAGGTTCATTTAAGAAAAATTCTTCTTGTTATAATAAGGAGTGAATGTTAAAAATTTCAGCCTTCAAGCTCCTTTATCATAGCCTATATATGTGATATATACAAACATAGCTAGCCAGCCGGACCAACTTGAAAACTGAAGGAACCTTTTTTTTTTGATAGTTTTTGTGACAGTTTTGGTTGACGGTTTTTTTATTTGTGCAGAATTGATCTTATCTCCACTTTTAAAGTTTTCACTACTAAAAAATCTAATTAGATGGAATTCTTGAGGTGCCAAGCTAGCTGAGTTTGAAGGACGTGATGAAATATCCCTACTTGAGGATTTGATTTTCACCAGAGTTTATTTTGGTCGTGTATTTGCATTGACATTCTAAAGAATGACCCACTTCCTGTTCAGTGTTTACCGAATAAGGGCATTTTGTGTAAATGTGCCAAGGTAGCCACATTTGCCCAGAAAGGGAGATAATTAGTGCCTTATCTCATAGATTTACCCAACAAAACCATTGGAATAGCATTGAATCAGGAAATTGAACAAGTCTAAAGGCAGAAGTTCAATACCAGCAGACCCAATCTCTGCATTGGGATAGTCTCTAAGATAAGGCTCCGATCATCCCTCCTTCTGGCAACCCTGAAATGTGCTGCGGCCAATCATTATTGACAATAAAGATGTAATATGATTGTCAAGCCCAATTTTAAGAACTTTCAATGATAATACAATATTCCACCAAAGATTTTGCAGAGGGTAGAAATTATTAAATACTTTCAACAAAAAGAAAAAGAATTAGTTTCCCTCTGAGCTTTTGATTGCTAATAATGACGCTGACATTTAAACAGGTTTTTATTTCAAATATTCAATATTTCTTTCTGAAACATGTGATATTTGATAGCTACAAGAATGTTTTCACAGTTGCTTTCATCCTTTCTAGATGTAGATGATGTTGTGAGGATGATGGCAATAAACATGGAAATATTAACAAAATCAAGGAGACTTTATTGTTTCTTAATCAAATATTGATTAGCTACAAGGATGTTTTTCACAGTTGCTTTCATCCTTTCTAGATGTAGATAATGTTGTAAGGATGATGGCAATAAACATGGAAATATTAACAAAATCAAGGAGACTTGATTGTTTCTTAATCAAATATTGATTAGCTACAAGAATGTTTTCAGAGTTGCTTTCATCCTTTCTAGATGTAGATGATGTTGTGAGGATGATGGCAATAAACATGGAAATATTAACAAAATCAAGGAGACTTTATTGTTTCTTAATCAAATATTGATTAGCTACAAGGATGTTTTTCACAGTTGCTTTCATCCTTTCTAGATGTAGATAATGTTGTGAGGATGATGGCAATAAACATGGAAATATTAACAAAATCAAGGAGACGTGATTGTTTCTTAATCAAATATTGATTAGATACAAGGATGTTTTTCACAGTTGCTTTCATCCTTTCTAGATGTAGATAATGTTGTGAGGATGATGGCAATAAACATGGAAATATTAACGAAATCGAGGAGACTTGATGGTTTGTTAATCAAATATTGATTAACTATCAGGATTTTCATTCATTTTCATTTGATGACTGATTAAAAATCAGTATTATTATTTTTATGGCTAATATCTGACCTTCATCTTAATTGTTTTTTTTATCACAACCTTTATTCAGGCTGATTTCCCTTTGACTGTGAGTAAACATCATTGATCAGAAATAAAAAATGTCTTGAGTGAGATTTAAAATCACATAATTCACTGGAAGCTCGGTATATGTATGAATGCTTTACCAATTGAGCTACTAAGACTCCACAAAATGGCAGAAATCCAAATAAGGTCCTTAAAACAATCCTTTATTTTTAGTTGCTTTTTTATCACAACTAAAATTAGGATGAAAATAAAAAGTAGTTATAAAAATGATAATTGATTTATGATTTATCTATAAGAATAAAAATGAAATGTATTAAAAACTATGTAAACAAACATGGCTGCTGATTTGAATGAAAGATAGATTGAAGGGTCTTAATTGCATTTATGCTTACTGGTATTAATAGCTCAATTGTTAGAGCAGTTGGGTTGTATAATGAGCTTCCTGTGGGTGATGAGAGTTTGAATAAAAAGGAAACCTGCCTGAGCAAAAGCTATGATACAAAGCAACTAAAAAATCAAGATAAAGATAAGGAGTAGTCATAGAAATTAATAATAATATCCGTACCTCGTGTAAATGAATCACCATAGCCCAAATGTGTACCAGAATTGATTAACAAAAATTTTTTTTTTTTGAATAGATCTTTTATCTAGAAAATTATTTTTTTTTAATAGCAGTACAAAATTTTGGGCATTGTTAGTGCAAAATGACTATAGAGACCCCTTAAAGCACTTTTTTGGAAAAACAACTAAAAAACATTTTAGATGGTGTCTAGTGGTGTACTGATGCAAAAAAAAAAATATGATCAAGAGCAAAGAGAGAAGAATCAGTCGACCTCTTGGCTGTTTGGTTGACAGGCCATTGGTGAGGTTATCGTAAATGTTGATGATATTGTAAGGATGACAATTTTCCATCTTCATACGTAATCTTTTTTTCAGATTATAGTCATCTTTTTTAATATTTCAGACAATACATTTTGCAAGAGCAGTGGCCGGTCTATAGTTAGTGTCAACTGGGGCAGTAACTAATGGTGTCAGCCCTCTCCTTCCAGGATTGGAAAAAGATTCCAGGATATCTGGAATTTTGGTTATCTCTTGTCCTAATACTATTCATTATTCATCATGATCCTCTAACATTATCGAATTTGATGGCATAATCCAAAAATACATTGAGAAATTCAAGGGGTATTGGGTAGACATTCATAAGCATATATATTCAAATGTTTGAATTATAAATTGCGTTATATTATACAGAAACTTATTTGAAATGATCTCCCGTTTTTACAGGGTTAATATATCACTCAACCTAGACAATGTAAATAGAATAAACAATTAAAGATGGGATGAAAGCAGTTATTTGGCCTTTGCATAACCAGTGGCTGGTTAGCTAAATGGTAAAAGCATTGCTACATTGAAATGGCTACCCTATCGGTGGCGGCAGCCTCATTTTCATTAATCGTTTATTTTTCTTACATTCTCCAAATTGAGTGATATATCAACAAAGTAATGACGGGAGATCATTCCAAATAAGTTTCTATGTAATATGATGCAATCTATAATTCATTCTGTCCAACCAGATATGTCCATTTCTTAAATACATTCAAAAGTTTGAAGAAGTAAAAAAAGAGAAAATATCTCTCAATCAAATATATTATGTAGACAGGCAGATGTTTTATTAGAAGAAAGAATTACCAAGAAACAATATGGAAATTTCTTAGGCACTCATCTTGATGTCACCCACCCCTGATGATTTCACCCTCTCTGATGCCCCTGCTAAGGAATATGTTGCATCTTGACTTTTCAATTCATTTTGAATATTTTTTGATCAGCCAAGATAAAAGCAACAAAGATGAAAACACAAATGTGAAAAGTAGATAAAACAAGTCTGGTTTGTCACTTAATAAAAACTGTCATGGGACTAGCGTTTGGTTTTTTTTTTACTACATGCCATGTTAGGGGTGATCAATTAAACAATAGGAGAAAGGGGTCATCAATGAATAAGTTACTCCTCTCAACTTTTGCTGGGCAGTGATCACCAAAATAAGGCTGAATTAATAATAGAAAAAAAGCACGAATACAGCCAGACATAAAGCAAGTCACCAATTTTGCATAAAATTATATCGCAAACTGAAACCCACACACGCACATACATACTCACAAAAAAAGTTTTTGTGGGTAGGTTTTAAAGAAACAAAAAACATTTTTTCTAGATGCAACAAGGACTGAATATTTAATTTTTCAGACCTCTGTACATGTGATACATAGGTAGACAGACAGACCAACTTAGAAATAAAGAAACCTATTTTACGGTTTTCTAATAATGAAAATGCTTGATCTAAGAGCTTCAGAAAACTTTTTAGATGAAGCAGTGTTGTAAATATGTGAATTATTTGGACTGGTATTTTATATAATGGAAATGGTTTTCAGTTAGTAAGGCTTAGTTTTTGGAACTAAGTATATGATGATGTTTTTCTCAATAGATATGATATTAAGAAATGGATGCATGATCCAGCAGAATGATTATGAGTTTTATTATATTATATAGAAACTTTCATCTGGAATGGACACCTGTCATAACACAGTGAATGCACCATTTGGCCAAGACAGTGTAAATAGAATAAACAATTGAAGAAAATAAGGCCACTGGAGGAATCGAACCAGCAATTGATAGGGTAGCTGCTCCAATGTAGTATCGCTCTTACCATTGAGCTAAACAGTTGCCGGTAATGCATGGGCCCAAATAACTGTTTTAGCTCTAAGTTCTCATTTTGTTTATTCACTGTCTGTATCTGCTCTATTTGTTTCTATCAATGCAACAGTAATGTTATTAAGAAATGGGTATATGATCCAACAGACTGTTTATGAATAATGAGATATCATATTGAAACTCTCATTTGAAATGATCTCCCGTTATTACTCAGAGAATGTATCACTTGGCCAAGATAATGTAAATAGAACAAACAATTAAAGAAAATGTGATTGCTGCAGGGATCAAACCTATGACCAACAGAATGGTGAGAGCAGGTTCAATTCCAGCAACAGCCGTATTTGCTTCAATTGTTTGCTTTATTTACTTCGTCTAGGCCAAGTGGTACATTCATTGACTAAAATGGGTGATCATTTCAAATAAGAGTTTCTATACAATACAACATGATTCATAATCATTAATAGACATACAAAAAAACATGAAATTGCAAAGTAAGTATAAGATCTATCCCATCCTCGGGTATTTTCATCTTTATTGTTTTTTATGTATTCTAGCAGATGTATTCTTCGGCCTTCTCCAGTTATATTACATCTGTAAATCCTTGAGTATTTTTTTCTTCTTAAGTAAAAAATCGAAATTGATGAGTATTCAGTCATCATTAATTTTTTTCATACTATTTACCTTCACCTCAATTGTTACTACCTTTTATTACAACTAACAACTGGGTACTCTTCAGCAGTGAGTAAGTAAATTAACAGTGCAGATCTGAATGAAAATCCAAGTTCCCGGTGAAAATCAAACTCACAAACCTCTACACTGGAGAGTGGCTTGTTTAATGTCCATCCATTCTTATAACAATAACACAGGAACTTTGTCCAAATCAAACCCTTAAACTCACTTTCTATCCACCATCTCCTCTGCAATACATTTGTTGTTCACTGGTGGTTCAGTTCAATCCAAATTTTATTTTTATTTATTTTAGTAAATGAAGTATTATAAATCCTTTACTATTTTTGCTCTTATTTATTTTCAAAGAGTTCAAGGGTTTCATTTGGACTGGCATTTGCTACTCAAGTTCCAGTTGTTTAGTGGTGAGAACGGTGATGCATAAAGTAAGCCATCCACTGGTATAGAGGGTCATGAGTTAGATTCTCACCTGGAATGGGCAATTATACCAGAAATAGCCATTAACAATTTTTATTGAAAATGATACTCTCGGAATACTTCCATACTGCAATATTTTACAATAACAGTTTTCTCTGATAACAGTTTTAAAGATGTTGTTACTGCTTAGAGTTAATGTTAGGATTTGATTTAGGGTTATAGAAGTCAATTGCAAACAGGAAAAAATTTCAAAATTTATAAAGAAAAAATGCAGTTCTGACGTCCCCAGACAGACATAGTGTAACAAAATCTAACGCAGAAATATATTGAATTTAGTGCAGGAAAGGTAACAATCACCCAAATTTAGAGTTTTTGAATTTGAATTGAATAATATTAGATTATAAAACTGGCCAATTTGGAATATGCTATGCTCAATTTCTTTGGTATCTCTTCAACGCTCATTATAGAGTGATCTCCCTTATTGTAAGACGCTAATCTTGTATTTTACCCTAAAAAAAAGTATATGTTTATATGCCATAAATGTTTGAGGTAATTTTTCTTGCAGAAAATTGCGTTTTAACCAAAGCTCTTTGAGTATGTTTTAAAGATTTCACTGGGTAGGTTTAAAACTTTATTTCTAAACAATTCCGTGAATTTAGAAGCAAAAAAACGTATTTCTTGGTGAATAAAAAAAATATGACGTTCATAATTTTAAAATACGGAAGACTAAAAAGGCCATCATTTTTTTTTTTTTGAATTGCTGTTTAATATGTTTTGAATGAATGTAACCTTCATTTCTTCGTGAAATTTTCCATTTTTGAGAAGAATTAAGATTTACTTTTATCCCTGAATACTGTTATTTAAAAAGATAAGAAATTTCGAAGAAATTTCAACCCTTAACCAAAAATCCAGGACCATCACAGTTGATCGGACAGTAAAGAATGTAAAATTTCGAAGTTGAAAAAGAAGCCAATACTTATTCCGAAAAAAAATGATTTTTCAAATTCAAACAGTTAAAAAATAAAGAAATTGAGTATATTGTACTTGTAGATTTTATAAAACATTACCATATTTATTCGTATATAAGATGAGAAATTCATCATGAAAAAATTAGGGCCTAAATCAGGAGGGGGTAGAATTATACCAGAGTGTTAAAAAAAATGATAATATAAATATATTACTGATTTTAAGTATAGAAAGGGGGGGTCGCATTATATTCGAGATCGCATTTTAAACGAATAGACAGAACCACTATTATTACTACTGCTACGCAGCTTTTCTATGATTGAAAATCAACTTATGAAATGCGACTGTTTTGAGATCATGGCTGACTGGTCCCGATAATCGGCCGGTAACAGTGGGTTAATGCGATCGAATTATGTTAAGAACTATTCCTATTTTTTTTTTTTTTTTTCAAATTTAGTCAGCAAACAAATCATGAATGGGGAGTGCCGGCGAGGAGAGCCCCTATTAATTTTTTTTTTTTTTGCTATGGATACTTTTATACAAAAATATACGAATTCAACTGTTCAAGTGAATAATTTCTCATTTCCAGACTCTATTTACAAACAATTCCGAGGAATAGGAAGCAAAAAAACGGATTTGTTTTGGTTCCGCCAAAATAACGTTCCTAATTTTAAACTACGGAAGCCTTAAAAAGACGACAGATTTAGTCCAATGTAATCCATTAATTACAGTATTGGATATTTGTGCTCTTCGAGAAATTTTGTCGGTAACAGAATGCACAGACTGCAGTTTAATAGTAGTGCACATACGTGTGTGTGTATATGTGTGTAAATATATATATATATATATATATATATATATATATATATATATATATATATATATATACTAATTATAATTAACGCTCCCTTCTTTCGGGTTGAGCATTCTTAGGTTGGGCACCCATCTGCCATAAGCAATGATTCAATTTTCGTCTAACTCAAGAATTGAGCACTCTGGTAGATGAGGAATCATGCTTAAATACACTTATACATATATATTGATTTGGTCCTACTGACGGTCCAGTTCTGCGTAGAGTATCTGCCTATGGGTCCAGAGCCTGTGTTCTGACCCCACCTACTGGTATTGGAAGGGATATCTAGTCTATAGCCACTCCGAAGAGTTGTAATACAACAAAACAATTGTCTGTGGATGACACAAGATGACACAATTATTAATCATAAATACATATATATATATATATATATATATATATATATATATATATATACATGCATATATATCCATACATACATATATATATATATATATATATATATATATATATATATATATATATGTATATATATATCCTGACACCTTACGTCTTCTCCAAGATCCACTGCTGCTGCTAATACCTCCCGAAACTTGTCTACACTATTAATGAGAACATTCACAGATAAATAAACCGAATTTCCATAGACTTTCACTCCTGAGTCTGTCTCACTCTCTATAGTTCAAATTATATATATATATATATATATATATATATATATCCATGCACTATGACTATATATATATCCATGCACTATGACCACCTACCTAATAAGGTGTTGATTCTCTATGTTTTCACCAGACACCTCTTACCTGATCAGGCATGGACCCTAAAAGTTGCCAACAGGAGAATTGCTGCAAGTTCTATGGTAGAGATTAAGCAGAGCGAACTTGTTGCTTCAACACAATAAAGTATTCCATGGGATTGAGATCTGAGGATGTTTGTTGGTTGGGGCAACAAAGCAAAGTCTTTGTCACGTTCCTGAAATTATTCCAGTACAACTCATGCAGTGTGACAGGGTACATTGTCTGATAGGAAGATACCACTGTCATTGTAGAAGACTGTCACGCTGAATGGGTGTACCTGGTATTCAATGACATTCATATAGGTGGTACGTGATGAAGTACCTTTTATATGAATGAAAGGACCTTGAGTTTCCTACCAAAATGTTCCTAAACCATCCTTGACCTTGGTAAAAGCTATCTGAAATTTGTGCCATTTTAGCCTTTTCTTGGCTCATACTAGGCAGGAAAGTCTCTATTCACTTCTCGTATCAATAAGCTTTGGCAACCCAATGCTGTGGCGGTGATTGATGATTTTCCCTCCTTGGACCATTCGGAATAGTTACTCAATGCAACCGGATGTGCGTCCCCTATATCATTTCAGAAATGCTCTAACCTCGTTTTTGGCTTTACGGAAGTCACTGAAATCTTCTTACCAATAACTGTGGCATTCATAATGAATTGAACAGCTTGAGGCCCACTTATCCGCTTATGAACCTTTGACCATGACATGCTCAGATGTAGCTATATATATATATATATATATATATATATATATATATATATTAAGAAATAGATATAAATGATTCAACAGACTGATTATATCTTAAAGAAACTTATTTGAAATGAACTCCTGTCATTCGATGGTTAATATATCACATACCCTTAAAAATGTAAATAGAATAAACAATATATATATATATATATATATATATATATATATATATATATATATATATATATATATATATATATATATATAAATATATGTGTATATATATATATGTATGTATGTATATATGTATATATATATATATATATACATAATACATATGGTTCAGATCAGGTCAGCAATATAGCATAATGTAGAGCAGCATCCGATGTGTAATGGATTTATTTCATAAAGTGCTCGATATATTCAACTTTATACTTTAAAAGTCAAGTTTTTTTAGAATATAGCTAAAAATAAATTATTATTATCTATATATATATATACATACATATATATATATATATATATATGTATATGTATATATGTATATATATATACATATTTATGTATACACACACACACACACACATATATATATATATGTATATATATGTATATATATATATACATATATATATATATACATATATATATATATATATATATATATATATATATATATATATATATATATATAAACAAACCCGCATTTACGTAAAACATACTGCTCATAAGTATTCAAACAAGCACAAAATCCAGTTTTTGCCCAAGATTGCAAGGGCTATTTAGGATTTCAAATAGAGATGATCTAAATTAGTTTACTAGGTTAGCAATTCCTCCAAATTACAATTTGAGTTCCACTTTTCAATTTTCTTGATTGATTTTGAACAAGATTTCAGAAAGATACGAAAACATTTACAATTAACAACTTCATTAAGGAGAACATGATTAATGTTCAATATATCACCCTGAGAAGCTCAAGAAGGTCAGCTCAGTGCCATCCTATATCACTGGGCATTAGCCATCTGGGCCTATACTGTATACTGCGTAGTCATTTTAGATTTCATCCTTATGAAATTCTGTTGAGGACACCCTTCCAATTCCCTCGTAGTGCCCACCTTTCCCAGTCAAAGAAAATCGTACATATAAGGAGTTATTTGCCCTTGGCAGGGATCTACTTGCTATCCCCAACATCTCCGTAGAAATGGTAAATTCCTTGTCGCTCCCTCTTTGACGTCACACAGAACTACCAATAAGATAACTGATCATTATCTTCATAGTATTTAAACTGTGGCGGTAAACTCTCTCTCTCTCTGTTTTGACAGCCTTGAGGTAAGCTCGTTTCTTCTCTCTCTCTTTAGTTAGGATAGTTAATGTAGTTTTTATACACACTTTCCTTTTACACATGCATCATCACATATTCATCTAAAGAACACATCCTATCCAAGTTAAGCACTCTCATCATAGTTAGGTCGGACATCCTAAGATAACTTCATAGTGGCTACAACTAGGATGACCAAACTGATGGACATTCTATGGACTCTATCTCACATTTTATTAGTGACATTCCTTTCCCTTCATTCTTCTTATCTCTACATCTTTATCTTGGTAGATCCCTCCACATATCCGTGTTGGCAGAAATTCCAGTCCTCATTTATTTCAATTCACTCCTGAATTAAAACCTGGCACTGTTGTTAACCTATTCGTTTGTACTAATTTCCGCATTTTCTTAACAATCCAACTAACTGTGTACTAACCTTGTTTTTGTGCTTAAGCAGTGAACATATTACTTACCAGAATTTATCTCCTTTGATCAATTCTGGTAATTTTATATTTTAGGGGTCTAATATAATTAGCAGCCCTAAAACCATCATATTCTTCGCATTACCTTCCTTGGGAGAAAACTGGCTTTTGGTACAATTAGTGATGGTTGATATTGCTTGCACCATGATCTCATGTGATTCAAATTGTTATAAAGTATTCACTTTTCATTGTCCTTCAAAATTGGCTTAAAAATTAATGATGCGTAAAAAGCGGAATTCATGATCCAGAAGGATTTTTCCATTCAACTAATATGGAAGACTCACATTATAGTGGCTAACAAAACCAAACTGTTATAAATAATTTTCAATGTTGGATCTTGATATTTCAAGTATATTCTCTTACATTATTAGCAAAAAATATTAGTATGTTGCAGTCCAAAAATAAGTACACCCCTACAAAGAAACAATTTTGGCAACAGAATTTCAATAATGTAGCCTTTGGTCATAAATAATACCTGATAATACCTGTTTTGATTAAGTAGTGTTTCACTAGAAATAATAAAATCCTGCTATATTTGGTTTAGAAGAAAATTCACTTTCTAGGAAAGTTCTCATTTATGGGCAACACTGTATATCTCAGCCACAAGGTAGGCTTCAAGACTTCTTTGAGTTGACTATTAAATTGTAGAGTTGTTTCCGAAGACAAAATATTTAATAACTGGCCTGAATTATCACCAAATACCAAAATGTCCCCAAAATATTTACAAATTGCTTAGAATGGAATTAACAAAGGAGAATCTTCAGAGTGATAGGTACAGCATCTCCGTTTGGTACCACTGAGCAGTTTATATTGAAGTCAGGCAAGCTATACCCATAGATTGGAAAAAGAATTTTCTCAAGATGTATGATCTGTCTTTAATATACGTGAGTAAGGAGCAGATTGTTGAACCACTTATATAAATGTCACTAAATGTTGGACAGTGAAATGTCAATGTTTGCCATAGGCACTATTTTCACCCTTGGATATTAATCAAAGACACCAAAGAATTCTAACTTTCCATCCATTATTTTTTAACACAACAGAAGTATTTTGACTAGTAAACAGATCCCGCTATACACCAGAAATAACTCTTAGAAAATATTAAAGCGACTGCCTTTCGAATGTCCATAAACACAAGCAGCCATTGACAAGTGTATTTCATTTACAAACATTGATACATTCAGGCACCTCTGGTATTGTGACTACTTGGCCTAATTTGACCTAGGGACATTGATCAGACACAGCACATGTTATATTTGCTGTTTGTCAGCCTATGTGAGCTTCTATGTTCCCAGAATCCTGATTCCATGTTTATAATCTGACTTGAAGATATTGGTCAAACACAATACATGTTATATAATGCCTGAGTGATAGTGTTCGAAGGGTTGATGTCTTTGAGGTCTTTATTTGAGAGCAAAGGCTTAAAACATTGATACACATTAAGCTTAGCTTTGTCTTGCATATGACAACAACAGTAGGGTCAATCAGTGAGGTCTGAAATTACAAATGATGGCTTCCACAGCTAATTGGTAAACCATCACTCTATGGCAGGCATTCCAGTTTAATCAGAAACCTTCAACTAAAACTAACATAAATTTCTTCAGTTCTCAAGTTAGTCTGGCTGGCTATTTATGTGTCATATGTACAGGCCACATCAATGGAGCTAGAGGGCTGAAAATTTAAACATTTACTCATTACATAAAAAAAACTTAGTTTTTCAAATTTCCCTAAATGGGTTTTTAATGGTGGGTTCAATTTGCTATGTAAGTTTATGCTAAATTGCTAAATCAGTTTGTGTCCAGTTGCTGTCAGACTTGTTTTTTTATTCAAATTTCTGATTTTTTAGAGTTTCAACAAAAATAGAGAGAAGTAACTTATTTATTGATCACCCCCTTTCCCAATTAATGATCCCCAACACAGCATGCTGACAAAAGACATTTATTTTGTAAATCCTTTGCATCAAAGTTGAACACACAAGTTTGAAAAGCAGATAGTACTAGTTAATCACTTGATAGATGCTTCTATTGAGTGACTAACCAGATTTGTTTTATCTACTTTTCAAACTTTTGTTTTCATCTTTGTTGCTTTTATCTAGGCTGATCAAAAAATATTCAAAATGAATTGAAAAGTCAAGATGCAACATATTAAAGGAGGCTGGAGAATGTATTGGCTGGAATGTTGCAGTTGTTAATTTTCATCAATACCCTTCTTAGGACAGTTAATAGGCCTGAAATTCAAATACTTGTGATGCATTCAAATTTTCTTGCATGAGGGTGAATTTCAAATTCAATTTCTAAATTCATATTAAACGTGGAAATTATTTCTAAAACATTTGTAAAGTTGATTCAAATGCCACTTCTCAGATTTTGAATCAATTTTCTAAATTCATACTAACTGTGAAAATTATTTTTAAAACATCTGCAAAGTAAATTCAAATGTTATTTTTTAAATTCTAAATCAAATTTCTGAATTTATATCAACTGTGAAAATTAGTTTCAAAACATTTGTAAAATTAATTAAAACGCTGCAAGCATAATTAGTCTCTGAGCATGGTTGTTTGCTAGGAGGGAACAAACAGGGCATCCCAGCCCAACACCTGGATCAAGCTTATTCACCTTGGGTGAGAGGGTTTGAAAGTTTTTAACATTATAATCAATAAAGGATAAATGATGTGGTACAATTGTTTCATGTAATCCCAACTTGATGTGCCCGTTTACAAAGCTGCTGTTATTTTTTATACTGGTGGCAAGGTTGCCCACTAAGATATATTCCGAATATATAAGATATAAGAAATGTGTCAGTGGTGGCTGAGACTGGGCCAAGAATCATATTTTCCAGACTTTGAGTGCGGTGGTTTCTCACCAACGATTGCCATAGAAGAAACAAAAAAAGAAATGAACAGATTATAGGAATGAATAAAAGTATTCGAGTGTTTTTGTGTTGCTGCTTTTTGTCTCTTCGAAACATACTCATAAAAAAATTAAAAATGAAACTTAGATGTAGAGCATTATTAATTATCGTAACATGGTCAAGTGAAACGCGATTTTCTCAACTGAGATTGAAACACGGCAAAACCACACAATGCGGAGATTTGAACTTAACGTATTTATCTCCCTTGTACCAGATGGGTAACATGGGAAAACATATGCGCCATTTTTTAATGATAGATCAAAGTGGACGAAAGTTTGGTTAAATTTAATTTGAATTATATTCAATTTTAGCGCATAATTGATAAATTGATAAAACATGATATATATTAAATGATAAATGTACCCACACAGGATTGTGCTGGATAGCACTCTCTCAGTCAAAACAAATAGAACCACACATACATACACAAAAATATGTATGTATTCCATATATATATGTATATATATATATGAAATATATGTATATATGAAATATATATATATACATTTATATATATATATGATATATGTATATATACATGTATATATATATATATATATATATATATATATATATATATATATGAGCTAATTGAAAAGTGTTGCAGACGTGAATATGTATATGTTCTTGCTCTAAATCAACTTCATGAAATAAACCCATCACTCATTGGATAATGTAATATGTTATATCATATTCCTGATTTGTATTGTGGTATATATATATATATATATATATATATATATATATATATATATATATATACTAGTCTTTGTTTTAGTTTTCTTTCACTTGGGACCCCTTGAAGGGAAAAAAAGTTTCCCTCCATTTTTGACCCTCAAACGAGAAAAAAGTTTCCTTTCATTTTAGACTCCTTCAAAAAAAAAAAATCTCTAACCTACCCACACAATCTAACACCAAATCACTTCCCTCCTACCCTGACACATTTTGTCCTCTCCAAGACCAACTGCTGCTGCTAAACCATAGACTTCATCACTGGCTGGACTTTCTCTCATACAACAGGATGCCCCCAGCAGCCTGAATACCATTTTTTGCTCACAAAGCAAAGCTCCTGATGGAGGACTCAGGTTCCACATCAAACCTAAAAGCACACACGCGCACACACACACACACACACACACACACAGAGCACACACGACTGAAGATGGGAATACCTCACAAAAAATGTCTAGACCATTAAGAAAACATTTACAGATAAATAAACCGAACTTCCATACACTTTCACTCCTGAGTCTGTCTCACTCTCTATAGTTCAAATTATACATACACACACCCACACACATATATATATATATATATATATATAATGAGCTTCTATGCAAATTTGTTTGTTTGTTTATTCAAGCTCAAATGGGATGATCTCATTGGTTGATTTACCTTCCTATTATGACATAACAATGAAAATTGCATCATAGAAACTCTTGAGACTTCATGTCTGATCATCACACATCAAAACGTCTTAAAATACATTAAAACTTTAGACACACTTGGAATTAAGGTACTTGAACAATTAAAAATAATTTACCTAATAAAAGAACTTTAGGCTCCTGAGTGCCAATCAATACAAAAATAACCACTTCATTTTGGATGGATATATTCTAATTATATATGATTATAAATTGCATTATATTTCATAGAAACTTATCTGAAATGATCTCCCATCACTACACGGTTAATGTATCACTCACTCTAGACAACATAGATAGAATAAACAATTAAAGAAAATGGGGCTGCTGCAGGAATCAAACATGCCACTGATAGGGTAGTGGCTTTAATGTAGCAATGAGCTAAACAGTTGCAAATAATGCAGAGGACCAAATAACTGCTTCGAATCCAAATTCTCATCTCATTTTTTTCTTGGTCGATTTGCTTCTTTCAACCTGACAGTTATGTATTAAGAAATGGTTATGTTTTCGTAGTCTAGGATAAGTGATACATTAACCATTAAATGATGGGAGATCATTCCAAATGATTTTCTGCATAATAATGCAATTCATTATCATTCTGTTAGATTAAATATATCCATTTCTTAGTACATAGCTGTCACATTGAAAGAGACAAATAGCCTGAGAATAAACAAGATGAAAATTTGGATAGAAAGCAGTTATTTGGGCTTTTGCATAACCAGCGGTTGTTTAGCTCAATCATAAGAGCATCACCACATTGAAATGGCTACCTTATCGGTTGCAGGTTCAATTCCAGCAGCAGTCCCATTTTCTTTTAAATATATATTTATATACACACACACTCACATACATGCACAAATAAGGGTGTCTGTAGTTTTGCACTGTTATTGGCAGAATTATGATCTGGAAAGGTCAATCTATATTATTATTGAAGTATTGAATAAAGTGCATTGACAAGGAAAGAGATTATAATGATAATCTAAATTTTTCAAATTTTATTCTCGGATGAAGTATTGCAACATTATAAGTAATTTTGACTAGTTTTTTCATCTTCATCCAAACTTTCAGTTGCTTTTTATCAAAACTTTCAATCGGATCGTAATCCTAAAAACCAAATTAATAATAATGTTGCAATTGTTCATCCAAGAATAAAATTTGAAAAAGTTGAACTGAATTAAGCGATATATAAACCTCAGGCACAATTCCCCATCCACCAGAGTGCTCCCTTCCTGAGTTGCAAGAGCATTGCTATAGTGGCTTATAGTAGATGAGTGCCCCACCTAATAATGCTCAACCCTGAAGAAGGGAGTGTTAATTATAATAATAACTAATAATTAATAATTGTTTCATCCACAGACAGCTGTTTAGTTGTCCCTTCGAGCACCGCAAGTTAAGATTGATGAATCATATTTCACTATGTAAAATTCTTTACCATAGGTAATTCACACATCCCAATTGAACTTCAGTTTTGAATGAAAAATGCCTTATTGAGTGTGTACAATTATGTATAAGAATTAGGGAATTTTTTGCTCAAAATTTTCTGAAAAAGAAGTGGATCATACATGATGAGATATGGTTGGCATATATATATATATATATTTATGAATAGGAAATATAAAGACATATACCCTTATATGTCCTTGTAATTCTTATTTTTGATAGATCAATAACACTATTTACAGTGTTAAATATAGATCTATGTGATTAAACAGCTACAACAGATAAAATCTGTTCTTATTCGTTTTCTGCTTTTTCCAAATTGAGAAAATATGTGTATTATGTACTTATATATATATATATATAAATACATAATTATATATATATATATATATATATATATATATATATATATATATATATATATATGTATAAAATGAAAAACTACAGCTATCATGTCATGACCCTAAAATTGAAAGAAGCTAAATACTAAAAACATAGCTTAAGAGGAGGTGGTGTTTGATAAACACTGCTGGGGAGCTATGTTGATATAACTGTTTCTAAATACCCTAAATAGTTACATTGCAAACAACTGATGATTCCAACAAGAAACATTCACCCATCGTACCATAATATCTAATTCTGTGTAAAACATACAATCCTTTGAAAGGCTTATGTAAATTGCATCAACAGATATGTGGAAATAATCGACTGAAATGACATATTTTGAAAAATCATTTTATATCTTTAGCATTTAAAGCTGTAAAGCTTTATACATTATATATAGCTGTAAAGCTGTAAAGCTTTATACATTATATATATATAGTATAAATATTATATATAGTATAAAGCTATAAAGCTTTATACATTATATATAGCTTTATATATATATAGTACATGTGGTGCAAATCAGGCTAGCAGTATCAGGCCCGGAGAGGGCAGAAACCTGAGCCAGTTTGAGTAGCAAATCCACATTCTACTATATATATATATATATATATATATAAAAATTAAGAAGTGGATCTGCTACACGAACAAGTTTATGTTTCTGCCCTCTCTCGGCTTCATCAGAGAGGACAGAAACATAAACTTGTTTGTATAGTGAATCCACTTCCTATCATATTTCCAGCTCTACTCTAAAACAACTTTAATCTCTGAGTATAAAATTGAATGTATCGAACACTCTATAAAATAAATCCATCACATATCATTGCTCTATATTATATCATGCTATATTGCTCACCTGATCTGAATTGTATGTACTATGTATACATGTATATATGTGAGAGTGTATGTGTGCATGATGTGGAAAAGTCGACAATAAGGATAGGGGAAAGAAGACTTTAGACTACTTAGTACATCTCAAATTTTTAATATCAATTTTTGGGTTTTATTCAAGCTTTTGCTCCCAGTTGAAGTCTCGATGGTTTAATTGGTGAAGCTATTGGAGCTTAACCTTGGCTAGGGGCTGTTGGTTGGGAATCCCACCTGATTTTTATTCTTTATTTGCCAATCAATGCTATTTGCTCACTGCCAGATGGTAATTGGTCAGAGCAATAAATAGTAATCAAAAACAACTAATATAATTAAGATGAAGGTAAAAAGTATTTCTAAAAATAACAGTGTTTATATATATATATATATATATATATATATATATATATATATATATATATATATACATACATAATACATATGGTACATATTAGGTTAGTAATATAGCATAACATAAAACAACGTCTGATATGTGATGGATTTATTTCATTGAGTGCAAATTCGCATGATGAGGCCCAGAGAGGGTAGAAACATGAACAAGTTTGTATAGTGAATCCACATCTAATTATATATATATATTTATATATATATATATATATATATATATATATATATATAATTAATAATTGTGTTATCCACAGACAGCTGTTTTGTTGTATTACAACTCATCCCTGTGTCTATAGACTTGTATCACTTCCAGTACTGCTAGGAAGGGTTAAAACCTTCGCTCTGCACCCAGAGGCAGATGCTCTACCCCTGTCCTAGGCAGAACTTGATGGTCAGTCAGACCGAATGGAGTAATATATTTACTTATGCATAATTCCCCATCTAACAGAGTGCTCCATTCCAGAGTTGGAAGAGCTTTGCATTGTTTCTTATAGTAGATAGGTGCCCTACCTGAGAGTACACAACCCTGAAGACGGGAGCATTAATCATAATTAATTACAGAGTCATCCACAGACAGTATGTCTACATATATATATATATATATATATATATATATATATGTATATATATAAATATATTGATGGCCCCTCTCTGATTGTTGTCATCTTTCATATATTACAACTTCGTTGCAATGTGTGCAGACAATGTTTTAAGGTCTGATTGTGGGTGATGAACTGGTTTCTTTCACCTCCCATTTCTGACGCCTTCAAAATGTATTAGCACTCTAAAATAATTTACAATTCTAATTGATATGAATTGATTGTACAAATAATTGTGACCATAATACACTAAGTCTGTCTGGAAAGTTTATTTTTTGAATATCCTGAGAATTGGTTGCACAACTCAAAAGTAACTTGGCTATCAATCAGAGGGAACCTTACTGTGCCTGCATGAACAGACTCTCAGTCAACATGGAGGGGCCATTAGATGAGCTTGTTTACCGTGTGACCATCACATTCACAATTACTGAGTCTACCTATACTCCATGTTTTCTGCAGGATTTTGTGTCATCACCCAGGTCTCTTAGGTCCCCCTTACAGTCCACCTTTGGATCTCTAGATCTTCTGGCTTTTCCCAAAGTGATTTTACAGCGGACTACATTAAAGAGAACACAACTTTTAAAGAAGATTTTTCAGACTATTTTGAAAAGTTCAATGGATGATGGAATAACTGTGTGGGGTCCCATTCTGAAGTGGACTAGGGTACTATTGTGAAAACGAGGTTATATTTTTGTCAACGATTGACTGCTGGGTATTTCCTGGACAGACAACAGGTAACTATATCGTAAAAGATTGAGGCTGACTTCCAGTTCTACAAAATATGATTGCTACTTTTAATAATAGTTCACTCTAAGCTGTGCATGTTTTGCAACTGTGGCATACATGCTGTAAGGATGTTTGAGGTAAGATTTGATGGTAAAGCGATTGGCAGGATTAGTGCTGATTAGAAATGGTCGTAAAGAGCACAATGAACACGTTTGGTTAGTAAGTCGCCTGGGTGTCAAGTGCCTGACCCCTGTTTTTACTGGTAGCCATTAGGGGTCAAGGGCAATAACCCAGGGATGGTTGCTTCCCTTTATTAACATTTTTTTAATCAATGTAGCATGGTCAACCTTGTTGGCCATACAATATGAACATTACAGCAACCACCACACAAGAGGAAATTATTGTGCGCACAAAAGATTTCTGTTGATAGTTTACCTATTAAAAAATATTGATTCACAATGCCAAATTTTAAAGTTTGTATGTAGTTTTGTCATGGGAAAAAGATTTCCACAACTGGAGATTTTTGCATCCACTGACTATACAACTAAGATGGAAAATTGGTCAGTAAATGATTGGGAAATACAGTGTTTGAGCAGAGCAAATTGATTACCTGAAACTCAGTGTTATCTGAATAATCTAGCACAGGGTTTCTCAACCTGGAGCATATTCTGGGGGTATGGGACATGATGACAGTAAATTAAAAAAAATATGTTGATATAACAAAATATGCAAACATGCCGTATTTAAATTTTTTTTTCTTCGTGATGATGATGATGATGATGATGATGATGATGATCTTGATGGTTGGATGAACGGAGTATGGGAATAGGATAGATGGGCCCTGGGCGTCTGGAACTGTGAAAAGGTCGAGAACATCTGGCAGTTTGGTTTACCATATGCGCACTAACAAATACAAGTTGCATTTAAAATATAAACTACTTGGAAGTATTATTATAAACTGTCAACCAACACAGGTTTCAACAGTTTCTAAGCTGGTCTGGCTGGTTGACTATGTATATATGTATCATGCATATCGAACACATCAGTTGACCAACAGGTCTGAAAACTTGAGCATTTACTATTTATCATGTCTGCAAAAAACATTTTTTTGTTTTTTTTCCTCAAAAATTCTTCCCTTAAATAGAGTTTTAATTGAAAGCTCATGTCACAATGTTAATTATGCTAAATTGGTTCCTGATTTGTGTCCAATCGCATTCATGTTTGTTTTTTGATAATTCAGACTTTTTAGTATTCAACAAAAGGCGAGAGAAATAACTTATTCATTAATCTCCCCCAACACAGCATCCTGCCTAAAGATGTTGGTTTCGTAATGGTTTCTACTGAGTGACTAACCAGAACTATTTATTCACTATTTTTATTCACTTATATGCAACTTCTAGATATTAGTTTCTTATGAAAACATATGTGGTAGAGAAAGCATACTCAAGCATTCTGAAATTAAAATTATATTGTTCACTTCACAAAATGTGAGCTTGGTATAAACTACAGGATTCAAAATAAATGAAAATCAAGTTTTATTTTTCCCTGTGCCTATGAGGGTGTGTGTGGATGAGTGTACTTTTGAAAAGCTCTTCAATATTATTCAGGAATACCTTGAATAATGTGGTTTCGATTAGTGCTGTTTTCGATGGAGTATGGTTAAGGTATTGCTGTACAAAGTAATATAATTAAGTTGTAGCAGATAACAAAAACACATACAATCATAATAGGATCATTAACAGAGTCATTTGAATAGTACAGAAAATTTGGAAACTAATAAACTGCATTGATCAAGGTGTACATGTATACAGTGTTGTTATCTAAAATTTTTTTTGTGTTAATTTGACTTTAAAAGTGTCAAAAAACAAGACATATGAAAATAATGTTAGCTATTTAAAATGGCTATATTTATCTGATTATAGCTGGAAAATAGCTAAAACTGGCTAAAATTATGGATTATAGGCTGTAAAACAAGCTAATGATAACACTAAATGTTGAATTTTCGCACTGCCAAAATAAGATATGCTTTAAGTTTGGGACATGTCCGACATTGATGAAACACTTTAATTCTCGATTTTGAAAGATGTTACTTACTTCCTTTAACAACATGTAAAACTTAGAAAAACATTACAAGTGAGGTTTCAAGACGAAAGTAACAGTATGTCTATATTCTCCCAATCGTAGATGTCTTGAAAGTTTGGTTTTTTTTTTTCAACTATAATTTTTCTTCTCACCATCTTTTGTCTGCTTAATTTTTGCTCAACAAATGAAAAAAGAAATTTGAATATGTATATGTAAACCAAATCTTTTATATTCTGTTACGGGAGAACCTAATGAAATTAAACTCATAATGGCTTTCAAGATAAGGATACGGCTGCATCACAAGAAGGTCAAAATTGAAATGACGGAACAGTCTATTCCAGAATCATTAAAACCCAGATCTCAATTTCCTATTGATAAATGAATACTACATTTATAAACTTTACGATTTGTGGTGTATCTAAGATATTGCAGGAATAGCATCACTTGATATAGGTACAGCTTGATAGATTCTATCAAAGTCAGACAAGCTGTCCTAAGTTAGTGAAAAGAGAATTTTTGTAGGATGTATGATGACTGGACACAGATGTGATCTTCATTAAAGAATAAATGAGCAAAACAGCCTTGCAGTGTCAGTGAATTGTAACAATCACACTCACAACTTGGTGGGTGTATATGCAGCCAACCAGAATACAATGATGATCACATTTTTGGAACCGTTGATTCTCTCTATGAGTTCTTCTCTTGTACAACGTAGCAATGGAAAAACTATTCAGATAATCCTGATCATTGCAGTTTCCATCATAGCATGTATTTTTGAGCTGTTATTATCATAAAGTTATCAAAAAGATGGTATCACCCTGATGTTTGGACGATGAGTGCAATTTCAGTGCTCACCATAGGCATTATTTTCCATAGGTACACTCGTGTATATGATACTATTTATTATTTTCCAATGATTTTGGATGGAGTTACAGAGTTGTGTAAAGGTTACCATCATGGAAAACAAAATTGGTGAACTTAGTTCAAATTCCAGCTGAGGCCGATTATGTTCACTTTGCATTAATACCTTCAGAAAGGGGCAGATCTGGCCATTTACCAGATACCATAAAAAAAAATATCTCACCACTTGCATGCTATTTTAATTGAAGAGAGACAGTGATTCAGCTCTTGGAAAAACCTATCTGCAGTGTTGAGGGTGATCAGTAGAAATTTGGAAAAAAGGGTGATCAATGAATAAGTTACTTCTCTCACCTTTTGTAGGGAAGTGATCCCTAGAAGAAGGTCTAAATTTTTGAAAAACAAGTGGGCGCAAACTGGCAACCAGTTTAGCATGAACTTTCATTGCATAGTGACCCCCCCCCCAACTAAAAGCATATTTTGGAAGAAATTTAAAAAAAACAAATCAGGAGTGTGTGTGCAAAATTTCATGTTTCTACTCTGAACAGTGAGGGCTAGGCAAAGTCTGGACAGATACATAGATAGATATAAATGTCAGAACACATGAATGCATGAATAACCTAAACCAGGCAACAGTGATTAAACTGATCTGTTGTGGGTAGCAGTAATTGATAACTACTTTACCTGTCAAAAACATCTAATCTCTGTAGAAACAACCCCTAATGAAGTACGATGGTCAGTAACAAAGTCCGGTCAACTAAGCCAAACAAATATCATCATCCATTTGGGACCTGTTTGGCGGCTGAGATAGATATTTCCCACCAACACCATCGGTTGATGTGCAAAGCCAAGTAAGAGCCCAGATTTTGACTGCAGATTTTTAAGGCAAACAATATTCAGCTGTTCAGTCTGATATGAGCAGGAGTTCTTGGAAGTGATTCCACATTCTAGATCCAAGAAGACCTAATGAAGACTAGAGGGTACACAGCCATAACATAGTGAACAAATGAACATATAGACAAAGAAAATAGTCCATGTCATACACCATGATGGATATATCCTTGTCCAACAAAATTCTGACAAGTATCTAACTAAGCCTGGTAAATATATGTAATGGTTAATAATCTATAAAGCAGAATCAGTGAGCAAAGTTTAAATTCAAGTTAAGACTACTTTACTATCTATTTCCCATTGGGGAAAGCATGAATCTTCTTCTTCCTTTGTTCGCAGAATACATTGGCCAAAATACAGTGATAGTTCCATTAACTCATATAATAATAACAATACATTTCAGAATGTTACAGAGTTCTGAGAAGGCTTTAAAATACAATGGCCAAAATTCAGTGATAGTTTCATTAACTCATGAATAAAAATGATAGCGGCTATAAGACAGAGGATGTTGTTGACAATGTCATCATGACTCTTCTCAACCTCCACAGCTCTAGCCATGCTACTTCACATGCCCTAGCTCAGACCCCAGTCATTGCAAAGGTCGAGTGGGTCAGGCACTACATGGTTACCATTGCCATTACCAGTGAAGAATGGGAATACTTCCAAACTTAATGACACGATTATACTATTGCCATAAGGATCACTGGCAGAGATAAAATAATCCAGCTCCTGGAATGTTGTGATGAAACTCTATGGAATGATTTGACGTGATCCACTGGAGGCAGCCTCACAGACAGTTACGAACAAACAGTATTTGCTATAATAAAGAAGCTTGCTGGTTGAGAGGAGAACCCTGTGGTGGCACACATGGCATTACATGATATGAGACAAGACAGAAATGAGCTAATCGCATCCTTCTCTGCTCGCCTTCGTGGCCATTCCAGAGTCTGCCAATTTTCTATAGAATGTCTGTAATGTCAAACCAACATTGACTATACGGATTGCATTATTAGAGATGTTCTGTACTGTGGCCTACCTGACCCTGATATTCAATTGAACTTACTGGGAGATGTCAACCAGGACATATCACTGGAAAACATTTTGAAGTTTGTTGAGTTAAAGGAGTCTGGGAAGTGTTCTGTGTTGAGATTGCATTGGTCTCAGGGAGCTCGGGAAGGCAGACGCTGCTATAAACGCTCCAAACAAAAGTAAATTGAGTTTTCTAAAAGCAAACTGAAATATCCATTGATGCTATTTTCTTCCATTCTTCTACAGTTACAACACGACACCACATAGGATGAAAAGAAATGAGAGATCACAAGCCCAATAAACAAGAACTCTGTGAATACTTTGGAAAGAAAGAACATGGTGCGAAGATAAGCTTTGGTCTGTTTGTCAAGCATAAGATCATAGCTGCACTCACTGCAACCATGGACACCACATTGACAATAAATGTGAGGGAGCTATCTTTGATGAATATGAGGTTACTGTGTTTTACACCCTCTGCGTGTTCACCACAGCAAGTTAGACGCCACCCACTGCTCTTGACCCTTACCTGTATAATTACCTTGGTAACAAATGGATGCATCATCCTTCAAAACCCCAGCTCTTCATCTGTTAAGATCATGGGTTACCCAAGAGACTAAAGAGCTCTGTGACTCAAGCTGAACTCCAATACCAAGTCAGAATGGCCGCTGTTGATGATGGTAGACACAGATAGCCAGAGATGCTTGGCTGATATCCAATTCATCAACCAGCAAGACCCGATTCCAGTCAACATGAAGATGCAACACAGCTAATAACGCTGTCATCAAAATCCTGGGAGCAGCTGTCGAATGGTTCTAAGGCAGATCCAAATTTGGATGAATACTTACAACTAGTATACATAACAAACTCCACAGATAGGGTTTTTTTTTAGTCATATAGTCTATGCTCACTTGGGATTGATCCCTAAAGGGTTCTCAACTGTAGGAAAAGCATTACAAGATAATACAAGATATTGATAAAATTTTTCTCCCTCCCAACAAATCAGAAGGCTTGACCAGAATAATAATGCATCAAATCTTGAAAGCAACTTCATTGCCCCACATAGGTGTCCCAAATGCCGGCCATCACTGCACCACCCAATGAACTACCTCTTCCCTCCTACTAAAGCCAACTCTGCCTGACTTTGGCAATGTCTCCTTAACTATTACTGGTCAGATTCCTTCAACATGTGTCACCATCAATCCTTTAGGTTAATGGAGATAATTTCCATGTGTATGCTAATTGACCCTGGGATCAGAACAATCACACAACACTACCTGTCCCTTTACTCTGGCAAAGGAAGTGAAAACTGGCCTGGATCAAGATATCCGATTGGGGGTCATAGAACCAGTGCCAATCGGAGAACCTATCACATAGTTCAATTAAATAGTCTGCATTAAAAAGAATGGAAAACTGAGATAAATTGTTCACTTTTAGGCTGTCAATGTCAATGCTGCCTGTAAGACCCACCACACACTCTTAATTTTAACAAGCCACCTTAGTCCCACACGGTAAAAAGAAAACAGTACTTGACTCCTGGTATCAATACCAAAGCACAAACATGACTGCCATTTCATTATATTCATCACTCCATGGTGTTTGATATCGTTACTGCAAAGCTCCCCAAGGATACATTGTTTCTGTTGATTGGTACACAAGGTGATATGAAAAGTTAGTGATTGACATCCCTCCAAAGATCTAGAGTGTGGACAATGCCCTACTATGGTCTAACATTATCAAGAGAGTTTGTGGAAAACAGTTGACTGGCTTGACATCTATAGCAAGAAGAGCATCACCTTCAACATCGATAAGTTTGTATTTGCTGCCAATGAAGCAGAGTTCACTGAATTTGAGATCACACTCAAAAATGTCCGCCCTTGCAGCTGGTAATTACAGATCATTTAGGATTTCCTAACACTAAAAAACATTACTGATGTCCACTCCCGGGTTTGGCTTCATAAACCAGATCATATGCATTTAGCGTGGCAAGAAGGATGGTACCATTTCATCATCTTCTCTAGCTTGGTATCCCATTCGCCTGGAACAGACAACTTCATGAATTATTTGAGAGTCTAAGCAGATCATTCTCAGTGAAATTAAGGGTGGGATCCAAGAGAAAACCAACTTGCCTGGCCACTGATTGGCTGAAGACTGGAATTAGTTTCTGGCTGTTCCAGAAGTGCTGCAGCTGTGCGAGTGCTCAACCATTCTGTTGCCGTGATGGTTGGAAAATTGCCCTGGTTGGCAACAGATTTATCAATGCAGCCAAGTCCAGATAAGCACCAGGAATCACTAATGTACCAGATAAGGCTAGATTCTTTGTGCTTGGGCTGTGAAGACATCAATCTTGCTGTTGACCACAAACCACTCCCGAAGGTTCTTTGTGGCTGCTCAATGCCCAACTTAAGAATCTAAAAGAGAGAATATTGCGCTATGGATTTTAGATTATACCTGTCCTACAAGTGAAACACAAAGCTGCCAATGCCTTATCCTACCAACCCACAGGACCCCTAAAGCTGGAAGAGCAAGGAACTACAAGATTACATAGCATTCACTGAGGACTCCATGTATTGCCCTATAGAACAAGACTCATTGCTCCTTACGTGCAGCAGATGAATCATCACAATCCGAGGACTTGGACAATGTCCCTCCCATCTCTTCATGAGTACCGTCAGTCATTATCTACAAGGATTGAGTGGTTATCCCTCTGAGAATTCATGAGGATATCTTATGTCTGCGTGCTGCCAAGAGGGTGATAACCATGGCAATCAAAGTAGAGTAATCAGTATTTTGGCCTGGGATCACACCTACTATCACTGCACACTGTCTCAGCTGTAATCAATGTAACCAAATGGCCTATCCCAGCCAAGTACACCTCCCACTCTGTTTATACTGCTTGTATACCAATTTCAATGTATGTGCTCTGACTTTTTCACATACAAAGGAGTCAACTACAATTGTAGATAGATATTCTAACTGGCCCATGATTGAAAGAACCACAAAAGATCTTATTAACAGCTCATGTCACGCCTTTGGGACCTATAGCATATCTAAAGAGTTGACATTAGATGGAGACCCAGAATTCACCTCACTAGAGACTTGCCAGTTCTTAAAGGATTGGGGCATGCTTCAGTAGCATTCCTGCACAGCAACTACAGAAAGTCAAGACATTTGAAAGGCTATTGGAGAACTTAATAAAGATGCAGTACAGAAAGTACTCCACAACAGAAATATACCTGATATAACCATCTGTGTTCAGGCAGCCAATCGAGGACTTCAACCAATTTTACCTGGGCAATATCTGCCATAAGCAGCATGTTGGAAGAGCAGGCAACAAAGACCTGTGGGTTTCCACACATTACATAAGGTGCCACCTATTGTCAGGAGACCCAGCCAGGTGAATGGACACTGCAAACAGACATTCCAGCCAGCCCTGTATCTCTGGCTCCTCTCAGACATTGCCAACTGCCGAGCATGCCGACTCAACTCCTGCCTCAAAATAATCATGGTCGATGCAAGATATCTCCTGACCCACCTACTGATGCTGGCCAATCAGTGGATGATACCCCCCCTCACACACACACACGCAGCTCTACGATACAGAAATAATCCTCTGCACTGGTTATCCATGTCACTTCAGTTATAATGAATGAACTTTCTACGTCTTTCTCTTTACCTCTTTTATTGAGTATTTTTGGCATGATTATCATGAATAGAAAAAAAAAATTCTCCACAAAAGATTTGAATGACTGGGACGGGGGGACATAGAGGACAATTGCATGTAATACAAGGATAATATGTAACAATCTAATTTTTTTACATTTCAGAATGTGATGATTGTTTTAGATGAAATATAATTCTGAACAAATAGTCATTTGCCAAAATGTGGTGATAGTCTCATTAACTCATGGAATAACAACGATACATTTCAGAATGTCAAGAAGGCTCAAGAATGTATCGGCAAAAAATAAAGTTATTTCCCATTCACTAATGAAATAGTGACATACTTCATTTCGAAGTCCAGATTCTTTCAGTATTGTTCTCTGGATTGTGAATTATCATGAAAATAAAATCAAGTCTTATTTTGTATTTCAAAATGAGCTTTTATACTTTTTCGTTTTTTAGAGCCCTGCATGTAAATGACCGCCAATACAACTATTATCTTAATGATATTCATTGAAATTTTATCTAAATCTAAAGTTACAAAAGCAAATATTTACAATTTCTTCATTTTGAAAACTTGATGATAAACTCACTTTCATTAATCTATATCACATAATGGAGTTGATAACAATGCTTCAACTTTTAAAATATTGGAAGGTGTTTAATTTGAGCAAGCATTATGGAGATATCTGGCATTATACAAAAATTGAATAGCAACCATGATTCCAAGTTGGAACGAATTAACTGCAGATATTTTAACTGCCACTATTCAATAAAGAGTATCAAATTATGTAATGTGAATTTGTCCATTAATTATTTCAATTTAGCACGCAAGAAAAATTCTAAATTTAAGAATTTTACTTTGACAGGAGCTGAACCGGCCTCGGGAGCTGTCGGGCCAAATTGGAAAATTCTTTGTGTGGCCCCTCTTGTTAACTGTCAAGGTCTGTAGAATCTTAGAAACATAAATAAACTTTATTATAGACATTATACCTCTATAGTACAATATAAAGCAATGTGCGCCTGAAAAATTTCCCAGAAATATTTCTTTACACTCTTCTTTAATCGATTAACGCTATTTGATTCAAGTACAATTTGGAAAAATTCAAAATTTGAAGCGTAAACAAACTATCAAAGAATTCAGAAGAAAATCTAAATCGTTATTCTGTGAAACCGGCAACGTGGTGCTAAGTGTATGTTACAATGCATTGTGTATGTTGGACAAGACTAAAATATACTGAAGTGCGAGGCCCCCTTGGGCGCGGCCCCTATTGACTCAAAGCCGGCCCTGGACAGGAGTAATAATAATAATAAAATATTGAAACTATCAGAAAAAAAAGTATTATTTTAAATGTATTGTTGTTTACGACAGTGAGGTTGCAAGATACACTATATTGGGCAAATAATGTGAAAACTACTGTAAAATGAGATTGTTAAATAAATGTGCAAATGAAAAAAAAAAAAAAGACTTAAAAAGATTAAAAAAACTTAAGGGCAGACCATCACAGTCTTAATTTCAAAATAATCTCAGTAACAGTGGTTATCAATGGAAAATTAACTCACTTTAGTAATTGGGGAAAAAATATGGATATAATCGAAACAGTATTAAATTGAATAATATTTTGAAAGCTTCTTAGAAAAAGGGGGGGGGGGCTTTCAAATATTCTTGGATGGTAGGAAGAGAAAAGAAGCAAGAATTGCTGAAAGCGACTATAGAAAGAAATCATTAGAGAACCATGGTCAGTCGCGTTCTGAAACGATATGACAGAGAGAGAGAGAGAGACGTATGAGACAGAAGGGATGGAAAGGATAGAGAAAGAGAGATAGACAAATGTGTCTATATTTTCTGATCATATAAGAGACTCACAACCAAATTACACTGTATTGACTAAAAACAGAAGCATTTACAAGTTGATCGACAAGTGTTTATCGAGTTGAGAGTTGAGATACGTTCTGTGAAAGGCGATCGAATTGAAAGGCTTCCATTTGGACAGTGAATTAATGCAATTCGTCGCTGGTAGTCATTTGCATCTCAATTAAGCCCAACTGACTTTAGGTACAATTATTTACTAATGTACTGCAAGTAGTGTGTAAAAACTACTTGTGCTCCTTATAGTTCGAACGATTTTCTTAAATAGATAATGTTTACGCGGCCGCTGCTACTACCGGCGTGTGGGGAAAAATCTGTCAGTAGAGCAATATTTATTAAAACTCTAATGGTATTCCATAGATGTACAACATCATATTAAACATTTTTACATTTCATTCCTTTACTGTAACCGAAAGCAATAATAGAAACTTACTGACATTGCTAGCGACCAGTTTTTATTTATAACCAAACCGAGAAAGGTGTCAACGGAAGTAAGGGAAAGAATTCTTCATTAGTAAGAAAAAAGGAAGAAAAAGTACAATTAGAATAGCAACAACAAAATATATACTTCTTCGTAAGGGGGAAAATAAAACCGTAAGAAAAGAAAATAATAAAGGAGAGAGGAAACGAAAAAACTACTTTAACTAGCTTTAAGTCTCTCGGTTTGCAAACTTTAACAATAGAAAGATTGAATAAATAACTAGAAGCTTAAGAGGTACCACAGTCACAGTTTCGAGACAATAACTTTATCATGTAGAATTAAAAAAAATTCAGCGTACCGCTCTTAAAGTGTTTCTGTATGTATTATTTTAGGTCATGTGCTGGCTTTCTCAAGCAATTATGGCGTGTACGCGGGTTAGACACTGATAAAAATGAGAATGCACGAGAAAGGGAGATCGATGAGAAATAAAATGGGATTATTGTGGTATATAAGTAAGTGTAAATAAGTATGTGTGAGTATATGTCTGCCAAAAGAGTATGATATCCATCCGACAACGGTGGAAGTTGAAGGTAAACCCAGAGTTCCGAACACGTGTATTTGTTTAACTTGCAATCGGAAGCGACACTTTGATTTTGCGCAATGATACGATATCCGGGTACCTGTCATCTTAGCATACACCAAACATGGCGGCTCAGAGCGAGGGTGGAGGAAAAGATGATATAAAAACTCAATTTGTCACTCGGGAAGGAACATATAGACTGATGCATTTGTCTGAATATTCGAGACCAACCAGGGCAGCATACAATGGACAAGCAAATGCGCCCGTAAAAGTCTCCTTCATCAACGTTAACGACGCTTCTGGGTCTCCTGATCGAATATGTTTCAACGTTGGCAGGGAGCTTTACTTCTATGTTTACAAGGGTGTAAGGAAGGTAAGCATCTAAAGGAATAGCATATTTTGTACTACTTCATGTCAACTCTTTTATTCATCAACTGGTTTTGATTCTTATTCTGGGACATCCGTTGTTAAATCGTCCAAGTGTCTGTCTGTTGTCCCTCACTCCACCATTTGTCTGTACTGTCTGAATTCATCCGTACAGTCGGTCATCCGCTTTTAAAACGACCGTCCCTCCTCGACTATAGTCGACTATTATATTTATTTGCTACTTTTATTTATCATATCCATCCTCTGGCTGCCTGCATTATCTATGTATTATCTACATATAAGCCTGCATATTGTCTTGATATACTACACACTTCGCCTGCAAATATAAAGCAGAAACGGCTTAGCAAGCTGTTACAGTTGTTCATTTTTAAGCTTACAAACATGTGTAACTATAAAATGTTGGTAGCATGTATGTGTGATTTTTTTTTTTTTCCTCTCATTCTTTTGGGTTTTATCTGGAGTTATTCCTTAATATTAACTAAAAAATCCACTTCCCTAGCATGCGTATCTCTGTAGGGGGGGAAAAAAGAAATATATTTTGTATTTCTTTTCTTAGCTATGGACCCGGGTTTTACAAACTTGCACCTGTGTATTTGCATCAAGTGAAATAAAAATGGGGGATCAAGTTGAGTTGAATTTATGAATAAAACCGATCCCCCAATTTATGACCACCTTGTGTAGGTATGATGACTGCTTTTAGTCTCTTTCCCATTAAAAAAAATTAAAAAAATAGTTTTTGTGTCTGCATCATCTTCCAAACGGGGATGCCTCTTTTCTGTAAATATAAGTTGAACTTATTATACACGTATTGGGTTAAACTTACAACTCTAGTGTTGAGATATACGTCTAAATTCATATCACACACATGAAATCCTGGTCATATCTCAGGAGTGAAGTGCTAATTCATTCATACATGCAGGTTTTGAAAGTAACATGCATTCTCGTTATATTTTCCCCCTTTTATTTAGTGTTCATGTCTTCAACATGAATATATCACATACATTCATTGCACACATGTTAAACTTAGCACATGTATATACCATCTTGAATACTACATGTTACTCATTTTATTTTATGTATAACCTTATCTATTCTGATCTACCTACCTCTTAAATATCAATTACAGGAAGTAATTTTTTTTAATTGTTCCGGTATTTTTTTCTGTAAGCATTTTAAATTCGAGTGTTCCAAATTAAATCTTAAATTGATGTAGGAAGTTTTAATTTATTTTTATCAAAACTACCAAGTGTATTTCGCTTTATCTGAAGTGTGTGAACACAAAAATCTCTGGAAAAATAAAGGGGCTTGCTTCGGTTCTAGTAGTTACTTTCAGGTCTTATTTAAATTTTAAAAATTTGAAGATTTAGAATATGCATTTAGACTAGATCTCTTTGATCTAAAAAAAAAAAAAAATAAAATGAAAAATTTTTTTTTTTCTTATTGTTTGGTTAGAGCATACGAAGCTGAAAAATGATACTATTAGCCTTGGGTTAAGAAGATTGTAGTACTGTAGTAGTAGTAATAGTATCTAGTTAATGGTATTTAAATAAACTATGACAACGATCAATTCATTTGTTTTCTATCCTCAAACCACTGATTATTTTTTTCCCTCCTGGAAATAAAATAAACATTTTACTCAATACATCAACTTTCTCGCTATAGTGTGAAGCTATCCAACACTTAAAAAAAACAATCACTTTCTACATCGTCTTGTAAATAAGACTCCCGAAGAAAACAAATAAAGTGACTAATAATTGCTAACCCCCCTTTTCTTTTTCAATTGTATATCCTACCTCTTCTTTACTAAAAATACTTTGTCTTTTTTAATTATTCAATCATTCATTAAAAATACATGCAAGTTGAAGTGTTGGTTGTTGGTGAGATGGACTTCCTAATCAACTGTATTAGATGAGTATTCTTAGTATAGTGTTGGTCTCACTCAGGAGAGAGAGAGAAAATATTAAGCAAGACAAGTTCAGTTTGGTAAGTTTTTTCCCCCCTTTGGCTTTAACCAGACTTTCATATGCTTCTCTCATCTCACAAACGAAGATTCCCCCCCCCTCAGCTACAATGAATAACATCATTAAATTATTATAGAAATATTTTTACGTTTGTTGTTTAAAAAATATATGCATATATATTTTACATTACTGGGAATGGGAAACGAACGAATATCCAATGTTCGCTCTTGTGGTGTGAAGAGTAGACCGAATTGTGACGTCATAGTCGAAAACTATCATCGTGACGTCATCCACGTGTTTGAAGTTTTATCAAGTGGTTGGTGTGTGTAAAAGCACAATATTCGTTTTGGGTAGATTTAGGCTGGGTGTGTTCGTTAGAGATCAAAAATAAATTGGATATGTCATTAATTGTACTCCCAAAAACTGAAGCTTGACTTCCTCGTCATTTGGAGTATCATATTTCTCTCGTTCCCTAAAAATTTCAAGGATAGCATTTCACACTCACAGTTAGGTTTTAGATCGTTTTTTTTGTTTATTTGTTTATTGTATTTATGTTTATATAGAAGCCTTGATCAGGTTAACCTTAAATAACCAATTATATCATTATAATTTACTTTACGTTCGAACAATAATCAGATGTATAAATTCAATCTATTTTTAGTATGTTCTATTTTCAGACACTTATTTACATCGGATATAAAACAAACTTGAAGAGCATGAAAATTTATCCCATAGAAAGAGCCCCCTCTTCTATTTTCAATTTTCCAACAAATTGACCCATCCGCTTGTAATTAGATGTCTATATGGAAAACACACTCTATAAGCAAAACCTTTATTAATTTCTAAATTTGAGTATTTTGAGGTTTTTAAAGATAATTTCAGTAAATCATCTCAAACTTTCTTCTAGTTCTCTAATTTGACTTTTATTTCTAAAAGCTTTTATGCAACTTTTGAATACATATCACACTGCCTTACTAAAAAAGCACATTAAGTGAATTATCTAAGATTTTATGGTTGCTTAGTTTAAATTTTTCCTCTATAGAACACAGCCTTGGTTTTCTGGGATTTTGAATGGAAAAAATTAAAAACGTAAATTTGATTGTAAAAAAAAATTAGTTGATAAACTCATTTTGTTGCTAAACATTCGCAAATATTCCTTCACAAACCGACTTATAGGATAGAGAAATTCTCTGCCTATGAATATAGTACTATCGAAAATTACGAACGAATTTAAGATGAAGACATGATTAACTTTAGAACGAAAGAAGGGAATTATGAGCCCGAAAAGCGGCTTCCTTTCTCCGTAATATAAATCCTTTGTTTCGGACTATATACCGACAAAATATTATTGTTTAAATTTTCGGCGATGGATTTGGGTTGAGACAAATTAGCTTAGAAATGAATTTTATTATTTGAAGTAATTGTCTGTGTGTGCTTATGAACTTTAATTCAAATCTTGGATATAGATGCAAAACATCCAATTCCATATGACAAGGGCAATAACCTTCAGCCCTCTTGAAAAAAAATATTACGACAGCTTAATCAACAGCTTTAACATTTTATTTTTTGTTTTTACATCTTATTAGTTGTATAATCCAAGTTGTCAAACAAGAGACCAGGGACAGTAAGGTTTAGACGTACTTTTTCTCTTCATTACAATAATCTGTTGTGGAAATTTAACTGGGGATCAGCAGTTCATAGGGAAATCTAATGGAAATGAATTTAAAAAAAAAATTATAGATCTTTCATAATTCCCATTGATTATCTCCCTTGACTTCTGCTCTTTAGAATCATCTGAATTCAGTTGTCAAATATCTAAAAGGCCAGACCATGTAATGTGTTGCATGTTTGCCTCAAGCATATGATCTGGGTTAGTACTGGTATGAATGAAAATGGAAAACTCTTCATGACTATTTTCTCTGTGCACTCCGCAGCTAACTGAGTACACCCTAAGCTGATTAGGATGGAGGAAAATTTGGGATAAGTCACACCTTCCCCTACTCAGAAGGGTAGAAATAAAATGAAAAAGGAACCTTGGGTGCCCCTGAGAGCCAATCTTTGACTGGGTCAATACTGAAGAGGGAAACACTTAGAAGTTGTAATTCTGTGACACTTTTTTTTTCTTTTTGTACATGGCTATTATTGCAGGCTGCCCCACATAACGGGTTGAAATTGCCTCATTATCTGATACCACAGTTGAGAAAGAAACTATTTTCCTGATTCTTACAAACTAAATTTACATAATTCTATTTTTCCTGAATTACCACTTCTGCAGACTACCATTTCCTCAGACTGAGTGACAAACAATAAGTTTTTGTATGAAGTTCCTGTTTCAGTGTTTATAGGCTGGAATCTGGTAATGAAAACCACTGTACATCCAGGTAACAGTTTTCCTCTTATGATGAATACACATGGTTTACTCATGGAAAAGAAATAAAATGAGATGTAAAAAATCTTAGTTAACGCTATTTGATTAAAAAGAAATTTGCTTGACACTTAACCTTCTTATAAATGAACTTCATCTATTTTTAGTGAGTTCTATTTTCTGACAGCTTTTGCTATTTTTGTTGACAGCACTTCACTCTTATTTTGTTTTTTTTAAGTGGCAAGGTTGGACTATACAAAAAGGAAAACCTTTCTTTCCTTCTGCAATAAATTACTTTATAATTGACCTATTTGTAACGTCTCTAGTTTGTTTTTGTTTTCTTTTTCTTCTTCTTCTAGTTGACACAGAAGATATAAACTAGACCCCCTACTTAAAATTATCACAGATTCTACTTACAAGATGGCAGTCGAGTGAATGTCTTTCACTTTACTCTGTGACACTTGGAATTATGGTGTCAATCTTTTTAAGGTTTTTTCTTTTCTTGTGTAACTATATAATGTTGACTAGACATTTATCAAAGAATTATACTGAAATATCCAAACTTTCTTTGTTCAATTTCTAGCTATGGACTTTCTCCAGTGTTGCAAGATTTGGTTCTTGTGAGTGATATCGCCAGCATTTTATCTATTTAAACCACCATGAAACTTCCCCAGATAGATGTAATTTTGATTCGCAATGTTGGATGGTCTATAATAAACTAGTTATGTTTATTAGTTGTCTAAGAAAATAATTGTTGAATTGAAAAAAAGCAGGAGACTGACCTGTTTTCTTGGGATATTTCTTGATAAGAATTGAAAACTTGCCTGAATAGATGTTCCTCTGGCTATATATAAATTCACTTTTATTCAATGACAAGTTGGATATGGAATTCAATACAGTAGTAAAAATGAAGGTATTTGTTGAATTTTTAGAAATTTAAGTGGGAAGGAAAATGCAAAAACTTAAATGCATGGAAGTTATACAGAAAACTTTCAACAGGCATGGAATGTTTTAATATTTCCTTGTTTATTGCCATTTTCACATGACCTACACATAGAAAGGATGAAAGCTTTCCCAAAATATCTACTGGTAGTCAGTACCTGTATTTATAACATCCTGTTTTTACTTTAAATAATTCTTGTAATTAATTTTTTGTTAGTTTTTAATCCATAGATAAAAGCTGATTAAAACAAGAACTTGTTTCTATAGTTGTAGATCTACTCCGGGAAGTTCTTCAAGTGATTTTTACATACCTTATTTGATTAACTTTTTGCGATTGGGTTTTTCAGGATTTTAGTTTTTTAAATTTTTATTTTTATTTTACTCTTTACTTGACCAAGTCATAATTTTGCACTCAAGTTTACATACCACTAAGATATTCTTATTCACTCACATTTGTTATAAATAATTGTTCCCTGTGATCATGTTGATACTCAATGCTCTTATGTAGAATAGCTGTTTCATTTTGGATCTTTTACTGCCCAGGTCAGCCATAATATTGCTTTTTTGGATAACTAATCTGATCATGGAGACCATACTGAATACAATTACGGGACTCAGATAATCAAGCTTTCCCTGTATATAGGCATTAGCATATGTTTATAGTAGCCTATACCTTTTATATGCTTCAAGAATTGCATATTTTACTGCTAGATTCTACTTTATTACTAACAGTTGTGACAACCAGCAGCTTTTATCTTATGCATATTTTTAATTTTCATATCTGAATTATAAGTTTGATTTCTGCCATTTGAGATCCTTTAGTTGATTGTTTCTTCCATTTTTACTTAAGAATGAGAAACTCTAAATTTCATGATATGGTATGAACACACTGACCAAAATTAGAAATTGGAATGTTTCAAGTTTCAACATTTTAGTTCGTTTTAACTTTTTCAAAATAACATTTTGTAAACCCTAATGTAAAATCTGCTGTAAAATGCTAAATTAATTTTAATCTCCATTTAAACTTTTCCTTTTTATCTATTTGTTTGAAAGTAAAAGTTCAGGAAAAGGGATATCTAAAAAATCTTTAAAAAAGTCAAAATAGCAATTTTCTATTTTTTTAATTACTTTTTTTTCTTTCTCAGAACATCAATTGAATGTATTGATCAATAACCATACAGTATATGATAATGATTGACATTTTTAGTTATTTATGACTTCATAGATATCTGGCTTCAGTGCACCAGAAAATCTTTTACGAGGATTGAAAGTCTTAAACTCTACATAATAGCAAGTTTGTATAACTCATTTATAAAGCTAGTGTGAAAATGCTGGGAAATTTGAGATTTCAGCTAGTGTAACAGAGATAAGGCACCTGCTATACAAATATGTAGATCAAACTTAAATATGGTTTGAGTCACATGGTTACTTTTCATTTACATATGTTAGCTGTTGAAGTTATAGATGTGGCTAAGTAAATAAAGTTTGAGAAAATAGCTATTACTAGAATAAAAGAAAATGAAGTAGAACCATTAATAAATTCCTTCAAGAACCTCCTTGCTAATTTTTTTTCCTCAATATTGACTAAGAATTGTCAGGGTTCAAGTGAACTTTTAGGATTATTACTGTTCTAAATTTGATTAGCTTTATCTAATAAGCATTACAATTCTTAACTAGTCTGTTATTCTACAGCAAGAGTCCAGTGACTTCTTTTTTTTTTAAATTTTTTTTATATCAACAGATTATATTACCAAATCTTTTGGTAGTTTTTTTAAATACTTAATGTTAGCCAGCTGTAGAAAAAGTCCAAATGCTGTGCATATGTATTTTGATAACTCTATTTTTATAGCTAGAGACCAAAATGCTTATTGTTCAGAAGTCCTTTGGATTGACCCAAGAATCTGGATCTAAGAATTTGGAAAAATCCTTTAAACTGTTTTATCCAATACTGTTTCAATTGAGATATCATCAGCCTCTTCTCTAAGATTTGCTAGACTTCTTGATCATTGGTGTTGTGGAGCCATTATTTTCTTGCACTATGACCAGCCAATTGCCATTTTAATTTTATGGGTTTTTTTTTTTGGTTTTTTTTAATATACCATGCTGTCTTGTGATCTTTCCATGTGATGTTAAGCATGATTTTCTGTACACATTTCATAGTTCTGTTTGAGGGCCCATCTTTTTGTAAGTCTCTATATTTTAGCTTCATGGTTGACTTTCGGGAGGATGTATTGATTGTAGATCCTTTCTAAAATTAATACCATTTTCTTGTTCTTGAAGGTTGAGCTTGTTCTACTGAGAGCTTGCCAATCTAGAGTGATTCTTTGCTCAATTTCTCTTGAGGATTTTGAGATTCATTATCCTAGGTTAATGTAGAGGTCTAGTTTCTTCAGCTGTGTTTTTGATTTAGACTGTTGTATTCAACATTTTTATTGAATGTGACACTGGTTTTACTGAAGTTTATGTGGAAACCAACTTTTCTTTTAATTAATCTAGTATCATCTGGAAGTCATGAAGGTTCTCCGTTAAAACATGGTGTTAAGTCAGGTTTGTTAGAGTCCCTAGACATGTCTGATCTCAGTTATCATCTGTAATGAAATATGACTGAAGTTATCTTGGCAGACTGAGATATAACTGTATATTTTAAGCAGATAAGGTGACCTTCAGATGAGACAAGATCCCAATTTCAGTCTGAATTTCATGGCTTTAGCTCTGTTGACAACCCTATATTTTAATTTTTTTTTTTCTTTTCATTCAGTCGGATGTTTGATTGCGTAGTATTTTATTCACCACAATATATGGTTTATATCTAATCTAATTGTGACCACAAAGTGGACAGTTTTTGTCTTTTTTTCTTCCCCTTTCATTTATAGATTGATGTATTTTGACTCTCCATTCAGGTTCTGCAAATTGTATTAGGTGCTATTAGTTATAATATTGTAATGGCCTGAAAATAAAAGGCAATTCATATGAAGATAGTTTGATTTAAAGCATATACACATTACACTGCAAAAAGCTCTTGAATATGTAATCAAGTGTTCCTGATACACTACAGTAATCATGGAAGTTGGCTTTTTCAGTTATGAATCGAGCAGAACAATTTTGGCTATGAGATTCCTTATGTATTTTTTTTTTTTTTTTTTTAAATATTTAATAATGCTGTTTGAAATATTTATATTTAGTATCTGCCTGAGGAAAGCTTTAGTGGACTAGGTATTAGTATATACTTAATGGAAGTTCATTCTAGATGATAGACAAGCATTTAACACTCTTCTCTCTATAGTTAGTACACCTGTTTGCATATAAAATTTCCTATCCAATAGTGTCATTATCTACTTAAGTAGGTATTTATCTGTTTTCAAGGAATATGGCAACTGACTTTTAATATATTTTCCAGTAAATGCTGGTATCTCTGTATTGCAGACATTAGTGAACAACCTGCTAATCTTGATACCTGGTTTAATAACTTTTTTGCACCTCTTGCTCAAAAGTTAGACCTGGTTTCCACAAAGACTTGTTGACAGTATTAAAGTGTGCTGAAGTAAGAATAAGTGCTAATCACCTGGGTATTTAGATCTACTGCCAGGCTGCTGTCCACTTCATTGCAGGACATTCACTGATGTCTGCAGTCAATACAGATACCAGCATTTATTGGAAAATACACAGAAGGTTGTTTAGAAAGTATACTGGAGTACAGATAATGGTGGCCTGGTAGTTGGTGGTTATACTGACAAATTTACTGCATAGATATTTAAGACTGACACCATCCAGGATGGCCAGATCTGGCTAAAAGTTGATGTAATCTGAACTATATCTCAGACTTACCCTACACAGGAATTGGAATAGCATTGAATTTGGAAATCTAGCAAGTCTGGAAGCTGAGGCTCGATACCAAGCAGACCTCTGACTCCAGACTGGCTCAATTTCCAAATCCAATGCTATTCCAATGCCTGTCTACATTGCTTTTAATGAAGTATGTTGGGATTATGTATCTTAAAACAGATCGGATGTGGTTGATTAGCTAAAATTCCTAAATGGACATTCATTTTGTATTCTCTAGACAGAGCATTGATTTACTGTGTTCAAACATAAGCTATTGTTTATAAATATGTATTCATAAATTGGAGAAATAGATAAACAAATGTTTACCTTTTGATAGTAACCTTTTAAGAATGGAAGTATTAGAATGAAGTGTCCTCTGTAATTGTTCACTTGAAAATGCTTATAAAGATATTAAAACTATATAATTCAAATGAATAAGCTTTCAATGAACTAATAATTATCTGCTTTTACAAGTGACTAGTTAGATATTTAAACAATGGAAACAGTGGAAGCCTCTAAGTTATTGTTTAGAATAATTATACTATGTTAGTCTTTGTTGTTTTTAGATGTGTCCACACATCTCAAAGACATTTCTTGGTTTGTCAGTCCCAGTTATATTAAACAAAGAGGAAGGAAGGGTTTGTCTTATTTGCCAATTGCTTTTATTTCATAAGGGATGTGATGTCATTAACAGGCAGTGTATCTAGCATTCATTTTTTTTTTTTTTTTTTTTTTTTTTTTTTGCCAATTATCAATTGTTATTTGATAGTTGAAACTGTCTGCTGAACTCAGCTAAACGTTTGAATTTACAGTCAACTTTAACCATACACTAAGACTCCTGAACCAATTTTATAAAATTTTATAAAGATTGAAGTTACTAATTGTTTTTTATTTTTTATTAGCTGGATTTTTGGGTGAACTTTTCTTTTTTCTGCTACTGCTACAACTAGTAATGCTACGACTACTTCATTTAGAATTCCTTTGGAATTCAAATATGGATGGTGGACATATTGTTGAACTTATGGTTCTTATCACAATGTTTCGATTGGTCAACTCTACCTTCGGGTGAGTGTGGGTTCTGGTGAATAGTTTTAATAATGCTCTAAACTTTTCATTAACTGTCTCTTTTGCTTGTATTCCCTGACTGTCTAGAGACATTTCAGTTTTTTAAATCGCTTCATTGTAGTCTGAACTGTCTATTACCAATGGCCAGATGTCTTTGCAAGATGTCTTTTGGCTGACTCCTATCCACCATCCAAAAATTCTGCCCATGTAAATGCATGAAGTTTTCATTGAGAGCTTATTGGTATTATATATCCATTTGTTTCAAATATGTAAATGAACATCAGTTAAGTAACTATTTACTAAGCTTAGCTCAGCACAAAGCCAAATGGGATAGGTGAGTGAGTAGGATGATAGTATTGTGCCTATCAATGTGGGGAGGGTGTACTTGCTCTTTGAATCAGCATTGGAAGTTTGGTCTTGAACAATTCTCTGGCACTGATAGAAAATCTGTAGCTTTCTGTACCAAAAGGTTGGCTCAAACATCAGTTAGGTAAAGCAGCTAAAATTGAGTTTGTATCATAGGTTTCTTTGGTCCAGTGTATCATACATGTGATGTCATTCTTAGTCCACATGAAATTACATGGGGACAGTTGAAATTCTCTTGAATGATTTTCTGTAGTTAATGTGGTCAAAAAATCCTATGTTGTGCAAATTCTTTTTCCTGTGACAAAAGTATATGCAAACTTCTAAATTCGTCACAGTAAATTAATGTTTTTTCAATACAAACTGAATCATCTCCAGAATTTCAAGTCTTGTGCACATTAATTTCCTTTGTGCACTGGTTGTAAACTCTGCGTGTTTACACAAGTGCACAGCTTAGAGGGAACTATGCTAACTACCCTACTATACATGATTGGTATTTAGGTTACTGGTTATTTCTTTCCTATTTTATTCTACATTTGTTTCTGTAATGTTTGACATTGGTGACATTTGTTAGCAGTATGAAAAAGAAATGATGGGAATATATAAACCGCAACCCTCAGAAACAAATGAGCAGTGTTAAAAAAAAAAAAAGATTCAAGCTTGGTAGTGCCAGGAGTCAAACTCCCTTGTTTCTTTAAAATCTAAAAGGTAAACATAATTAATTTCTCCAATTATTTTCTCCATACAATATCATTCCCAAGTTGGACAATTTCCACTTTTTTTCTATCAAGTCCCTGTAAATGGGATTTGCTGACTCGAGCAAAACAAGTTGACCTGAGTTAGGTTTTAGAAGTGGGAGTGAGTTCATCAGTTTAATACATCTGTCACCCCGTTATTCGGGCATGATGTTACTGGTTTTTAGCCTGGTCATTGTTATCTGCCATTGTTGTTACATATGAAAATAAATACTCAATAGGAGTTAGACAAAGTGATCTACAAGTGGTAGATCATGGGTGTTATTTATCTCGGCCAATGAAGTGTGTGTGTGTGACATGTCTTTCAGTCCACGAAAGTTCTCTATGAACCTTCAATGTATTTTTGTAGAAAGTTGGACAATGGGCTTTAGATTAAATACAGGGACAGATCAGTATACAGTTACCTTTCTTACGTTGTGGTCATGTTCAAAATTTCATATCTCCAAAAGTTCTCAATGAATTTCAATAGGTTTTTGTGAAAGGGTGTCCAATGGGTCATGGAAGGAGTGATTACATTTTGGGATGGATCAATCCACAATTAATTCCCCTGGCATTGGCAGAGGTATGTGCTTTCTGGTTAAATTGGAATTTACTCGTTTAGCTCAGCAAAACCATTTATCTGGTGAGGCTTTGGGAAAATAAATATTGTACTTGTATATGAATGGTACCTTTTTTTTCTAATTTGCTTACTAGAACACCTGTCCTAATAGATTTTTACAGATCACTTGAATTTCTTTTTCTGACTAAGGATGAAGTTCTTTTCTTAAATTCTTTTTTATAGGTAACTTTCATTTTTAAAAACTCTATTCTATCTAATTATTTTTCTTTTAAAATCTTTTTCTTTTTTTCTTACTGCCTAAAACTTCAAAATTTCCCTGGAGATAATCTTCCCTCTTCTCATAATGTTGGTAGATAAGGTTCTCCAATTGGAATGGCTTGATTCTGTTCATGAATTTAATGATTAAATCAACCTCATTCAACTTGTATTCAATACTTCACCTAAAATCTGGTATTTATTTCTAAAAGTATAAGACATTTTTCTAAAAAGTACTTGAAGCTATTAAACTTGACTAAATGATATAACTACTTCTAGAATTATAGTTATTGAATTTGGAAAGCATTGAAAAAACATTTAACATATGGTAGGTAAAAATTACAAATAGATACCTATTAGACAATTTTTGTTAGAAAAAAAGTGCATGTTTACCAGTGTACTGCAAGTTTGTACTAATGCTTAATCATTGGAAGCTTGTCTAATTAATGAATCACTCAATTTAAAAAATGAAATACATTAGATCTTCACTAATCCAGCTACCTGTAATCTGGTTCCCTCGCTAATTTCAAATTTCCCAGGGTACTGCACCAACCTGCTGCACATTGTTTTGTTTGCATTAGTTCAGGTCATCTGTTTCTGTGCTCTTGCAAACACAGGCAAGCAATTCCTGCTTGATGTCCTGTATTTATTAATATCATTTACTCTTATTTAGAACCAATTATGGTTACAATCAATAAAAGTGCATCCTGTGCCATGCTGTGAAGACGCTGCTCATTATCAATTAAAAGATAGGGTTCAACTGTGCCTGTACAGTACATTACTTCATTAAAATTTCATTTGCTTTTCATTTAATGTTTCTCTTCCATTATCAAACTTTTACTGATTTACATGATATTTTAAATGTATGAGGAAGTGCTTATCTAATGTTTGGACGTAATCCTGTGATTTTCACTAATTTGATCCTCCTCTGGTCCAAACAGTGCCAGATTAATGAAGGTTCACTGTGGAGCTTCCCAAACTGTCGTAACACTTTAAAGTGTCACCAATCTTTAGATCACAAAATCAAGTACAATTTCTTATATCTTTCAAAAGCTACTTTTCCTGAGTCAGTTGAACTGCCACAATATTATATATTTGGATATGTTGCAAAGAAAATTTATATTTAAAAAGTTCGTCTGAAATACGAATATTTCAGAATGCTTTTGTCTGCTGGATAGAAAAATGTGGTGTTTTTTGTTTTTTTTTTTTTCTGCTTTTACATCTCGTTTAATAATGTTGGTCTTGTCTGGACAGTGTATCTTTCTAATACTCACTACTGTAAAGTTGATTCAGTTTTTGTTACAAACTCTTATATTTGTGAAGCACAATTGCAAATAATTTGATATCTAAAGCTTGAATGCCTGTAGTATTGAGTGATATATGTATATATATTTTTTTCCCTTCAAAAGGAAAATAATTTAACATGGATTTCAAGAGGGTAGTAAGTATATAATTTGTCGAAAAGCAGGTTATGGGTAAAACTATTGGATTAAGTCCTGGTGCAGAGTGTATAATGAATAAATTATTAGACATCTTGATTTACTTTGAGACTGTTTGTAAGTTCATGCACACATACTATCTTTTTTTTTTTTTTTTTTTTTTTTTTTTTTTTTCTTCCACTTACACAAGTTAGAAAAAAAGGTCACATTCTAACTTTAAAATATAAAGTTCAAATTTGTCTCCAGTGTACAAGTACCCAGATTTCAGTTTTATATTTTCTATTCTTCAGATGAGTAGCAAAACTTTAAAACTTCATCTAGATGATACTAAACACTGAGATAATCTAAGAAACTTTGTCAAACTCCAGTAACAAGAACAATCCTCACCAAGTGTAGATTTAAAGTATTCAGTCTATCACATTAAACCAAATGTATACGTACAATTAACATTTCCCATCTGTGTCTAGAAATCACGACTGAGTGATTGCTAGGCAGCTCTCTTACCAACTGTGACATACTGAGTCTTATGTATTCATGAATTTATTTATCTGTACAATACAAAAGTTGTAATCATCTTTAGTAAGAATAGAATATATAAGACAATCAGGATTGATCTAACGAGTTCCAAAATCCTAGTTTTAATACTAGTTTTAATTAATATTGTTTACTATCTCTTTGCACTTTTTTTTTATTTTTTTAATTCATCCAAATTTTTTTTCTCCAGCATCTATCGCTGTGCCAAAAGGACATTTTTATTGAATCAAACTTTTTGATTATGGACTCAAATTAATCTGACTGGGAAGATATCGATGTTTGATCATGTATTTATCATGGATATGTCGTATCATTATTATCATTATTTAATGATAAAGATTACAGAATGCTTATTTTAATCCAACAGTGTCTGATACTGAGACCTGTAATATTTACATAATAGTGCAGTATAAATCTCATTTATTTTAAGATTAAGGCATAGTGTCTATATCGGTTCAAGGATAGATGTAAAGTTTTATTTGCTCACTGTGTGAGTGTGCACACATGTCCTGTATTTAGGAGGCAGAAATGGCTGTAATTTCATTACATAGTTTTCAGGAGGCATAAATTTTTGAAGCATTATCGCAATAATCTGAAAGGACAACTTTTAGCCCTGATGCTCAATTAAGAGAAAATATAGTTTGTCTGTACTAGAACTTTTCATATCTGTTACAGTTTTGGCGATGTAGACTCTTGAAGACAGGCAAAGCCTTGTTATATAGCATAAATTAGGAATCAAATTATGGTTTGCCTGATTATCACTCTGCATACTTTGGGAAATGGCATTTACTCTATCAAATTAAAGCTTATATACATGTCAATAAAATTCAACTGGATACTTTTATCAAAATGTTTTAATTTATTTTGGGCAGTATGGAGTTGTGTAACAATTACCAGCATGTGGGTTGAAAATTTAGACTTTTACTCCTTATGTCTAGCCAAATTATCAAAATTTTAAAATTTATCCCTCTTGGATAGAGTGGAGGGTCAAATTTACAACGTAAATTGGTGCTTTACTATGTGTTTGGTAGTGTTCATGCTTGTTTTTGAAAATTTGAACTTAGTGATCATTGTCCAACAAAAGGTGAAAGTGACTTATTTATTGATCATCCCTTTTCCGATTTTTTTTTGTACCCCCCCCCACATGGCACACTGCCAAATAGTCACGTGACAGTTTCTATTGAGTGACTTACTAGACCTGTTGTTTACTAAATTTATATGTAGCATAAGCCCATGTCACCCTGTGAGGATCAAACTCTTTACTCAGTTATAATGAACTGCAAGATAAGCTTGGTAACCATTATATCATGTCAAGGTACCTATCCCTTGTCCATTAGTGGCTATAAACAGTTGTGGAATTGTTCTTTGTACGAGGAATTTTGGCTTGTCCTTGTATTAATCCAACTAATGTCCTGGTTGCTTGGTGTTTTAAATTCATATTCTACCTGGCAATTTGATGAGAGGAATTAAATTTGTAAGAAATCAAGCAGAGCATCACTCTAGGATGGCAAACTTTTGGCAAAGCAAGCTCAACTTTCAAAAACAAGATGATACCAATGATCTTAAAAAGGGTATACAACCAATGTATCCTGATAGTCATTTATAGACCTGAAAAATGGTCTCTGACCAAGAGACTGACCCCCCTCCAAATTGAGAACTATGCAACGTGCGCATGAGAATCATGCTCAACCTTACATAGAGAGATCACAAGACAACACAATGTATCAGAAAGAAAATGGGAGTCCGAGACATCATAGAATCCATTAGGAAACTCAAATGGCAATAGGCTGGTCATGTTGTGAGAATGAAAGACAACCAATGGACATTGTGACTTGCAACATGGATCTCCAGAGATCAGATGCGAAACCGAGGCCAACAAAATACAAGATGGAGAGATGAACTTGACAAATTCAGAAAATCATGGCTCCCATGATAGAAGTGTAGCGGATCTTGGGAAGGTCTATGTCCCACGACTGTTGAAAGACTGATGATTAATTTTGTGTGTTCAAACGTGTGCAGGATTTCATTTTAAATTGGGGAACTAATAGTCATTTATTCAAACTTGTCATTCCATAATTTACTCTAGACTTATTATAATCAGGACAAGATACTAAACTATTACATTGACATACTTTAGGTCATTTACCATTTTTGCATCTTAAAAATGTCTACTTTGAGAAACTTAATTCTTTCTAAGATTTTCTGGCAATCCTATATTTTGTGAATGCAAAAATTCTAACCTTTGACAAAATCTTCTACAGATTCATAAAAAAATAGTTGATTGGAACTGATCAAACATTAAAACCAACTCTTGAATTGAATCTAGTTTTTTTTTTTTTTTTTTAAATTTTTATTTTTTAACTTCAATTTTTGGTTAATCTTTGGTTATATTTTTATTCACTTAATATATCAATAGATATATTAACATTTATCATAGTTACAGCCGATAATAGTGTATAATCCAAATTCTTTTTGCTTTCATTAATTTTTTTTCTTGTGTGTGCAGTTAAAATTGTGTAAGGCTGAAACTTAACTATTTATGATCGGGGACCACATTCTCAACATTTTGCCAAAAAAAGCTTTTACTATCTTTTTTTTTTTTTTTTTTTTTTTTTTTTTCTTTTTTCTTTTTAGACACTGAAATATTTTCCTTTTTGTGCATCTATAGTTGATTTTGTCAATGGTTGAAGTGCTTGTATTCATTAAATGTCGGAATGCCAGTTGGCCAAAATTTGTTGCTAATTTTTACTTTATCCAATTCCTTTTTATCACTTGCTTGTCAGTATTCAGAAAATACCAAGTTATTTTTTACTTGTTTGTATTCTAAATTGAAAATCCTGACATCAGAAATTCTCAAATGCTTTTTCTTTTTTTTTTCCTCTCCCATATACAGGTGTCCCAAAATATGAGGGTGTTGGGGTCCAAGAAAGCCAACCATGTAACAACCGAGCCATGCTAAAAATTTAGCCACTTTGTGGCTAGGTCTAGCTATTTTGGAGCTGGATTAATATTTTGGGGTTCCACCATCCATCCACATATTGCAAACTGTGCTATAACCGGGGAGGCCTGTACTACCCTTAAATAGTGACCCATGATTATCAACCCTGGACAAACCACTAATATTGAGTTGATGTATATTTATTGACTAATCATTTCAAAAATCTATTTCCAAAACATTTAAGTTATATATTTATTTAATTGATGTAAAATTATATCCTTAGCTGCTAATAAAATATATCAGAATAAAGGAATTCTTTAAAATAAAATCACTCATTGCTATTTTAGTTGTTGTTGAAAGTAACTTGATACCATCAGTAGAAATTATTCTTCACATTCAAGAAAATATATTTGCCAAGAAATCAAAACAATTTTTCCCCTAATGAAAATGTCTTAATGTTGAAAAAAAAACCAATGATTTTCATTGTTCAGAGTTCTTTCTATTATTGTAGTAAGTAAAAATTGGTCTTATTTCATTATCCACAATCCTCTTTTTTTTTCTTTTTTTTTTTTTTTCCCTATTCATTGCATGATTTAAAGACTAATACATATTTTACCTTTTTTTTTAAAAATCTTTTTTTTCCTTTTTACGCTGCTTTCCATGTAGACGGTGCTCCTGAGGAAGGTTGTAGAATGGATTGTCCAAAACCTTTACATCAAGGGCACTAAGCGATTCAATTTAGAAGAAAAATTGATATGTTAATGACTTTTTCAAAGTTACAGAAAATACATTTGCAGAGATGTTGTAACGTTGAATGTTTTATATATAGTTCAGCTGTTGAGAGAAAAATCATACAAGTTTTGACAAAAGCATCAAATTTAGAAGTAAACCATTTTCAAGTAGGCTGAGTCTGAGACAAGTGATCAAACAAATGATTCATTGCCAAATAATTGGTTCAAAATCTTTATTCTATCATAACTTATCAATTTCATCTTGGCATGTTTATGTATAGGATCTATTTCCTCTCATATCAGCAAGCTCCTTGGCAGATGGTAAGTCCAGTACACTGTAACTGAGCATCTTTGCACTTAGTGTCCTCTGCATGTGACTTTTCAGGGAGGTTGGTCTAGTATGATTGCCATTGTTAAGTCACTGTATAACCAGCCCCAGTTGGATGTGTCCGGGAAGACTGGCTGGACAAGACTTTGGCACCATATCCAGCCTGATATACAGCACGTTTGATGTGCTGCACAAGTGCTGCTTGAGTTGGTGGAATATTTCCAATTACACATGATCCATGGCCAAATAGTTTTTTCTTAGCTCCATTCACTCTACTCGAGGAACATGTTTTGCTGTACAAAACAATCTGAGTGTGTGAGGAAAGTATGGAACATCAATAGACTTTTGCTTTTTAGACTACCAAGTTTAGTGCTGATATGGACAGTTGTGTATATATAGTCCTCCTCAAACCTAAAAGCTGTCATAACTGGACGACTACATCAGTGTCAGCTATTCTTATGAGGACGTTCTTGTATTCTTCCTTCCAAAATGATCTGCATGAAAAATCAGCCAGGGAACCATCTATGTGTGTTTCCTTCAAATGTACCGTTTTATTTTTTTTTTAAATTGGGGGGGGGGGGGTCAGTGTTCAAACGTGGAGTTCGTAAGACCAGGAACTTAGTTCTTCCCAGTTTGCCTCAAGGCCAAGAAAGTTTTAGAGCTCACTGATATTGGCGTATCTCTGGATGTCTTGTCACAGATCCTACTTCTTAGCCTCAAAGCTCCCGCTTACCATGTTTCATGCTGTTCTCAAATTATCTATCCTGTACTACATCAATTTTGTCAACTAATTCAAGCTGGGTTACTAGGTATTGACTCAAAATATTGTCAGCATGATCCTTGGTTTTCTGCCTTTAGAACATGTAGACTAATGCAGCACCATCATACCATTCAGCCTGAACCTCTTGAGCAGTCTGTACTTGCTGTAGATCTTTGAAGGATTTCCATGAGATTAGATTTCTTCCCTTGTCTCGACTGACTCATGTCTGAGATAGATGGTGGAAAAGGCTGACTTTTCATGATGGGAGAATTCTTCAGTCTCCTGCTAGGACCTACCAAGATAGTATGGCATCTGGTTGGCCAGAAGTAGTCACTTCTGCCTTTGTAAGGGCCATTGTCCACCTACTACCAGAAAACCAGTTGCCAAACAGTTTTATGAAATTCATTCCAGTGTGCAGACCACCCATCATAACTAAAATTTTCTTTTTATCAGCTTCTGGGTGCTTCCATTGCAGATATTTCATATTGGCTAACAGTAACAGGTAACTGAAAAGCACACAAACGATTGTGTGCAATTTAGACGTTTCATGGCCGTCACAATCATATTCATAGCATGTAACATCTTTACCTACATGTGAGAACTTTCATGGAACATGGACAATAAAAGCAAAGTACTGACTGGGATGGATTGTGGACTTTTGGCTTGAGATACTGCCCATGAAATAAATTCCTCTTGAAGGGTATCTTTTTCAAAGTCTTGGACCTCAAAGCCACCCGATCAGCTGGTCATCTGGATTAGTCAAGACATCATTTCATATGTTGACAGAATTGGGATGATGGCACTTCTGGTTCTGAAACAAAATATACCTGTGTACAGGATTATGGCAGGGGCACAATCCTTTTCTTAACCATGTCTAGTGTAATTTGATTTCTAGCCATGTCTCTTGAACTATCATTCATACAATCCAGGGATGCGTCTTTTTGTTGTTTTTTATTAAAACAAATCAAGAGATAACTCCTATTAAATTTTCTTTACATTAACATTTTTTTTTTAAATTTATTTATTTATTTATTTTTTTTTTAACTAATATGAGTTTTGATTTTTGAATATATGAATTTAAAAATGTGTGAATTTATCAATTTAAATCTATATATTTAAAAAAAGCCTTGAAAGAGATTATATTGTTATACATACTGGCAAATCTTTAATGTTTGTTTTAGAAAACTATAGACACCCATCAAGGAGAAACATGCATCAGATCAAATGTTCTCCTCTCGTATTGATCTCTATATATCATGGTTCTTAGGCTGAAAGTTTAATTTTATCACCTTTTGCATGATCCTTACAAAAGGTGAGCCACAACAGCTGGACTATTATGCTTAGAGGAAATGAGAAATGGCCTTTATAGATGATACCAGATTTTTAGATACCATCAACTGAAATTCACCAAAACTTTCAATATGGGTTTCTTCAGTTTTTGAACTGGTTAATGTATCGTGCATATAGACCACACCAATGGAGCTAGAGAGGTGAGAATTTAAACATTTACTCGTGTCTAAAAGGACCCTTTGAAAATTTTCCTCCCTATATTGATTTTTGGCGTGGATTCAATTTGCAATGTAAGTGTACACAGAATTGATCCCTTAGTTGGTATCCAACAACGTACTCACTTATTTTTAAAAAACTCAGACTTCTAGCGAGCACTACCCAACAAAAGGCAGAAATAACTTATTCATTGATCACCCCTATTCAAATTTTTTCTTTAATTCGTCACCCTCAACATGGCATGCTGCCAAAAGACATCGGTCATGTGTCACTTTCTATTGAGTGACTATGCAGACCTGTTTTTCTTTCTCAGCATTCTAGATACTTCATAATTGTATTAGCAAAAAAGCATGAAGCCAAACATTCCAACTTATTCTTTCTGTACTTATCCTCTAAGCTTTAAAATGCCATATCACAATTTGATACTGAACTGCTTGGAAAGAATGGTTATTTACCAATCTGCTTTGTTTGGTACAAGGGTACTCTGGTGGGACACACAATGAGGATTAATCTTGGCGCTATCTATTTAGTCAGTGGGATATGGTTGTTAACCATCACACTACAGTAGGGTTCCCTCCTTGAAGAATAAAGGCTACAGCTGGACACCTTGATTGCTGCAGGTTTCAACGTAGTGCAGTTAAGGCATTGCTGTATAAATGAATAAATATAACTAAGTATAAGCTAAACAAAAAACATTAATTTATAATTCCTTGAACAGTACAGATAGCTTTGGAACAGACTAACTTCACTAATCAAGGTGGACCAGTACTTGACTTTGTGGGGATGTAATTGAAATTATCCCCCCCCCCCATTTTGTGTAAGTCTGCGAAAGAAAAAATCTTGTTATGGATTTGTTAGGCTCATTCCATATCAAATCTTCAAGGCTGTTTTAATCATCCTTCAGGGATTTGCTTGGAACTTTGTTCTCTGGTAATAATCTATGCTACTAACAATCTTGCCTTATTTCTAACCTTTTCTTTTATTCCCAACCATTTTTTTTTTTGTTACAGGTATTAAAAAAGATGACGCGAGTTACCCTCAAAATGAGTGTATAACAATGCAATTTTTGAACAATGTCAGAATTTGTATGAAACCATTTATATTGGCGATATTTATATAAAAATTGGCATCAACTTGAGTCTAAAAAAGCTATTAGACCGGTGGTCAGTATTTCAGCCCTCAACCTCTGGAAAGTACAAACTTGTACCATTAGAATTACTGTATTCTATGAAACTAGATGCTTCTGCAGAACTAAATGTTTGAAAATGGTACAAAAAGTAGATCCTGGAATAATATTTAAACCATTGAAATTTTTCCGCTTAGGACAGTCGAACGTCCAACTTTTTTGATTTTCTGAGCATACCCAATATAAATTTTTTTGGTACATTAGCATGTGAAACTCAATTAATGCATGTGCACATACATTTAATGTAAATTCCACGTTACTTCAACTATCTATAGGTCATTCCATGTCAAGTTGACCAATGGTTCCCACTCAACCATTTCTAATATGGCTCACTTTTTTTTTTTTTTTGTTTTTGTTTTTTGTTTGTCTGAAATGAAGTCCTGTAAGATTTTAGTTCTGAACTTTTACTCCATAGATCCAAGGACTACTTTTTTCCCTCTTTTCTATTAGCCTCCATTTCCTAACAGGATCTGTACTAAAATTGTCAAGATTAACATTTTATATAGATTTTTGAAAGTCTCATAAGCCTATCTCTGGAAAATTTTTTTTTTGGATAAAGATGTCAAAGAAGGTTCAATTTTATTAGTATTCCTGGGAAGCCATTTTTAATTGAACATAACTCAGGATCTGGCTCATCTTGACTTATGTTTAACAAAGAATCAGGTAGTGTCGATTCACTCTAGAGTTTCACAATCTGGATCTGCTTAGCCTCTGTAGATCCAGAGATATAAGGTCTCAAATGTCCCAATTTGGGGGGGAAAATGCAAAATAAACAGGTGGGACAAAATAGTCTTGAATTTCATTTATTTGCAATTCAAGATGGTCCATGATGGCTTATAAGCCACTGCCAATTTCTTTTATTCATAACTTTTGAAGATAAAAGTGCCTGTTTAGTTTTGAATGTAAATTAAAATTTTTTTTTTTTTTTTTTTTTTTTTGACATGGAATGACCCGTAAATAAGAACAATTATAGTTAATACAACTTCTGAGAGTTGGTTTGTTAGCATGTTAGTTTACAGAAAACAATTTTGAAGTTAATTTCTGGATATTGACTAAGTTCTCTAAAATTCATTTTTCTACTAATTCTACCTAATAACTTTATCTGGGAAGTGAGCCAGTTTTTTTAATTTTATTCATATGAATCTTTTCAGGACTGCAGCCCATTGATATTTGATGACAAACACCCTTTTATAAAAAGGAAGCAATTTGGGCAAAACTCTTATAGTACATGTGATTGGTCATTGACCATTCATTGATCAGCTTGACTGCTCCATTTTTGAATAGGATCCAATAATGTAATCAGAGGCAATGATCACTATATGTGAAGGCAATATTCCATTAGCTGTCTGACCTTTTTTTTTTTTCTTTTAAACAAGATTAGTTATAAAGTTACTGCAGAAGAGACTCGTTGAATATCGCTTATTTAATTCTGTCAGTTTTACTTGATTTAATTCTATAAAACAACTTGATTTTTGAAAGAAAAACAAAATGCTAGCATGTAACATAATTGTCCCAAATGATAACAAACCAAGTTTTTAGCAACTTTTTAAATTGTGAGAACCTGATCTAATCACTAATCAATCATTTTTACACTTGTGTGTAATCTATGCCCTTATTTTAACGCCTATTATTTTTTTTTTCAAAATATCGAATTTCTTACTTTGTACAAAAGTAAATATAGTAAGTACACTCCTTCCAACAATTTGTTTCTAAGAGCCTACTTCATTCTCTGTTGTTGCATTACTTTGAAGATTTGAATCATTCCAGAAAGGACTCATTCAGTTCATCAGCAAAAGTGTAAATATTCCATCAATACTGTTAAGGCTCTTGTTTTGCTTTTTAAATATGTAAATTCTTAGTTGAAAAGATTTACACGAAAACCTTTAACAATTTATAGAACACGTTTTTAAAAGTCAACTCACCAACCACTGGTCTGTTTATTTTTATTTATTCTATTTATTTTTTCGCATGGAAATTTACTGACCCATTTTGTTAGAAATGGGTCCTTCTCTTCGTCTGTTGGGAATTCTAAGGTTCCAAAAGCTGAAAGTTTCTCTACGTGTAACTTAGTGCATCTGACACTTTAATCTTAGCCAAAGAATTCAAGAAAAATCTTTCTATGTACTATTTATTACTATGATATCAAAATGCTCTTTATTTTGCTATAGTGGTTCCATTTGCCAACCTTTTCAGGGTACATTTTGTTGATCATATAGGACCTTGCCATTTTGACCAATCACTACAAAGAAAATGTCATAAATCCATGCATTAGTTTTTGAGTAATGGAGAATTTAATGCTCAATACTTTGCTACTTTTAATGACTCGTATCTTTTATGCTTCTTGAGCTGCTGATAGAATGATATGACCTTTTTATCTTGAGGATAATGCTAATTTTCTGTCTGGTCTGTTATTCCTTTCAATTCCGTCAGAAACTGAGCCAGTTTGATGAAGAAATTGCTATTCTGGCTAATGTTTGTAAATCATGGATAGCTCTTAAATACCTCTGGGCTTAATTTTTGCAGACCTTTACATCAACTGTATTTTAAGCTAGTTCCGTTAAATGGAACTTGGAATTTGCAAGTTATTTTATGCATTTCCTACAAAGAATAAATAGAATCAATATATAAATTGGATCATTAAGCACTCCTTGCCTTACCTTTATGGATTTTGGCCTCAAATATTTCCAAACAGCAACTTATGTGACAAATGGCCCCTCAGACCTATTACAATCAGTGCTGAAATTTTTAACCATTAAAAACTGTCTGGAATGAGTAGATTGTTTGGGGAGTCAACAAAAAAAGTGGGGAGTACTGAGAAGGTAAAGCCACTGTTGAATTTTAATTTTATGAACATTTCATTGACTATCAACTTCAGTTTTGTTTGCTGATTGATTGAGCATTATAAGATAATTCAACATTTATAACAAACATTGTGCACATGTTTTCTTGTATTCTCTAAACTTCCTGTCATTTAGTGTACAAACCATTGTTCATTTGGTATTATTTTAATCCCTACAAAATGAGATTTTAAAAAAATCTCAATCTTATTGTTGGTTTTTACGATGCATACAATGTTTCATTTGAATAGCTATTTTGATTACCATGAGAGAAGAGAAAATCCATTACACAGAACTAGCATTCAAGTCGCAGGTTTTAACAGGATCGTTGTCAATCGGTTAATTGAAAATTTGAATAAAAGCTTTTTCTCTTTTAATTTACACGAGACTTGGACCCCCCCCTGAAATCCATAAATACAAATATGCTCTAAAATAATCCAACAAAGTAATAACAGGTCAGGTTAGTCACTCATTAAAAACCATGTAACATCTTTTGGCTGCATGCCGTATTGGGTGTGACCTTATTAAAAAAAATTCGGTGATCAATGAATAAGTTACCCTTCTCATCTTTTGTTGGGCAGTGAGCACTAAAAAGTCTGAATTGTGGGGGGGGGGAATGAATCCTACTAGACATAAACTACGGGACGGAATTAGCATAAATTTACATTGCTAATACCCCCCCCCCAAAAAAAAATTTGGTAAGGATTCTAAGTTCTTGAAGCCTTTTCTCTTCTGTGAATGTACACCAGACTTGAACCCCCAGAAATCCATGAATACAAATATGCTCAAATAAAATTAAAAAAGTAATATAACTATAAAAAATTTCTAAGGTCAGTTGAAATTAAGGAACTTGGATGATTATAATGAAGTTGTTACAGATTTTACTTCTCTAATCTGGTCTTCTCTGTTCTGGCAATTCCCAAGGTCTGGCGTGTTTTGAATCTGCTTCTATTACTTTGGATCTGCTGCTTCAATTTTATTTCAAGACAGTTTTAACCATTATATATATATATATATATATATATATATATATAATCTCAAATCAATTGACCAGTTGTTTGAAAATCTAGCTGCAGTTTGAAGCTAAACCAAAGAACTCAATTCAACAGCTTTCAATGTATATTTTAGCATGAATCTAAACCTATATTATTGATCTTTTCTGAGTTATTCTTTTCAATATAATCAATTAAGCGTAAGTAGACAATTTTTCATTTACTCCCCTACTTATATTTTGATTGAAGATGATTATTTCAACTTTTCTGTTGTATATATAATAGATTCATTGATATGACTTGTTGGTTCACTTCAGTTGGTAAGAGTTGCCAACCGATCATTTTGTTTTGATCTCTAATCATGGTAGGGAAATCTTAATTTTATATTTTGATTTGGTTTTATTTGATAGGATAGACAAACTGAAAGGTTTGCTCCCCTGAATTAGGTGAGAACTTTGTTACAAAAGAAAACGGTCAACTTGGATCGAAGTTTGACAATAAAAATGTTAATAAAACAGGTCTCTTTTTTTCCCTTGGAACCAGTTCCAACAAATGTTTAAAGTCTTATCCTCTGGTGGTCTCTAATAAATATTCATATCACAAAACAAGTAACAAAAAAAAATGGGGAGACCATCTCTAAACATATGGTATTTTTAGCTTTCAACTAATCATTTTTCCTATTACCTCCCTGACAAAGGGTGCAGATGGCCTTTTTAAAGCACTTTAAGTCTTTAAAAAACATTTTCAATTTTACCAAGGGTTCTCAATTTTTTTCTGTTCATTTATTTGTTTGCACTCATACAAGATGATCTCATTGGTTGATTTATCTTCCTAGTATGACATGACATAAACTCTTTAAACTTCATATCTGATCATACATCAAAACATGGATGAGTCGAGATGAAAACTAAGATACTTGAATTATGAAATAATTAATAATTAGAATAGCTTTAGGCTTCTTAATGCCAATCCATGTACAAATAACTCCATTAGGGTGTGCTGTAGTTCATCATAAAGAGTTATCTAATTTAGTTTAGATATATTTTTACATAAATACCAAGTTTTGTTGTTTTGTAAAAATATCTACATGAACAGAATTATTCCTTGAACTTTCTTTCAAATTTCTTGAGTGGATAGATTTTTATCTGAACTCTATCCCAAAATACATGATCACATCTGGTTATCACTTTTGTACATTAAAAACTATGTATCATAGATTTTTTTGCCAAGTGTTGTATGGTACTGCTGTTGGCTTTCTGCCTCAATCCTCATTAAAAAATCTTGCACATAGAACAGCAGATAAAGAAAAATAGTAATTGTATTGAAGGTTCATTAAGAAAATGCTATCTACAAAGTCATCTTGTCATAGATTATTTAAATGTAAGTCTCATACTTGCCATACATAATGGCATTCTTCTTTTCTGATATGTGGGCAATCATTGCTCTCCATTATTCAACTCTTTTGTTGCTCACATCTTTGCCTTAAGTACTCTTTCTGCCATCTACTTGCCCTAACCCATCAAGTAGGTTACCTACTGCTTACCTTTTTTTTTACCTTCTATGCACCCTGTGAGCATCAACTTCAAAATCCCCTCCCAAAATAGGTTTTTTGTGGTTGTTTCAATCTACAATACCCATTTATGCTAAATTGGTCCCTAGTTTGTGCCCATTTGCGTTTTTTAGTGATCCAACATGAGGTGAGAGAACTAACTTATTCATTGTTCACCCTTTACCAATTTTTTAATTGATCATCCCCAACACAACATATTGCCAAAAGATGTTGGTTCTGTGATGGTTTCTTAGTGAACAACCAGGCATGTTTATTTGAAATTTTAATTTAACCAGGTTATTAGAAATAGACTGAGCTTTGCATAAAAAATAGTATTGGATGACTGTTTTAACAAGTAACACATATATATGATAATTCAAAGGTGCAATATATCTAATATAGATGAGTGAGAAAACTTAATGGCAAAGTTGTTAGAATTTCTGCCTGCTTACCAAAGAAACATGCAGTCTAATGCTCTTTTGATATAATATTGGTCTGATTGACAACAGTACTTGATTGAATAAATCAGTGGGTTCTTCAGAAGTTCTTAGTTCCAATCCATCAATATTCATGGCGATGGCTTTAAATGAAGACCTGTGTATAGTATAGTTAGTGGTTCATTTCACTTGCCCCATCTTCCATTCCGCATTGTAAAGTATCCACTTTTCATTGCCAGTCATTATTTTTCAATAACTTTCATTTTGTATTTTTTTTTTCTCAATAGTTTTAGATAAATAATTTTGACACGTGCAAAGGCTATGGTTTATGCAAAGTTGATATTTTTTGGTCTCTAACTTATTGGAACAAGACAAGGAGTATTGCATTGAGTAGATGTTTGAAGGAGACAGGTCTAGAGAATACTATGCATGTAGAACTTCCTATCCCAGCTCAGGTGTTTCATATATTGCAGGCTTTCCTTGGTCAAATCAGAAAAAAATAATAATCAAAAACTGAGCATTTTCATTGAACTAGAGATGCCGATTGCATGACTACCAAGTAGTTTCTTTGATATTTATTTTTGTTTTGTTGAAAGTAATTCTTCGTTTGTATAAATTCATGTCCAGGCTTCAAAGTATTTTACCAGGGTTTCTTGTGAGCTTTCATTGCCTTTCAGCTAAATTTTGTATTTTATCATAAAAGTACCCTTCCAATTTAGATTCTAGGAATCTAATCACTGTGGTACTACAAATGGTCTGTCCAACCTTCCAAGTGAGCTTCAGAATCTTCTCCCTTGACTTGTTTGTATGTCTATGGATGCTCTGGGTCCCATTTGGGGGCGACAACCTTAAACTTGAATACATCTGTTAATTTTTTTTTTTTTCTCTCAATAGTTTTAGATCGATAATTTTGGCACATGCAAACGCTATGGTTTATGCAATTTTGATATTTTTTGGTCTTTAACTTAATGGAACCATTGATGAGGAATATTGCATTGAGTAGAGGTTTGAAGGAGACGGGTCTTGAGAATACTATGCATGTAGAACTTCCTATCCCAGTTCAGGTGTTTTATATATTGCAGGCTTTCCTTGGTCAAATCACAATTTTACTTTTTTTTTTTTCAATTGTCATGAATTCATTTCCAGTGTTTTTTTTTTTTTTTTTTTTTTTTTTTTAAATGACCTTTTCTGTGACTTGGAAAACTTTTGTACAACTTTGAATGGTGAAAAGCACAAAATTAATTTTTTTTTTTTTTCCTTTTATTTTCCCATTTTTTTAATAAGCATGACCTTTCTTGTTCAGTAATAGCTTATCTAGATTCTGTTTGGAAAATTCCTGTTTATCACTTAAGTTTAATGCTATATTCCCTCCTTCTATAAGGATTTAGTTGATATTGAATTGGCAAATGTTAAATTTAATTTATGAAAATTGAACTTTATCAGAGCCCTGTTTCCAAATTCTGAAGTTTGTTTTTTTTTTTTTTTTTTTTAAATTTTTATTTTTTTATTTTTTATTAGTGTGCTATTCTCCTATTAGTGAGACATTGTTTCTTGTCAGTATAACTACAAGTATTTCTAAGATTATAGTCATATGGATGGTAAATCTGACAGATGTTGTAAAGTAAGATAGTTTCAAGTTATCGATGAAATCAAAAAACTAATTTTAATGGAGCACACTTTGAAAAATACTTGGGCAGGTTCAGTTATTACTTTTCAATCATGAAGAATCAGATGTCAGATTGTTAGGTTTGAACTTATTTTGTTCCAACAATTCAATCACTTCCATCTTTGTTTACAAAGTTTCATCTGATTCATTCTATGGCATTCTTCAAGTGTAAAATGTAATATCTGTGAGGAAAGTCTTCATCAATCTTCCTCTGATGGTATTAATGGAAAGTTTTAATTTCGTTTCAATTTTTTTTCTTTCTTTCTCCTCCCCACTTTGCCAACCAAAGAGACTTTTCTTAGATATATTTATACCTGAAGAAAGTTGTATGAATTGATCAGCCCAAACTCTTTCAACAACAAATATAGGAAGAAGAGATTAGATTGTCCTAACAAAAGCAGGTATGTTAATGACTCTTAGAGTTATAGACAATATTTTGGTTGGATTTTTAACCTAATTATCCTATTCATTTACAGGGAAAATTGTTTTTCACATAGCATGATCAAAAATGACTTCATTTATGTTGAATACATTATTCTAACTTAGTCCAAATATTTTAAAAATTAACTTATACCAGCCAATGAAGTTCAATATGTTGAAACAAGTTTTTACTCATTAAAAAAATATATTGATAAACATCCCCCTACCCACCCAATTCAGCAATCATTTTGTCTGAATGATTAAGACAATTTTTATATCATAGTTGGACTATTTCCCTCTTCTATATATACTGTTATTTCCTTTTCAATGTTCCAGTCATGTACCTTCCAGCCTTCTTCAGATGTTTTGTCTTTTTCTATCTGATCTGTGTTCCTTAAGGACGCTTTTATAAACTTTATTTTTATTAATCCTTTACTCTTCATGTATGGACAATGTCATATACTACCTTTTATACAAAAATATCAAATGCCACCTTTTAAAGATAACTTTATAAATTCAAACAAACATAAATAAGTCTGATTTGTCATCTTTAGAGACAAATCAACATCAGAAAAAAAGAGCAAATATAAAAATTTTAATTCCTGGAATGCATATTTGTATTCTACTTGACACTTCACTTCTGTTATTTTATTTAAATCCTCGAATATATGCTCGTGTTCTACTTGACATTTCACAACCGTAGAATGCATGTTTGTAATCTACTTATCACGCCAAGTCCATCATACTTTGTATCATGTTTTGGTACTGAGTTCAGTTTCTTCCCATTGAGTAGATGATCTTTTTCCTTTTATGGGGTCACATCCAGAAATGGATTAAAAAAAAAAAAATTTTTTAGTTTGACCTTTTGATTTGGTGGCCGAGTAAAATTATGAGCATGCATTTCGGGATTAAAATGAAGGAAAAAAAACCAAAAAAAACCCTGTAGAATGCAAACGTGTTCCCTGAATAAAAAAAAATTTAGTTTCTCCTTTTCCCTAATGTTGGTTTGCTCTTAAGGAAGAAAAATCTAGTGGAAGACAGAAAATAAAGAACACCCAAAAAAGGCCAGGAGGTTCATGGCTGAAACGACAAAGAAAATGACTATGTACAATCATTTCTTTGTTTGACTGATAAACATAACCAGTTTATTGACTGTCCAATGTGAATCTAAATTATTTCTTACTGGAGAAATATCATGGTGGTTTAGATAAATGAAATGCAGGTCAACTTGCTCACAAGAACCAAATCAATATTTGAGAGAAGCTATAGATAGAAACTGAACATAGGAAATTTTATTGATATTAAATTATTAATTTATTTTTGTATGTCAAGTAGACATTTTAGTGTAGTGACTAAAAATTGTCACAGAAAAATGGGAGACATTCACTAGACTGCCATTTTGTATGCAGAATCTATCAATATTTTCAAGATTATTTTATTTTTTAACCTAGAAAATATTTAGTGTTACGTATAGATTTCAATGTGCCAGAAAATAATCTGTACTTATCAGTTCTATAGTTCCTTTTCTCTTGAATGGTATTTGGTCAATTGCTTTTAGATTTATTCATGCACTTGAATACATGCAATTGTTCAAAATCACTATGAAATTTCTTCATGTTGCTCATTCAGGTTAGTCATTGAATTATTAGGTTTCACATTTAACTTGGACATTATTTGCTTAAAACCAAGAACAGATGTAAATATTTCCTAGTAGCATATTGTTTTCATGCTAGAGTTGAACTAATAGCAAAAAAATGACAAACAGAAGTTATTGAAATATCATTATTCAACTGCATTTAAATTAATATACCAGACATTAAAAGTTGTGATCATGCTTAGCTCTTGGATGCATAAAATGAATTTTATAGGAAAATAACCCCAGATTGAAATTATCCCCCTTTGACCAATAGGTGAATCTTTTAAAATTTCATTTACAAAAGTTTCATTGTTTTAAAATCTATTCACTGGAAAGTTACTGTCAATACAAGCAGTTACAAGTGGTCCATGAATTTAAGAGTTGATTTTCTTAGTGCCACTGCTAGCAACCAGAAGTCCGAACATCAAATTAATTGTAAACCATGGGAGCTTTTTACTGGTAGTTAAAGGAGGAAAATGGCTTTTAAACTATCAAGTGGCTTGGCAATCATGGCTCATACAATACACATCATTCAAGCATAAATAAATTAACTGCATTTATGTGGCTTAGTATCATTAATCATGGAGGCTCATCTCCAGGTGTGTCCTTGTGAGCCATTTCTTTCAAAGAACCAACAAGTTATAAATAATATATTAAGTGCATTCACAAATGTTGAAAACCCATCTGTTAGGAAATGTATTTACTTGACAAGTCACCAAAGAAAGATGTTCAAAAGCCATGCATGGCTTCAAAATGAAGCCATTATTGGCTCCTATTTTAAACTCATTTTAAATCCTTCATTGCTTACAAGACTATCTGTAAGCAATAGGCAACATCCTAGAAAAGTTGTAAAAATGTTTAATACACAGATGTGTATGTTGAACTGTTGAATTATGCATTCTCTTTCCATGGATTGATTATTGAAAAATAGTTGATATCAACAATCCAATGAATGGCTCTGTGTATCCACACGTTTCAATAAAACCTTTTTTTGGTCGTTCAGTCCCTGTCATGGAAGGAAGGTGTTGTCATTAAGAAACCAACTAACGTGTTATAATATAATGTACAAGTTTGGCATTTTTGTTTGTGGAATAAAAAAAATGAATAGATAAAAAATCTCTTAAATATTTACAATTCTTATTGAAAATAAAATACTCTTGCAATATTTCCATATTGCAATATTTTACAAGTATGAGGATCAATTGACTCAAAGAAAGACTGCTGTTCTTATTCCTCCTCCTGATACTATCATGGATGATGGGCACCTCACTGAACTCATGGTTTAAGTGTGTTCGGTTTTTTTTTTCCTCTGGAGTAGTTGTAATTTTTTTTTTGTTGGGGGGTTGTGTATTTTTATGAATAGACATAGCAAATGTTTTCAAATGAGGGTTAGTTGTTTTAAGATGACCTGAAATTTTATACTTTTTGAATTCTGAATCAATTTTAGGCACAATTCAGTGAGAAATATAGATAAACTAAGCAATTGGTCTGACTTTTTTCTTTCTTTCTTTGTAAAATCTTTTAAAAAAAATAATTGAATCTTAATGGTTGGCACCTTAATCAAATTCATTAAAATATTTTTGAAAGAAATAATGAAGGTAACTTGTCATACTTTGCACTGTTTAATTGGCTCTATGAGTAAAGTTTAATTTTGCTGACATGATTGGAAACTTTTTTTTTTTTTTTTTCAAATTATAAAGTGGTTAATATTCAACCATAATTAAATGGTTTTCAGTGTAGGAAAAGTAGTTAACCCTCTCAAGGCTGAAATAAATCACTAAACTATTTTTAGTATAGAGAGAATTAAAATTGCCATTTGATCAAATGTTTCAATTTTAAGGCAAAACTGGGGGCCATGTGGCCCTTATAGCCATTTTGGTTATGCTGTCAGATAAATCTTCTGATATATTCCATTATTATGGGCCATATGGCCCTTCCTGTCCTGAAAGGGTTACGTTTTGAGAGAAAAAAATGGTCGCTGGTAGAATAAGTATCAGTTTGTTTATATACACATTATAGGATGCTGGAAACTGTTTGAATCAGCAGTACTAGTAGCAGCAATAACTTGATGAAAATTTTTAGTTTAATAGTACAACTTGAATACTATTTTGAGATCTTATGCAGAGTAATTGAAGTCAGTACAATATATAAACTAGAAAGCAAATTCAAAATTATGAGTACTTGTAATGCCTGCTGGGATAATCAGGCTTTGTAAATAACTATATAATCATCCATAGGATAGAACTAATTACTATATTATGTAAAGTTTTTAGTGGACTTTTGCCCTGATCTTTGTTAATTTTTAATTTTTATTTTTATGATTTTATTTTATTCATTCTTTAAAATTTATTTTTTCAACATTTTGGTCACTGTACCCTCAAGCCATCTTCAGGTGATGAATGGGTGTATATAGTTAGTCAACCTAATGGGGATGCTATCAGGATGCTGGTTTTTCGTTGTATGGAAAGGTCAAATTTTAGTTTCTACTGGATTACTAAAAGGGTTTCATCTATGGAGACTGTAGTAAGCAGGTTCACCATGTCAAAACTCACCATCTGGTTGGGAAAGGATGGGAGCGTCTTTCTCCAAAGTGGGTTGAATTTTCCCCACATAGGATAGGGATTTACCTGTCTGTGGACTGATTATCTTTATCTGGAGGGAGCTCAATACGTACCATGCTGAGGTACAAAAGTCTAAAAACTAAAGGTGGAAAGATGAGGATGAAAGTTCACTAAAAACATTACATAATATTGTTCTATCTAAAAAAAATTCAGAAATAATTAGTGTGTTAGAAGTGTGTGTGTGTGTATATATATATATATATATATATATATATATATATATATATATATATATATATAATTTTTTTTTTTTTTAAATTACTAATTAAATTAAAAACTACCTAAACCTGTGCACAAATTAGGATCTAGGTGAATGGTGTAAAGTAAGTTTTGAGAAAAATATTAATGTTCTAAGTGGGAAAGTTTTTAAAAAAAAATCAGTGGAATAAATGCATTTTTCTTTCTCGTATGGCTACACACCTATTGATTTATTCACAACACAGTTCTTTGAGTGAATGACATTACAATTGAACCCCTGATGATTAGCCATTTCGAAGCTAAATTAGTATTTTGGGCCTCTAACTGCATCATAGTGCAAGTCACATGATGATGAACTGTTATTAATGAAGGCTTGTACAAATAGTTTGTTCCATAGAATTAGAATTCTGAGTGTATATACACATAGAGTAATTTGCAGTAATCTATGTATTTTATAGGAGTCTAACTTGTATACACACACTGTAGGTATGAATAAACAAGTGGATTGATATAAATATTTGCACTTGAATGAAATAAATGATATGTATGTTTATTTTTTTAATTTTTTTTTTTTCACCCCAAGTCACAAAGTTATTCTATACTTAATCAAGTAAAATCCTGGATACTGAAACTTATTTTTTTTTCTCATAAAGAGGCTGTTATATGCTAAGGTGTAATTAGATTAAGTAAACATACTTTTTTCTTTTTTAAAAAAAAATAATGTGTATCAGTCTTTCAGTGCTAATAAATACTTCATTTGATTACTGGCTCGGTGCCAATACAAACTAAGTCATATAAAAACCACTCTAAGCTATGTTACCAATTTTGTAATAGAAGAAAAAAAATGCTGATGAAATAATCATTGATTCAACACAATCAACACCTTTTCTTTTTTGGCCTGATTCTGTAACTCTCCAGTGCAATTCATCTTACTACATTTCTATTAAATAGTTTATAATTACTATGTAATATTTACTTTTATATGTAACACTAGCATCAGGGGAAAGTTAAGTGACTGCACACACACACACACACACATATATATATATATATATATATATATATATATATATATATGTATAATAAAATGAACTGTAGAGTGAGACACTCGGAGTTAAGTTAGGATTATTCATCCATAAATGTTTTTATTAATGATCTAGACATGTTTCAGGAGGTATTCCTATCTTCAGTAGTGTGTGCATGCTTTTAGTGGTTATAGGTTTGATGTGGAACCCGAGTCCACCATAAACTTTCTATCAATAACCTCACATCTACATCTAACACCCCCAGATACATTCAATATGGACCCATAGCAAAATCCACCTTAGCCAGTCATATCACTTGTTCAAATTATATATATATATATGTGTGTGTGTGTGTATATATATATATATATATATGTTACTTAGAAGTGGTTATTTGGCCTTTGCATTACCAATGCTTTAGCTCAATGGTAAGTTCATTACTACATTGATCAGTTACAGGTTTGATTCCTGCTGTAGTCCCATTTTCTTTAATTATTTATCCTATTTTCATGTCTAAACTGAGTGATGCATTAACAATGTTAAGTTGGAAGATCATTTCAAATGAGTTTCTGTACAATATAACGGATTTTATTAATTCTGTCAGACCAAATATGTCCATTTCTTGAAATAGTTTATGTATAATATATTGTAATATTATACTACAATATAATATAATATTGCTAATCTTAATACCATTCTGTCCATGAACTATATCATGAAATACTGTAAAAAATAAAAAAATAAAAAATGATACTAGTATTATGAATCATAGCTTGAGTTGTTGCTTGATCAGGACCGCTGTGGAGCCATAAGAAAATAGCTTTCGTTTTCAAACCCCCGAAACGGTTCCATGGTAGACAACTGATCCCTACAAGAAAGTTTTATTTATATTACTATCAGATATAATTCTGTGTGAAACATGAATCCCTCAAATTGAGTTATTAGTGAATAATTGACTTTTTTCTCTTTTTGACTGCAAAACTGTCTACTAATTCAAAAAAAAATTTTTAGCAACATCTATGAACTTGACCCGAAAAGCTTTATATATATATATATATATATATATATATATATAAAAACAGATTTTTAGTGTGTGTGAGTGGGGGTTTCTTTTTTTTTTTTTTTTTTTTTTTTTTTTCTTTGAGTGCTTCCCAGTTCACATGTCAACCTATTTTAAGTGTCTTTGAGCAGGTGGTTAGAATGCTAAAATAGATATCTTGACCCAATTACTTAGATATGAATGTGACCTTTTTAACACAGGTGATACTTTCTCTTGTCTTGCAAATATATGCTATATGTCCCATTTGAACTTATTTGATAAAACTCTCCATACTATACATTGCTTCAGTAAGTTTATTTTATTTTTATAAAGCTTTTCACTTTACAAGTTACAATACTTAGATCAAAATGGATTTTAGAAATGAATTCTTGACCATTTTTGTACTTGCAGAAAGTGTTCTAATTTTTAATTAGAAACATTTGAAAATTTCTTTTCGTAGTCATCTTTGCAGGTCAGTATTTCTCTTGATATTCCCTATTTAATGAAGGAATTTGTTTAAACTTTTTTTTTTTTTTTTTTCAAATCTGATGGGAAATATATTTCTACAAAACTCACTCATAAGATAGTCTAAACAACTGTAGCCACCAAAGATAGCAAAAGATTCTATCCTCTGTATGTTGCTCATGGCCATACCATTTTGTATATAGACTTGAAAATTGACATCAGTACTCCAGTGGAACCCCCCCCCTTCTAAAAAGTTTTTATTTTTGAAAAAAAGCTTTGGATAATTTTTTTTTTTTTTGTCTCAATATATTGAAATATTTGAAGGAATATCTAGAATAATCATTATTTTACAAAAAATTTAGCAATGATCTCTTTTGTTAATCTAATACTTGTTTTGAAAATTAAATTTATTCAATTCTTGGTTGTCTTTCATATTTCAGAAGATATCGGCTAATTATCTCCATTCTTTTGGCTTTATTCTTTAAAGTCCTAACATTTTTGAATATTTTGCTTTGTTGTAACCAATTTCAGTAATGTTTTCTATTTGGAAAAATACTGTTACAAATTTTTTGTAGTTGGAAGAAAAAAAATTAAATGATTGCCCACATTCAAGATGAATTTTGCTCTCCTAGAAAAGTTGGAAGTGTTTTTAGATAGAATTCACATCCACTTAATCACCAAATATTGGTTTCATTGTTTCTGATTTTCTGTTAAAAACTTAACACTGAATGTTCAGACTGTATTCTTGTATTGTTTTTTGTTTTCTTTCTCTGGTAAGCTATCTTCTTCTCCTGCAGATAAGGGAGTCTGGTCTGGAGATGTTAACTAACCAGCACAATTGGTTACTTGTAGACTGCAAATATTCTGACATTTAGTGTGATCCTTGAAATCCTCTGAATTACCTACAGCCTTTTTCTTATGACATAACAATGAAGAATACGTAAAAGAAACTCTTAAAACTTTATGCCTGATCACCCCTTTTTAAACAGCTTGAGTTTAGGCATTAAAAAAAACTTTAAATTAGGATACTTGAACTGTAGAAATGATTTATTATAAAATGGTTTCATGACTCATTGAAAATGATTTTCAGATCAGCTTCCCATTCTGAGAAACATTAACTTATTCAAGTTAATCCATTCACTCTTTGTGACCTTGAAATGTCAAAAGCTATCCAAAATATATCCAGTGAAAAGTTTCTCTAGACATTAAATCAGTTATCAAGACTATTTTTTTTATTTTTTTTTTTATTTTAATGCATTATGAATAGATACTTTTGGAAAAATTACATCAGTATGATATTGCTAGCCTGTACGTGTCAAAAATAACAACGGTTATTAATGTATGGATCTGCACTTAGAAGCCTGGAACCATTTTCCTGATTTCCCTTTCATTTGGCTTTCAGTACTACTTGATGAAAATAAAGTGAGTAAAGCTGTAATCAACTGCATTCATTCAAACCTGCTGTTTGCTTGGTCAATTGATAACTTGTAACTTAATTTCACCAGTATTGAAGCAGTGTAAGGTTGGGCTGATAAATTTACTACTTGCCTGCCTACATATAGGTCTAATGTTAAAATCGCAAGAGTTGGTTAATTTTGTATGTTTGCTTTAACATAACAAACCAAGTGACAATGGCTCTTATATGATGCGATTTATCCTTATAGTTGAACAAAAGGTGGCAAAGGGTTATATCCCTCTTTTATATGCAGGTTTGTTCTAGCATTCTTGACCATACAGTTTTGTCTATACTTGAAATAGGCATCAGTACTCCACTAGACCCCTCCTAAGAATGTTTTTATCTTTATTTCTGGAAGAGCTTTTTTTAATTTCTAGGGTCTTACTTTGACAGATTTAACAACTAGGTTCTCCAGGGTGTAGACGTTTCTTAACTCTATTTCAGATGTCTTCCAGTGGAACATGTCATTTATGCCATAGAATTTATTCTGATCGTATCTATTCTTTGTTGGAATTTTTTTCTTCCTGTGACTTCAAATTTTGATGCTACAGTTAAATTGACTGATGGCGAGTCTTCTGTTTTTGCGTTGAAAAGACAGATTTCATCTTTTCAAAGTATTTATTCAATCATTTACCATATGTTGGCTTACTATGTTCAGAAAGGCTGAGTAGAGTGAAATAGTTGACTATCCTAGCTTATCATGACTAGAAATCTTGAAACACAAATAATATACCATTTGAAATATCAAATAAAAAGCACATCACCACAAGTCATAACCACAGACCACCGTTAACTAAACTAGCCAACAGTTCTGCCAGGTCAGAGAGTGGGAATAATTAATTACCAAAATGAGATACAACTATCATAAAACCCACATTTTCTTGACACTGATTAGCTGATGAGTGTCTACAGTCCATCGGTTGTTCAAAAAGGTGTGTGGCGGTCATGATGGTCTGTTTTGAGTAACTTGTTACTATTAGTACTGTTTCTATGGTCAGTGAATTTTATCCAACTCTAGTTTCAGTTGGATATATTGGTGGCATTTTAGTAGTTGGTGTCTGCAAAAAATCTTAACTTTTTTTTTTTTTTTTTCTGATGAAAGTACAAGCACACTTTTTAATTTGACATAATGAATCGATATTCATTCAATAAAAACTTGATTATCTATGGAATTTCTAATCTTTTGTGCGCATTGATTCCCTTTGTGCACTGGTTAAAAACCACATCTGCGCATAAGCATATGTGCCACTTAGAGGGACTTGTGATGGAAAGTTGTGGGAGTTATGGTTAATGCACAGTGAGTGTTAGGTAGGCTAGTCTACTTGGTAAAGGTACCCATTTTATCCTTGATAAGTCGACCAGGAGTTTTGCAGAGATATTCATTTATTTATTTATTCATTTTTTATCGGGTTTCAGATGTCAATTTATACTGACATATACAGTAGATGATTGATAATGCTAGGTTAGTTAACTTGTGTTCATACCTTGTCATCTTATAATTTATGGCTTTCGAAGTGAATGCTGCATTTAGTTAACTCTGCTTCATCTTTATCTTTGCTTCCCATCTTGGCAAAATTTTTTTTTCTAATGGTGGGGGTCTTTGGTAACAACCATTAAACAGTTTGTTTTGTTTTTGGGTTTTTTTTTTGTTTTTCGTCTTGTCTTGGTGAGGAAACTTGTGATAAAAAAGCAACATATAGAGATGAAGGTAAAAAGGGAGTCATTTAATTTTTCGAGTTGTTTTCTATAATCTTGCAAAGTAATTCAATGAATTTTAAGCCAAAGATAACTTGAAAATTTAACTTGTAGAAAACTACTTTCCTGTTGGTCTTTATGAAACTAAGTATGTTCTATGCCAAAGATGGCACACTGGCTATAAAGAGCACATTGCACCTCCTTTCACTTTATAACTTGGAAATAGTTTTAATGTTGACTCACCATCACGGTCAAAAATTGAACCAACATAGCGTCAAAATTTGAAGTCCTGTAAAATTCCATTGAAAAATAAATATGGTCAGAATAAATTCTATTATGGAAAACAATACGTTTAGAAAGAAACATCTAGATTCTCCAGAATAGTTTATTTATAAACTTGTCAAAAGGCCCCCAGTAAGGTAAAATTTTTTTTTTTTTCTTTTCTTAATCTTAAGATATTTTAGGAGGGGGTTTAGTGGTGTAGTGATGCCAATTTTCAAGTATGTAGACAAAATGGTATAGCCAGGAGCACTGGAACTCTTCACCACCTTTGAATATGCCTGTTCAGTTAGAAATAAAATTATTTTCTCAATTCAGTTTCAAAACAAATTGTCGATGAAAGATGGATGTATGGCCAATTTCATCAATTTAAAAAGATGTGTTTTAAAGAAAAGGAGTCTTAGTTAATGCCACCTAGAATAGAATTGTCAAACTCTGGCTGGAACAGTTTGTGTTCACTTCCCAATGCCATTAGGGAAAAGGTATTAATCACACACACACTTTATTTTTTAAATTTCTTTCTTGCAAGCTTTGTACTTGATCAGGAAGCTTGGAAGATTTTCTTGTGAATTATTTGTGCTTATCAGAAACTTGAAACATTCTTGAGCCCTGCTCATCATATTATCTGATACTTTACTTCATCTTGTATAATGAGCCCTTTTCCCAAAGAGCTCAAAAAAAAGATCCATGTTATCCATGTAAACACTTAATAAACACATGTTTACACAGGACAATGTGTTTTTCATCCAAAATCGAACCTTTATAAGTTGCAATTATTCATGATAGTAGATTATACATGGTATATGCTACTCGTTTTTAAAAAATTTTTGATTCAATTGGGTTTGTCCCCAAGAAGTTATACTTTGGATTAGTGGAGTAGGCAGACGAGCAACTTCACAAGGTCAAATTAACTTGGAAGAATGAAGTGATACAAGATAGATATCCAGACAACAGAATGAGAGCGATCTACCTCTGGGTATTGAATAAAAGGGTCCAGTTCAAAATTCTCTGAAAATTACCAACTGAGACATATGAACAGTATTAACAATTTAGTACTCTTTGCATTTGGGCAGAAGTCAACTTTTTAGTACTATTTTTAGCCAATTTCTAGCTGTTCTCTAGCCTTTAAAAAAAATCTTGCTGTTTTTAGCTATTAGAAATGGACATAGGCTAATAGTTTAGTTGGCAACACTGCACTTGAAAGAAGTTGGAGGGGTCTCTACGTGGGTATAGAAAAGCTTCCTTATTTCTCTTGGAAAATTACTGCAGTAAAGATTAAATATTGAGAAATACCTACCCTTCACACTCGATAGGATTTTTTGTTTTTTGTTAGTGTACAATATCATCAAATACGAAAGTAAAAAGATTTGAGACAAAGAACCATTGGGAAGATACTTGACATAGGAAAACCTGAATATGTTGGGCTAAATGCTTTAATCTAGGAAACTTTGTTATAATTGTAAATGTTAACCTGTGTTGAATGACTCCTCTTTAGCCAAATTTAAAGCACCCCACTTTATGCTCTGCATTAAGCCATAAAAATAATACTATAAAACTTATGCAATTTAGCCATGTAATAATCTGGAAAAGTTTATACTTTCTGCTTATCAATCTATATATGTGGAGGAAGTATATTGAAGCTGTGTATATTTTTTGTACTTAATCTATCTGTACATTAGGTTTAACTAAATCCTAAATGACTTAATAGAAATCAAGCTCTTTCCTTGCTGCTCGCATTAATACCAGTTTTGCATGTTCAAAACTTTTGCAGTTACTACTTTCTCTTTCCCATGCTATATTTTGTCACTTGCACCACATGCCCCACCACCTTTCTGGCATTGAGAGACAGAATAACATTTTACACTTTGGCCTTTTCCCCCCCAATGAACAGCCTTTACTCTACTCAAAAGTCAATCTCCGGTTGTTCACCTGATTCTATCCCTCTTTGCCATGTCCAGACTCCCCTCACTACTTATCAAACTAGAAAGCACTTGAATAGCACATACCTAATTTTAACTCCATTGTCAGGGGAAGTAATTGTGTATGGATCTGCCCCCTAATATAATTATTTCCTCCATTGCACATTCTTCCTCAAAATTTCATTGAAAGTGATTTTGTGTCTACAAACATGAACTTTTGGCAAGGTGGACACAACTTCGTAAGAGAGGTAATTCTGCATCGATCTACCCCAAAATTTCTATTCTCTTGTGGTTCAGTGTCCACCCCCTCCACAAAATTACATTGAAAACTTTGGAGATATCATGTAGACAGATCATATACATAGATTTTTTTCGAAGAAAAAAAACTGAAAAATATTTCTGAATCAAAAAATTCCTGGATCCAGCCCAAAATATAATTTTCTTTGTAGCCTATTACCCACCACTCCACGAAATTTCATTGAAATTCATAGAGTACTTTTGGAGATCTTATGGACAAATTAAAAGATGCAACTGCTACTTCGTTGGCAGAAGTAATATTAGATTGGCATCAGTTTGTTGGATTTGGTAAACAGTTTTTTCATTTCTTTTCAATGAATTAATAAAATGCATAAGGTAGACTGAATTTTGAAAATTCGAGAGACTTGAATTGCTTAGGTTTTTACATGTGCAAAAAAAGGTATCTTAATAAGAGACCTACAGTTGGTTTTCTATCTTATTCCGAGTGAAAACACTTCATTTATCAATCGTTAAATAGTATGAGACAAATATCATTCGAAGCTGAAAACTATCCAAAATTTCACACTTGAGTTATAAAAATACTAATTTTTAAAAATTTATTCCAAGAATATAGTATGGTTGGATTTTTGATTTAATATTAAAATAATGCTCGATGGTTTGAGTTTCTACTCCCAACTTGAAGTAAATAAAGTAAAGTTAAATATTATATAATAACGATGGTATACTATGCATGTGTTTCGTGGTAACACCATTTTTGATAAAATATTTTGTATTAGACAAATGACGTAAATGATTCTCACATATATATGTGTGTGTGTATCATCATGTATTTTCTCTTCATTGAGCATAAGTATTGTTGCAACTGTTACCGTCTGCGTTAGATCATTTTTTTAAAGTTTTTTTTTTCCCTGACCTGATGTCCTTCCTGTTGCAAACTGATGGGAATTGTTAATAAATCTGAAGTCGGTAATAATTGTCGTATTTTATTTCATTCAAGTTTTCGGCTGCTGCTGATTTTTAAAAAATTAAATAAACAACTTTCTCTTAGATCAGGAGTTGGCAAACTATGGTCTGCGGGCCAAATTTGGCCCGTGGCCTCATTTCATCCCCTCATTTCCTCTGGCCCACTGACAGCATTGAATATTTGACATTGACTATAATAGTAATTTTCCATATGTCTTCTGGTTAGTGAACAATAAAATTCAGTATTGAAAAATAGTGAAAAGGTATCAATGATTGCTGAAAATGTTTCAACACAACATATTCTTGTTCTATCAATATTCATAAAATTTGAACCAAAATTAAATATTTTGTTCCCAAAGAATTTCTTAGTTTTCATTTGCTGATATTACATGTAAATTTGTCAGTATGTTTATTCTCATGATGAAAACATTAAAATGAAAAATATGTATAATCATTCTTTCATCTTTTTTTAACCATTCTTACTTGCAAAACAAAATATTTCTAAACAGGCCCGTTAGATGGAAACACTGTTCAAAACTTGCAGTGTTGTTTACACAATCTTTTTGGATTTGTTTCTGACATTGAGAAAATTACTGAATTTTATCAAATTCAAATGCATCTCTTTAGTAAAACTGTTGGTAATTCATTTTATATCTAAAAAAAAAAGCCCTATTCAGTCAGTAACATGTATCTATTTCTTTATCCCTTTCTTTCCTGATTTTCAATGCTTTTCTAGAATCATTTGCAATAAGTTCATGACATCACACCATTCTGTTATGATAGCATGGAAAATAGGTCAGAAATATCAATGTTGTGAACCTCCCCCCCTTCTCTTTATGGATGCTTTCAACTTTTCTTTTTTTTTTTTTTTTTTTTTTTTCAATTAAGGTCTGCAAGAAAGTGAATGGCTCTTGTAGACCTTGCAATGTTAATTGCAGTAAAAAGCAGTAACCTTTTCAATGGTTTTACAATCAAATTGGTTATAAATCATTTTGCAATGTTGAATCATTGCATATCCATTCATTTGTAAGATAGGCACTATCATTAGGATTTCTTGTCTTTCTTTTGTCTTTTACATAACAATGCTTGTAAAACATTCTGTACAAAAATGATAATCTTGTGACCCATTTGGAAAAAGTGGTTTGTATCCACTAGTGGTGTTTTTGTTTTTCTTTTCTTCTGTTTGTAGGTAATACAAGCAAAAATATCTTGCCTTCAGCTGATCTACATAAACCAGGCTTTTGATTGATCAGATTTTTGTGAGCTGAACATTACTGGCATTAACACACTGATATTTATTCCTGGATATTTTAAAACTGTTGTCTTTATTTTTTTTTTTCATTTTTATTTTGAAGACTAGAGGTAGATGATATGGTAATAACCTAAAGCTTTTTTATCCCTTGCTTAAAAGATATGGGTGGTCAGCAACTTCAAGCCTTCTTAGGGTAGTTCAATAAGACAGTGGTTGATGGGAAGGAAGCCAAGGTTTAGCTTGATATTCAGATTAAGTAACCTGTACAGTAGGGTGAGACACATGAGATCTTGGCACAGAAACTGATGAGGGTGGCGTTCGGAGAGGGGTGGGTGGGTGATGATGCAGTTTTGGGGTGGGGATATCAAAGGTATTAATCTAGTTTTATTTCACTTTTAATTTATCTACTCTTAAATTAAGATCTAAAATTATACTTATTGGTACCTCTCTCCTATCCATGTCACAAATATTTATAAGATTTATCTACGCCTTAATACTAGAATGAAGATTTTTATGTCTACTGTTTTTGATATGACCCAACACTTCCCCTTTACACATCCTTAACTATAGATGTTAAGTCTTTCCTTTTTCTGTGATAATAAAAAAAATAATCTTGCTGTATATCAAACCTGCATTTTAAAAATTTTTTTCAGCTATTAGTCTCAAATTCTGAGATGAGTCACTAGCATTTTCACAAGTTACTTATATATATATATATATATATATATATATATATATATATATATATATAAAGTGCAAGAGCCTACCACGACTGAAAATGAAATGGTTCTGTCTCAGGCATGTACTGAAAAATTACTGTTGATATACCAGAGGACTTTTTTTGCTGTGCATGTGTGTGTGTATGCACGCATAAGCACAGTAATTCCTGTGGTTAGTATGCTCTTGTAAATATTTTTCAAGTTGTTTATATTGATATTCTCAGGTTTGTTGCTTTTGTCTATCTCTTGTCAAAGTTGAAGAGTTGACCCCCCCCATTATAATCACAAGAACAATTTTTAAGGACGTAAATCCTTCAATGTTTGTCGTTCCCTTCATATTTAGCCAAGTAGATATACAAAATTAACATATCTCTTTGATTTGAAATCATGACAAGTAATTGATAAGTGCCTCTATTACTGACTAAGCAAAACTAAGAAGTCTTGAATATCTCCTAAAATTTGATAAATCTGCAAGGACTGTCTTCATTCTGATAAATACATTTATCATTGTCATAATTATTAGCTGCATACTAAAACACGAGTGAAGTCTTTTATAAGCTTGTTTGGTTTGACACACCTCAGAAGATGACTCTTCAGAAAAATGTTCGAATGTACTGTGTGGAAACAACTCGAATAAATTTTTAAGAAATATTTAAAATGGCAAACACCTTGAAGACATGTGCAAAGAATCACAGGCATACTGATTGGAATCAAAACTTGCTAAAACTGAAATCAAATTGAAGTCTTAGAACAACCTTTTTTTTTTTTTTTTTTTTTTTTTTTTTTTTTTCTGCCAAGTAATGTTTGTTTTTCTTTGGTATTGATGTAAGTTGACTCCCCCACCCGTACCCCTGATGGAAGGAACATCTTGTAATACTGCCAACTTAGAGAAAAATTCAAATCTTTTATTTCTTTTATTATGCATCTATTAATTACGGCAATCATAAACGTATTTATTTATTGGAATGAAAAAAGTACTTGCATATTTATATCACAAATTTTCAGTTATACAAGACTTGTAAGTTTGGCTCAGTTGGTAAGAGAGCCACTTGTCAATCACTTGGTCATGACTTCAAATCAAAGTAGGGAAATGTTAGTCTTGTACCACTGAAAGACTTTCCAAATAAATCATATGCACAAGAGTTGCAGAAATCATCTTCAGTCAGAATAGATATTGGAGTGGGCTGTTGTCCCTGCAATAGCCAGGCTTGTATCACTCCATTTCAGCTGTTGGGGTCTTGAACTTTTTTTTCTCATAAGGTTGCATAAGCAAAACAAAATACGAGTGGTCTTCATTAAAGACTTGTCCTGACCTATATCCAGTGAATGGGGGGAACACAGAAATTGGTACATTGATTAAGCATTCTCCACACAGCTCCCACCCTGAGTTACACATTCCGATGCACTCATTGTTTGATGCTGTTGGGGAGACTTTTCTTGTAGAACTCCACAGGTTTGGGCAGGAACCAAGCATCCTCCTCCTCATCCTCGGTGCATCCTTGTCGTCGGTGCATCTTCCTCCTCCTCCTCCTCCTCCTCCTAGAAATGCCTGCCTTTCAAATATTTTTCATTGAGGGTGAAGAGGTAGAAATTAAATAAGCCGGGGCAGGAGAATAGGGGTGGGTGGGTGACAATTTCGTAGCCACAGGAGCATATTTCCATTTGTGTGACATAAGAGTTGTATACTTGTTTTGCAAGATCAAGCTATCTTTGCTGAACAAAATCATGTTATGGATTTCCGTAATGTCAGTGATGAACCCACGTTTCATTCTTTGTAACTAGTTGGTCAAAAAATTTCCCTTGGTTTTCCTGACATATGGCCAAAAGTTCACTCGAGTAATTGACTCTAGCCTCCTCCTGGGTAGGTGTGAGCTAATGAGAAACCCACCGCACTGACACTCTCCACATATGCAGGTGTTAACAGATGATTTTTTTTGTTTTTTCGTACAGACCCAACACTAATCTTGACCCACTGTCCTGAATGTGGCAATCTCCTAAGCTGGCAGTTTCCACTTGCTGGACTGTCACCATCAATGGCTGACTGGGGGTGGCTTGGAATAGGGACTTTCTATTGAAGTCCAACCACATTTGAAACGTTGAGACCGGCACTTAATCACACTAAGGAGGCATCTGTGCCATACACTGCTGTCATCTCTCAAATTGTTTAGTGTGTTGCCTTTTTAAAAATGGGAATCCGATTACAGCTCTATGATCACACCTTGCTGCACATTCACACCTGAAACATTTATTAGTACCAACCTGGAAATTGAAGTGTCCCATATATAGATATGTTTCTACGTGGGCCATTTCATCTCGATGTTCAAAGAAAGTGGGTCAGGACAAATCTTGTAATGGACTCCATTTGTAGAATTGTGTGTAAAAACTGATGCACGGATTTTGCACTACTAGAAAAAAGAGCATTTGTGTTTACCTACGGAGTACATATAGCTAAGTATTTTGTCTTTGTGAATTATTGGTAGTTGCTGGAATTTTTTTTTTTTTTTAATACTCGGAACATTTTACGAATTGTATATTTGAGGAAAGCTGAAAAACATCGGCTGAAATACAGTAATTAAAAACAAAGGTGAGGATACTAATCTAGATGACTTGTGGAATAATTCTCTTTAAACAGTTTCATGATGCTTTTAGATGTAATTGAATGAAAATTGATTACCAATCAATTTCCACTTTTTACAAAAAATACCATATCTACTTTTAAAATTTGGACACTGTACTGTGCATGCTGGGTAGCAGCCAAATTGGCAGTACTTCCAGTCAGCAAAAATATAAACTGACTAAGAATTTAAACAATGATTTTACTTGAAGAGTCAAGTCCTACTTGACTGAAGTTGAGCAAAAAGAAAACTCTTATATATATATATATATATATATATATATATATATATATATATATATATATATATATATATAAAAATTTTATGTATGTAAAAGAAATGGACATATTTGGTCTGACAGAATGAATTATAAACTGTTATATTATATTGAAACTTATTTGAAATGATCTCCTGTCATTACAGTTAATATATCACTCTATATAGACAATGTAAATAAAATAAACAAAGAAAATAGGGCTGCAGCAATGGTCGAATCTGAAGCGGCTACCCTATCAGGGACAATGTAGCGATGCTCTTACCATTGAGCTAAATAGCCACCGGTGATGCGATGGGCAAATAACTGCTTTCAACCCTAATTCTCAACTCGTTTATTCTCGGTCTATTTGTCTCTTTCAACGTGACAGTTATGTATTTATGAAATGGACATATTTGGTCTGACAATGAATTATAAATTGTTGTATTATATAGAAACTTATGACTGAAGTTGAAATCAGGCATTTGCAGCAGGTTGAAGTCTGCTGTATATACTACAGCAGTGTTTTTGAAACCTTGAAAACCCAAAGATCCCTTTTTATAAAGAAATTGAACTACAAGAACAATTATTGACCTTAAATGTAATCCACAAATGATTCCCCCCATCCTGAATTCTAATATATGGTATAGGTATGTACAATTGTTTTTCAATAGCTGTGTGATAGATGGTTTTTCTGCCACAAGATTCGTAATTCTGCTTATTTATGAGACACCCTTCCCTCCTGGGTTAAGTGACCCCAGTTTTGGAGCCACTACTCCACAGCTATGAAAAGATAGATAACCAGATTGATTTAGTTATGGTTTCTTGGTTATTTAAAAAAAAAAATTCAACACTGATTTCTTGAACTAGTATCTACTTCTGCCAATGAAGCTAGTTATGTGTATTTTAGTCACACCGTTTCGTCTCTTCTCATCTTTTGATGAAATTTTGTGGAAGGTGGGCAATGGGCTACAGAAGATATTTTTGGGCGGAACCATGCACAACTACTTCCTCTGGCATAGGCGGAAGTACGGGCTGTCTAGGTGCTTTGTATTTTAAGTATGCATTTCATTGTTTTTCTAGGTAGCAAAAATAATTGAGTTTAGGTCTAGTGTTCGAATGAAAAATGCAACTTAAATTGCAGGGACACTTTGTGGAAGTATGATTAGCAAGCTCATTGCAAAGACCAGTTTGACATTGTAGAGCTTGACTACTGTGGCCTTGTACCAAACCAAGAAACTTACAGCTTCTGAATGTTTCTCAGAAAAACTTGTGTTGATTTGCAATAGTGCAGAAGACCTGAAAAAATGCATCCTTTTTTTTTTTTTTTTTTTTTTTTTTTTTTTCAAGAAAATGAGTCCCTGATATGTATGTTGATATGGCTACCTCCTTCACCTGGCTCTACAATCCTCCAGATGCCTAGTCTTGATGACATTTGGTAAATAAGACTTAGGTGAATTTTAAATGGAAAAAAATTCCTATACACACAAAAAAAATAGCAATTTTTCACTGTTTACACAGTGCTTGGAAAAAACACTACATTTTTGTGAAGGAATTTTTTAAGTTTCCAAAATAACTAGAGTAATTGCATATTTCAATGTTTAATACTCAAGTATTTGACTTTGCAAAACCTACTTGATACAATAAGAGAGAAAAATATTTGAAAAGCAGGTAGCCAAGAGAAAGAAGCTGAAAAGTAATGATTGCTATTCACTTCGGTCTGTGTGCACTATAAATTAAAGCATTTTAAAAAATTTTAATCAGGGGAATTCACAAAATTCATTTGATATTTAGTTTTTGTTTTGGCCTTGTTTGTATTATTCAACAATAGTCTACTGCTGACTTGATTTTTTTATTTTTTTTTTTTATTTAAAAAAAAAAAAATTTCTTTTCAGTGAATGAAAATGATATGCAGGTGACTGAAACTGTGACTTGAATTTACTTATCTATTAGAACGAGCAAAGTTTATCCATATCATTAAAAATTGAATTAAATGAAATTACTAACAAATACATCTATTGTCTGTTCTATGGTGTACTGTTAGACAGGACCACTGATGCCAACTCTTTTCAGTTTTTGAGATCCCATAAAATCGCCATAAAATAATCTGAATTATAGTCTAAATATATACTACATATATCTAAAATCAAACTGCTTAATTTCTTATTAAAAGATAGGGGAGGGACTGAATTTTGAACACAACAGTTTGTATGTTGCCAAATGGGTTAAGTTGAAAAATGATGTGCTTCAGCCAAAAATCAACCATCGTAAAATAATACGATAGATATAGGTAAATATGTATCAAATATATTTTTTACTTGTATTATAAAATTTTAGTTTAGAATTGTCCCCTTATGCATTTAAACAAGATGTAGTATTATGTTATGAAACTCCAAAATCTCTGTGCTTTCTCGATAGCTTCAAATAATTCTTGTTGCCTTCAGTAACTTCAAATACATTCTAAATAACTACATCATAATTGAGGTGCTCATTGGTAAGGACCCCTAATTACTCTCATGGTAGCCTCAATATCTACATTTTTGTTGTAATTTTATGTACTTTTCTACTTGGTAGAAACCTTTTTGCTCCTTTTGCAATTCTAGTTTATATCATTGACTGCATCAATATTGACTTTTCTTAACTACTTCATTAATTTCAATCCTTTTATGAATCTTTGTCTTCGTTAACTATATATCTGAACATTGGTACTGTCTATTGTAGTCAATCTTTCTTATTTGACTACTTACTCCAGATTTCTCATTGTTTCTCTGTTATCTGTTATTACAAAATCCTAAGCTTAAATGACCTGATTTGCTCAGTTTTTTTTTGTTTTTTTTTCTTCTTCCCCTTGGAAGAAAAACTCTATTCTCTCAGTCACTTCACTGCCATAATTAATAGGTTACCATTTTTATGTACACAAAGCCCTGTCTAAGTTATGAAATAATCCATCAAAGAGAAAGAAATGAGACCTTTTGATGTATTAAATATTACTTATTTAAAATATTTAGGGAACTTTCACTTTAAAGAAGTTGAAAGTGTAAAAGTTCCTTGATTTCAAGATGTTGAAATTGAGGAACCTTTTTTTTTTTTTTTTTTCATAGATGGTCAAAATTGAGGGAATTTTCACTTTTAGAGTTTAAAGGTGTAGGGAAAAATTTCTTTGTATCATAGGACCCTCAGGCATGTTTTAGGCAAGTTAGTTTTTTAAAATTCTCAAACTTTTATAAATAAAACCTCTTGCTAAAAACTCTCATGTAATGCTAAAATGGACTCTTTGTTTCTATCCATAACTTTTTATTGTGGAGTCTGTGTTAGTACTCATACTAATGATCTTTCCGTAATGATGATATCCAATTATGTATTCATCTATTTTATTTTGTCTTCTTCCCTGGAATAGACAGGTACTTTTGTTTATTATAATTTTATTTGAAAATTTCCTTGGAAATTAATCCAGGTTTGTATAATATTTGGATAATAAAGATTGGAAAGGATAAGGGTGAGAATAAGATACAGGCATGAGATAATGGATAATAGTTGTCAGCACCATGTAACTTCTATTATTCTTTTAATTAATCTTTTATACGTTTAGAATCCTCCGTAAAGAGATAATAGATTTCTGGCACTTTTTAATATTGAGTTGTGACTTGACTATTTAGTAATTTAATTTTATGTCATCAAACCAGATCTTAATTACCTCTATGCTCCTCAAAAACTTATGCTAATTTCCTTTTACAAAGAACATCTTAATTTTCATATTAAGTATATCCAAAATGTTCCACTTTTCAATAAATTCTTTAGATACCAACTATCTGTAACAGAAATGTTAACCCCCTTTTGGGTATTAGTGGACCGCAAAACTGAATGTTCTCATTTTGCCATAGTGTTCGTGTTTAAGATGTATTCCAATAAACTCTATCAATAAATTGTATAATATACTATTCATATAGATAATTCATATGCATCTTTTATTCTAGAAAAGTTTGAAATGTTTATTAGCTTACCTTAATTTAAGATTCGATAATCTTAACGTTCATTTTCTCATTCATATTTTCATACAAGGTCCAAGAAAGCCAATTGCATGAACCATGATAACCAGTCGCTAACTTAACTATTTTAAGCTCCAAAATAGCCAAATATAGCCACCCCCCCACCCTTGTTATAACACGAATAGTATAGACAAACCACTTTTTAACTGGGAAGACCTGTTTTTTTATATAATTTTTTTTCTGTCTGGACAGTAAACTTATTGGATCAAAAGATGTTTTTTTTTTTTTTTTCTTTTGTTTTTAAAAAAAAAAAATTCAATATCATTTTATTACTTTAAAATGATTAGTATTGTGAAATGTTGTGATAAAAACATTCCCTTCTCCATGTGTTGAGAGAATTCTTTTCACTTGAATTTATCAATAATAATAGTACTGATATTTGTATGGCTTGGAGTATTGGATGTTGTGCCTTTCAAGACTTTGCATAAAGTAATTTGCAACATGTAACAAAAAATATGAAATCATTTAGTTTTCATTTCATTGCTAACATTACATAAGATTACTTCTAATATTTCTTATAACTTTATATAAAATTCTTGACTTTATTTAGGAAGATTACCTTCATTCCTCTTGGGATATGAAGGCTTTCATCAGATTAGTTAGGGTTCCTTAATCATAATTACGATGTTTATTAGTATGTAGTTATTTAGAATGTATTTCTCTGAAAAAGTTGGTTGTTTAAAAAAAATATCTTACTTGTATTGAAGTTTTGCTTTGTGGGGTTTTTTTTTGTGTGTGTGGGGGGGTTCTTTTGTTGGTTTTGCTTGAATATCATCATCATATATAGTCCAGTCATAAATTATTTCATGTTTGAATAACAGCAATTCACTCCCCCACTATGAATCATAATTGTTTTTTTTGTTTTTTTTTCCAAATGTATTCTATTGTTAGCCTGAACATATCAGATGTTTATTTCTCATACTATAAAAATCTTCAGTGATAAAAGGTAGCTAGCCATTTTATTATTCAAACTTTCATTAGTCTCTATATTTATAAATTTCATGAACAGTATACATAACCAAATTGAAATTTTGAACTTCTTATATTGATGTAATTCAAGGATTAGTTAGCTTAACCTGCGTATTAAAATCCATTTTAAACTACTCGAGCTTATCTAAAATCTAACTACCATTGTAATTCATGAAATACATATGATTTATTAACCATTATTATCTCTAACAGGTGGTGCAAAAAGGTTAAGTTTGATGCCCCCAAAGATACTAAACACATTAGAGAACTAGACAGAAGATGGAGAGATGAGATAGAAAGGTTCGTAGATACGACATGGTAGGTGTTAGGAGAAAGCCTTTTGTCTAGCAGTGGACTTCATGGCTGATGATTCTGAAATATATATGGCTAAAAATAATTTTAAAAAATCAACATTTAGAAATATGTTAAGGGGGTATAACTCTTTTCATAGGTAACCTCTGTTAATTTATTGTGTATTAAAATTTTCAGATATTTAACAACTTTTCTTAAATCATTTCTAACTTTTAAGAATCTTTTTATTCTCTTTTAGAAAAAATTCACTTAGATAAGCTTGTTTTCTGCTATTGTTGGAAAAATATTTCAGGACTTTGTTTTCAGATTAACTTTGAACTTGATAATTACTGAGGCCTCTTCCCCCTACAAACCATTTGTACTTATGGATTTGTGATTGATCTAAAATCTTCTTGTGAATCGAAATTTGGTTATTCTTTGCAACCATTAAAACTTACTTTTTATTCATCTATTTTTCATTTTATTTTATTTATTTTTTAAACGAAATTTACTTTGTAAGGACAATTTTATCTAAACAGTTTTAAATATAAACCTTGGATAACTCAAATGATATTGTTCACTTTGAAAAAATAAAGTTTTACCCCCAAAACTTCTATTCTACCAAATAGAATAGAACTTTTAAAAAAAGGATTTAATTATCACATTCTTATTAGTTCTGATGAATGTTTTGTATTTTTGAATATTTAGACCTCATATTACACATCCATCCTCCATGGTAGTAGGGGCAAATGAATGAATGGAGAGCCAGTGGTCTTTGAGTCAGTTGATTCTCAAAGTTGTAAAATATTGTGATATTCAAATATTTCAGTATTATTTTCAATGAAAACTTGTTTTGGGGCCATTTTCGGCATTTTCTTTAATGTGCAAAAATGCGGATCTCATACATTTACATCATAGCAGTTGGTTTCTTGATGTCACACCTCTTCCTTCCTATTTCTGTTTAACATAATTTTGACTGACCAACAGACCGACTGAACTGCATCTTATTGAGATATGTGGACAAAACTAAGAAAAATTCATTCTGGCCAATTGTTACTCTGACTTTCTCATTCAGTTTTTTATACTATAATTTATTTCTTATTAGTCATGCTTTATCTAACATAAACCAGATTGGCTGGTCAAAAAAGCTTGCTCCCACCTCCATCCATTTTAGTCGTTTTACCAATTTACTTACCATACCTTGTATTTCAAATCATTTACTTGTTGATCCTAGTGAAAAGAATATCCCCCACCACCATCTAAAAGTAGCCTTCATATAAAAACCTTTTTATTTGTCCAAATTTGGATTTTTTTTTTTTCTTTTTTCTTTAATAAATTAAATTTTTCTTCTGGAAAAGCAACCAAAACTCCTTTCAGTGGCAGTATCCATTGTTTAAAATGGTGGGTAGGAGATATTTTTATCTGCAAACTTGTTACCATCAAGTGGAAGAGTCCATGGTTACAGACAGAAGGGGAAAAAAATTCACCTGGTTAATTATGTAAGATTATTCAATTTATTCTATGACATGAAAATGACAATATGAAAGGAAAGAAACAAAGAAAATGTAGGATATTCCTGATTTTGTTGAATAAAGTCTGTAAAGTATAATCACCCCTTTCTTTGTCACATTGGAAGTGTTTTATTTTCAGTTTGATTCACTGAGCTTTTGACCATGAAAAAATAGTTGTTTTATCTTTGTTTTGATTGAATGAACTTTTGATCATATCAAAATTAAGTACTTATTTGTAAAAAAAAAAAAAAAAAAAAAAAAAAAAATTGTCAATTAGGCAAATTCACCAATTCAGGATAGCATGCATGATAGAAAAAGTCAAATTTTTGTTGATCAGTAAGACTTACAAGTTTGGCTCAGTCTGTTTGAGGGCAGCCTGCTGATCTTTTGGCTGTGATTTCAAATTCTGGCAAGGAAAATACCAATTTTATATATTGGTTTGGTTTAACATGACTGGACGAACTTTAGGGTTTAATCCCCTAAATTAGGTGAAGATTATTCTTGTTCGGGGGGGGGGGGGCAACTGACTTGGACTGAAATTTGATAATACCTCCAGGTTTGGGTTGGATTTAATGGGTCTCGTTTCCTTTATTATAGTCTTTATTCTTTGATCTTGGTCAGACTGATTAACCTGTTTTTTATCATTTTTTTTTTTTTTCTTCTCTTTAAGGCTGCAGACCTGACCAAACCTATTGACAAGAGGATCTACAAAGGAACATTCCCTACTTGTCATGATTTTAACCATCTGTCCGCCACATGTGAGAGTGTCTTGTTGCTGGTTGGTTTCACAGCTGGCCAAGTACAACTTATTGATCCAATTAAACAAGAAATAAGCAAACTTTATAATGAGGAGGTAAGTTGTTTCCTTTCTTCAATCGACTTCACTGTATTACATAGGCATCACTTTGAATTCTTCAGATTGGTGTCTAGTGCAATCTTGAATTTCATCAGTAAAATTTTCTTGTTTCTGGATCATTCAAACATTTACATCCTGAGTATTTGATAAGCATAATTATATCAAAATTCAAATGAAAATATCTGAATGCTATGTATATTTTGTATATGATCACTGCCACTCAACATTAGTCTGGCGACTCCTTGGAGAACATGTGCATAAAGGACCAGATGCACAGTTTTAGCTTGGCAAGATGTTCTGTTGATCAACCGCAGGGCATTAGCTGAGATGACTAGAATCTTTATTCTGCATATGGCTTAGTGGTATTCCTAGAAGGTCACCCATCTCGGTAATGATCAAACTTGACATTGCTTAACTTTAGAGATTGTAGATACTAAGAACTCAAATTGCCAGAGGTCGATGATTGCTAGTGTAAATATTAACTGAAAAACACAAGATGCCAACCTGCACATCATATTACTACTACTGTGTAGAGTCTCGTGCACATTTTAAAAAAATTAAAAACTTTGTTTGCACAGGTACACAATTTTGTATCCCAAAATTCTGAAAACACTTTCCCATGGATGTCGCCTGTGCGACAAAGTTTGAGTTAAGCACCAAACACGATCTGACCCAACCCAAACTCCAAGGTTGTCTTTACTTCTGTGCTCTACCAATTCTTGTAGAGCACATTGGAAATTTAGAGACAGTCTTGCTTCAACCCTTGCCAAGCAGTGTTCTCAATGCTCCTACTAATCAGATGTATCTCTGATGCTGATGGATATTAATCACCACTACACACTGGTTTGATCATAGCTTGGTTTGAGACATTAGTGTATTTATGTATTTAGCCAGATGTCAACCTGTTTATAGTAGAAACTTGAAATTTTGTGCACACCTTCCTTCTAAGGGTTTGTTTGTTTTTAGTTTTTTTTTTTTTTTTTTTTCCTCTTTGAAAATTCCCCTTCAAAATTGGTTTTTAGTGGGAGGATCAATATGCAATGTAAGTTTATGCTAAATTGGTCACTAGTTTGTGCCCACTTGTTTGATTATTCAGGCCTTTTCTAGTGATCACCACCCACATTTTCCAACTTTTCAATTGATCATTCCCAACACAGCATGTGTTGGTGATTCATAACTTCCCTTGGAATATTTGTTTTGTTTTTGTTGGTGATTTTTGACTATAAAGATTGAAAATGTTGAAGAGCTGCCACTTTCCAAAAAGGAAGCATCTGTCATTATTGATAGTGCGTTCCTAAATCCGAAGAATTCTGAATTCTTGAAAGGTGTCTGGTCCTAAGGTTTTCAGATAAGAAATCATGTTATCTGTACTTGGGGGGGGGGGGGTTGAATGTTTTGAAAAATATAATTTGAAAGATTTACTCTTAATTCTAAGTCTTATCAAGACCTTAGCTGTTCTGAATATGACATCAACTGAACCAGTTAAAATACCTTGCTTTTTCAAAGTACCATACTAACTTGGCCAGTGCCCATTCTAAAGGTGACTCTTTGGAAAAGGCTCAACTTGGTATGTGGAGCTGCTGGCCATTATTGTCATGTGAAATAATTTTCTGTTCGAAACTATGGCTTTAAAGTACTTTGACAGCTTCTCTTTAGTGTTGCCAATTAAGATATAAAATATCTAAATTGAAATAACTGTTTTGTTTAATTTTATTAGATTTCTTTTATCGCTGATAAAAAACAAACTTTAAAACTGGAAAATGCTATGCCTTGTATGCTGATATATTTGTATGTCAACTTCATACAATGGCCAGTTGTTGAGTAATTGCGGTGCATACGTGCACTCACACTTGCACAGCTAAGATGTCTGCAATATGAAGAGTGCTGATTCTAATTCATTGATTATTATGCCAGACATGGCTTGGCTTAACTAGATTTAAGCTGCATTATTTATTAAGATGGGACGGATTGTTATCTTTACTGAGAAAAGAATTTATTCAGAGTACTCTGATTAAGATCATTGTGATGGTGTCTTTTTTTTCTCTTATCTAAACCTAATAAAAAAAATTTTAAATTTTTAAGAATACCTAAAATTATTGTGGAAGAACAAAGAGCTGTTCTTTTACTTAGCTAAATAACAATATACAATATGAATTAGGAGTTGGCAACCTTTTTTGTCTCTACGGGCCGGATCACATTAATGAGTGGATAGTAAGCTGGATAAATCCCATAAAAACCTCGAAATACAGGAATTGTCCATTGAAATAGATCAAGTTATATTTTCCCTTAAATCAATGAATAACACATACAAGAAAATCATTTGTGCTTAACAAACAATGACTGTAATCAAATAACTCTATTTAGTCGCAATGAAGGCATCTTTTGAATCTGTAAAAGCTACAAAGAATCTTTAAAAGATAAAGTAAGCATAGTTTCCCAATATTAATGGACCGGTCAAGAGCCATTTGTTGGCCAAAACTGTCCTGTGGTCCATAAGTTGCCTATCCCTTATATAAATGTATCTATTTTTGTGTTCGATAAGCTCAATCTTATTTTGTTCAATAAATGGACGTTTTTCATTGGTTGAGCTGCACTTCCTCTCCTGATTTGGTGACATGACCACTAATTCCAATTTTATTCACTACAAAACATTAGAATGGTGATATTTTCTGCTCAGGCGATTTAAGAATTATGCCTTTCTTAAGTGTATTTGCATGAAGTAGGATCCACAAAAAGGGTTGGGGGGGGGGTTCTCCAGATGTTATTAGACCATTTTGCATATAATCTGAAATAACCTGTCACCGGACTAAAGATAGACTTTGTACTTCCTGCTTAATGTTCTACTTTTAACTAAAATTGGTAGGTGATTGTTTGTCTTGTGAAGAGTTGTTTGATATAACTTGTCTTGGAATACTGTTTTTGAAGCAACAAAAAAGCTTTAACTTTTTAAATTTTTTTTTTTTCAAATATAGTTATTGCATAATCTGTTGGTGTGTTCTAAAATCATGCTCAATTTGTTTTTCTCCTTAAATTATGCATAAATTCAGAAGAAATTTTGTTCGACTTGGCACTCTATTTTTAGCTGTCAAAAATGCTTTTAATTTCTTAGTAAGCTTAAATTTTCATGATGGAATTTTTAAAGAATTGTTCACATGTAAACATATGCAAATATGCTTATCTAACAGTACAGAAAATAACAAGTTGATCTAAAATTTTATTTTTTATTTGCTAGTATCACTTTTTTTTTTCTTTTTTCTTTTTTTTTCCCTTCTCTCCTTTCCCTGAAAAGATTTATTCTCCTGCACTTAGTCATACTGTCTTATCAACACGCTGAACTCTGAACCCCTCACACATATATGACTCCCTCACATAACATCTAGGAGCTACATAACATGCAGTTTGATTACGGACAGTGCCATGATTCCAGGAAAGCTTGCATGGGCAGACAAATAGCAAATATAATGTGCGTTGTCTGATCAATGTCCCCAGTTCAATGTAGGGCCAGTGGGTCATGATTCCTGGGGTGTCAGAAAGTATCATTGTTTGTAAATGAAACGTGTGTGTCAGCAGGCGCCAAAGTGGTTGTCCAGGTTTATGGGCTTTTAAAAGGCGCCCACTGGAGTGACTGCCATTGTTCTAAGAGTTATTAACTTTGTTACAACGGAAAATTATAGGAGCTTGTAGTGATCTGTGCAAGTTCAACACTGACATCAAATAACTGTTGGATTAAAATTTTACATTTTTGAAAGTTACTGTTTGAAAATTCAAGTGTTTGGAAAGAATTTTTTTTTTTTTTTTTTTTTTTTGAAAAAGTCTGTATTTTGTTAATTTACAAATTTAGTAATATTAAGTTATTTATCAAGTTTCTTGGGTTTTTGATTTATTCCTTGTACTGCCATTATGTATCACATGTACAGGCCCCCATCAATGGGGCTAAAGGGCAGAAAATTTTAACTCCTTATGTCTGGAAGAAACGTTCTGTTTCTTTTTCTTTCAAAATTACCCTGCCCCCCCCCCCCAATATTTTTAGTAGGTGGTTCAATTTATAGTATAAAGTTATGCTAAATTGGTCCCAGCTGTTTTTTTTTTGAAGATTCTGACTTTAATGTCCAACAAAAGGCAAAAGTAACTTATTTATTGATTACCTCTTTCCCAAATTTTAATTGATCACCCAGCATAGCATGCTGCAAAAGACATTGGTCATGTGACTAACTTTTTTCTTTCTTTTTAAGTAAATTTCAAGATTCTCAGCTTCCCTATAGATTTGTATATGAAACTGAAAACTGTTGTAGTCGAACATCTTGTCTCGCTAGGAGGTAGAAAAGTCCACTGTCTTATAAACTGTTCACACACACTTCACTGTTGGAGGTTTTCTTTTGGATTATCTTTGCCCGTCTGAATCCACTTAACTTCTAGAATTTTTCACTTTTGTAAACCTACTCAAGAAAGTATATGCTGTGCACATGACAATATCTCAAGATTATATTTCCTTTCTTTTTACTAGAGAGTAGCCATCCTTGAGAATATTGGTTGGTAATTTATATTCATGCTGGTTTTAGTTTGTCACAAATGTAATGGATTCTCTTGATGTCCATTATGATTGTGCCTTTGGCACTAAAATCGGTAGGAGTAGAAATTTTATGGCAAAGTTCAACAAGTCAGGTATCAAAAATTGGTTGTATCATTAGGACTGATTTGATCTATTACTGGTAGGTAAGCTAAGTACAAAACTAATACAATGTGATCTCAAATATAACTTTTGTTGCTAAAAATTGGTGATATGTTATGTACTCTTTTTCCCTTTCCCCTAGTATGTTATTCACCAATTTTAACTGTGGCTTTTTAGGGTTATTTTTTTTCTCATATCAAATTTCTAGCATTGTACCTGAGTAAATATGGCACTTTTCTCATTGTTATGGCTCATTACAGCTTATATATATTATAATCTTGTAAATAATTGAATAAGATATCAGACGTTATAGGGTAGAAACTTGATGATACAGGCCTTCCCCCATTGTAATACAGGTGTTGGGGTCTAAGAAAGCCAACTGCATTTTAACTTAGTTGTGATCAATTTAACTATATAGTTCCAGATGTTTGTGAAGACTTTAAGTTTTCATTAAGAGCAGCCCCCCCCCCCCCAGCTTGCAAAATTGAGACTGATATATTAAATGTGGAACAGGTGGAGAATTAACTAATGTTAATGTCTGTTAAAACTTACTAGTTTGGACATTCAATGTCTTTTTGTAAAATTTACTATCACATTTCTCTATTTAGTAGCATTCTTCTTCTCCCCGCCCCTTTCCTTCCTTTTTCCTATTGACCTGTATTGATTTATAGAACCTTGTACTGTGTACAATTCTTTTTTCTTCTCTAAAGCCAACTTCTTTTTAGAACTGTCAACCAATTTTAGAATGTTATTTCTCTTCCATTCTGAATCTGGATATTAAAACAAGAACCATAAGTTCAACGATGCATCCATCAAACATCTGACCTTTTGATTTCAAAAGGATTCTAAACCAAGTAGTAGTAGCATTACTAGTTGTGGTAGTAGCAGCAGGAAGGTGAGGTTGGTTCATCTGAAAATCTGGCTATTGGAAAAAAAGATCAGTAAGCTTGAATTGAAATGTAGTTTTTATCCATAATTTCTTGTGTATCATTTTAGTTAAGTATATACAACATTTTTAGCTATAAAGTTAACTGGAATTTGAAAAGTTTAGCAAATTTTAGCCATTTTTGCAGACAGTCTAAGTTATTAGTAACAAACAATACTTGGCAATAATATAAAAGAACAAATGGTAGATGTCATTGATGACATCACTTTGCTTATGACATGGCAGCTAGTAAATAAAATACAACCTGTCCTTGCTCTTTCTGTTGTTTAACATAACTGGGACCGACTGATGGACCAAAAAGTGTCTTATAGAGATGTTTGACACATCTAAAAATTATCCTGCTATTACTAGATAAAAATAGCATAATCTGTTCACATGAACAATTAAAGATTGGTTGCTGAATTGCCTGAATAAGTAAGGTTAGGATAAGAGTAAGCGCTAAACTCATAAGACTATCAGAGAACAAGTTTGGTTAATCACTCAGAGACCATCATGTTAGCTATGTCTTTTGGCAGCATGTCATGTTGGGAGTGATCAATTAGAAAAAGGGTGATCAATGAATAAGTTACTTGACTTTTGTTAGATAATGATCACTAAAGTCTGAATTAAAAAAAACAAACAAAGTGAACTCTGTCAGATGCAAACTAAGGGACCAATTTAGTGTGCCCCCTCCAAAAAAAACCCTATATTAAATTGCCCCCAGATTGGGTAACCCTCCCCTGTACAGAATCGTTTGACTATATTGTTCTTATTTGGGGTTGTGTACTGATGGAAACAGTCTACAAGGATATTTCACTTGTGTATTTCTGAGAGATAATGCTGAATTTTACTAAATGCTTGCAAGAATTATGAAAAGGGGGTGGATTTCAAGATCGGGTTCTAATTAAAGTTTATATTTAGTTTAGAGAGGTGAGAAAGTATTGTGAACTGTTAACAAGGCTGTCGATTGAAAATAGGTTATGGTCATCTGCTTTAAAACTAGGATAGCTATTACTGTGTGATTGTTACTTAGTGTATACTCCAGTTGTAATTACAATTCTTTTTTAGGTAGTGTCAAACATTTTCCCCAAATCTGCTTGGTACTATCACTTGAAAGTCAAATTTGTTGCTGGTTTTCGTTTTACTTGAGTCTTGTCACTTCAGGATAAGATAGTCCTAACAATGTATGTTCAATGACAGTTTACTGATATTGAAGGATCCCCACCCGTCTTCCATCATTTAATTGCTTGCAGTTATAACTAATGGTGAGTTCAACTCAAAGTTGCGTGATGTGGCCAACACAGGCATTAGACTAGGGGTAAGTTAGGAAATAGTGAGTCTGGAGACAGCGGTTTGATACCAGCCTCTAGAGACAGGCTTGCCTTACAAGGCTGTTATCAAATCTCTGCCTCCAGACCCATTCTATCTCCAAATTCAACCCTATTCCAATGCCAAGTCTGGGATGAAATTCAGATCATCTCTCCCTTCTGTCTGAATCCTGCAACCCTGGTTCCATAAAGGTAGGCGAAGGCCATGCAACCCAAATGCAGGAAAATAATTTTTTTAATTTTAATTTATTTTTATTTTTTTATTTATTTATTTTCATGAACAAAATTTTAAGTACTGATACTGAACTATTTATCAGGCCTTCAGAAAACTGACATCAGCAGAATACTGGTTTGTTTTGTATTTAGCAGGCTTTTGTATCAGTTTACCACTTGTTTGCTTTGTAGGAATAACCATGGACTGGTCAAAAAATTGATACTCATCAACAAAAAACTAATCAATCACATAATTTTGACTAACTTCTATTTAATTTATTTCATTAAAAGAACTAAATAAACTAATAATTTTCTTCCATTGCATAGAAATAGTAATTTTGGAAATTTGTATTTACATTTGTGAAAAGAAAAACAGATGAAAAATTGATTGAAAAGTTTTCTATGCCAAATATACACTTGCATTTTGAAAATCTGAAATTCAACTTATTTTCTTAGTGTATTTATATGGATTCATTAAAATCAGTTCAATTTACTTGTCTTCATTTATTCCGCTTATATTTCAAGAATCTCATGTGGACTAATGAAGATGAAACAGATCCTGCTCTAGAATTGTATTAATACAGCTTTATTTACTTTATTATGTTAAGGCTTGGGGTGTGTGTGTATGTATGTATATATATATATATATATATATATATATATATATATATATATAATTTTTTTTTTTTTTTTTTTTTTCCTCCTGTCTTTCCATCGTAATGATGTTTCAAATTATTTATCTCTTTAAAAAGAAATTATTCATGACCCTCACACTTCAAATCAGATATTAAGTACCATTTAGTATGATTTTTAGATGAGGTTTGATTCATCTTTTGCATACCACAAGCTTCATTTGGTTATTCATCCCATCTTGATAGCTTGTGTGGTTGTGTAGATACTGAACATTTAGTTCTAGGTACTTTGGTTAGAAAATTTGTGAAAATTGATATTGAAAGTATACAAACAATGACAATTGGTAGTGATGCAGTCTCAGAAAAATCCATTGAAACATGGTTTGGATTATTAAACTTTTAGATTCTCACTGGGATTGGTTAGATAAGGTTCTTATGAAGTCTTTTTTGATAAAATCTGAAAATTGCCATAAATGAACTGCACTAGCTATTATCAGCTCTAAAACATAACTGATTTGACATGTGGGGTCACATTTCTTCTGGTTTTTCATGTCTTTCCATACAAATCTTGTTCCTATTAATATTTCTTTCTTTCTTCCCCAATTTATTTATTTCAGAGGTTGATAGACAAAAGCAAGGTGACATGTATTAAATGGATTCCCGGATCACCCAACCAATTTCTAGTTTCGCATGCAAGTGGACAAATCTACGTCTACAATGAAGACCTTCCTTGTGGAGGTGCACCCCCACACTACCAGCCCTTTAAACAGGGTGAAGGATATGCAATATATACATGTAAAACCAAAAGTACACGGAATCCCTTATACCGCTGGCTGGTTGGACAGGGTCCTATTAATGAATTTGCTTTCTCTCCTTGTTCTCGATTCCTTGCTGTGGTGGGACAAGATGGATACCTTAGAGTATTCAACTATGATTCTATGGATCTTGTAGGATCTATGAAGAGCTACTTTGGTGGACTTCTTTGCGTATGCTGGTCTCCTGACGGAAAATACCTAGTGACTGGTGGAGAGGATGATTTAGTTACTGTCTGGTCCTTTCATGAAAAAAAGGTTATCTGTAGGGGAGAAGGACATCGGTCTTGGGTTAATGTGGTGGCCTTTGACCCCTATACATCAAACTTTTCTGATACTGAAGGCTGTGATTTTAGTGGTAGTGATGAAGAGTTTCACTATGGGACAATACACAACCATGAGGGGAAAATTGAAAACTCAGGTCATGAGACTAGCACGTTAAATCGATCACGGACTGGGTCGAATAAAAGTTTTACAGACAGTCGGACAACAAACTTTACATCGTATCGTTTCGGTTCTGTTGGCCAGGACACAATTTTATGCCTTTGGGATCTGACAGAGGACGTTCTCAAACAACCCTTAGGTCGTGCAAGGACAAGCACCATTATTGGACCAAATGCTTTTAACTACATGCCACGCTGTAATAGTCTGCCGAACTCTCAAAAGTCTAATTCCTTGAACACACAGGTACCAGTTGTTGATGGGAATTCGCTACCAAATGCATCTGTGAATATCACCGCTAAATTTGCCACTTTGTCCCTTGGGGACAGAAAAGATAAAGATCATGATAAAAAGGAACACAAGAGAAATTTAAGTTTGGCTGGCAGGAGCAGCGAAAAAGTGAGCATATTGAAAACCAATGTACGGCCAATTGATGAGTCATTAAAGTTGCTTGGAACTCCCGCTTGTCCACGCTTAGATGAAATTCCAATTTTGGAACCTCTTATATGTAAAAAAATAGCACATGAGCGCCTAACAGCTTTAGTTTTTAGAGAAGAATGCATTGTTACAGCATGCCAAGAAGGTTTTGTTTACACATGGGCTCGACCAGGGAAAGTGGTAAGTTGGACCATTTATTTTCTTTCCTTTCACTTTTTATCCTTGTCTTGTCTTCTGTGGGGGTGGCAATATTCAATAGAATATTCCATGATTTTCAATGAAGCTTTTGTTGACAAAGATATCTGAATACTATGTCTTATCAATTGCACCAGAAGAACTGATTTATATGTAGTGTGTGTGATATATGATGCAGAAAGACCAAGGAATTCAAAAGAAACAAAAGATCTAATACCATTCACTTGAAAATTGCAAAATTTGAAACCAACTGCTGAGAAAAGTAAAAATCCATAATATATATCGATAAAAAAAATATCTCGAATCACCATAGCCTCACCAATGGCTCAACCAACCAGCTAAGTAGGCTACAAATTCTTCTCTTGGAGTGTTTGCTGTTCTTCAGGTTACATTTTTGGGGCTACAACCTTGAAAATTTGCATGGATACCCAACTAGGCACCATCTAAACGTATATATAATTTATATAAATGTGTGGGCTACAGTGATTCATTTATGCAAGATGTGGATATATATTTTTTTTTTCTCCTTTTATTCTCAGACAAATTCCAAACCTCCTGTCACTTTAATGCCACAACAAACTTATTTACAGTGTAATCTTTGTTTGCTTATCGTATTTTGGTGATCTGATTAAAGTCATAGACAATGATATAACAGTAGAATTTTATTTTTAGATGTGTCTACACATCTCATTAAGACGCTTTTCGGTGGGTCGGTCAGTCAGTCCCAGGAAGGGAGAGGTGTGATGTCATTGAGAAATCAACTATGATGTCATGATACAATGTAAGACATTGACATTTCATTTTCTGGGGGGGAAAGAAGAAAAGGAAAAGAATGGCCATTAATGTTTCTTGTTGAAAATAATACTTCCAGAATATCTCTATATTGAAATATTTTACAAGTATGAGAATCAATTGACACAAAGATTGCTACTTCCTCTCACCATGGATGGTGGAGGCATCACTGAACGTATGGTTCTTGTTTAAATTAAAATTTTTTATTCTCATATTTTCTTCGATTGAAATGTAATATTTCAATCAAAGATGTTTTGCCACCTTTTCCAGATAAGATTTTCATTGCATACTCTCTAATTAATCAATTAGAGCCTTTTTCTTGGGTAGTACTAAAGCTCTTCAAATGTATAGATAACTGGATAATAGCCTCCTGAATGTTAAAAGAGATTTTACACTAAAATATCTGAATATAGAAAGGATTTCAGTTGTCATAACATCATTCTCTCAAAGAAAATGTTGATTTATTTCTATGAAATCTAATTATTGAAGATATACATGTAATATATATATATATATATATATATATATGTGTATATATATATATATATATGTATAAGTGCAAGTCAGGTTTGCAATATAGTATAATATAAAGCAACGTCTGATATGTGATGGCTTTATTTCATAGTGCTCAATACATTTAACTGTCTGCCCTACTTGGGCCTCTTCAGGTGAAAATATATATATATTTTGTGTGTGCAGACCTATCTTAGAATTATCAAAACACCATAGTCCCGCAAACGGCCTGCTGACCAACCAGCCAAGTGGGCTACTGATTCTGTCTCCATCTATCTTTGGTCACATTTGGGAGGCTACAACCTTGGAAATTTGCATGAGTATACCACTGAGCACCATCTAACTCCTCCCCCTCCAAAAATGGCTTCTATGGTCATTCTGGATAACCAACAATACTCAAATCTTGCACTTGTAGTTGAGGAAAAAATTTGAATATAAGATCTATTCATTGTATCTATTTTCAAGATAATTTTAGGTAATTAGTTCTGCTACATGCGCAGGTTAGAGATTTTATCTATACAAGGTATGGATGTATCTTTAAAAATCTTGGAACAATCCTACTTACTATTAATTGTTAGTGAAAAGTAAAGTTTAGAAATGCTGTGAGCATTGTTACCATCAAAAAATTATTATTAAAAATATGAATACGAAATACACTTTATCGAGAATTAAACACTTGTCTGTATTCATAATTGAATGAACCAAATCCTTTTATATCACCACTTACAAAAATATTCTACATTAAAAAAAAAAAAAAAAAAAAAAAGTAAAATTCTTTCAGGATTTACTCAGAAATCAATACATTGTATTGAATCACCATTGCCACAAATACTGACCCGACCAAACAACAAAATACTTGTGGTATTCTTCCTTTTTCACTCATTTGTCTGTTCGTCCCTATGTTTCAGTGCTCATTATTTTTGGCATGGAACCTTAAAAATTTCTATTTGTAGTTATCCAGTAGCCACCCCTGAAAAAATACCCTCTTTATTTTTTTGAACTCCATCTTTTCTCTTGTTTTTATGGGTACTTGGTTTACAAGTATCCATTGTAAAATGGATACTTTCAGTTTGTCACAGCTTGTAACGTAGCATTCGACGTTTAGGTGTTTGGAATGATGGAGGGCATGAGAGAGTATCTGGGTATTTTTTGATTTGAAAAGAAAAAAATTGAAAAAATAAAATAAATAAACTTGCATCCTTTTGTCCCACTGGTTTTGCTACATCCATTCCCTTGAAACTGACAACCCAGTTATGTAATTTCGTATCACTATCCAAAGAGTTGGCATTGGGTAGGTGCTTTAGTATAGCCTTGGATGACATAGAGAGATAAGAACTTACAGAGAGTGGGTATTGTGAGAGAGATAAAGCGACTTGGCTATGGTGATTCATTTTTAGGCAGAGGTGGTGATATTCATAACTTTTTTTTTTTTTCTAGGTTTAAGGCAGCATGAAAACACTTGTATAAAATTGGATACAGTGAGCAACCGCTGCACCCCCCATCCTACGTGCATGCGTATGCAAAAAAATTAATTATTGAAAGGGTTACCCAATTATATTATTTAATTCTTTTTGTGCCTGTTATCTTTTAAATCAAGAAAATATTCATATCACAAGATGAAAAGCCTGGATTCTTGGCTATCATATTTTTACTTATTAGAATCTGTAATGTATATTTGTTATATAAAGTAGATTTGTTGAATAGTATCTGTTAAGCCCTCCCTATTCCTCTCTTTATAAAAATTAAAGGAATCTAATTAAGGAAAAAGATGTATTCTTGCTATTTAGAAATAGCATACAAAAATTGATATTTTTTAAATTGTAAAATCTTTGACTTTTTGTGTGTGTGTGTGTGTGTGTGTGTGTACACCTCGCCATTTCTTGCTTGGCACTGTTACTCAGAAATTTAGATTCTGCAATTTTGACTCGGGGTGGGGGGTCAACATAGTTGTCTGTTACTACTAATTGGGACAATTACCTTCTGACTTCTCAAAAGTTGACCTTTTGAGCCTTATGCATCATTAAATAGGATGTGATGGTTTTCTTCTGTCACAAAGGAATGAGTAATGGATCTGCAAGTAGCAAGGTAACTTGTGGCAGTAGAACTAATTTTTTTCGAAGAGCGGGAGAAATTATACACACTGTGAATAAGTGCCAACAAATACTTAGTCTCAAGTTTTAATCACACAAAATAACTAGAAAGAACTCTTGAGTGCAACACTATTGTCAGGGGAAATAATAATGCATGTATCCTCCCTAATATTTAATCTTATTGGCTTATTGCCCAGCTTTTCAAAAAATTTCATTGAAACTCATTGAGAACTTTTTGGGATATCATGTGGACAGTCATGAGCAAAGATATAGATATATGAAGAAAAAAATTCCTGGCATCACCCCAAAATTGAACCAATTATTCCTTACTCCATTGATTACCCCTCCTCTAAATTTCATTGAATACTTTTGAAGATGTGTGGTCAGACACACAGAAAGATGGAAAGATAAAAAAAGATCCAACCATATATATATATATATATATATATATCATTCGCCTGAAGAGGACAGAAACATGAGCTAGTTTGTGTAGCGAATCTACATTCTGCTATATATATATATATATATATATATATATATATATATATATATATATATATATATATATATATATATATATATATGGTTAGATCTTTTCTTTGAGTTGCAGCATCCATCGTTGGGAGCCATTGGTTGTCTGCCATTCTTGCAACATAGCCAGCCCATTGCCATTTAAGTTTCCATGTCTCTGACTCCTGTTTTCTCCCTAATATTCTGTAATGTCTTGTGATCTCTCTGTGAGGTTGAGTATGATTCACTCATGCACACATTAACATGCTTCTCAGTTTGCGGGTCAGTCTCTTAGTTAGGTTCCATGTTTCAGCTCTATAAGTGACTTTCGGGAGGATGCATTGGTTGTATACTAATTAGACTATTTGCCCCTATTTGCTACTACTACCATAGATGGTGAACTTATGTCTTATGGGTCTTGTCAGATATATTACAATATTCACCAGGAGAAAAATATACATTCTATTATCTTATTGCTGAAGTGTATCAAATGCTTGTCACAGAGAGTTGAACTTTAAAACAATACTTGATCCTCTTGGTTTGAGCACAAAACTGCAGCAAATGGTAAATCACTTTTTTTTTTTTCCTTTTCTTAAGATATGTGAATGTTATGAAAGTTCAGGAATATCATGATGAACATTGAATGCCAATGAGAAGTCATTTTGAGTTGACCTTATTGACTGACAGTGAAAGATTGGATCTATTTTAATAGAAGCTGCTGTTCAAAAAGTATTGTCAAATTCATTATGCCCTACTGAATACTTTATCAAGGTTATCTCATATGGTTACAAGTGTTTGTGACTGAAATACAATAAGCAAAAGCCACCATCAACGACAATCTTAGTGTTATTTTTCCAAGCAATTTCTGAACAAGATAAGACTTGTTGAGAATCGGGCATCTTGTCAGTGAAATCATTCAAATTATACATATTAACAATATTGAATATATTGCTGCATATTTGCAATTGTTTTACTCTTTGCACTTGGAGCCTTATGTGACTAGTCAGTTTTCATCTTGGAAATTGCTTATAAAACAAATGAAATAATAAAAGTAGTATCAATTATGTTTATACTCGTGTTTATTTTTATCATGTATTTTTCCATCTTATTTCTCATCTATCATAATAGATTACAATTTACTTTTAGACTAGCTAAACTGGTTTTACATGCCAACTTTGATAGACTGCATCTTTATTTTCTTTGTTGATGATACATCTGACCACAACTTCTGACAAAGTGGTATCCTTCATTATCATCTATTAAAATCTTTTAACCTTTTCCTATCCAAATGAATACCATCAGAATAGAACAATAATCACAATTTATTTTGCAACAGTTTGAAAATCTTTTTTCTAGTATCATATAATTGTAACATTCCCTCCTTACTTATTAACCTATTAATAGCTAAAGCCAGATTATTCAACTGTTATTGGTATGATTAGAAATATGGAGTAAATGAAAGTCTATTAGTGGGGTAATGCTCTTTTTCTTTTTTTTTTTTCTCCATGCATTTCCATAATATAAATTTGAAGGAGGGTAGGGGGATTTCCCCAATTATGATGAAACTGCCAAACCTTTCCTCCCACCTGCTGAAAGATTTTAGTGTTCAAAATCTAGATTTTTTTTTTTTTCTTTTTTTTTTTTCAATTCCTGAGGGTAAAATCTAGAATTTTTTTTCCACTCTTAGGGTTCAAATTTGAGGGTTTACCCTTTCAATTTCTTGGACAATCAAAGGAAGGAAATCTTGGGTGGAGATTTTTTTTTTTTTTTTTTTTTTTTTTTTTTTTTTTTTTTAGGGGTTATATAGTGTGGGAGGAGGTTCTCTTGTCCTTCATATGTCAAATCAAGTGGATTTTTTTTAAAAAACTTATACAGATTAAGATCAGTAGGAAATCTTGGTTTTTGTGATCAAAATTGGTGTGTGTTTTTTTTTGTTTTTTTTTTTGTCTTCTAGGTGTGACCTTTTCTTCCTTTCAGGGTTCGAAAGGGGACATTTTTTTTTTTTTTTTTTTTTTTTTTCTCTCCATTCTTCTAAAGTAAGATAAATTAGTGTTATATTTGCAGCTATTTTTCCTTCTGGCAATGCTGGGTATTATTGCTAGTTTCTATTGATAGTCTATTGGTACTGCTTTTATAACCTGCGTAGTTCATTCTTCTAAATTACCAATCTTGTGCATATATGGTGAGACCTGATTCATTCTATGTATACGGTTGGTAGCAGCAATACTCTTTGAGTATCTTGATAATCCTGTTTGCTGATCTTGAGATGAATCTGGCCCTATGACACTGAACTGCACTTCATGAAGTAACATTATAGAAAATAAAACTTTTAAAAAAAGAGACTTTCATTAAAGTGCAAACTTGATGAGTATTACTATGAACTATACATACTCTTTTGAAATTGAAAGCTGCATAAAAATCCAGCAATTGTCCTGTGTTTCAACAGAAATATTTCCTCCCCTCCCGATTCACTCTTAATTATTTCTAATATTCTTTGGCTTTTCAACAACTCTAGGAAACCCATGGAATGGAATCTCAACACGTGATAAAAAAAATTGCATTCAGACGTGAAAAAAATTCAGTTGAGAAGGAAAGTTTTGATACTAATGTACTTTTTCTAAACCCCGAAGTCTGGTCTGTTTTGTCAAGTGAATTCTGCAGTTTCATTTAACCCAGAAATAATTCAGAAGTTGTACTTGATAATGGTCCCAAAACACAAGAGTAGTGAAGCTGGTAATTTGGATATGCCAGAAAGAAGCTGTTAAGTGCTTCCTTTCAATGAAAAGGTGAAAGTTCTTGACTTATAAGCAAAGAAAAAAAATCATATGTTGAGTCTGATCTACTGTAAGAACAAATTTTTTATCTGTCACATAACTTTCATTACGGTATATAATAATTTTTTATTCTATTATTAGTTATTGTTGATCTTTTATTGTACCTAATGTAGTATATTTGTATGGTGTCTCTTTATTTTTTATTTTATTTCTAAGATGGCCGAAAATATAGGCATGATGTAACTTTGTTTACCATATAGATTTTTGCTCATTGCATAATTAGGTGAGTTAGTGTAGGTCATAGGCACCTAATCCAGGAATAATACCAGTTTGATAACAAATAAGGTTTCATTCATGATATATTTTTTACTGTCAGTGTTTTTTGCTTTTGTTTCTTTTCTTTTTTTTTTCTTTCTTTTTCTTCTAAAACCTGGGCAAAGCTAGTTAAAATAAAAGCTTGAATAGGATTAAAGATGGCCAGAAAAAAATGTTGGGAACGTCTGTAGGAATTCAAAGAAATAACTGAATAAGGGTAGAATGCTCTTCTCTTCTTGGGATCTTGCTACCTCATGCAGTAATGCCTATACCATCTTGGATTCTGAAATTATATAATTTCATATGCGTGCTGCTGCAAAAAAAAAAACCCAGCTGTGCCACCAACGATACTTGTAAATATCTATTGCTTTGCTTATGATATGCCTAAAACCTTGTCCTGTGTCAGTATGTTTACACAGTAATAAATTCAATAATCAAGGAGTAAATTTTTTAAAAATTTTGAATGAAATGGGTATATTCTATTCAAAATACCTTTTTTGCTTGTAGAATGCCTAGGGGTGGAAATCTAAAGCTGTGTAGTATCTGAAGAAAAAAAAACAAACTCATGGAAGTGTGAGGGACAACAATAAATTCACACACACACACACACACACATATATATATATATATATATATATATATATATATATATATATATATATATATATATATAATTTAACAATAAGGAAACCATTTGAAAACAAAGATAATGTAAGATCACCTTACTTCTGGTTCTTTAGAGGAGAAAAGTTTCCCTTCATTTTTGAAGTGGGGAGGGGTCCTCTTCATTTTTTTCCATCTCAAATTAGAATAATTTTTTGATGCCTATCTTTTCACTTGCAATCCATCAATAACTAAACAACTGTAGCATCAAAATTTTAAGAAATTCCATCAAAGAATAAACATGGTCAAAATAAATCCTAATTATGACATCGCTAAAGATATTTAGAAGGGCTTTAGTGAAATGCTGGTGTCAATTTTTGTCTGTAGACAAATAGTATGGCGAGGAGCTCTGGAACACACACATATGAAAGATAGAACCCTTCATCACCTTTTGGTGGCTATGGTTGTTCAATTAACTAATTTATCTTATCTCCACCCCCCTCCAATAAAAATAAAACTGGTCTGGTTAACCACTCTATAGAAACCGTTACAAGACCTACATCTTTTGACATAATGCCGTGTTGAGGGTGATTACTCAAAACCAATTGGAAAAAGGGCTGTTAATGAATGAATTACCTCTTGCCTTTTTGTTGGGCTATGATCACTAAAAACAAGTGTGAATACTACCTGACACCAATTAAGGAACAAAAAAAAAAAACTTAGGGGATGGGATGGGGATTTTTGAAAAGCTGAAAATTCTTTTGTTGACAAAAGGAGTTATATATATATATATATATATATATATATATATATATATATATATATATATATAGCACGTTCTGTGCTTGGTGTTACAAGGTAGAAAATGATTTTTGTGTGCTGCCATAGTTATTTATATTTCTTTAAATGAAACTATGAAATGGATGTTGAATCTTTGTCTTCAGATGAATTCCGTTTTGAACTAATAAAAATTTGGCAGTGTGAAAATTGCAAATTTAGCACAGTAATGCTTAAAGATTTTAACCATTTTTGACCTTTTTTTTTTTCTTTAGCATCTATTTTGGGTTGGGGAGGTTGCCGTTTTTGCTTAAAAAAAAAATTACATAGTGCTCTTTAGCAGTATAACTAGTACAAAAATATTGAATTGGTAACACAGAGTTTGTCTTGGCAATTTTTTCTGCTAAGTCAATGGAACGGATGCAAATGTGCATTAGGGTCAATATGCAGCATGCCACAAGTGAAAATTCTGATAAATTATGAGCAGAAGACAAAATTCCAATAAGACTTTATTCCCTCCATTTTTAAGAGTTCTATCAGAAACTGCTAACCAAAACTGTCACCATAGGTCTCTTCAGTTTTCAAGTTAGTTTGGCTAGCTATGTTTGTATTTTTACTGATCACTGCCCAACGAAAGGTGTGAGAAGTAACTCATTCTTTATCCACTCCTTTTTCCTAGTTTCCAATTGATCACCCCCAACATGGAATGCTGCCAAGAGACATTGGTCATATGACTGTTTCTATTGATTAATTTTTGTATTTACTTTCACAGGCCTGTTCAGATGGGATTCGCACTATTACAAAACTGATTTGCTATATGATGTTCGATCTGTGATTAAGTGCATTGACAAAGGAGGATTTTATAAAATTTATAAAACAACCTCCCCCATTATACTGCAGGCTTCAAGCAAATAGTGTGCTATGCATTTTTATGATTCCATAGTATTTTAAGCCAATATTTGGCAAATTTTATTCAGATGTATTCAAATTGAAACATTTCATACTTCTTTTTCATAGAATCATATGATTAACTGGAATATTTCTTTCAGAATAGCTCTCATTTACTTGATTTTATTGAAGATTATCTCTATATTTTCTCAAGTCTTCAATCTTTGAACATTGACTTTTTTTTGTGAATTTTTTTTATAAGCATATATCCTGATGCCCCAGGAATTATGACCCACTGACCCTAATCTGACCTGGGGATATTGATCAGACACAAAACAAGTTATTTGTCTACCCCTTTGAGATTTTGTGCTTTTGGAATCTGGCACTTCTGTCATCTGACCTGGTGATATTGATCCATCACTGTTATGAAGCTCCTGAGTGTCATTTGTAATAGGGTCAGTGTTCAAAGGGTTAATATTATCTAGTACATATTTTATTTATCTTTCTTTTCTTTTCTCCACTTATACTGAATATTTAACAAGTTTAAAAATAAAATGCTCATTAAATTTAAATTTCTTGTAGAAATTAGGAAAACCTGAGGGTAAATGTCAATTTAAAAATTTTTTGATTTGAATTTATTATAGAATCTACAGGTACAAGTATGTGTATGTGAGAGAGAGGGGGAGAGCATGCAATAACAGCCTTTTCCACTTTCCCGCTATTTTTCAATTGGCATGCTACCTGGGTATCTTTTTTTTTTTTTTTTTTTTTTTTTTTTTCTGTAATTTCAGAAAAATGTTAAATTTTATGGAATTATTGGCTCTGATCCTACATATCTATGAAATGAAGGTTATTGATTTGTACATGATCCATTCTGTGATGGACAAAATTCTGTATTTTAATTTGAACTGTGATTATCATTAAGTGTCTTCTAATTTAGCACAAAATGCCTTCCAGGACAAATTCAATCTGAATTACTCTCTTCGAGCATTTTGAACTGAGTGAAAATTGTCTATTAGAACAAATGCAAATAGGCGTTGATTCAAATATGCCCATATTATGTATCATTTAAACCTTGACAGGTCTGGTTAGTCACTGAATAGAAACCATCATGCAAACAGTCTTTTGGCAGAATTTTGTGGTAGGGCTAGGTAATCAATTGGAAAAGGAGGGTGATCAATGGATAAGTTGCTCCTCTCACCTTTTGTTAGGCAGTGATCTCTGACTGAATATTCAAAAAACAGTCAGGCACAAACTAAGGGATCAATTTAGCATAAACTCGCATTGCAAAATAAACCTGTCTCTAAAAAAAGTATTGTTTTTTTCCTAGACATAAGGTGTAATTGTTTAAATTTCCAGCCTTCTGGCTCCACTGGTGCGGCCTGTACACTTGATACATACATAGCCAGCCAGACCAACTTTGAAACACAACAAAACCTATGTCAACAATTTTGGTTGACTCTTTCCAATAAATAAGCTGAACAATTGCGCTGTTTGTCTTTCTCTTACATCTGCCTAAGTGCAGCACGATGAGATATGAAACTCATTGTTATACATGCCCGCACACAGTGTATTAGAAGGGCGTATGAATTCTATCGTGTTTCATATTTGACTTCATCTTTATCTCTTATCAAAACTAAACTTTAGATAAAAATTAACTTCAAATAAAAAGCATATGAATTTATCTTGAACAAAACCATTCATCTCATTGCAGTAAGAGTTGGATCTGATTTAAAACAAAATTAGATCTCAAAATGGAGAAAATTTAGAAATTATCAACATAATCTTCAAATATTTGGTTAAGTAATTTTTAAATTTTTCTATTTTTTTAAAGATCCTAGTTGACATAGTTCTATTGACTAGTTCATGGTAAATTTAAGTAAATGTAATTGCTTTTAAGTACTTCTGTGGTAAGCTGTATGTTAGCATTATACTAAAGTCTTCATGATTGATTTTTACTCTCTGTCACAGTGTTCACTCAGATTGTTACTTTTACTTTTCTACAACTGTTCAAGAAACTTGTATGGATCATAAATAAAGCAGCATCTTGCAAGACTTCGATTGGTTACTATATGACTGTAGAATCAACTCCTCCATACTGATGTTTTAGTAACCAAATTGGTATAGGCAAGATCGATGTCAGATGGCCGAACTTAATATAGGATAGCTTAACATTTTGTTAAAGTTAATTTTCTAGATTCACAGCTTATTTTACTTCAGTAATAGAATGCATCAACCTGAGTGGGCAGTGCGGAAAAAAATCTACAAAGGTGAACAAAAAAAAACTAGTCAAAATTATTAATAAAAATGCTTTGTGTAAGAAATTCAGACATTTCATTTCTTTAAAAAATTCAATTTAGAACTTCATTCATTGAATGCTCCTACGAGCAAAGGTTATCTTTTATTTGTTCATTTTATGGGTATTGTTACGTTTCCCGATTGAAAATGTCCGCCACTCCAATGGCGGAGTGGCAGCTGCTAATGGCGGAATTGTCCTAGCGGCAGCAGCTGATGGCGGAATTGGTTGGGTGACAGCTGCTCATGGCAAAATTGTAGTCAGAAGCAGACGGCAAGATTCCTCAGAACAGCATTTCTAGGTTTTTTTTTCTCTCCAAATATAAAATTGCATTGATATAGGACTGTCTCGTGATTCAAAAAAATTAGGTTTTTCATTTATTTATTTTTTCAATTTATTTTACTTTTTCATTTTGATTTTTTTTTAAATTATTTTTTAATTCTAACTTATTTTTAAAAAAAATTTTTTTTTTTTTTTCAATAAAAAAATATTTCCAATGGATTAGTATTAGTTACCATTTAGTGCTTTTTAAGGTTGGTAGTTAGGTTTTATAGTTATGTTCGGTATTAGTGTTTCAACTCCTTAAAATGTAATTTCCAACTAGAGTAACAAATCTCTTGTAATAGATGCAGGTGAACATATACTTCAGGCATTTTGAATTTTAAAAGTGAAAATGTCTGCTTTGATTTTAAATTTATCATTTTTCTTTTTGGAGTTCGTTTTGGTTGAGCAACACCAATGGTTGGGGGACACAGTGACAGAACTAGTTGATTTATATAATGGAAATATTCTTCTATTAGAAAAGCAATTATGCATTCTAAGCATCTTCATAGAATTGCCAGCTCTATTTCAAACAAGTCATTCTTAAGTTCGGTTTAAATTTATGCATTTAATATCTAGCTTGACTGCAGAAAATCATTGAATAATTGAGAATTATTCAAATGACTTCACAACTTGAATAGATTCTTGAAGACAATAGATAACTCTGATTTTGGAATAATATAGAATCCATAAATGGGTATGGTTGGTCCCTTTCATGGCTAACAATAGGTGTAACAGCTTTTTGTTGTTACCACTTCCTGAGCAGATGAAGTGGTTTGGCAAGTGCATATACTACTACACATGTTTTCTCCCAACCATCATGGCATGCTGGTAACAGAACTTTGCTAGTGGATTCATACCTTTGCAAAATGAACAACACTAGCAATCTCTGGCCAAATTCTATCTGATCCTGATTGTTTTCCCTTCTGATAATTGTTGTTCTACCCCACCTATCGGGTAGGGTGGGGCATAATATTTTGAAAATTGCAGCAGTAAAATTTTTCTAAAGAAAATATAAAACATATCACTGTACTCTGTCACAAATTAGTGTACTACCCATGAATCCATTACTAATTCTATTGGAACAGGAGCTTTATTCAATGACAGTATGTAAGGTCTAAGGTCTAACCCTTCAATGTTGGAATGTACTTGTCACAAATGGTATCAAATAACCATTGCTCCACAAATGGCCTATCCAACCAGGGAGTGGGCTACGGATTCTTGTGTGTCCGTGTCCATCCGTCTCAGTTCGCTCCTGGTCACATTTTAGAGGCTACAACCTTGAAAATTTGCATGAGTACACCTCTATCTAAACTTGGAGGGGGTGATCTCTGGTCATTTTGGGATAACCGTACCCAAATTTACCGCTCAAATTTTTCCGAAAAGATTTAAATTTTTTTTTTCAATTTATTTATTTTTTTTTTCATATATAATTTTATATAATTAGTTCTGGTACATGTATGGGCTATGGTGATTCATCTATCCAAGGTACAGATATTTTGGTTGCTTTTTCTAAAACCATGTTATAGCTTAAGTAAGTTAGCCAGGCCACATACATATAACTGCCTAATCTTCTTCAGATTATGTCCCTTGGCATCTTACATTTGATTTATCTGTAGCAAAATAGAACTTTTTCAATGAAAAGGCATTTTATTTTATTTAAATGGTCCAAGTAACTAAGTTTCTCAGCAGTCGTCAAATTCAGAACATATGCAATGTCTTTGTGGTTGTCATGAACAAGATTTTGTTATGTAATAACTTGAGGCAACATTTTTACAATCCTGCTATAAACTTGTTCAAACACAGAACTTGAGTTTAAATTGATTAGCAAATCTCTAATCAAAATAAGTTGTTGTTAAATGGGTTTTGGTTTAATTATGGTAACTCTTCAGAGTTATTTCAGTTATGATAAATGCACTACTATTTCAGTGTAGTTACTGTTTAACCCTGATTGTTTCTGCTATAATTATCAGTTATTAAATGATTTTTACTTTTATATAGTTGAGTTTAGAGTCTGAAGGAAATATTTTTCCTCTTTTTTCTTTTTTTTCTTTTATTTATTTCTTTTATTTCTTTTATCTATTTGTTCATTTTTTGATGAGAAAATTTATTTAGCTTTTTTCTCAGATAATGTCATTTCTAAAGCAATATGATGTCCTGAGCTCATAACCAATTTTTCTCCTACTGGTCAATCTTATAATATCAATAGGCCAGACAAAATATATAAATGATGAAATATTACGCTATCAGTTCAGGAATTGTTTTCAGGTGGAGTGACCAGAGTACTGCTGCTGATTATAGGGTATCAACACCCCCACCCTGAACAAATGCCCCACCAGATAAATGACTCTCGACAATTGCCCCCTGGACAGCTTCTCAATGGGTGTGATCATTTACTTAGCCAACTACTTCATTTCCACAAACTTTGATTTTGTCTTTACGGTTGCTGTATTATGTTTGGCTTGAGGGGGTGCGCAATTACCCTGAGGGAGTTGTCCTCAAGGTGGAACTTCAAGCCTTGCTCTGAGCAGATTGTTTGCCACCTTTATTTTTAAAAACCCTTTTAAAAGTATTTTTGTTTTGCATGCAATTTGCTACATTCTACCGATTAAGTTGGGAAAGGTAGATGTATTACCTGTCTGTCTGTCTTTCCACAGATCTCTGGAAGTTCTCAATTAAATTATCTGGAAGAGTGAGGAATAAATTTGGGACTGATCCAGGGAAAAAAACACTAGATTTTTAAAAAAGAAAAATTTGTATTCACCCATATTTGTCTATTCACTATCTCTGATAGTTCTCAATGTATTCTAATCAGTTCTAGGAATTTTTTTTCTTTTTTTTTTTTTTTTGTCACTTCTCCTGCATCAGAACTATTTTGAACCAGTTTTCATTAATTTTCAAGTGCCATTGGCAAGGTATGCTTTATAGTTTTTACTTCATATATGAAGTAATAAGTTCTTTATTGTATAGATTTCTCATTAGATCCTATGGTCAAATATAACACAGTTTGTGATATGACAATGTTTATCAGCAGAAACACTTATTTTATAAATTTCATTAAAAAAAATATTTGATTTAAACCTGTAAGAAGTGTCCAATTTACAAACTACTTAATTGACCTTTGTTCAATGAAACGTCTTGACCATCCAAATAGTTAGCTTTTTTGTCTTAGGCAAGTACTAAGTGTCTAGTATACTGTATTGTATATAACAAGTACTTTTAAATAGACGATTAATTGCAAGATAGAAGGACTTCTCTTTTCTATTTTTATCTCTTATTTTTTTTTTTTTATTACTTTAGAAAGGGAAGTCAATTTCATCTGCCCAATGTTTTTATTTTCATTCCAGTACAAATCTCGTTTCTAAGTGAAACTCACAGGGTATGCTTTTTGACCTGTTTAGTATATCTGGATTATGAAAATGGAAACCTGTTTTTAGTACCCCAAAAACTGTATTGACAACTTGAATTATATTGCAACTCTTGAAAACTAAAACAAAGGCAAATATCAGAACTTAGGTTTATTTAAAAAATTTTTTTTTAGTTGTAGTTTACCCCTTGCCATCAAACAAATGACGGCAATCATTAATTAACTTTTAAATTTCATAGTACTAATATCTCAAAACATGTTGCGGAGCATGTTTTTCATTTTCATTTTTCCCATTAGATTAGTTCAATATTCAAGATATATTGAAGATACAATTTATCAAGTTAAACATAACAATTTTATTTCTTCTGAATTACGTCACCAGACGTCACTGATGACGTAAGTTTGGCAGATGACAAATGTTTTGTTAATTATTACGTGTAGATAAAGATGTAATTGGAGATATTTGTTTAGTTTATTGACCTAGGAGGTTATAAAAGTTTAAAATCATTGACTAATTTTAATAATATTGCTGTCACTGTCTTGGAAATTAACTCGCATGGTATGAACTGTTTTGTAATAAGCTACTCTGAAAGGTATCAACTCCTTTGGTTTGAATAGTTTTCTTTTCATACTTAAGTTTTTATAGCTGTGAAGGTTAAGGTAATAGACCAGTATTTCTCCAACCTTTTTCTTTTTCTTTTTTCTTTTCCCTTTCACTCCCTCTCCCTTTTTAATTACTTTTTTTGATTTTTGAATGACCCAATCCATCCAATGCTAAAGATTCCTAATGAAACTACAATGACATTTTACATACATTGTTCATTCAATGTGACTCTTGTACTTGATGCTTTGCTGGTAGGTTCTCAATGAATGGATTGATTATTTGTGAGTTTTATCCTGGTCTCTTGGCTTAGACAGAGACACTGACAGACAGGCAGACAGACAGACAGAGAGACACTGACAGACAGAGAGACACTGACAGACAGGCAGAGACACTGACAGACAGGCAGAGACACTGACAGACAGGCAGAGACACTGACAGACAGGCAGAGACACTGACAGAGACACTGACAGAGACACTGACAGAGACACTGACAGAGACACTGACAGAGACACTGACAGAGACACTGACAGAGACACTGACAGAGACACTGACAGAGACACTGACAGAGACACTGACAGAGACACTGACAGAGACACTGACAGAGACACTGACAGAGACACTGACAGAGACACTGACAGAGACACTGACAGAGACACTGACAGAGACACTGACAGAGACACTGACAGAGACACTGACAGAGACACTGACAGAGACACTGACAGAGACACTGACAGAGACACTGACAGAGACACTGACAGAGACACTGACAGAGACACTGACAGAGACACTGACAGAGACACTGACAGAGACACTGACAGAGACACTGACAGAGACACTGACAGAGACACTGACAGAGACACTGACAGAGACACTGACAGAGACACTGACAGAGACACTGACAGAGACACTGACAGAGACACTGACAGAGACACTGACAGAGACACTGACAGAGACACTGACAGAGACACTGACAGAGACACTGACAGAGACACTGACAGAGACACTGACAGAGACACTGACAGAGACACTGACAGAGACACTGACAGAGACACTGACAGAGACACTGACAGAGACACTGACAGAGACACTGACAGAGACACTGACAGAGACACTGACAGAGACACTGACAGAGACACTGACAGAGACACTGACAGAGACACTGACAGAGACACTGACAGAGACACTGACAGAGACACTGACAGAGACACTGACAGAGACACTGACAGAGACACTGACAGAGACACTGACAGAGACACTGACAGAGACACTGACAGAGACACTGACAGAGACACTGACAGAGACACTGACAGAGACACTGACAGAGACACTGACAGAGACACTGACAGAGACACTGACAGAGACACTGACAGAGACACTGACAGAGACACTGACAGAGACACTGACAGAGACACTGACAGAGACACTGACAGAGACACTGACAGAGACACTGACAGAGACACTGACAGAGACACTGACAGAGACACTGACAGAGACACTGACAGAGACACTGACAGAGACACTGACAGGCAGACAGAGACACTGACAGGCAGACAGAGACACTGACAGACAGACAGAGACACTGACAGACAGACAGAGACACTGACAGACAGACAGAGACACTGACAGACAGACAGAGACACTGGCAGACAGAGACACTGACAGACAGACAGACAGGCAGAGACACTGGTGTGTTAATCTGCACTTTTGTTCTTCTAGTTCATTAGAACAATGGCACAGAACTTACAAATACATTATTTAACAATTATCCCCTTGCTTTGCAATGCATTTTGGATATGCACTCAGAAGAAAATTTTTTCAACCCCTCCCCCACCCCCAAATGTATATACCTCTTTAACATCTTTGTCCGTAGTAAATCGATAACTTCTTAAACAGATGATAATCTAAAGGGAGTAAAGGTCAGAACTATAAGGAGGATACTCCAATACCATGAATCACAATTCCTGAAGCGTTTGAACAGAATGGGCACACATTTTCATGCAAAAACAAAACACCATTTGTCAATAGACCTTGGTGTTTGCTTTGAATTGCAGCCTTCAGCTTGTCCTGCAGGACTACATTGTAATGTATTCTGTTTACCGTAAAGCCCTTCTCCAGATAATGTTCTAGTACTGGCCCTTGTGAATAGAATGAAAAAATTTTCTTTTTTTAAATCCAAGCATGATTTGTGGAATGTTGAGTTCTGAATTTTCTTTAAGTCAGTGATTATTTTCCATGTCCTCCCAATTTTAAACTTTGCAATCCATTCATACATACTCTGCTGTGGTATCAATTTCCTGAAGCTGAAATTACTGACAGTTCATTTGCTCACTGCTGATTGGTCAACTCTGAATTCCCCAAAAAACAATTTGAGGGCCTTCCATTCATAGTTAATATTTATAAGAACGCTGATTTGACTTTCCTACCCCACCCCTCCAAATTGATTCGATGGTATGTTTTATGAAAAAAAATTGTAAAATATTTTAAATGTACTATTTATCTAAGATGTATATATGTATATATACATGAAAATTTTATCTACAATCATGTGTACAGACACATGCGTGTTTGTCAACTGAATATTGTACATTATCATTTTCTTCATAAATCTCATGCATGATATGAGAGAAACCTTTCAAAATCTTGAAAGGAGGGAAAAAGAACCTCTCAAATGAAAAAGCAAGGCGCAAGCATAAAAATATGTACATTTACTTGCTATATCTCTTTTTATATTGTAAACTAAGTCTTACTGTGAATAAAAAGTGTTTACAAATATTACAACGGATTTTTTTCACTTCTATAAATCAGGAACATATCCCCAATCACACTGATTTGAGAAAAATGCCAACTGGTGTTTCCGTAAATATATTTTAAATACTACCTGGATCTTATTGTAAATAAATAGTATGCCTTCTTTCCATAAATTCTAAATAAACCCCATTATCACACTTATTTTGAAGAAAAAGTCAGTTTTCTGGGAAATAAAAATCAATGAAGGAAAGACCCTCACATGGTCTTTGTTTTTCTGGGAATTCAAAGTTGACCAATCTGCAGCAAGCTAATGAACTGTCAGTAATCTGAGATTCATGAAATTGAATGCCACCATTTTCCCACATTGTGCTGACAGCCTTTTACAGACCCTGGAACACCTTCAGCCCATAAAAATAGATCTCTGCCTATTGTTCTTCCACCACACAAACTGAGAGAGAGGCCGTGTTTACTCTACAGAAGCTCAAAGGCAACTTACCAATCAACGACAAATGTATTGACAACACACCACAATCCCCCGTGTGTATGCAGAATTTGGCACAGTCAACATAGAGAAAAATATTACAAAAAAGTGTATTATTAACTCACCGTTATATACACTAGCAGGGATACCAATCATTGCCCTGGGGGAAAGTAGTTGTAATTTAGACCAAACTAATATTTTCCTCAATTCACTCCTACAGAACACAGTAAATGAATAAAAGATGTTTACACTATTTATACACTGAAAAATGTGACACACAAAACAAATGATTTTGTCCCAATTTTGGTTTGCCAACATAATGCTGGCCATAGGAAAAGCATAGAAAAGTTATGCTAAGATCAACAATCTTGAGAGATATGTCCCTGTGTCTTGAGTCTTTCTGGGAATTGGATTCGCTTGAATTTAAAGGGCAAGTCTTTTGGAATAATGGGGATTCTGGGGATGAACTCTGCAGGTTAGCCTATGTAGGAAGCTGACCACTTCTCAGTGTATATGCAGGATATTACATTGTAGTTTTAGTGGAGAAGAGGTACTGATGAACAAACAAAATACTCAATTAGTATAGATATGTTTTCAAAATGAACTTTTTGTAATTCAACAAGTGGCAGTAGTTTCCTTTTTTTTGTTGACTATCATCATAAAAAAAGTCTATAATGTGTAAATTACATTTGCTTTTAACCTCTATACCTAATGATAGGTAAATTTGATTAAATCTGTACCATAAATTAGAATCTGAATTTAACTGAAAAAAAAACTTGTCTTCAAAGAATCAACTTAAAACCCAAATCTCTCATGGTCATTCCCTTCTGTCTTATTGATAGACATAATAATATCTGATCAGAAAATCGTTACCTTTTCTGGAGAAAAAAAAACCACTTTATATGGAATAGCTTTTTGCCTTAGTGAATGACCTTTCAAACTATCAAGATAAACAAGATAGTATAATTAACCAAGTATGTCTCACTCTCGGTCGAAAACTAAAATAGATAGTAGAAAATGGTATGCTCTGTTGTCTTCGACTCTCTTGTATATGCCCACCCCAAAATGTTATACTTTTTGTAACACTACATTAGAAAAAATAGATATTTTTGTTACAGTTTGTTGGATTGTTAAATGTGTAAAAGTAAAAGAGCTTCTATGAAATTCTATTTTATCTTTTAAAAAAAGTTAAACTTCATGATTTATTTTTCTATTACATAGAGTAAATTGGGCAAGCGTACCGAGCTCTCTGTGCCCAATGATCGCATTGAGTTTTCACACTAATCCTCAACTTATATTTTATAATGAATTTTGTAAAAATCGACCAATTTTAATCAAATTTCTCTCTTGTAAAGACTTTTTTATTGGAAGTAACATTTTTGATTACACTCACAAGATTTGCTCTGAAAACTACTAGAAACTAATTTTCAGGGATTTTCTACTCAAAATTTGATAATGCAATGCACACCTAAACCATTGAAGTGAATTACTCCAAAATTTCCATTTAAACTTCATTTGACCATCTAAATTTTTTTTTTCTCTCAAAAAAAAAAAGATTCTCCAATTTGTAAATATTGGAAATGAGAGATCTTCAAACTAGGGCACAAATGATTTATTCTTGAAGAAAAATATTTCTAGTATATTGGTCTGTTATGCTGTTAGTGTTTTTGTAATCAAGAGATAGGTGGTTTGAGTCCACCTAGGAATTATTTATATTCAAACAATAGTATTTATAGTGGTGGATGTTATGTGTACATATTAATATTTAAGAAAACAGGACCAGTAAGAAAAGTGTACTTGCACAATGTAATATAATTGTAAAAACTTGAAAAATACTAAACAAGAATATTTTGACATAATAAATACTGTAGCAAAATTTAACAGTTTTGTGAGTATAGCTATTTTGTGACATTGTATTAATATTTTTTTTTATCTACATCATGTGAAAATATCCTTCAGTTTTTATATTTCCACACCTTGTGGTGTGCCTTTTTCTTGCTGGTCTTAAATGAACTTTTTTTTACTCAAGTTTTAAAAAATGGGATTAAAGTTAGTGAAAAGTGTTGGTAACGAATATTTGATTTTTAAATGACTAGCTGCTTGTGTATAAATAACACATGAAAATAAGAGACCAGTATCACCTCTTTATTTGGAAGACATTGTAATTGACAACATAGGAGCAAAATAAATCCAGGATTCATAAAGTGAGTGGAGTTGGAGTGTCAATGGCCAACTGATCACTTTTCATATTAATTGACAAGACCAGCAATTTCCACTATTCCAGATTTTTTGTGATATTTTCTCAAATTTGGTGATAAAAGGTGCGTTAATGAGGTTTATAGCAGATTATTTGTGATAATTATAGAGACATTGAAGATGCTTTGCATCAAAGATATTCAGTAGCAAATTGGGGCCTTAGATCATGTATGCAAAGAAATGAGTGACATGTGGGAATCAAATCAAAAACAGTAGCTTATTCATAATTCTCCCTAAGATCAATTTCTATATGCTTCAAAACTAGGCCTCTTTTTATTGAAAAAGAGCAGTCACTTCTAAGAGAAATCTTGTCTATAATCAGTTAACAAAGTATGGATATTTCTTATATAGTGGTACTTGTCTTAATAAGGACAGTCCGTTCCACAAAATATTGCGTTAGATGAAAATTTAAATGAATGATTAAACCTATAGGATTTCAGTAATTCATTCCAAATGAAAAAAATATTGGACTATTTAAAACCTCAATAATAAGCTTGTAAAAATCACTTTATACATAATGTATAAATACAAATAAACATCTAAATGTAATGAAAAGATCATTTTATAATTCACCAAATGACTCTTCCCATCTGAAAATAAATGCCTAGATACTAGATATAAATCTGGATAATTATAAATGAAATTTAGATGACTCTGGATAATTTCATGAAATTTTAAAGTTTTTCTCTTGCTAACTGAAAATATTTCACTCTTGACTTTCTTCTTGACAATTGAAACTTCTTACTAAATGAAATTTTGTTATAGGTCTTCAGCTATAAGGAGAGGTTCCTCTGTATTTCAATATTTTCCTAATTGATGGAAGTGAAATTTTTTTGCTATTGTCTTGAGGATTGACATTTGAAGTTCTTTGGATGATTGAACTCGTTTGTGTTGTTAATGACATTTCTACCAATCTATTCCATAGCCTCTTTCAGGTGTACTGAGTGTCATGGTGACACGAGGAACATAAAAAAGCCATAATCAAAGGCATGAAAGAAACTTGGGCTTGCTGACATATATATGAGAGATGATAAAAATAAAACAATTTACTGATTGTACTTAACAAGATTTCAAGTGGCTTTTAGTGTATTTTGAAATGATTACTTCTGAGAACTACAAAGCACCCAGTGAATACCTCTGCCTATGCCATTGTCAGTGGGAGTAATTGTGCGTGAATCCACCCCCCCCCTCCATAATTTATCAGTTCTTCCATAGCTTATGGTCTACCTTTCCAAAAAATATCATAGAAATTCATGAATAATTTTTGGAGATATCATGTGAACAGACATGAAATTTTTGAATGTGGTTTTGAACATAACTACAACATAGGGAAGGTAATTGTGCATGGATCCGCTCTTCCACCACCACCCCTGACAGGAAAGATAATTTAGTGCCACACTGCAACATGGAGGGGTAATTTGCAAGGATCCACTCAAAAAATTAGTTTTCTCATCAATTATCACAAATTGAAATTCATTGAACTTGAGATATCATGTGGACACTCATGAGCTTATATATGAATATATGGAGAGAAAAATGGAAAAGATTCCTAGATCTGCCCCCAAATTTTACCACTTTCTTAACCTTTTGCCCACCCTTCTACTAGATTTAATTGAAATCCATTTTGTCCGTTCGGAGATTTCCTGTGGAAAGTCAGAAGTGACCAAAAACATATACTGCTTCATTGACGGGGGTAAAGCCTCAGTAATTTTTCTTTTTAACTACTGGTTATTTTTAATCCCTTTTGTCTCAACTATTGTCTTTTTGTAAATTTTTTTCTGAGAAAGATGTACTTGCATTCTCAAACCTGACAGAGCACTCGGTTTGTGTTCATGTTTTAAAAACCCACAAACTTATTTAACCACACAGTCAGACTGGTAATTTAAGAACCAACTAATTCAAGGAATGATTAAAATAAATATTTAGTAACTCTACATACATAGTGATCTCATTTTTACAACTTGAATTATACCAACTTTTGTTCAGACAATCCAATTTCTCATTCCCATCTGTGATGTTTTAGCCAATTCATTATACAGCCTTCTTCAGTTGTACGTAATATCTGTAGAATGAATCGGCCAAAACGTGTTAACATCAAAGATGGGAAGAATAGATTGAATCGTCCAAAAGAAATTAGAATGTTAATAGCTCTTCTCAAAATCGTAGACAAAACTTGTATCGTCTCTATCTCTTTGTAGTTTATTGCAGTGTTTCTTAAATTGGTGAATGATTCACCCTAAGATGGATGAAATTATTTTGAATGACTGAAGCATGAAAGACAATTTTTTTTTTTTCCCTTCCTATACTTGAAAAGTGGCAATAAACTTACTCAATAAGCAAAAATTTTCTAAGAATCAAATTCTGAGTTCTAACTTGATGAATAATAACTTCTATTTTTTTTTTGTTTAGTTTTTTTTTTTTGTCACTTGGTTTTATTTTTTTGATATTTTTAGGGTTATTAATTTTTTCTTTCATCTGAATTGTTGCTTTTTGTCACAAGGTAAATTAGGATGAAGATAAATAGCGGCAAAAATTAATACTGATTTATAATACTTCATCTATAAAATGAAAAATATTTTCAGTATGTTTAAAAAAAGTATGGAGGGAATAAACACTTAAATGAGTTAATTCATGCTTTTTGCTCGTGATACAAAATGAATTATGTATAAAATTATATTCGAAGATGAAAATAATTTAAAACATACTGAAATTTTGTCATGGGTGAATTAAATTTTGAAATCAAGACTAAAAAATGAATGACTCTGAAATAGTTTTGTTTATGGTACTCATCAAAATTGAGATGTTTAAATTTAAACTTCTTTTTTCTATGGAGTCAGCAATTGCTTACACCTTTTTCTAAATGCGATGTACAAACTATTTCAGCAACATTGTGCTGAACATTGTGCCAAGAGTTATGCCATTGCAACGCTCTTTATGACTAAAGGTATGTTTTCTCACAATACTGATGAAAGAAATAGTGACCATTATAAGAAATGATAAGATTCTCGGCCAATGGAGAATCCCTGGAGTTATGCACAAAATGGTGATAGTCTTACTGTGAAACCCCTTAAATCTTACTGCTTATGCCAGAAAAGAATACCTTTATTAAGTGTAATTAAAGTTGTTCACCTACACTGCGTATAGTAACACAATATTTTAGCAGACTTGCTGAGCATATCATGACTCTTGTTACTGTGTATAAAATATTCCTTACAATATCATTCTGAGATATATGTATGTATGTATGTATGTGTGTGTGTGTTAAAATCTTTTAAAATGATATTCAACCTTGTATTTACCAAGAAATATTTGATTAAATTTGTTTACCTGAGCATCATACTTACACAATATTGAGGCAGCATTTTTTCATTTATGCTAATAAAAACAAACTCTAATCAACTTTCTTTATCAATTCTCCTTGTACATGGACAGATGTTTGTTAAAACTACCTGACTTCCACAATGTCCAAAGTGATAAATATATGGCTCAGCAACATGGCCTATGCTTATATTCCATAATATTTTGATACGTTGTTAATGTAACCCGTGTATAGATTTTTTTTCCCTCTTCAGCAGCTGATAGAACCATTAAGTATGTAATTGCCTCCCTTTATGGTGAACTGCAATTTTGATGACGTAGTATAAATATGCTTACATTTCAATGTTTCTTTTTACAATATAAGTACTGTTAGATGACACTCACTCAACTATAATATATATATATATATATATATATATATATATATATATATATATATATATATATATATATATATATATATAATATGTGTGTGTTTTATTTATTTTTAAATAATTTGCTATTATAATCACTCAAGCAAGCCTTAATCTCTGAATATAAATCATTCTTAATAAATATCTTAATCTCTTCCTCCTTTCCCACTACTACTCCACTTGCCCAATTATTTTACATTTGTAAAGTTTTCACTCTTTAGAAACCATTCAAATTGTACTTACTGGCTGAAAACTTTCCCTACTGTCAGGATTTCCAGCTAGGTCCATTTGAAACCCACAAAAGTTGATGACCATAGCTGTGGTTGTTCTTGGGTGAAATATACAACTCGGACATGTGTGTGACTGTTAATAAATAAGACGGATACTTGTCATAAGGTCGGATGATTTGACAAATGTATATCATGAACAATGTCATTCTCTTCTGTTTGTTTCTCAGCCCATAAATTGAGCCCCTCTTAGTTTTGGTTATGTTTTTACGTTTGGAATATTTATATAGAATATAGATTCTGTGCATTTTTCCAATTTTTGTATATATACTGCAATCAAATTGAGCACCATCATTGGAATTATATAACTACATACATATAAGCATCTTGCTCAGGATAGCTCATTTGCATATATTCTATATAAAATCCAAAATAATTAGGCTTCATAAATACCGAGATTAAACATGATTGATTAGTCGACCATTATGAATATTATCTTAAATCTCTTACTCAAGTGAATAAATAAAAATAAATGGCCTTTAAAGAATTTTCACTTTTTTTTACCACAAAATTCAAATCTTGCAAGTATGGAAGAACATCCCGTCATCAGCAGCAGTTTTGGTTATGCCTTATATAAAAATCATTAGTTATAAAAGATGGTCTTTTATATCAATTTTATATTTAAAAAAGATGAATGTAGATTAATAAGTACATGTTGAATTTTTGGTCAAGATGAAAAACTTTGTTTTCCTGTTTGCATTTTTCCTCTTAGACACTGAAATTTTTTTTTTTCCCCTCAACTAACTTCATCGCTTTGAAATTTGTAATTTGACTACACATCATTTTAAACTAGGATGAATGAAGTTCATTTGCATCATTACCCCCCCCGAGGTTTCTGATATTTACCAATGAGGAACAAATGACTGCAAGACTCCTCAAGTATTCTCTTGCTCAGAGCTTCCCATACTTTTTCCATTTGACAACGCACTTGAAATTTTTTTTCATAGCATTTAACCAAACCAAATGTATATCATTCTAGCAGATCAACTGACTTGAGATACAGATATAGGGAGATATTATATCTCGGAATTTTTGAGATGAGGTATTATTTCTATTGATATTCGGACCATCCTCATCTTTGTTGTTTTTCATGCAACGTTTCAGCCATTGCACTCTACGGTCTTCGTCAGGTATCATCTGGTAGATTTGGGAAGTAATGAACTGAACCCTTTATTTATCCGATGGGGGTATATTGACCGTACTCCCCTCTTTAGCATTAGTAGTATTGTTATACTGTCTCACACTAGGATCGAACCTAGAACCATCAGATTACTTAACAGTAATTTGTCTGATGCTGTAACCACTGTGCTATGTGACAAATCTACCAGATGATACCTGACGAAGGCCGTAGAGTGCAACGGCCGAAACGTATGAAAAACAACAAAGATGAGGATGGTCCGAATATCAATAGAAATAATAGGGAGATATATATGCATGAAGAGACATAAAATTATACTCAATTTTGCAACACAAACACATTTCCGAAAGCTCTTCTCTTGCACCTTCCTCAAATGTTCAATTTCTCCAATTTTTTCTTCAAAACCTTTGGAACAATTATTAGTGCTTTGATTATTATTGGCATGATTTTTTTTTTTTTTTTTTTCTTTTGCGCCTTCATGTCCTTTTGCAATTTCACTTATTGTGCAAGGTCTTGGTATTTATTCTCTTTTCTTGCTTTGCATCAGTTTTACCTGATTGTACCCAAGAACAGATATGTCCACCATCTAATCTCTTCACAAGTAGGTCTTCTGGATCCCTTGCTTGGATGCGGTGGTATGTCAGGTTCTTGATCAAATTTAGTTGTTATAATACAGAGGAGGCCAGCTATTATAATTATACAAGAAAAATACAACTCCATGAATTATGCTTTTATTTCTTATTTTGTTTTGACTTTTGTTTGAATGATATAACCATTTCTTCATGGTTTCTCTTTTGGAAACCATATGCATGTATGTATACTTAATGAATATTCCCGATTTTATAATGAAATATTTCTTTTCTTTTTTGCAGCTGTTTACAAAAATAGAATCCTGTGGTGACGGATGTTGAAAGACTCCAATTGAAAAGCAGATATCCATGAAGCTGGCAGCACCAATGAATCTCTGGATGGTGGATCCATCTATTCTATCAACCTTGACCATTTTTTTGAGAGAGAGAGAGACTTTAGAAAGAATGTTCAGTCCATCAGTGTCACACTTTTCCTTATAATACTGTTACTCTCAAGTGAAGAGTAAGAAAATCCACTGGCCTTTTTCCAACAGGGATCAATCGGCTCCTTACCTGGCTGTGTGTTTAGCTCTTAGTTCTTCAAGACCAAATATAACAACTAAAAGGAAACTCTACTCATTGCCTGTTTATTTTGATTTTTTTTTTTTTTTTTTTTTTTCCAAAGAAAAAAAAAAAGCTGATAAAATAAAACCTCCAAGTGGGTTTGTAAAATAGTACGCAATTTAAAAAAAAAAAAAAAAAAAAAAAAAATTATATAGCTCACGATGGGTGAAAAGAAATTCTCTCTCTCTCTCTCTCTCCCTCTCTCTCTCTCTCTCTCTCTATTTTTTCTTTATTTTTTAATTTTTTTAAAAAATAGACAACATAGAGGGTTGAAAGGAAAGATAATGTATCAAACAATAGAAAAAAAGAGCAGTAAGAGATAACCTTAAAAAAATAAATAAAGGGAGATGGGAACCTATCTTTCTTGTATATTACAAGTTCTCTCCTCTGTTGGTTGTCTTGGACTGGAGAATATTGGTCAAGTTTATAGTGTAGCCCGGCCTCAGAAAGTGTACATGAAGTGTGCATGTATGTACAGGTGATTTGCAAGAGAATTTGTGCATGGAATTTCCTACTTTTAATCACTTTATATCCCCCTTTCATCTTCATATTTCTGACTATCTACCCTATCTACCCTTATCCAAACCCTCTTATTTTCTACTACCCTTATCTTGACCATTCTATAGACCATAGCCTTTTCCAGTTACCTTTCTTTTTTTTTAATCCTGCGGCTCCCTCATTTTTTTGTCCAAAATATTTTGGTTCCCACCCTTTCAGAAACCTTATCACTTTTGTCTCCTTTCCTCTCCCACTCTTTTCTCTCTCTTGTGATCCTTCCTCACTCTTTTTCTTCTTATAACCCCATCTCTCTACCCCTCTCTTTTATTTCCTCTTGCCTATCTATTACCCTGCCTGCCTCCTTCTCTTCTGTTCAACTGCCCCTCCCAATAAACCCTCCTTTTTTTTCTTAAACAGTTTTTAAAAAATCAAAACATGCGCATGCAATTTCATAAAAGGAGAATGTTTGTTTTTGTCTGTCTTCTTCGTGTATTTGAAGTTTTACTAATGGAGCATCTAAATTGAAATCTTACAAGAGAAGTATCAAAATGTCCATGGAAATCACAGTCTCCCGAAATGTGAATCCTATTTCATCTTGTGGGCCAAAGTGCTTTCATTTCCAGAAGAACATTGTCTATCCATACCGTTGTGATTTTCACTGGAACAAAGGTTGCTTGGCATAATTCTTACAGTTTAGTATTTGATAACAATATATAGTAACCAAAGAAGGTTAAAAAAAAGAGAGAATTCTACTGACAATAATGAGAATGATAAATATAATTATTAATAATAATAATAATCATAAGGATCTTTAAGCTTTTCATTTTTTTTTTTTTTTTTTTCATTGTCCACATCATTATTGGTCCAATATTTGATTCTCGAAAAGAAAGAAAATGCAAAGAAAAATAGAAAAATGCCCACGTCTTCAAATTCTGAAAAATAAAAAGAATTGAATGAATAAATTTACTCTAAATGAATTCTTCTTTTCTATATTTTATTTTTCTTCCCACTAAGTTATTAGCAGGTCTTTCTTTTTTTCTTTTTACACAGAAGGAATATTGACATTGAATATATATATATACTGTGTGTATGTGTGTGTGGATTCAGTTAATCTGGCAATATGAAGGTAAATTGACTATCAGAAGGTTTTATAAGAGGAATAATTCTTCATTTTGACATTTCACTCATACTAAGCCTTGTCAAGAAACAAGGTGTTTTATATACTTGATATATGTTGTGGTAGGAAACCAATTACCCATACATAATAGTAACACCCCTCCCCCAACAGTTGAAGCACATTGTCTTTTTATCCACCACACACACATACGTATTCCCTTCACTAATCTCAGACCTCCATGTTTTAGCAAATACACAAGGCCAGAATACCATTATTGACTCCTACCTTTCAATTAAACCTTCCTAACCTCAGGTCAATCACATCAAACTGAACAAATTCACCCTTTTTGATCTAAATTCTTCCATCAAAAAGTCTAAATAACCATACACACAACCACAAACATCTGACATCTGATAACTTCAGCTACATAGATGATCTCCCTAGGGTCATAACACCCATTAGACCATTAAGCTTACCATACACGTTTGGTCTATTGACACACTACCACAACTCACAAAATAATTATCTAATACACCTAGTTTCTTGAAACGTCTTTTTTTTTTCTATTTTCTTTTTTTGATAAAGCATGGTATGAAACCTCAAAAAAATCATTTCTCATAAAGCCTTCTGATATTGTCATTTTATTCTCGTGTACGATTTATATATATATTTATATATATATATATGAATGAATGAAATCATTTTCATTATGATACAGTGATGATTTTTTTTTTTTGCACTTCCTTTGGTACCTTAGAATGTATAAATGATTAAGAAAAACAAATTTAAACTAAATACTTAAGACCCCCCCTCTGTTCATCTTTCCATCCAGCTAATTAGTCTGTCTTTAAGGTTGCTCAATATCTCTTTTCCAATATGAATCTTAAAAATTCACTTGCAAACATATGGTCAAAATATGATTCCATTTAACCAAATCAAGGTTGATTTCAAAATGAATGGTTCATACCCCATCCCATCCCCTCCCACACACACACACATTCACACCTCCCCACCCCAGCATATTTTATTCAATGAGCTGAGAATTTTTATTTATTTTTGTTTTGTACAAAAAATCAGTTGACAATATCTTGACTAAAAAAAAAAAAAAAGAAAGAAAAAAAAACAAAACATTGTTTGAAATGATTTTTAACTCATTTTCATTGGATGAAGTATTGTAACAATATTTATCATTAATTTATTAGACTCCCTCTGGCTAGAACATGTAAGTTCACGTTTCACCGTGGGCTTACTCTTTATTCCCGATTGCGTTGTTTACTTGTTGCCATAGAATGAATGTCAAAGTCAAAATTGTGATAAAAAGCAACTAAAAATTAAGATGAAAGTGTTTTAAAAAATAAAAATAAATTTTTAAAAAATAGTCAAAATTAATAATGAAAATATTGTTTATAATTCGGAGGTTACTTGCTAGAATGTACAGTTAAAATAGTACTTACTTTTCTGCATAATCTATTCCTTTAGTATTTTATTTATTTATTTATTTTCCTTCAAAGATATGTCCACGCATCTGAATTAGAGGCTTTTCGGTCAGTCAGTCTGTTGGTTGTTCCCAGTTACATTAAACAGAAATAGGAAGGAAGGAAGACATGTGATGTCACTAAAGGTGTGACATCATTGAGAAACCAACTACTATGATGCCATGATAGAATGTATGAGTTCAGCATTTTAGTATTTTAAAAAGAAAAAAGAAAAAAACTTTAAAAATGCCCGAAAATGGCCATTTACGATTTATATTGAAAATGATACTCTTGGAATATTTCCATGTTGCAATATTTTACAAGTGTGAAAATCAATTGACTCTAAGGAAGACTACCCGCACTTCCTCCTCCTGCTACTACTGTATGATGGAAGCATCATTGAACTCATGGTTCTTTTCTTTTTTTTTTTCTTTTTTTTTTTATTATAAATCTCCAAAAATGCTAATCATGTTATTACTGACCAGTCATCTCTTGCAAATTCTGGGAACTTTTTTTCTACCTACACCCTTAAATGTGAAATGTATACATTGAGAAAACAGATCATTTGATAGATGCAACTGTAAAATTTTATAGGAATTGTGGATAAATCCTGAGATATATTAAAAACTAGATTATTTTTCATTTTTATTTATTTTTTCTTGTAAAGTTTGTTCCAAATGGTAATCAATGGTTCCACTCTCAGTATTCTATTTCTTTTTAGTGAATTTTTTTTTTTTTTTTTTTTTTTCCATTATTCTTTAAGATGTGTCCACACATCTCTATAAGACACTTTTCGGTCAGTCGGTTGGTCCAGGTTATGTTAAACAGAAATATGAAGAAAGGAAGAGTTGTGATGTCATTAAAAGGTGTGCTGTCATTAAAATAAATTTATTCCAATCAATTTTTTTACCACCTGCTAATGATGTCACGATAGAATATCCGAGGTCCACATTTTTGTATTTAAAAAACGAGAAAAAAAAAGCCATTTACAATTATTGTTGAAGATAATATCTGCTAAATATTTCCATATCGCAATATTTTACAAATATGAGAATCAATTGGCCTAAAGAAAGACTTGCTCTTCCTCCTTTCACTGCTACCATGTTCGGTGGATGAATCATTGAACTTATGGTTCTCGTTTCTATAGAGGTCACATAGTATCCTAAATAGATTCTAACCAAATTGACACCTCATAACATTTTGTAAATTATTCAGTTTTACTGCTCATGATTAGATTGACATGCCAGTTTTGGCCATAAGGTGAGATAATCCAAGAGTTACCCCACACAGGCATTTGGAAATCAAGCAGGGTTTTGAGGCAGAGGTTCAATATAAGTCTCTTGGAGCTGGTATTGAACCAAAGCCTCAGTTGGGTAAGTCTGCGATTAAACTGATTAATTCTCTTTATGGCCAAATCTGACTTCACTTTTTACTACTTTCCTTATAGTCAGGGCGTTTCAATGGAGCCCCCAGGGGAATTAGTTTAAATGCCATTATTACCTGATCACATGACCTTAAGTGGAAGATTCTTCTAGATAACCATCTTGTCAAGTGACACCATTATACTAAGTTTCAAGTGAAACCGACCTGAAACCACAGTAACGATATGGGACTGCCCAACTTACTGATGGAGAATCATTCAAAGAGCATCTTTGAGAAAAATTTGAAATCAATAACTTAAAAATACAACTAATTTAAAGGCCAACTTGAATAAAAAAAATTTTTCTTTGATTAGACTGCAAAGAATGACAAAAGGATATCAATCCAATGTGAAAAATTAAAGTAAAAAAATCCTTATTTTGAAGGTTTAAGTGGAGCAAATATCTTTCTCTTAATAGTCCTATTTTTCTTTTTTTTTTTTTTCTTTTTTTTTCTCAATTGACTAATGAAACCAATTGGACATTCTTGTGAAACCTTAATATCTTTGATAGACATTCCAGATCAGTTGCAAAAGTTTTTGCAACATTTTTCACAATGGATGTTTTCCTCTGTGGTGTGTAATAAAGATATGGGCATATTGTATGCATATCATTGAAAAGGATATTTTATGCCGAGTAAAGTTCGCAAGAAAACCGTTTGCCCCAGAACAAGTCCTTTCAAGTTATTTGCAATCAAGTGTCATAAGCATTTACTTTAAAATGGAACACCTATGAACAAACAAAATCCTATTGAAATTTATCAAGAACTTCTGGAGATATTGTGTGTTTAGACTGGGAAATTATGTCGTATGGACAGATAGCTACAATGTTAGAAGTAATTGTGCATGGATTTGCTCAAAAATTTAATCACTTTCCTAATCTATCATACAGTCTTCCACAATTTCAATGAGAACTTTTGGAGATATTGTGTGGGCAAACGGCACTTCTGGATATTTTGTGGTTGCTAATAGCTAGTTTGGACATAGAGATAATCATGAATGGATCCGCCTCGTAATTTCCTGTCTTCTTTCGTGGCTCATTGCCTACCTTTACATAAAATTTCATTGACATCTTTCTTAGCTAACTGTCTGCCCTGCACAATATACCCAGAGGTTCTCTGGCTGTCTGCACGTTATCTCTAAAAGTTCTCAATGACTTGCAAAGAAATTTAATGAAAGGGTGGGCAAAAGGCCATGATTAAAGTTTAAGCAGATCCATCAACAATTACCTCCCTTATGTTAGATATCAGTGAACAAGTATTTCATTTTAAAACCAAAGTTTGACATTTGATGGTAAATAGCTCAAAATTATCTGCTCGGAGGCATATGCTTCATTTATGAACTTTGCTCAGTGTGAAATTTCGTTTCCAATGTTGTACAGTATAGCCATATTTGATAAATATTTTTTCAACTTGGGCACCATAGCAAGAAAAAACTAACTGCTGTTTATGAAAAATGTTACAAAGATTTTTTTTGCTGGAATGTCTGCTCAAGATATTCTAATTCACTGAAGGTCACTAAGGCATGTCCAATTAATTTCATTGGTCGACTCGAAAATTGTTGCAAAACCGAACCAGGATTATTAAGAGTAAAAGATATTTGGTCTACTTAATTTACACTTAGGATTGATATTTTTTTTTTTTTTTTTTTTCCCCCCTCATATTTCTGCTGTCTAATTAAAGAGAAAAGGGAATCCCCCCTCCAGTTGGCCTTCAAATTGTATTTTTAAATCAATGATTTCAAGTCCTTCTCTCTATGGAAGGCTCTCAGTCCGTCTGTTAGTAGGTAGGTCGGTTAGTCTATTCCCATATTGTTACTCAGTTGTTATAGGTTTGATTTTCTCGAAACATGGTAGAAAGGTGTCTTTTGAAATATTTCCTTCCTAGAAAAATCTTCCACATGATCTCATAATAATAGCATTTAAACTTTGAAAAAAATTCATTTTTTCAGCTGTTGAGTCAGATTTACTTGAAACTTGATAGAAAGTTGTTCCTTGATGAGATGATTCTTACCTGGAATTCTTCTATTCTGGGTCACCTGATCTGACAATAATGGCATTTAAACTTCATAGTGGATTTCTTGTTCTGACTTTATAAAGCCATTGGGGAAACTTTTTTTTTTTCACTGGAATGAATACAATATTTGTTATAGCATGGTAGATCTTGAAATTTTAAGCTCCAAAATTGCTAGATTCAATTCAAAATAGATTAATCGTGGCTGGGTTATAACATGCTGTTGATTTTCTTGGACCCCTTGAGAGACTTGTATTACTTATTATGGAAGGTAGAATTTTGCAAACCTTGCAAGGTCATGAAGATTCTTTTAGTTTTACTTCTCTGCCTTATTACTGCTTGGTATTAGAATTCTTTTCTTGAAAAGTCTTTTGTTCTTGTTAAATGTACACTGTAAACCTGTTATAGCACAAAAGTTGAGGTCCCTGATTTTCTGCCTCATAAGGGAGTCTACATCGCAATGAATTTTTCTATTTTTACAAACCTTAATCAAAGTCCAGACATCCAATCTTTTCCAAACCGCTACTTGTGATTTGTGCAGAAATGAAGAGAATTGTTGGGGTAGGGTGAGGCTAGTCTGGCAGAAAGACAGAACTATGAAAAAAATCTTTAAAACTATGACTTAGCAGAATGTTACATCAACAAAACTTTGATACTTAAATTGCGAGTGTCTAGAGTATGAGTTTGACAAAAAGTTAATCTTTTTAGCAACAGTTGAAAGAGAAAGGGGCAATGAATTCTACTTGACTACTGAAATCTTTTTTCTTTTTACAGTTGGTGTAACCTGATTTACTAGAGGTCTTTCTATTTTCATATTTACCTTTTTGAAAATTGGGGTCCATGCTCGAGCCATGTTATAACAGGTCTACGGTGTAATATTATATTTGTGAAGCCATGTTACATAACCCCTTTTTTCCTCTAAGGCTAGTTCAGTGGGCCTGGTTAATTCACGATTAATATGAAGCAACAGTTACTCTTATCCTAGACCAGATGTTTCAAGTACCTAAATAATGGTTTGTGTCAGATTGAAAATGTCTGCTATTTCAGCTTGGAGAATGCAATATAAACATTAACGCTTTGCCTCAAGGATTTACCTCACCAACAACTGAGGCCTCTCAACATTTACAACTGTACAACAATGATTGGTAAGACCTTGCACTTTCTCTTTTTTTTTTTTTTTTTTTTTTCTATCTTTCTTCCCCTCTCTATTCTTTTATTCCCACTTGTAGACAGTTGAAATTCATAAGCGCAAAATGTGACACAGGAGGGTCCCCCACATTAAACTTGACCTTGTGAGTAGGAGTAAAAATGTCTGTCTCCTTCTTCCTTGCCTTTTGGCCTGCCACGGCCATCAGGGGATGCAATGACACTCCCCTCCCCCCTGTGCAATGGGGAGGTGAAGCTTTCCATTGAAACCAGATATACTTTTGGTGTTGACAGGGAAATCCTGTGCCAGATAGAGTAAAGGTTCTAAAAATTGATTCTCCTTTGTGCCGAGTCATATGTGTGATGGGTAGGGATACTCTCCATTATATACTACCAAGGACTTGAATGGAGACTCTCCAATGGGCTATTTATGATCTTCATTTTCAACTCTGAAAACAAAACTTCTAAATAAAAATCCTGGAAGTTGTGGAGTCATTATTGTTGGAGTAGACCTCATTTTCTTTCTGTAACAAGAACAATCCTCACCTAATTCAGGGGAGTAAATTAGTTGCTGGCTGTCTGTCCCGTCATGTTAAACCAAACCAATATGTAAAATCACCATCTTCTTACCATGATTTGAAATCCTGAGCAAGTGATTGCTAGACAAATCTCTTACCAACTGAGCCAAGCTAATAAGGCTTATATTTACAAATTTATTTATTCATACAATACAAAAGTTGCAGTAATCATCTTCAGTTGGACTAGAAGTAGGAGAGGAGTTTGACCTTGCAGTAGTCTGGCTCAATTCTATCATTTGATGTGTCAGTCATTCCTCTAGGCCAATTAGTAAGGTAATTATCAATTTCATAATTTATGGATCAGTGTTGAAGACATTAACCAGTCTTTAACAAATAAATCTTAGTTGCATGAAGTTATTTGAGCTTTTTAAATTTAAAAAAATTTTTTTTTTATAAGTCTTTGAGAGTCTGTTATTGACCTGGAATCTTATTTAGCTATAGAAGCTTCGATAGGAAAGTGATGTACCTTTTTAAAGATTAATATCAATTTGTAAATGGTCTGATCAAATAATGGCTCTTCAGTCTTTCTCGAATAATCTATTACAATGGTGTTTAGTGATCGGAATGACTTTTGGAAACTAGGTGTATAGGAATGAGTTTTAGGAAACTAGGAACATACAAAAAAAACTAGAAATTGTAAAATATATGATCCTCTATTCCTGGGAGGATTTTGTGTAAAAGAGTTATTTAATCACTTCTGAACTATCCTACTCCTTAATGTATCTGTACAAAATATTAATGTCCGGAGTTTTTAGAGATTCTGATTATTTTAGTATTCTGTTGCTTATATCTATGTTGAAAATATACTAGATGCTCTCCCCAAAATATTGGGTAACTATTCAAATCTCATCTGAGTCTTATGTATAAATGTCAAAGAAGAAAAAAAACTTTCAAAACCAAATTCACTGCTTTACCTACTACTTTGAGATGTCTCAGAATAGTCCCCGCCACTGTCGATACACAATTCTCCAGCAATTTTCCCAGTTTGGGAATTCATTCTGGAAATCATTTTGAAGGATAGTGTTCAGGTCTTATGGCCATCAGGGAGGAGGGGGTGGAATTTTGCTGAAGAAAATCCTTCCTATCCACCATTTTGAACTATGCACTCTTCCCCATAAACAAATTCAGTATTATTTCAATAAAAAAAAAAAAATGGCAGAATGTCTAAATCCAAATGTATTTGTGAAGTTTTTAGACCCTAAGATTAAAAAGTAGATCATACGGGGAATGCTGGGAGAATGGTTCTGAACCCGTGTCCTAGAGAAATGTACAGCAAGCTAAACTTGCTGGCTGTCAGTGGTTTTAATCCTAATTGGATCAACCACTATTGTCTGATACCAAACTATATTTATCTTTTTAAAATTGATCTGGACATACGTCTTGTAGCAATAGATAAGCTAATCCTGCAGGTTAGTGGATCAAACCTTCATTGGATCTCCAAGTCTAGATAGTCTCCTGCAACTCTTTCTATATACTTATATAATGATCAGTGTGTCCTTGTTTTTTCTGTTCTCAACACTGGACTCTTCCATTCGGGGGTAAGAAACTGCTTATAGCAAGCATTAGTAATTAAATGTGAATCTGTACTCTTTCTGCAAATGGCTTAATCGGCCTACCAATTTCTGTATCCTCTTCTTTTTTTTTTTCTTCAAGTGTTCTGAACACCAGTTTCTTCTCAAACTCAGTTTGAAAAAATGCTTGTACTCAATACCGTTACTCTTTGCTTAGTGAATTAAGAAAATTAAAATTTAAGTTTACTATAAATATCTGTACCCAGCATAAATGAATTGACGTAGTACATGTCTGTACCAGAACTTTAGAAATCTAAATAAATTATCTAAAATTATCCAACTTTTGTCCAAAAAAAAATATAACAAGATTTGCAGATTGTTGGTCCAAAATGTTTATTGAAACTAAAAAAGCACTTTCAAAAAGTATAGATTAATGAAACGTTTCAGGTGATGCTTAGTGATGTACTAATGCAAATATTCAAGGTTGTCGCCCCACAAAATGTGACCAGGAGCACCGGGAGACACACACCAATATACCCCTATACATACACAAGCAAGGAAAGGAGAACCTGTTGCCCACTTGGCTGGTTGATCAGATGGGCAATTTGTAGGGCTACAGCAGTTTGATTCTATATCAGCTGATAGTGTTTTATCAATAGGTCTTCTAAGTGCTTTGTCAGTGAAACCTGGTTACCTATAGTTGAGCCAGTACCATTCGCCACTCATTGACAAGTTATATCCATTTACAGATACACCAACAGATGTCATGTCACAATTCAATAATACACTTCTGATCCACATGTTATGGCCATCTCATATCTCTAAAGTATTATGACTATTGGAAACTTTAATTCATGTTCAATATTTGCTTAAACTCATTAAATGTAATACATCTATATTATAAATTTGCTCGTCATGGTGTATGACTATTACACTCTGTTTGGTTAGTTTTTGACCAATTAGCCAATGCCAAGAGCGAGAATTTTGGAACACGGAAATTTGAATGAAACTAATGACAGGTGTAAAGATTGTTTTGTGAAACGAATTGTCTTCCTTCATTATTTTCATATTTGTTACTTCATGGAATTACAAGTTTGCAAAAAATCTTGGTCAAGATTTGATTTCGCAAACCTGAGTAATTTTCTATGAAAGTTTATTTTTCTCAGTCAATTTAGTAAATATTATTTTATTAAAGATATTTTATTACCCTAAAATGGAATTAAGTAGTTTAAAAAAGGGGTTGAAAGAAAGTTGGAGGAAAAGGTGATTTACTGATTGGGGTACTTGTGTAGTATAAGGGTTGAAAGGGGGGGGCAGTTTGAGAGATGTGGAGAAATAAAGTAGTTAATTTGAGGGTAGAGAACTGAGGATGTACCTGCATTATATATCTGTGGTCAGATATTACATCCACATCCTCTGTTATATACTGGAAGTTTTTATATCTTTGGGTGGAACAAGTTAATTCCTTGCAATTATCTTTGTACTCTTCCATGTATTCTGAATGTTATCTCTGGTACTAAGATTTGTAGGTGGTACAATGAGTTACTATACTAAGTCCATAGAAGTGTTGAGTTTGTGACTATCAGTATCGAGTGTGAGTGATAATGCTATGATTGATTGATTCTCAAATCTTGTGCCAGCCCTTCCATTAGGTGCAGTTGGGTGGTCACCAAGGGGCACACACACACATACACCGAACTACACAGCAACAGAATTTCTAAAACATTTGTCTCCATATTCCTAATTTTGTCCTTTTGAACATTTCATCCTTTGAACATTTCTATTACCTCCACCTCCAATCTTTACAGAACCCCCAGTTTGAAAAGTCTCAATACAGAGTATAAGCAGAGGGGGGGGGTGTAAAATAGAAGTCTTGTCTAGGGGCTTATAAAACCCTTGCCTAGAGTATATTATATACAATCTAGCTCTACTTTTAATATAATTTTGATTATCATAGTAATAGAAGAATTAGTTATATGCTATCCTAAATAACTGGCTTCTTGTGTCATGAGACAATGATTTTTGTCTCATTTCTTAGAATATCCATGAATACCCAATCATTGAAGCAATAGTGAGTTTTTATTGGACTCGTATGCTAACCAGACACTGAAGATGATTTGCTTTACTGAGCTAAAGGGCTCTAATTGCTCTATTTATCCATTGCTAGGGGTAGAAGTGGATTCAACAAGTTGATATATTTCATGGACTTGGGATTTTAAATTCATCAAGTTGATAAAATTCGTTATAGTTTCAATAACTGTTTCAAGTTTTGAGATTTAAATCTTTTAATTTGACTCGTGTACATCATCCGCCAGGGTTAGTAATTGAGATTCATTTTTTATTTTTCTTTATTTTTGTTTTTCCAATTTCTTGATTTTGGAAGTTATTCTTAAATTTAGAAAAAAAAGAAAAAAATCTTGATTGGCAACACAGGACTTTGAGACATTGAAAAAAATTTCTAATCTAAATATTGTCAACGCTAGACACAAATTCAACAAAATTTAAAAAAAAAAAAAATCTAAATTAGCAACCTCGGTTTCCACAAAGAAAAAAAAATGCTATTTTTTAAAAATTTTTTCAAGGTCATTTTCAATAGCATTCAAACAAAAAGCTTTTTATCTTTGATTTATTCTTATTATTGGATGAACTATTTTTATTGATTTTTACTTTCATCTTAATTTAAAAATGTGTAAAGAATCATTAGAGGTAACCAGGTGTGTACTGGACTCTCTTTGGCTAAAGTGTGTGAGTTCGATTCTCACTGTAGACTGACTTTTCATTTCTGATTGCAATGTTTACTCAATGCTTCAGAATTACAGTCCTAGGCCAAGTTGAGATAAAAAGCAACTGAAAAGTTGGAGAAAACTATTATAACATGATGTTTCAACCCATCCATTCTATGCCCTTCTCCGATGTTGCTTCCCATTCAGGCTTTAACCTTCAATTTATTATTATTGGATGAGATTGTAACACTATTTTTTTTCATAATCTATGCCAGTTTTTACCTTCACCATAAATTAAAAATGTGTAAGAAAAAAAAAAAAAAAAATATATATATATATATATATATATATATATATATATATATATATAAGAAAAAGAAATCAGTTGTCAACTCTGGAGTTCCATGGCCATATTGTTAAAGGCAGCCAGGCATATATTGGACTCCCTCTGGCTAGAGGGTATGAGTTTGATTCTCACCATGAGCTTACTCTTTATTCCCAATTGAGCTATTTACTCGTTCTTGTAAAACTACAGGTCAAGGCAAAGTTGTTGTAAAAAGCATTAGAAAATTAAGATGAAGGTAAAAACTAATAAAACATGACGTTTTGGGCAATCCATTCTATGGCCTTCTTCAATATTGTTCTTGCTACTCTACTAGGGATGGCAGGCCAGGCCCAAGAGGATAAGAAAAATACCTCAATCCTACGGTATAAGCATTGCTACCATTGGAGAAAGAAATTTTGGTTTACCACCATCACATTTGGATGGTACACCTGAAGAAGACCATGGAATGGATCAACCAAAAATGTGTTTGCATTGCAAACATTTAATCTCAAAAGATATCAGATCTCTGTATCCCTTTAGACGGCTGATCAATCAGTTGAGTTAGCTATAGATTTTTCTCTCTTCGAGTGTCTGTATATCTGTTATTGTGATTGCATTTTTGGGCTACAATATATCTCGGAATAGTCCCCGTCACTGTCGATACACAATTTTCCAGCAATTTTCCCAGCTTAGGAATTCATTCTGGAAATCATTTTGAAGGATAGTGTTCAGGTCTTAGGGCCATCAGGGAGGTGGGGATGGAATTTTGCTGAAGAAAATCCCTCCTATCCACCATTTTGAACTATGCACTCTTCCCCATAAACAAATTCAGTATTATTTCAATAAAAAAAAAAAAATGGCAGAATGTCTAAATCCAAATGTATTTGTGAAGTTTTTAGACCCTAAGATTAAAAAGATCATACAGGTGCTGGGAGAATGGTTCTGAACCCATGTCCTAGAGAAATGTACAGCAAGCTGAACTCGCTGGCTGTTGTTAGTGGTTTTAATCCTAATTGAATCAACCACTATTGATTGTCTGATACAACCACTATGCACCATCTAAACAACTTTTTTTTTTCTTTTTTTTTTTTTCCCCAATAAGTGCTTTTCAGGGTATCTATAGTCAATTTTGACTTCTTTTTTTTTCTCTATTTTAAAAAAAATTTTACCTTATTTTTTAAATTCATTAACGTAATTAGTTGTGATATACGTGTGGGCTTGGTAATTCATTTATGCAAAGTAGATATTTTTTTTTTTTTTTTTTTTTTTTGAATTAGATCAAAGTCAATTATACATTTCAATTTTAGACATGAATTTGTCATGAATAAACAATTTGCTCTTTTATCTTAATTTGTGGAAATTAACTGAAGTGATTAGTTCAGTTGTAGAGCAGCAGACTAGTGACTAAATAGTTCCAAGGCTCCACTCATAAAAAAAAAAAATTTACAAATTGGTTAACAGTAACTTGGCCTTTAGTAAATGCTTGCATTTGTAAAATCTACTTATATGAAATACCACTGTATGTCTATATCCTTTGTCTGGAACATTTGTCAGGGGAGGTAACCATTGAATGCTAATATAGAGTAGTCTCCTTTTTATTTTTTGCAGATCCATTCATTCTGTAGGAAAATGTAGAGCAATGTTTGATATTTTTCAGTACATTGCAACTTTTGATGATATTGTGTAAATACAGCTACGATGAGAGGGAGGTAAATGTACATAGATTCACTCCAAAATTTAATCACTTCTGTAGCATATTCCCAACTATTCCACTAGATTTCATAATATATTAAACTTTTGGAGATCTGTTGTGCATTTATAGCCAAGATGTAGGAGAGGTAACTGTTAGAAATTCATGGGACCACCCCAAAATCTAATCACTTCTTTCCTTCAGTAGCCTATTGCCTACCTTAGCATAAAACTTCTTTGAAATTTATGTAGAACTTTAAGAGATATTGTGTGGCCCTAAAGTGATGGATGGATTTACAGCGTATTTATAGTACTAAACTGGACCATGTTCCAGAGTCATGTTTGATATGCCTGCAAAGTTTCGTCTAATTCGATTTCTAATTTTAGACTTGCATTAACTAGTAACGAAGGCAAAATTATACATGAAGTGTATACTAGGATCAATACCTAAGCTTAATTTGCTTTGTTTTTTCAACTTGGATAAACAATCATGTTGATTTAAAGTGAATGTTTTCCCTGGCTTTTATTTATAAATCTGTACATTTGTTGTCTCAAAATATTCATATTTGATATTGCAAAAAGGAAATGGTTAAAATTTACTCAAGTTTAATGTTTAAAGAAAATTTTGAAATATATTCTTGTCAGTAATTTTCCATACCTCAAATTAAAGACATTTTACATCTACAAATTTGATTTTAAGAAAAATTGATTCTTAGTAGGAACACAAAGTAACTCTGATGCTAAACTGGACTTTCTTTCTATCCGTCATATGAAAGTAAGGCTTCAATATATGTGGTTACTTCCCCTTCCAATGTTCATTTTGTCAACTTCTGTTTTCTGTAATCAGTCACTCCAAGTAACTTTTTGTGCTTTTACTAAGGTTGGAGAGGGGTTGGTAATATATGGTCCTCCCCATGCAGACTATTAAGTTGACCTGCACTATCCTGTGCACTCACTTGGGTAGGACTGCCCTTCTCCATCTAACATAAATGAAATCACAAAAAATTACTCACACGATGTTCATTTTTAAAACAATGTTCAGAGAAATATTTTTCCAATTTGAATTGTTCTAAAAATCGAGCAAAAAGAAAAAAAAAAAAAAAATATATATATATATATATATATATATATATATAATGCAAGAATTCATGATAGGAATAAATGACTAGGGGAAAATAATTCATGTCATATTTCTTTGTCAAACTGAAAGTATAGTCCAGTACAACATTTGTTGCATTGTAAGTAAAACCATTACCTCTCCCTGCTAAAACCTTGAAATTAATTTTCTCAAAATTATCTAATTTCCAGAGGTAATGGGGGTCTTGGTGAATTAAGAGCACAAAATTACAGGTGAAAAAGTTGTTTTTTTTGTTTTTGTTTTTTTTTTTTGTTTTTGTTTTTTTTTCCCCGGGGGGGGGGGGGTCTGTCAAATATTCAACTGGAGTAAATCTTAACCAAAGAATGAACTTGAGGCGGTGCTGATTTAGGGAGAATGTTTGTTTGTTTGTTTTTCCTTCTGTCTTCTACTTAGAAATCTATGTTTATCTCAAAATATTCATTTTACATTGCATCATAAACAAACTTAATTATATATATTTCTTATTTAAGGCTAAATGGATCTCTCTTATTTCCTTATTAGAATTACAAAGAATTACTTCAAAAATATCTATTTCTGAAACATCGTTTTAAGAAATATTAGTTCTTAAAAAAAAATTAGCATTGCTCTGGGACCAGGGTTCTCCTTATGACCAATTCCTCTTATGTCTTCAACAAACTGGGAGTAGCAAAGAGAATCTTTTTAGGCAATTCCTGTCACATACGCTTGTGTATGAGGTTTCCCTGACAAGGGGTCATTTACTGTTCTCATGGGGGTTCAGGTTAATCTGAGTATTAGCTTTACGTTGTAAATAGAACCCCATCTTTTGAAGGAAATAAAATCGATTTTTCTCAAAAGTAACAAATTTCCTTAAATAATTGAAATATTTGCCTTAAGTAAATCTTGAACAAACTGAAGCTTTTATATAGATTAAAATAAAATTCTGGTCTTCTTTTTTTCTGTCTTCCACTTATAAATCTGTACATTGTCTGAAAATATTTATATTTCAAAGTAGTTAAACTTGATTGTTGGTTTTATAAAAATAAAATAACATTTCAATTTTGTCACCTATTTTAATGACATCTTTGGTAGCACAGTTATATATATATATATATATATATATATATATATATTCAGCAAATGTGCTACTTTTTTTTTTTCTTAATGAAAAATTTTGTAACGTTCTTAATTTAGCTTGAAAATGGTGTTAACCAGTAAAGCTAAAATTTAAATGTAGTACATTCACCGTGAGGGGGCCGGGGTGGATATATATATATATATATATATATATATATATATATATATAATCTTTTTTTTCAAATGGCAAAAGAATGAAAACAATTTAGCAATTCAATTTATTCAAAGCAATAACAATATATCTTATGTATTTGTTTTTCTAATTCTTTATCTTTTTATTTGTTTGCTCTTTTTCAACATTGAGTGAGTGTTTGAAACTTTACAACTTATGATCAGGACCACATTTCTTTTGTGCTGAAGTTTTTAACTTTTTCATTTTAATTGCTTTTGTTCAGAATTTAAGTCAACTTTCTGCTTTCTCTTCTTTCATAAAACCAGACAAAAGCATTTCATGAAGTATGAGATTTTCTCCTTATTTCCTCTTTCTTTCCAGTTCTTAGAACAGGGTGATTTCATGTTAAGACTAGTTTTTAAGCTAATCCCAAATGTCTAAAACATAAATAATGATTAAAAAAAATAATGATTACAATAAGAAAAAAATTGTCCAAATTGCAATTCATTAGCAAATGAGATATATATATATATATATATATATATATATATATATATATATATATATATATATATATATATATATATATATATATATCCATATATATATATATGGAATATACATTAGGTATAAATTTTATAAACACAATAGTCTTCGCTATTTAATCACTGTCCCACCATGGCAATATATGACACAAGGTCGAGTTTAATGTGGGGAAGATCAGAAAAACTCTTAAAAATTGGCTCTAGCCGACGCGGCTACAGTTGAAAAGCACATCGTAATGGCTAGACAACCTCCACCACGAAACTGTCCACCAGGGGACCTGCTCCTTTAAGTGCAATGGAGCAGTGCTGCCCCGGGGAAACAGAGACCCCGCATCTGGGCTGGGTAATAAGTCTTTCTATCTTTCTATTTTTTTATCTCAAAAGCTGATCTGAAAATTTTAAAAAATGAATATGACGAGTGACATGGAAAAAAAATCACTTTCTAACCACTCTCTTCGGATTATTCAGTTCTTTACAAACGCTATTGATAAGGGATGAATCTTAAGATACAAAATAGTTTCTTTTAATGAAGAAAAAAAGTTATAGAAAATATGGTTATTTATTTCCTGGTAGTGATTCCAAGAGATGTATGAAAAGTCTGGGTAGACGGGAGAAACACTTGGTAACTTGAAAGATTGATCTGTTCTCAATCTCCTAACTTGGGGTAGCACCTTACATGCACATTATTGCCAATTTGAAAAAAATAAAAAATTAAAAGCATCTAAATTGTAAACACTGCTTTTAATGTATTGATTGCAAACAAAAACCAAAATTTAAAATTGGATAACAGAATGGGTTGAAAAAGAAACCGAGACATCAGCAGCAGCATTGCCTGCTTGCTTTCATCGAGCACACAGCTGCATCCCATTTTGTGTCTGCGTGTTTGCAGTATCCCTCTTCTCTCTTTGGTTTTTGGTCATGCTAGATTTAACAATGATATAAATAACAGCTTTTATGTAATGAGCTATACATGTGTGTGCCATATTTTTCAGTTGAATGTATTTAAAAAAAAAATACTTTTCAAATGATTAAGTACCTATTTAATTAATCTATAATAGATTAATTTTAATTTCTGTGATAACACACTAAGAGAACCTTAAAAATGTTAGTGCTGAAATAAATTCTCATATTGAATACAGATTTGTTAGTTTTGGGGCAGATAAGACAACCTTCAGATAAGACGAGACTTCAATTCCAATTAGAATTTCATAGGTTTAGCTCCTCATTGGTTTAGTATCTGACCTACAAGACGATGCTGTTTTCGGATACTTCGAATAATGTCTTATCTGTCCAAGTATACAGTAATTTGTGTATAATCTTAGTTTTTTATGCTTGTCGAATTTTGTCTTTTTTTTTGTCTTAGCTTTTCACTTTTAGAGCTGTAGAGATTACTAGTTGAATTGACTTC
>OY735243.1:23678578-23763578 GCA_963457665.1 Thysanoteuthis rhombus | reverse complement strand
TAACTTTTTTTTTTTTTTTTTTTGTGAATGAATATGACTCTACACCACCACACCGGTGCAAGCCTGATAACCCTTCAACGCAAGTACATTTTCATTCAAATATATGACAATAAATTTAGATTGTATAGTATTAGAATGGATTATTTTATAGTGCTAACTACTGTATGCCAGGCAACTCTATGTAATATTAACATTGATGGTAATAATTTATTATGTTCCAATTTGACACTATGCTCTCTTTTGGGCATCCCCCACCCATATTGGGTGAGTATATTTTATCTATCTTGCATATTGATACCTCGGTTCAATTATGAAATTGCAAACGGTACTTATTATTGAAAATTCATTAATATTTTCTCATATGATATCTATTTTCTTTTTTTTTTTCTTTCTTTTTTATTTATCTTTATTTTATTTATTTTCTTTTTTCTTTTTCCTTTTTTTTTTTAAAATCCTTCACTGCATATTGTTTGTAAATGCTTGAAGGTAAAAAAAAGACTAAGCTGTAAATTTCTTATCTAGAATTGACAAAATAAACTGTATGTTAAACAAGTTAGACAATTTTTTTCGTCCCTATTTTTTCTCCATTGAGATTTTTTTTTCTTTTTTTTTTTTTTCTTCCACATGTGGTGGTAGGCGATAGTGTTAGTATTTTGTAGAATCGGTGTTTATAATGTCTACTAGCAACGTGAAAAATTCATTAAAAAAAAAAAAAAAATTTTTTTTAAATACTTTAATAATTATCAGTGATTTTCTTGGTTCGCAGGTCATGACACTGGATTCTTTCACTGTGTGTGTGTGTGTGTGTGTGTGGAGGGGGGGTAAATTTTGCTCAGAGAAAAAAAAAAAATATATAAAAATACTCCCTGTCCACAGTTCAAAACTATTCACTATACCTGAAATGAATGTAAAGGGAAAAAAAAAGACCGAATCTACTAATATATATATAATTTTTTTAAGAAAAAAAAAAATCCCAATCTACTTATATATATATATATATATATATATATATATATATATATATATATATATATAATTATTTTCCTCCTTCCCCTGGAGTTAATGAGTAGATCATATGAAACAAAAAAACAACCCCAGATTAAAACAATCGTCATGTACTAATGATCAACAAGTTAATCTTGCCAGCCATTGTTTACTGGGAGATCCAATTAAGACCAAAACCTTATTAATGGCTTGATACATGCTAAGCTACTATACTTAATGTAATGAAGTGTAATTTTCTTGGTTTGCCCTCTGTAACACTGGACCCTCTCATTCTGGGTGAAATAATTTCATAGAAAAACAAGCAATTCATATTTATATATCTAAATTGCTTGTTTTATGTTTCGCTGCTTTTTGTGGGTTTTTTTTTTTTTTGTTGTTGTTTTTTTTTTTTCCCACAAATTCAGAGTTAGAGAAAATTTGAGCAAAGTTTTTTTTCATTCCTTTATTTTTGTTTTAAGTTTATTTTTTTTTTATTTATTTTATTTTATTCTTATTTATTTTCAGAAGAATCACTAGATTGGACTTTTTTTAACTTTATTTATGGGGATCTCCTGGAGCAATTTGTTAGAAATACTTATTCAACATTAAAATATATATTAATTGAAGTCATAGAAATGTGTGAAACTTAATAAAAGAATTTCAATCCTACTAGTTTTGAGAAACAATTACCAGTCACCTTTTTTTTTTTTTTTTTTTTTTTTTTTTTTTTAAATTTATTTTTCCTAAATTCTTCTATAAATTTTGGCTGATAACTTATAAAATTACCTCATCAAAATATTTTCTATTCTATAGTATCTAAATTTATCAAATAAATTCTTAGTCATTTATACTTGTACTTAGGATGGTAAACTATCCCAGTATACAGCTGTATACCTTACTAAAAGTATAGGGGGCACTACACAGCCATCAGGGGTGATTCACAAAGAAAAATCACTTGCATAATATTTAGGAAGATTTCAATTTCAGTGATTGTGTTCCTTTTAGGTACACATACAATAGTGAAATTCAATGATTAAAACAAAAAAGGTCATTTCAAAATGAAAATTTCATAAGGGATTCTTTAGTATGTTTCACCTCAAAGATTAAAAAAATAATTTAAGGGGAATAACCTGTCTCAATTGTTGGATCCTACTATTGTATGTGTACTCTTTTTTTTTTTTTTTTTCTTTTTTTTTTTTCTTCTTTTTAAAAAATTTTTTTATTAACCAATGGGCTTTTTCTCTTTTTCTTTTTAAAATTCATGATGGTATAGAGTGAGGGCACCCCCACTCTCTACCATCATGAATTTAAAAAAAATTTCAAATGTTATAACATGGACAATGGACCTGTAAATATTAATCTAGCTGAATCCAGTTCAAAAATAGCTGAATTATAGCTTGGTCATTATGTGGTGTTGGCTTTCTTGGACCCCAACACTCGCGTCGTAATGTGAAACCTGTATTGGTAGTACTAAGCACCAATTTGAAATTTGTGTATCTAAATAGGCATTTTCTCTCCTTTTAATGTGTTTAGAACCTTTACTCTCTAGTCATGTCCTGAAACAATACTTATAAAATCCTTTTTTTGTTCGGTAAGAAAGACTGCAGGTAATATTTTTGAGAAAATTCTATATAACAAAAGACTTATTTTCATACTTATAGATTTTTATTTTTCTTCAAAACTTGTGATTAACACCTTTTATTGTTTGTTTTGAGCATGATTCTGAAAGTTAAATGAAATCTCTAATAATTACTCAGAATTACATATCCCGGCCACCCGATCATTAAACTTGTGTTTGAGATGATATACATGTATAATCCCATTTACACAAATATGTCCAAAGGGTAAAGAAAAATTGAATCTATACACACACCTCCATGTGAAAACAATTTACATTCAATAACACACCTGAAAATTTTAAATCTTAAAAATTGGACATAGTTATTTTTGTTTTTTTTTTTTGTTTTTTGTTTTCGTTTTTCTGTTCTTAAAATGAAATTTAAAAAAAGAAACCAAAACTATAGAAAATTGGGAAAAAAATTTTTTTTAGACAAGCTAGGGAATGAAAAGCCAATCCTAAGGTAAGGGAACTCTCCTAAAATATAAAGTAACCAAATAAAATGTTTCTATACGCCTTTATATTTATTCCTTTTATCTATTCATAAATTCATTTAAAAATTTCATTTTATTTTTGACATTTTGTTTCTAGGTAAAATTATATCCCTACACGTACTGGCATGCATATAATGGTTTTGACTTTACTAGTAAACGAGGGCAGATTTCATACAGTCTTTTAACAAAACTGAAACTAGCACCCCTAACTTGGGAGCCTGTCTCTCATACATTTCACGTTAACTACTTTGGCCAAACAAACTTTGATTAAGCAGAATACAAATATATAATACCATATATACCAGTGTGTGTCCACATTTAAAGCCACAAGTATTTTCTCTAATGGATCATATTAGTTTATTTAGACCCTACAAACTTGATACTCTGATATACACAATGCTGCTTCATGTTGGAGAGTTGATGTATCAGGTAAATATTGGGTTATACTTGAATGAATATCTTAGTTTTGAGGATTTACTTATATGCAGTATGTTCTTGCCATTTTTTTAAGATTTTATTTTCACTTTGGTTTTGAGTTTAAAATAATCCTGTCTTATAGTAAGTTTTATTTTTCTAATTTTTTTCATCTCCAAAACTTGGTAAATGTTTTTTACTGTTGAAGATTTAGTCATAAGAAACCTTTTAGTTTTAAGAGGCTGCATAAGACTTTTTTCTTTTCACACTTCTAAATGTGAATCATAATACACACAGCATACTTCATTTGTTTTGAACAATCATATTATCAGATTATTATTTCTGATTTGTGAAGCCAAAACTATAGTAATTTCACCATATGAATTAAAAAATTGATTTTCTTAGAAAAATTATAAGATTTCAAATAAAAGCCTAGATAGGTTGTCGGTAACAAAAAAAATGTTACCACCTGCCTATGGTTGCTCGTATGTGATTTAGAAGAATCTTGTTTAGTATTAGTTTGTTTTTATTTAATTTTTTTATTTGTTTTTTAATATTTATTAGTAGCTGCGTCTTTCATTTCTGTCGAGGATAGAGTAAATCATTTAAATTCTCAGTATGTTTCAAGATATGTGTCAAGCCCCCCGCCCCAAAATTATAGATTCAATATCTCTCACCTGAAATAACTGGGACTAAAAGTTTCATATTTTTGTAATTACATAATGAGATATCTTGGATGGTGCTCAAGTTATAACACCAAAAAAAAAAGGATTTTTTTTCTTCTTATATACATTGTACACAAAGGTAATTTATACATTTTTTTTTTTCTTTTTGTTCATGAAACAAAGTTTATATGCACTGAACTATCAGAGAGCTAAGGTGTCACAAGCCCTGCCACCCATGTAGACTATCGGTTGTTTATCTTCACTCCTGATTCTACTGATAAGTATTGATTTTTGTACTCATTCACACTGATATACTTAACAGTTAAAAATGACAGTGTTAATACAAGGTAAAAATACTATAATGCTGGATAGTCAACCTGAACATAGTATCAACAGAATACTAGTATCAAAGGTAAGAAAAAAAAAAACGGGCTTTAGCGACCAACAAAACTGTTTTCATTGGAAAAAAAAAAAAAAAAAAAATTGTAGCAAGCTGCATTTTATTTTTTTAGGTTTTATTAAAAAATTATTCATGAAATTATTTATAAAAACAAAGCAGTCAATATACAAGCAGCTGAGAAACTAATTGTGGAAAATTCATACCATAACAAAGCTGGTGGTGATACATTTGAACATAACAAGTTTCAAATAAAGGATACTTAACATCTATTACATATTTGTCTTACACTCACACAATTTCGGAATTTAGAGTTGTCTCCCTTAGAGGTGTGTGTATAATATATATATATATATATAATCTCATATAAATATATCTCATCAATAAACTGTGTTAGATTGAGCTTATTTGGGTCCCAGAGTCTATTCCATGTTGGTAAACATTTTACTTGCTAGTCTATGACCTGTCTCTTCACTGATGGTCATAAGAGTTAAAAAAAAAAAAAAAATTCTGATGTTTGAGAATTGTTTAAAACTCATAGATTAAGACTGTTTCCCAACCTTTTCAAGCTCGTTACCCACTTTCAAATCAACATAATTGTGACAGATACCAGTATTAATATATATTTTATCATAGTAGATTTTTTAATCTTAAAAAAGATAGAAGTATGACTTGGCATTTCTTGAACTTACCATGAATAAATGACTGTGTTAAAAATGGCTTGTGAAGTTCAGTGTCGGAGATTTCTCACTGAATGATGCTCTGGGGTCAGGTCGACTAGTTGAAGTTGATAGATTATTTTCAAGTAATATCTTTATTCGATTGCTAGTTATTTTACAATGGTCAATTTTTGGTTGAACCTCTTCATTTTTTAACTTTTGACTTTACCAAGTATTTAAAATAGGATGGCTGTATGTGTGCAAAATTTACATTTTCCCAAAAAACAAAAACCAACACAATTGCAAAGACTGCGTTCACTCTCACCATGTTAATTAATGATTTGATTTCCATAAATTTCTATAAAATACGAGATCTGATTTTCCCAACCGCATATGATATGTGTACGCATTAGACCTAGAGAAAGGTTTTAAAGTGATATATATATATATATATATATATATATATATATATATATATATATATATATATATATATATATATATAAAGACACTACAAAGCCTACAACTTATAAATTCTTAACTATTTCTTTCATATGAATTTTCAGTTGCTTTTTATTGCAACTTACTCCATAGACCATCAATTCATAGCAGTGGGTAAAATGCATGGTTTTAAAATGAAGGATAAACTGTTTCTGATCCGCACAATTAGAAATTGACAAAGCTGTTGGGTAGCTGCTGTTGTCAAAGATGGTGAGCTGACAACCGCACATTGAGCTCCCCCCCTAATTTTCTACCCTTCTCAAGACATCGTTAATTCCTGCCGGGCTCTGCCGTCTCCTCATGAGATTGTTGTCGTAATCAGGAATACCCAAGATTTTAATATCAGCATCAAAAAGAGACACTAAAAGATGATGCACCATAAAAATCAACATTGTATGTATCCAAGAGACCAAAATAGCCGCCCGATCAGGGAACGTTAAGATCTGGAAAGAAACTGAGGAAGCTAAGGACTTTTCACCAGGGAAAAGATACTAGCTTCATTTGACAGAAGACTTAATACTGTGGTAGGATGTTTCTATTACTATGGCTGCAGAATGTAGTTAATCATTATAGATTGGTGGCCTGTTGAGTAATTTGTAATTCAAAAGTTGATTAAAATGAGAGAAAATATTAGTCAAAGAAATAATAGTAATGGTTGACTATGCTTTATCTAGTAAGAAAATTAAATTAAGATAACAATTTTTCACATTCACTGGATAGAATCTTTGCAGTAATGCATTCCATACTTTTGGGAGTATATACTTATCTGAAAATTAAAACTACTCAATTTTAGCTTTTTTTTTTTTTCTTTCCTTTTCTCCAAAATTTAACCATCCTTATCAATTCAAAAAGGTTATTTATTCAAAGTGTTATTGCAAAGATTGACGTATATTTTTCTTCTACTTTTTTTACTATTTTAACCATTCCACGAATTATCCTGCCAAGTATATTTATCTTTTGTGTTGATCACAATGTTTTTGGCTGAGGTGTTTCTTGGCATTTCTTTCGTCATCAAACTATTGGGACTAGTCAAGATTATAAGGCTTGAAGTTAGCCAACATACTCAAAATATCCAAACCAAGCATTAAAAATCATTTGTACCAACTTGGTTATGTTAGTCACTTTGATGCATAACTTCCACATGAGTTAGGAAAAAAAAAAACCTACTCGAACACGTGTTCCTGTATAATTTGTTATCTATAAGTCATAGAAATGTTTGTAGTTCTTTTTGTTTTCTTATTTGTTTGTTTTTTCCTTTTTCTTTTCTTTTTCTTTCTTTCTTTCTTTTTACCCTTTTTCTTTCTTTTTTCTTTTCCTTTTTTCTTTCCTTCCCTTTTCTTTCCTTTCCTTCCCGTTTCTTTCTTTTTTCTTTCCTTTCCTTCCCTTTTCTTTCTTTTTTCTTTCCTTTCCTTCCCTTTTCTTTCTTTTTTCTTTCCTTTCCTTCCCTTTTCTTTCTTTTTTCTTTCCTTTCTTTCTTTTTTCTTTCCTTTCTTTCTTTTTTCTTTCCTTCCCTTTTCTTTCTTTCTTTCCTTCCCTTTTCTTTCTTTTTTTCTTTCCTTCCCTTCCCTTTTCTTTCTTTTTTTCTTTCCTTCCCTTCCCTTTTCTTTCTTTTTTTCTTTCCTTCCCTTCCCTTTTCTTTCTTTTTTTTCTTTCCTTCCCTTTTCTTTCTTTTTTTCTTTCCTTCCCTTCCCTTTTCTTTCTTTTTTTTCTTTCCTTCCCTTCCCTTTTCTTTCTTTTTTCTTTCCTTCCCTTTTTCTTTCTTTTTTCTTTCCTTCCCTTTTTCTTTCTTTTTTCTTTCCTTCCCTTTTTCTTTCTTTTTTCTTTCCTTCCCTTTTTCTTTCTTTTTTTCTTTCCTTCCCTTTTCTTTCTTTTTTTCTTTCCTTCCCTTCCCTTTTCTTTCTTTTTTTCTTTCCTTCCCTTCTCTTTTCTTTCTTTTTTTCTTTCCTTCCCTTCCCTTTTCTTTTTTTCTTTCCTTCCCTTCCCTTTTCTTTCTTTTTTTCTTTCCTTCCCTTTTCTTTCTTTTTTTCTTTCCTTCCCTTTTCTTTCTTTTTTCTTTCCTTCCCTTCCCTTTTCTTTTTTTCTTTCCTTCCCTTCCCTTTTCTTTCTTTTTTTTCTTTCCTTCCCTTTTCTTTCTTTTTTTCTTTCCTTCCCTTCCCTTTTCTTTCTTTTTTTTCTTTCCTTCCCTTTTCTTTCTTTTTTTCTTTCCTTTTTCTTCTTCCTTTCAAACAAATCATGATGAGTAAGGATAAATAGTTATCATATGACAAGCCGAATCAACCACCACTTCACCTGAAGAAGAAAAAAAAAAAAAAAAAAGGTTCACCCCTTTCCTTGGATTACCTGAAGAGGGCTGAAGAATGAATTGGTCAAAACTTTGTTGATAATATTAAGGATGGAAAAAAAGAGATTTGATTGTAAAAACAAAAGTTGAAAAGTGCTTTTTGTAGTCTTTGAGGGGATCACATTGTTTTCTTTGTGATGAGAATTCTTCCAAGACTAAAATATATGCAAAGGTGGGATATCTAATATGTTAGAGTGAAAATTTCCCAGTCAATCTGTGACAATTTTTGCCTGGTCACTAAAGAAACCTGGTCTAGTGTTATCCCAATGGAATATTATGCCCTTTCTTTTAAATTAATTCCAGACACTTTTCATTGATTGCAGCTTTCAATTGGGTCAAATTGGGAGCAGTACTTATTTAAATCAATCATTTGGTTCTCAAAGAGCTCATAGTAGAGGACTCTCTCCCAATATCAATATAGAGGGTCGGTGATAATTGACTCCCTATTAGAAATGATAGGTAACTTTTGTATATCTGCGGATTTCTCACTGGGATTAACCAGGAAAACCAAACAATTTCTAATACAGTTTGTTTTCACCCACCCTGTATACAGAACATCACTTTTTTTTTTTTTCTTTTCCTTCCCCCCCCTCGTATGAAAACCAGCCGTTTGTATGGTTAGTGGTGGTTCAAAAGCAAACAACTTGATACTACTACTACTAGGTGTTAATGAAACAAATATAATAAAAGAAATGCAAGTCAACAATAAATGATTGACAATACTTCTGATTTATTTTTTTTCATTCATTTACTTGGTCAGACTACTGCAGTAAGTTGCTATCTATTACAAATAACAAAAATAATTCGAGAGATCTGTATATAAATTCTTTTTTTTGTTTATTAATTCCAGTTGAAGAAAAAAGTTTCAACCAAGAAATTCAAACAACATAAGACAACTGATAGTTGCTTGCTACCTTTATTAGTGCAGTTACTTTTTTAAAGGAATTTTCTCTGCTGTCCAAAACCATGCTATACAAAGTCTTATAATTGAATTCAATGTGTTTTGTTTTCAACTTTTACTTGATAATGTTAATTTGTACAGCAATACCTTAACTGCACTACAGTACAGTCTGCACTGATCATATTTAAGGTATTGCTGTGCATAATTTTCCTGTGACTGACAGATTCTTATTTAATAGCCGAAAAAAATAAAAATAAAAAGATCCCCTCACCCAGCTAACATATATACGTTTGAGATTTAAACAAAATTACTTTTGATAAAACAGTATTGAAGTAAGATATTCAATAAGAGTGGAATATTATGTTAAACTAGAAAGGACTCTGGCTGGGATATCTTATGTGGTGTCAATGCCTTTGTCCCTATAATGTAAGGGAGGTGGTAATGTTTCATGGATTTGGACCCAAAATTTAATCATTTCCTTTGCCCATTGCCCCCTTCTTCCTCAAATTTTCACTGAAATTCATGGACAACTTTTGGAGATATTGTGTGGATGAAAAGACAGACCGGAGGATTGAAAAACAACAGGATAATACATATATCTCTTCAAATTTGTTGACTGGATAAATTTTTACCTCAGCATGTACAGATATTTCTTACATGGCAAAGTTAGGTAACTCTGCAAATCTTAGATGAACCATGAACCTTAAGCTTTACAAGAAACCAACTTACAGAGGAAAAGTCTTTAACTACTACTGATTGTGTGAGGGATATCTTATATGCCAACACTGTAAAATCTTCTAACCTTACATATACGCCAACTATTTGCTGCAACTGTAAATACAAACCCTGAATTGTTAAATGAATGACATTAGTTGTGCTGCTTGGTCAGTATCAGGGATTAAACTGAACTATACATTGTCCAAGTGTCAGACAAAGAAAGGTTGTTAAAAATCTTGTATAGATTCAGGTCAAAAAGAAACTCCAGTTTTACATGTTTGGAAGAGGAAGTGATTAAAAGACTGCAGGCAGTCTCGTTAAAGATAAGACTTAATTAGAATATTTAAAAAGTAAGGAATATATTTTGAAAGGTAAAATCTAGTCAAAATTTATGTTACAATATTTCATCTAATACCTAAAAAAAAAAAAAAAAAAAAATCAATTGTATTGAAAACAGTCTTAAATGTAAACAACAAGCATTAAATATTGATTGTAGTTTAAGGGGTAAAATTAGCTTCTGTTTAACAATGAATTCTCTGTTCTTGTATGGTTAAAAGTAGTTAGGTACATAAGGGACTCCCTCTGTCTAGAGGATGTGAGTTCAATTCTCACCATGGGTTTACTCTTTATTTCTGACCATATTGCTTAATTGCCATAGAATTACAGTTTGATTCAAAGTTGATAAAAAGTGACAAAGTAAAAATGAAGGTTAAAAACTAATCAAAATTATCAAATAAGACGCTGTTTTTTATATATAAAAAAAAAATGTTTTGTTAGAACATTGAAATCCATTTTGCATATTTCTAATTCAGTGTCACTAATGAATGAGCAAACTATAACCCAATTTTTTTTTTTAAATAGAAAGTTGGTTTTCTTAGAATTCTACCATTTTTGATTTACATCACTTCTAGGGGAATATAACTCAATCAAAACAGAATGTTGAAACTCTTCAGCACTCAAAACCTGTTGCCAGTAAGACATCAAGGTATATTCCTTAATCTAAATCCAATGCATCTTAGATACCCACGTCAGCAAAACTCTCCAGAGTGGGAAGGAGAACAATATATGTCTGTTTACACTACCCATATATAAACACATCTGTTCGGTCCCATGTTGAGAAACCAATACAATACAAGCCTGGCTGCTGCAGGTTCAAGTTCCACATCTACTTCTATTCCCCTTAAAGATTACTGCAACTTTTTTTTATTGTGTATGTATGTGCATATTGAAAAAAAATTTTTTAGTATGTATTTATCAAAATATTTATTAGCATGAAATAAGCTGTTTTATAATTCTAAACAATTTTTGTAGATATGTTAGACTTATTGGTTTGGCTCAGTTGATAAGAGAGCTGCCGACTGATTTCAAAGAGAAGTGATCATTTTGAATATTGGTTTGGTTCAATTTGACCGCACAAAGTTTACTACTCTTTATTTAGTGAGGGTTGTCATTGTTGTAGCAGTAGAAAAACAGACAATTCCAGCCTTTGAGTTGGACTTGAGTTTCTGTGTGGGCTGGAATGTAGCTCTACAGTGGCACTGTGGGAACTTTTCATCAGAAGCAGGAAGTAAGGTTTTTATGAATCCTTAATATAAATACTTCCAATAAAAATTTTAAAAATTTTGCAATGAATCGAATACTTATAATAAAATATATTCACTTAAAAAGGACCAGATTTATATATTCAACAGCACTAACTAAAAACCAGTTAGGAAAAGATTAGGATTATATGATATTGATTTCGTATCATCATATTGTGAAATATGGCACAGTGAAAAATTTTCAAGATGGCCACCATTATAATGCCCAACTATGTGTTATTTATTCATTCAAGATAAGTTTTTTTCACCATTTTGTAGTATAAAGTATGATTGATAACACATCACAGATCTACAGTCCGACCATTGGAAAGGTATATCTTAATTGGCTTTATAAAAAGAAAACCCTACCCTACCCACCAAAAGGAAAATGAAAGGTTTAGAGATTTATTTATCATATAAAATGTGTTTAATGGCATAGTGAGAGTCTACCACGGTCTGACCACTGGAAAGGTATAATTTTCAAGATGGTGTCCAAAGGACTTAATTACAAATATTCTTTGAGTGATAGAGCAGTACATGCTATATTGACATATCCCCGGATACCCCACTAAATTTAATCACTTCTTTCACCTTGCCCACCTTTTTACAAATTTTTGGAGATTTTGTGAGAACAGACATGATTGAATACAGAAGAATATGGATATCTCAAAAACAAATTCCGGGATCTACGCTCATAAATTAAATCACTTCATTACAATATGCCTAACCGCCTTACAAAATCTTAACATTCATGGAGAACTTTTGGAGATACTGAATTGAAAGACAGGAGTAAAATACAGAAATGTATGAAGACAAAAAGAAGGTCTTCATTTACTTCTTGCCTCTAATAAAAGGTTTCCTGGTGGTTACAAATCAGCTTACACTATTTAACAAAAATCCATGATATTCTCATCCAAAGACTAGGTAGTGATTATTAAAAATCATACCTCTAAATACAGAATGTTTATGCATACACAAGTATTATAGCCCAATGTTATGATGATTTAAAATCAGTAAATCCTTCTACACAATTCATAAGATACGAAACAGTTGGATACATAAATCAGAGAAATTGAACATCTAAAACAAAATACATTCATCTAAAAAGGACCTGGTTTACATATTCAGCAGCACTAACTAAAAAAAAACTATCTACGAAAAAAAGATTAGAATTATCTATGTGATATTGATTTTGTATTATCACGGTGCAAAATAAAACAGCATTTTTTTTTTTTTTTTTTTTTGTGTTACATATCTGAGTTTTAACCTCTCTGGCTTTTCTACTATGGCCATATTATACACCGATTTATTCAAATAGGTGAACATATCTTGATAGTTGTATTTTGGTTTTAACCACTGACCTTCTTTATTCGATCCAGGGGCTGATTGTTCACTTCCTACTGTCCATGCAAGAGGATTAGTCAATTCGTCCTTGTGATGATACTTTGGCTTATTCAACTGAAGCAGAGTATAAAGATTTTACAGCCTTGTAATGAAAACCACATATGGTTAGCCAATGGCTGTATCTACCAGAAAAGTGATTTTGAAACTGGTCCACAGACCTTGGGGGGGGGGATTTGTCGGATAATGGTGGGTCCTCAGTTTAAAATAACACCGTTAATTTAAAATTGGGACTGTTTAGGGATTGCTCATGTTTTCAAACAGAATGGTCATCCTTGTTTTGGCGGGGGTGGGGGGTGGCTATCAGTGACTTATACTTATTCAGAATTATGAGAAGAAAACCATTAGAAACCACTTTTTGTACAACATACCTTTGTGAGTCGGCCTTCTTCTCCATGTTGAAGGATATAGAGAAAAAGTAAACGAAATCAACTACACATTGACGTTATTTCTCAAGGCATGTACAAACATTAAATCGTGTAGTAGGGAGACCAAACCCATCACACAACTATTGAAAAACAATTAGAGTTTGGAATAAATGTAATCCATTTAAAATAAGATTTTGAAAAGTCGAAAAAGTTGCTTAGACTAATTGCCGCTTACAGACTAAGCAAAAAAAAAAAAAAAAATATAGGGGTCTGATGGAATATTTCCCTTATAAAAAGCGGACCTTGAGTTTTCCAACTTTTGAAACCACTGCAGTAGACCATTGTCCTTTTGGACTATAAAAGTGGTAAAGTTTTGGAGCTTTGAACCGTATCTATGTTCTTTCTCAATCAAAGCCATTTGCCCAAGAAGATATGGTCAGAAAAGTATACAGGTTCAAAGATATTAAGAGGTCTGTTGGGTACAAAGAACATTTCAATAAGATACATACCCAACAGTATGGATGGCCTGCCTGTCCAAACCTCAGAGGTAAAGCTTGAATTATCTCCCCTTCAAGCCAAATCTGGCTATCCATAAATCTTTGAAATCTTTTCCTTCATTCATGAATTTTAGATATCTGATCTCACTATCCCTCCCACTGGATGATAAAATAAATATTCAATGCGAATTAAATAATGATACTTAACTGCTAAAATACATTAACAAAACTTGTGGAAGTGTCTTTATGAAATCACTGAGAAAATCTTAAATTTAACAGCTATAGGATAAATTCTTTATCAATAAGCAAAATAATTCGCAATTCTGTCATCATAGACATAACCAGTTGGATTGGAATCCCTGTGGATCAAAAGGTGTAAGCACCAGAAACTGTCATGTCTTGGAAGACAAAGCCAAAAAAAATATATGGTCTTTTGAAATTCATAGGGATTCCCCGATCCAAGATATGGCTTGACAAACTAACAAGGTAAGTATGACGGTGAAAGTCACATCCATATCAAGAAATGGACATATTCGGTCTGACAGAATGAATTATAAGTTTCCATAGAATGTAATACAATTCATTTGAAATGATCTCCTGACATTACATAGTTAATATATCCCTCAATTTGAACAACGTAAATAGTATAAACTATTATAGAAAACGGGGTAGCTGCAGGAACTGAATCTGCTGCTGATAGGGTAACTACTTCAACATAGCGATGCTCTTACCATTGAGCTACACTACTGGTGGCAGGTTCAATTCCTGCAGCAACCCCATTTTCTATAATTGTTTATCCTATTTACATTGTCTAAATTGAGGGATATATTAACCATGTAATGACAGATTATTTCAAATAAGTTTCTACATGATTCTGCCAGACTTTTTCCTAATACAATATATATTATACAGATAGAAAAAACATGCCGTACAAACACACGTCTTTTTTGATTGGTAAAAAAAAAAATTTAAATCTGATGCTTCTAATGTCAAGACAATGCTTGCAGATCCCCCCCCCCATAAAAAGAAAAAAAAAAAAATCTCAAAGGCTAAGCTAGGTACTCATATCTATAGAATTTTCATGAACTCAGCGAGAATACTGTAGTCCTGCAGAAAATTAACCTTTCATGAAGGCAGCAAGTAAAAATAACTGGGGATATTGAGAAGAGTACTGGAGATTTGAGGAGGGGGGGGGTCCTTGCTATCACTCGATCTAAAGTTATGACAATAAAACCCGTTTGAAAGACGAAGGGTGGGGGCTATTACTGAAAATTCAGCAACTTTTGTTTGGACAAATGTTATCTTCTCTCATCTTTGATGTTGAGGTATCAGCCAATTCATTCTACATCCTTCTTCAAGTATATGCGTGAAGAAAAAAAAGAAAAAAAAAAAAAAGAAAAGAAAAAATTCTATTTTTATGTTTCACCCACCCAGTGCATTTCGCCAAACATCTCCATGTTTCTTACATCTAGCTCTCTTCAATTTGACCAAAACCCTACGCCACAAAAGAGCAATTCTCCAGGTTCTACACGTCTTCTTACCTACCAAACTTGAAGGAGTAAAAAAAAAAAAAAAAAAAAAAAAATTCCTCATCTGTACACCCAAGGGCATACCAATTTTTTTTTAATCAACCATTATTAATTTCTGACTAGTATTTCTTTCATCTTAATTTTAGTTGCTTCTTCAGGACATTGGTCTACAACAGTAAGAAAAGAAATAATAAGCTCTTATGGCTGACAGAGGGCTAAATCTAACCCTCAACCCTATCTGATACCAAATTGTATTTGTTACTATTTTCTTCTTTTACATTTGAATTCTAGTCAAAAATGAATTATGGTTGACAATGCTTCATCTAAAAAAAAAAAAAAAAAAAAGTTTTTTTTTTCTCCACTATTTACTTTCATCTTAATAGTTGTTGCTTTTTATTGCAACTGGACCCAAGGGCGTTTCCTTCTGGCAACGGGTAAATAAATTGACAGCACTGGTTGAAACAAAGAATAACTTCCAGGTGAGAATCAAACTCACGACCATCAATGCTTGGAATGTCTCACTATGTGCGACCACTCTTACCACTGGGCAACTGGAACTTGATGGCAAGCGCAAGTCCAAATCAAACCCTTGAACTCATTCCTGATCCCCCATCTCTTCAGTGCCGTATTTGTTAACTGGTAATTCAGTATTGGTAATCCAATTTTTATTCTATTAGATGAAGTATTGTAAATTTTTATTTTCACTACTGCAACTACTAATAATTTACAATTATTCATCTAATAAAATATAATTGAAGAAAAAAAAAAATTGAAAGAGAAAAAAAAAAAAAAAGTTTTTCTTCACTTCCTGGATATCACTACACATGACAACAAGTGAGGATTACTTTTTTTCTTTCAACATAATACATTTGATAACTTTGTTTAAATTTTGATAATTGTCTTTATTTATACAAAATGGATGCCAAAATTAAAATGCAAAAGTATAAATTATGCATGAAACCAGAAAACATGCATAAAAAAAAAAATTTAAAAAAAAGGGAGAAGAAGGAGGAAGAAGAAGAAAACATCATTTAGGCTTCAAAGTTTGTTTTAACTTCTATTGAATTAGTTACTTACCATTTTTTTTAATATTCCATAAAGTAGATATAAGAAAAGGTTTTCAGAGTGTATATGTATATATATAAATAAATGCATATCATTATGTATCTCTATATAATATTACATTTAAGGATATATATTATTATTATTATTATATTATTATCATCATTATTATATAATGCCTGAAATACAGGCTTGCATCTAAGTATTTATGTAAATACAAACAATACTTTTCCCCCACCCCACCCTACCCTTCAAGAGACTTGGAGAAGCAGCAAATTTAGGGAACTTAAATAAAATTAGAGGAAGTAAAAATAAATGTAAAAATAAACATGAAAATCACAACATTTCATTAAGATTTCAGAACACATCACTACGATAAAAGACAAGTTAAACAAATAACTTAAAATTATAAAAATAAATTAAGATGTTAATCAGTTTTCTTCAAGTTTTTGAAAAGTTGACAAATTTTTTATACAAGCAGGAAATTTTGACTATGAGCAGTTAATAAATTATCTCCAGTATTACAGATTTTGCAAAGTGGAAATATCTTAGAAGGTTCAATTCTAGGATAAGAAACATTCCAAAATCATTTTGTTTTTTGGGGGGTTTTTTGTTGTTTTTTTTTTCCCATCAAAATTTGTCATTTCTAAAACTTATTTGAATTTTTTGGAGTCTAAATGAGGGTCAGAAATTAAATAGGGTTAAAAAAAAAAAAGAAAAAAGAAAAAAAAAAAAGTTCAATTGGGGAAAGAAAGAAAACTAAATCATTATGAAAGTTCCAGAAGAAGGAAAAAATATCTTGTTTGCAAATTTTTTTCGGGAGATATTTATAAGTGAGTCGGCAAACAATTACAAGTTTGCAATAATTTTTTCCTTTTAAGCAATGAGAAGTGAAAGACCTTTTGAGATACATTGAAGGTACCTTCCGCAGAGATGGACTGTTGCAATTGCCATGAGATTTAACCGATTCTGTTAAGTTTAATTATAAGGCTCTTTCTCTGGGTTTATATTTATGAATCTATCTTCAACAGTTGAAACTGGATTCATTTTGAAAAGGAACTGTCAATAAATTTCATGTTATGAAGGAAGAAAACAAGGTCCCCCGCCTTAAATGCTGTCCAAAGAATTCATCCACTTTACCAGAGAATTTAATTAAAAGCAAAAAGACAAGTCCCTCAATTTTAAAAAGAAAGTTGGGAGTTGTGAAATACATTAAAATCAAAGCCTCGGATTTCACAACCTTAGCTTATAGAGTAATATTGCAAATCAAATTTGAAATAACAGGCTTCCAGATACACACATACATTTGAAGATAGAACCTCTGCATCATGAAAGTTAAGCACAAGGTATTCCCTAATGTCTACACTTGATCTATCATTCTGGAGAATTAGCAAATTATGTTAGTCTAATTTATCAGTCTGAAAAAAGGTCTTCTGCATGGTAATCATTTTGAAGGATACATAAAAGAAAAGTCCAATTGAAATATTTTCAGTTTAAATGAAACCAGGTTATGCTGGTATAACTACATCAGCCAATCAATCAGGTGGTGATGAGACCCGTGGTAATAAGACCCTATGGAATTCAACTTTTCATAAAAACACTGTGAGGAGGAATTAAGTTAGTGACGGTAAAAATGGAGGTACAAGGCAGCAATAAATAAATAAATAAATAAATAGATAAAAAATAAAAATAAATAAATAAAAAATAAAAAATAAAAGAATTTTTAAATTAGAAAAAAAAAAAAAAAAAAAATGAATAAATAAACTTAAAATAAATAAAAAAAATAAAAATTAAAAATAAAATTTAAAAAAAAAAATTGTTTTAGTAAATGATTGTTTTAGTAGATGCTTAATTTGAAAATTAATTGTTATTTGTAATTTCAGGAGGTAAAGGGGTAAAGCATCCCGTCTTTTGAGAGACAACCCTCAATGGAGAATGAACATCCGGTGATTAAGAACCGGTTTCAGTTGCATGCATCAGCTAAGTGATCCTTGCAAGTCTGGTAGAGACCAGGACTTTATCCCTACAAGTTTTTATGACCACGTCCTTGGCAGGATGCAAGTCCACTGAAGAATATCAGGAGATCCTAGGTATAACGGGTCGATTAGTCTGTCCCTCATATAGACTTAAAACTAAGGTTGGATTATCTGAATTCTATTAGATGGGTTGTTTTAATTCCTGTTCCAGCCGAGTATCTCCGGCCTTCCTCAGGTGTCAGTTGCGTTCTAGAAAAAACAAAGACAAAGGAATTAGTCTTAACAAACCACATACAACGAACAAAAATACCCTGTCTGACTAAATTGTGACAAAAACTATCAAGACCTGCATGAACTCATCATGATACAGGAATGGAGACAAACAAACATTCTACAAAAGACTGAACAGTCACCGCAATGGAGAGAATCCAGAGATTTACCAAACATCTGCCCAGAAGAATTCTAAAGATTGACTGGCCTGATACAATCAGTAACAAAGAATGAATAACTGTGGCAATGAAAAAGACCGAGGAAGAAGAGGTCTTATGATGCTGGAGATGGATTGGCGACACTCTTCGCAAACCTGTGTCCAGCATTACGAGACATGCTCTCTTTTGAAATCCACAAGGGAAAAAGGGGCTAACCAACTCCTGATGCTTTGCCCGGGATGCAGACAGAGAGAACTTGACTTACATCAGGGACAGCAGGTGAAATTGGTTCTGGATGCCTAGAGGGTCTTTATTAGCAGTCTATGTCCAAAACAGGGCCACACCCTCGACAGACAGAAAACTAGTATGAATGTCCAAGATTCAACAACATTCCAGCACACAGACACCCCGGGAAGACTAGAGAGTACATAGCCAAAACAGTGGGTAAACAAAAAAAAAAAAAAAAAAAAAAAAAAAAAAAAAAAAAGAAAGAAAGAAATTAGTCCAAATAAACAACATAAAATAATTAAAGCTTAGATTAGTCTATGACAAGGTTAAATGAGTTGAAATGTGAAGATATTGTGCTAATCTTTCAAGTGAAGAGGACCTGCCTTCAAAGAATCAGTGTTTGAAATAATATCTTTTATGAGGACCTAAACACTAGCTATGAGCATGAATGGGATACTGGCAACTAGGTTCCAACAGGCCACACCCACACAAACAGAAACCTCCAAAAATAAACAAAGTTGACAAGTAAATCCTTTACCTTCTCCCCTAATAAATAATCATCCCCCCCATATATATATATTATAGAGGGGAAAAAAAAAAAATTCAATAATTAAAAATTTTCTAAAAAAAAAAAATTTACTTTGCATTTTCATAAATGTTGAAATAGTTGAAGAACAGGTCTACATAAATCATGAAGATTATTTTGGCCAACATTCATATTTTTTTATATATATATATATATATATATATATATATATATATATATATATATATATATGTGTGTGTGTGTGTGTGATAATTATAAAACAGATTTTAGTAGGGACTTGATTTCACTCAGCACTGATTTCACTTGATAGCAAATCGTGTGGCCTTAGATTGTGTAAAGAGATAAAAATGCTCATTTCCTTATTTTCAGTCTAAGGCTACTTGCTTCACAACTGAGTAAATTTGGTGCCAAGTAAAATACAGTTCTAACAAAAATTTCTTTAGAAACACCACATACTGTTTGATATAAATTATTCATTTACCGATATTTCATACATCTTAAGTCCTAAAGGACAATTTTCAAACTTTACCCAAGAATATTCTAGTAATTACATGGTACTTTTTATAAGATAATTAAAAATAAAATGCCTATCTTAATTTGTCAGAGTTTTAGATGAAGCATTGTCATAAAGTTATGTTTCTTAGTTTGTCATATTTTTGTTGTTTTTTCCATTATGATGCCAAAGTCAAACGCAATCTGACCATTATTATCCATGTTCGACGTGCTTTGAAGCAGATCAGATGCAAATAGGGCCGGCCCTAAGCAGGATTTGATTTTGGGGCCACCTGACCACATCGCTCTAGAGGCTATCAGGTGGTCAACGACAACTGCTTAGTTCGCAGGATACAAATTGAAGTACCCGAGGCCAATTATCTTAAATCCATACTGCTTCATCGGTCATTAAATGCGAAACATGAACTAAAATCTTGAATTACCACGGAGAGAAAAAAAAAAAAAAAAAAAAGAAGAAGAAAACAAACTAGTACCTAACGTATAGTTAAGGTTGTGATATCAAATGAAAGCCTTTACTCAAATATAATAGCAATTCATATAGAAATTAACTATGAGACTGCTCATATTAGAAGATCTGGGTTGGAATTTTTTCAATTTATTGACACCTAACTAACGAACTTAATTGAGTCATCCAACTTATTTTAGAAGAAATAAGCCAGGCTTTCTCTATACATGCACCAGATCTCTAACACGTCATCAGGTGAAATCTTTCATTACCCCCCCCCCCAAACAACACCTTACTAGTCAATTCACACACTGCATTTGTACCAAGAACAATTTAGGATTGCCAGAATGGGAAATAATCCTAGCTTCACCTCAGAGACTAACCCAATACAGATATAGGAATCACATCAAATTTGGGAATATAGCAAGTCTCATAGCAGAACTAGCCTTTTGGAGCAAACCTGGCACAAGTGTTGAAAATTTGGTAAAATAATTAAAACTTTCTGGGAAATATGCTATACAAAGATTACTGACAATGGATAATGAGCTAAGGTTTCAATATTTTTTTCCTGAAGTCATCAATTTCCAAATGTAGAGCTGTCAGGAATAGACATCCTATTTAGTTGATTCATAAATAGTTTCATCATTTCAGATATATGTATGCATGAAGCACAAAATTTTCTTTTAGTCTGCACATAGTAATAAGTAAATTTTAATACTGAAACATTTAGGACTAAAAAGAACTTTAGGTTTATTTAAGAACAATTTTATAGTTAGTATCTTTTCATTTATGAAAAAGTCTCCTTACATTACATTAAACATTATATTAAAGTTTATACAAATGTTCAACCTTAAGTCTTACTAGCCAGGAAGCTATTTGAAAAGTTGGAGATAACATTGGTATTTAAAGGAAAGGCTTTTTATCCTGGAGGGGAAAAAAAAAATATCCTTCTCCCTGGTATATAAACAAGCTTTCATTTAGCGCTAAAGTTCAAACATTGGATATTCTCAGCTAACACCGTACATAAAGGATTGAATTAAAGAAAAGAAAAAAAAAAAAAAAAAAAAAAAATTCATGTCATACCATTCTGGTTCAGGAAATCTAATCTCTTTCCATTTTTAATGTTGACACAAAGCGATATTCATAAGAATGACCGACAGAAAGATATTCTCTTTGTGGACATCATATATTACACCTAAAGAAGGCTGACCAAAGAATCAGCTGAAATATGCCAACATTAAAGATATGAAGAAACCATTAGATATTCCGAAGAAAAGTTGGTATGGGAGTGAGACTTCTAGAAGTTATATAGACCATGTGCTGTTGGTCTTATATTAAGTTATTGTAGATGGATTCAATTGCTGACTTTATTTTTCCTTTCCACTTATTCTATTCATATAGCCTACTGTCAGGAGCTTTTACTAGTTAAAAATTGTACATCAGAACTTGGGAATTCTAAATTTCAAGATTTATTACAAAGAGTTTTTCTTGGAATCACTAGATTATAAATGGATCAAAAGCTTCTAGAAAAAATCTTTTAATAATTATTTTTTTTTAAAAATCAAAACAAAGTTTAAAAGTGTAGTTAATGTTCTTTCATAGTTGGGTTTATCAATTCTTGTTCTAAAGATTTAAGAAATAATAGAAGTGAAAAAAAAAAAAAAAAAAAAAAAAAATTTTTTTTAAATAAATAAATAAATAAAATAAAGGGGAAGATCTAACAGGTAACGAAAGAAAGTCAAAATAAAAAAAAGATGTTTTCGAAGAAGAAAGAAATGTCAAACTCCCAAAGAGAAATAAATAAAATGAAAGCCAATTAAATTATATATATATATATATATATATATATATATATATATATATATATAAAGATTTTAAAAAAGAAAAGAAACAAAACCAAAAAACACTTCATAATCATTAAATACAATTTATAACAGCTGAATACCTGCTACATGAAAACTAAATAAAGAGAAATCCTGCACAGAAACCAACTTTTGAGTTTCTAAATTTTTGATTTAAAAATTTACATAATTCACTTCATGTGTTTTGCTTTTGTTAAAGAAGGAAAAAATGGGGGGGGGGAAAAAAAAAAAATCCGAACAAAACAAACGTTTAAGTATATAGTTCCAAAGTAACCATTCTCGACCTTTGTTTATCCCTGTTCAACAGGGGTTTGTTTGGGAAACGAGAATAGCTCGGTCTACTAAAAAAAAAAAAAAAATACAAAGGCCGAGAATGGATGGTTCAGAGAATTAAGGTCACTAAAATCTGGTCCCTTCTATTATTCAGAATGATAACATCAAAAGAATTTTTTGTTATTTCTTAGAAAGTGTTGGTGAAAGTGCAGAATAAATGTATTTTCTGATTTACATAAGTTAATGAGGCAATTTGTGAATAAGATGTAGCAAATTCATGTTGGGACAGAGGCACATATGTATAAGAAATCAATATTCTAAACATTTAGACTCGTGGGTTAACACGCATGAGACTCTTGGGTCAACATGAATGTTTGTATAAATATTTGTAGATAAAAGCAAGACACCTGTTGCTTAATAAAGTTGAGTGAAACAAAAATTGTTGACAAACCTTAAAGATTTATCGATTCATTCTTATAAATTGATAATTTGAAGAAACCATTCAAACATTTCGCATGAACCCGGGAGAAGAATATTTTAATGTAAAAAGTATTATAATAATGTTAACCAATTCTTTGAAAACAGAGTATACATACCATGGAAAACCTTAAATTCTAAGGTTTTTCTTTGTCTAACAAAAAGAATACAAAATATGCTTGACTTGAAACAGTTCATTGAGTAGAGGGAACAAAAGAGGGGCAGCAACATACAAAGGTTTACTTAAGTCCATCTTTTTCATTCTTTTTTTTTTTCCATCTTTCTAATCAAATAGATTTTTTTGAATCTCAGTATATAATCCCAGAATATTTGGGAAGGTTTTGTGAGCAAGCCAGAAATAGCAACTTGCAGGCCAATACTGGGCATAAAGACATATTTAATAAAACAGATTGCAGTCTAACTTCTATTTTTTTTTTTCTATTACTTTTCATTACATTTTACAATATTTATATAGTAATAGCACTAAGTGTTAATTGGGTATTATATATTGTCCTTTTTTTTTTTCTTTCTAGCAGTATTTGCTATTGTTTCATGACTCTTTGAGCAGGAGGCAGATAAAATTGTTGGGTAGGCTTCACCTTATCTTGCATTAACATCATCTGTTGTTGTTGCATTCTGCGGGCATATGGTGATCCCCCTCCACCTCTACGGAATTCCATGGTGGAAATGTGGCTTTGTTGCATCATCAGCTGTTCTCCAGGGTACTGAGAATTAGGGGCCGTCATTTGCTGTTGGGCAGCAACTGCCGCTGCAGCCGCCAGAGCTGTAGCAGCAGCCATAGGGGCTTGGTGTGAATTCATCTGTTGGTGATGGGGTATCATAGTTCCAGAATGGGGCATCATACCTGCATTGTGGAACCCCTGCTGCTGCTGTCCTGGAGGCCCACCCTTTCCACGAGAATTTGAGTTCTGCTTGGAAATTTCATGCTGATTGAGGAATAAGAGGAGGAAGAGGGAAAAAAAAAAAAGGATCAATACAATTTTGCTTTTTAAAGAGGATAAGGGATCTTCAAAGTAATTAATATATACAGTTTTATATTTCATTCATACAATATTCTAGGGACACGACAGAAAAAAAAAAAAAAGAAAAAAAAAATCATACAAGGAATATCGTGGGTTGATGATCCAAAGTCATCATCCATATCCTTACAGCTTTTTTTTTTTTCTAAAAGAGTCATCATTATCGTTTTCAAACATGTAAATTTCACTAAAAACTATTTGGAGAATGCAGATTTTATAAGTATATGATTGTACAATAAGCTAAAGTCAGAGCTAAAAATTTAAACATTTACTCTTTATTATATTGCTATTATCTCTAGAAACAATTGTTATACATAATTGTAGACACGGGATAATGTTTTTTTCTTCTTTTAAATTGAAGCTAAATGGGGAGGGGGAGCATATTATCTAAGGTAAAATAAAGTAATTCAAGAAATTACATCAGTGCAGACTCAGACTCATTATTTAGAGTATTAAAATTTTAAAAAAATTAAAAAAACTCACCCAATTTTTAGGTATTGGTTTGATATCAGTGAGCATCACCTCTTCTGTGTTGCCATACTCTATAAAGGTTACCACACATGTGGGCAAATCAGGAACAGATTCAATAACTGCGGGGTAAAACTGAAATTAAAATGGAGGATGAAAAAAAAAAAAAAAAAAAAAAAAAATTAAAAATTTTTTTTTTTTAAATTAAAAATTAAGAAAAAAAATTGAAGCATCATTTTCTTAGGAACCCATCCCCCCCCAAAAAACCCCATCAAACAATTCAAATTGATATTACCTGTGGAAAAAAAAATACAAATATAACTAATTTATCAAAGAATTGTAAGAAGTGATTATTTTAAGGGTTTATGCCAACAGCAAAACATACATTCAAAAGTCTATTAAAAAGGTTCTCAACAAGGGTCTAATGTATATCTAACAGTGACACAAAAATTACGATGTAAATGGCTGCTTCAAATTACTATAAATACTGCATTGAGAAAAAATAGATTTATCTTACCTTCTTGTCTTCCCAATATTTTGCTAAGCAATGGTCACCTTTTCGCCAGGTATGAGAAGGCTGCAATAATCAAGAATATTAAATAATACAAACATTATCGAAATGGATTAGAAAGGTCAGACAATAAGCACTTGTAAAAGGGGGGGGTATCAAATTATTCATCATACATATTTTTTATCATCAATGGACTAGTTTTTCATTGCATTTCATCACCATTTAAGATGAAAATCAAAATTGATAAAATATTGTGTTACAACACTTTATCCGATAAGAATAAATAATCTCTTTAAAATGGACTTCATGTAATCCCAGTATTTTGACAAATTCATGAAATACAAGGGAACATTGAGTCAATTGCTTGTAATAATAACTTACATGAGAATTTGATTACCCTTAAAAATACCTAAATTAAGAGATTAATGATTTCTCTATTCAGCAATATCTTCAAGATGATTGCACATTGTTACAGCTTGTTGAACATTTGCAAAAATGTACCAATTTAAACAGAGAAGGTAGATGAAAAGTGAGCAAAACAAAAATTAAGGAACAGCAGTATAAAAAAAGTATAGAATCATTAGAGATTTTTTTGGGAAAAAAAAAATTTTTGAGGAATCCAAAATATAGGAAAATATCACTTATAAATATTTTAGGAGTGATTTCATTCCCAAAATGTGAGCCTCACAGAATTCATTGAAAACAATTATTACTATAGAAAACCTTCTAAAAGGAAGAGAAGCTAACAAATACAAAAAGCTTATAGTACCATCTATTTACTAAGGTGATAAGTAAAGCTGATGTCTCTTAAGAGACAATCTCCAATGGAGTATGAACAGCTGGTGACTAAGTACCAGTTTCTGTTGCATGAGTCAACTTAGTGATCCTTGCAAGTCTCCAGTCTGGTCAAGATACAAATCCCCAGTAGGGACATCTCCACCCTAATCACACAGCTTAGAGTGTACTCAATTAGCAGCTAAGTGCACAGGGAGATTTGTCTCAATGAAGAGTTTTCCACACTCTTTGCACAAACTGGGAATCAAACCCAGGACCTTCTGCATGTGAGGGAGACATACTAACCATTACAATATCCCAAGCAGAGGGTAACATCAATAAATTATCCTTATTATAAGAGGATTACATAATGGCTAAACTGAAAGTGATATTTACAATAGGTGTAAAGATGAATTTTTCAAGTAAAAAAAATTGAGAAAAAAAAAGTCAGGTTGTTTGAATTTAAATTTAAAAATTGGAGAAAACATTAAGGATGTTTGAAAGACTGAATATTGACTAAGTTGGTAAAGAAAGCAATATCAAGTGCTAATATTCTAAGCGGTAAATGTGACAGAATGAAAAAAGATAAAGTGACTCAGTTGAACTATACTTTACCTAAACTTCCAGACATTTATCTGAGTCTTCATTATCAAAAACTAAAAACCAATATCAATATTTTCAAGAATTTCTGAGAGTCTAAAACAGAAAGAACCCCCCCCCCCAAGCAGCTAGAGAATACATTTTGATTTAATTCCCCTTTTTTGTGAAGGCAAGCCTAATTTTCAATATCATATAGGAATTCAATGAGAAACATGACGGGGTGCTTCAGGGTCGAACTACTCAATAAGTTTTCAAGATATATTTCGACTTTTGTAAAAAAAGCATTCTTCCCTTAACTTAAAAAGATCTTTAAATTTAACCATGGGACAAGACTTGATAAAGTATCTAGACATTTTTCTATATAAATGGTACGAAAATCTAGATAATACTAGATATGATTTGAAGCTATTTAGATATTAACTTGAAACTAGCGTCCATAGCTTTCCATTTTTTCTCTCTTGGTGCATCATTTTGAACTTTTCACTTTTTAGTCTTAAGTGGAAATCTGAAATAGTCATTGTTGTTAGGTAATGGAAATGAAGTCAAAATTCAGGAGTTTGACAAAAAAAAAAAAAAAAAAATTACAATACAACATCCTCAATCTTTTCTCCTTTACTTGAAGCATTTTACAATTGTAAATAAGTGACCAATAAACATTGAGTATATATATATGAAAAAGAGATTATAGTTCATAAAACAATTCTAGCGATTGGTTTATGATGCAACAGCTTCTTACCGTGTTTGGTGAATGACTACTCTTTCTGTCCTGATATTTATAATCAGCCGGGTCCATATCCATTTGCTTCTTGTGATTTGATCCTCCAATCTCACCCCCCTTTGGACGGCTTGTAGAGTTATAATTATGCCCAGTTCTGCCTCCCCCACCTACCCCATCATAACCAAAATGTCTGTTCTCATTTCCAGAAGAGTCAGAGACATTCAGGTTACTCAAGACCTTTCGGGGGTGTTTCATGGAGGCAGGAAACTGTTGTTGCTGCTGTTGTTTCTGGTGGTGATTGTGATAATCCCTATTCAATATCTTGTTTGGATTATCAGAGCCAGCATTCTGGTGATGCATATCCTTTTGATTATAGCTAGAGTATCTTGTATTGAGTTCATTTGTGTAGTGCTGCTGAGACTGCTGACCTGAGATGTTGACATTGAAATAATTAGAGGGCGGGGCTGCTTGTATTTGTCCTGGGTTGTTAGAAAAGTTCCTCGGAGACCTCATATTGGTATTATGTGCCATACCAGATTGCCTCGGATCACCATGGTAACCCTGGTAGGCAGGGAGTTTGTTATGTATTGAGGTACTGCTGTTATTGTTAGTATTGTAACGATGTTGTGACTGGAGGTAATGACTGGGTGTATTGTTACCAAGGACATGATTTGGACCATGGGTGGTTCCACTGCCGTGGCCAGAGTCTCCTGCTGGTGATGCATTGTGGAAATTACTAGAACCCTGCTGGTGGTGGCTACTGCTATAATTTTGGTGGTTACCAATTACTCCACAGTTGTTGACAGATGAGGTGCTGTTACTGTAATTAGTATGGCTAGAATTGCAACCACTGTACCTATTCTGTTGTTGGTTGTGGTTACTAGAATTGTACTCATGATGTCCACTGTTGTTAGCACCATATCCAGAATGGGAGTTGTTGGAGTAAGGCAGGCTATTGGTGTTATTACCACCTCCACCATCACCACTGTTGTTGTATCCAGGTCCACTAGAGTAATTGTTACCAGAATAGTTACCGCTGTTCCCATGGTTTTGCCCCGTGCTGCTGCTGTTAGATTTGCCTGACAATCGTGGGGGTAAATTGTTGCGTCTATTTCCTGCTCCCTTTCTGTTATCAGAATTTTGACGTCCATCAACATCTAACTTGCTGTTATCACAGTTACCATCTTTTTTTGAATAATCTGAAGTCTTTCGGTCATTATGTGATTTTGTGTCTGCAAGTAAAAATTAGGTAAGTCATGATAAGTCTTTTCACATCTAAATGAAACAAGCCAATATCAATTCTACTGTCTGTAATAATACGATGCATTAATGGACTAAATCATTGGGTACAAGTACAGCGATGATAGATTGGACTTAGGGATCAATTTCAAATAATATATAAAGTAAATTATTATAGCTTTCTATTTCTGGAGTGTATTATAAGATCTACAATTATACGAGCTCTGGGAAGCTGAGATTGGGCATAGGGATACATACATCTCTCCACAAAGGAGGACACAGGAAGTCATTTAAGGTAATTTCTAGCAAATTGAAGCCATTAGATAACAATTTTGCATCAAAAAAGATGAAATTTGGCAGATGGGCATATCTTCTCCCAGAAAAGGTTATGGCTTATATGAGGTTGGCCTCAGGTCATTTATAATATTTATAAATATTAATGAAGGCCACAATTTTGCACCAAGAAAGCTGAAATGTGGCCTAGAGGTACATCTTTTTACCCCAAAAGATAATGGGCTATGAGAAGTTCACCTCCGAGTCATTCAAGGTCAAATATTAATGGTAACTTCTAGCCAATTGAAAGCCACAATGCAGCACCTAGGGAGCTGAAATTTGGTATCGGAATTTATCCAACCACAGCAGAAGTCACTGGCTCTGTGAGGTAATCAGGTCATTTTTAATAAGACAAATGTAAGGGAAACAACTCTTTCCGACGATAACTTGAGGGGGAAAAAGAGTTACTCCCCTTGACAGTCCTAATTTCTCAACATATCTATAGCTTGTGCATGAAAAACACTTTCAATACAATTTTTATTATTTTAATACCTGCAGGTGATTTCTTATATTATACCGATGTATTTATAAAAAACAAAAAAAAAAAAAACCCATCAAAATACTAACAGGTATTTATCGAATGAATGCGGGGTGGGGGGTTTCCAAATTTGACACAAAATAAGAAATATATCCTTTCATATATTTCTTGTATACAACACCAACTGCTGAGCGCCACCCCCATCCCCACAATATAAAAGGGTACATGTGGGCATTCTGGATGAAATTTCAATACTTTGGCATATTTTACATCACGTCTTGCAAATAAAAAAGTTAGCAAGTAATTTTTTGTACTTTCAATCCATAAGACATTCAGTAATTTATAAGATTTGAGATCAATTATTTTATAATCTTTCTTCTGAAAGCTTATGAAAAAAAGAGGTTCTGTTTACAATGTAACTATAATGCAAAATTTGACTTGGGAATGTTTTGGGGGCAGATCCACCTATTTGTATTTACAAGATTTGAAAATAAAAATTTTTCTTTAATTCTGCATGAAAAGTGGCTAAAAACAAAGTTGACTAAATTTAAATTTCAAGGCAAGTAACAATAATATTTGTAGATACTGCAAGAATAGTGTCGTTCTCTAATATTCTATTTTTATTCAGTTTTTAGTTAGTGTATGGTAATGTCAATCGTATTGCAAAATTGTAAAACAAAAAAAACAAACAAAAAAAAAAAACATAAGAAAAAAAAAAAGGGAAAAGCACCCCCACCTAAAACCAATCTTATTAGAATTTAAGTATATCCATGGAATTTTTCCATGCTCAATAGCTAGTGTGACAATTATAAACAACTGTATCATCAAATTGGGGCGGGGGGGGGGGACAGAAAACACTAAATTCCAGAACAACATGCCATCAAGGTTGGAAACCTATAAGACTAATGGAGTGATAGTAAACCAAACAGACTAATACAAAGCATAGTCAAAATGTGTCTCACAATATCATTGAAATAAAGATTTTCATATCCAGAAACTATCTTAAGGAAAAGTTAGACGTGAGAAAGAGGTCAAGATATGTATATTTTAGAGTCAGTCAGAATACATTATGATTTGGATATTCAGTTAAGAAAAAGGTGATTTTAATTTAGGGCTAGCAGCTTTCAGGTGAAATTCAAAACTAGAATACCATTTTAAATAAGTGGTTAGTACTCACTTCAAGACATCACCAATGTTTGAGGAGACTTAAAAGTGAAATATCAATGAGTCAATAGTTCTTTAACACACCAAATATTTTTTCTTGATCTGCCTTTCCAATGACAAGTGTTTATTCTTAGTTATCTTAATTGAAGTATAAATCAAAATTGATAACACAAAAAAATGCCACGAACCATCTTTGAGTGGTATTTTTGTTTCCAAGAAGTCAAATAGTGTTGCAGGACCCGATGGACGACTTGGAGCAACATCTTCATTTCCAGCTTCCTTTTCTTCATTCTTCTTCCGACCTTTTCTCTCACGACCTAAAATGATAGGATAGAAAAACTCAGATCGACTCAACGCTTTTATGAGAAAATAAAATTTTCATCTGGAAGGAAATTTAGTTGCATCAACGTTTTGAAAAGGATAAGTCCACATACTCCTCAATATTAATCAACATTACATAGATCTTCAAGCTTTTAATGAATATTTAACAACTCCAAGATAAAAAGTAGATTTTTAATGTATCACAATCATCATTTTAGAGCAAAAGTTAATACAGTTAAAATCAGAGAATCACTTATACAATTCAATTAAACAAAATTTTTAACTTGAAATAATCTTAGCTACTAGAACTAAGATGTGATAAAAAATTCCATTTATTGCAAGGATTGTATTCTGTTATTTTCGATACAATTATTTGAAGTCCTATTGTAGTAAGAAAGAAACCTGACTTACCATGAAATTTCTCTGGTTTTTCTCCACCCAGCTTGGCACTGGTCTTTAGTTGTCCAGAGGTAGAATTATTGGAATTCCCTCTTGATCCTCCATCTCTTGGGCCTGAACCTCCAGACTTGCCAAGCAGAAAGACAATAGCTTCATTAACATTGCCATTATTCTGACGAAGGGCTTGACATGCATGTTCAGTACCAAAGCCCATCTCAACAAGGTGTGCAACATCTTTGTCATTCAGAGCCTACAAAAAGTTAGTTTTTGAAAGTCATGAATAACAAAAAATTTTTAATATTTTTAAAACTTAGTGCATCTAAACAATTCAAATTTTGCCGTACAGTATCAAGATCTTTTAAAAAGATACCAATTTGAGTGTTATTCATTTAGTATGTTTGTAAACACCAATTGTTGGGTAGAACAATTACATAAGGTTTGAATGACAAGTTCATTTTTATTTAATGTTCATAAGGACATCATACATAAAAACAATTTAGAGGGTATTTAGCAAATTCATTATACTGAAAATAACACTGCAGCCAACCCTTTTCAAGGACTTCTTTTAAAAAAATATTAAAACATTTCTAAGAATTTATTTTATTCATTGTTATTTTCTTTAATAAACATAAATTAAGAAAAAGTACTTCAAAATAAACGTTGAAAGTCTTTAACATGAAGTTAAATTCTCACTTATTCAAGGTATAAATAATTAGTAGATAGAAACTGCCATGGAGACCAACAACAATAAATCCAACACGATCATGAAAATTCACCTTACTTTCAATCCATAGAGGATACTCTAACGTCTCATTATACTCTAAGATCTTCACACTTTCACTTTCTTTGTTCAAAGTCAGAAATTGAAAATATATTTGCACGTTCGCCAACAAAGTTTGAAGTATTTGCTACAGCTGCTTAATTACATGACAAAGAAACTCATAATGGAATCTGGTTTATGTAGCTTTTATTTTAATCCCTAAATGGATCATCCAATTTTCTTCAATATTTCACCCTTTAGTTGACTTGTTTATGAAATCAATTTGATTTAACAAAACCCCGAAATGAATATATGGTCAGCTGTTTACTTTCCAGAGCAAAAATGAGTTTATCCTGAACTTCTTATGCTCTACATCAGGATTACAAATTTAGCTATTTCCGAGGTAAATATGGAGTTTTTCTGGCTATTATAAAATGGAAGAGTGGAGATTTTAGCTATATTAGACAAAATATACAAACATGCATTGTGTATATATATATGTTTTTATGCAACAGAATTCTAGCTTTAGGGAAGAAATCTGGTAAATTACCTTTTTTCACATGTACATGTTTAAAGTAAAAATGAGAAGAAATAAAAAATAAAACCACACAGACAAAAAGAAAAAAAAAAAAAAAAAAAAAAAAACACATTTCATTGATTTCTGTATGCTTCATCTTATGAAAAAAAAAAAAAAAAAAAAAAAAAAAAAAAAAATGCTCCAAAATTAAATTAAATGTTGGAGAGAAAAAAATTTTGATCTGGTTAGGATTTGTTAAATTTGCACAGACACTATTTACCAAGAGAACAAGTTGCTCATTACCGATTTCTCAATGACTGAAATACAAATGCTGTCAGGGACATTTTGAAACACACTGAAGTGAACAAATTTGATACAGATTCATGAAAATTGATGGTGACTTCAAATATTAGCTCGAAAAATGATTATGGTTCAAAATTAGAATGTACTGAATACAAATTAACTGTTTTCCACTGAAATCGAAGGTTGAGAATTTGTCCACTCAATCCAGACACACTCAATATTGCGGCTCAAAGAAACAAACAAACAATAAATAAAATAAATAAATAATAAATAAATAAATACAAAACAAAAAAAAAAAAAAAAAAAAAAAAAAAAAAAAAAAACAAACAAGTTTTACTTCGTTCAAAATGAACTAAAACCAAATATTATATACTTTCTATTTAGAGAAGAAATGAGGAAGTGAAAAAAAAAAAATATATACAATAAAAGTACTACAAACATACTTCTTTCCAAGAAAGAAGTAGTAAATAGCTCTTAGCTTACATGGGAAGATTTAAAATAAAAAGATAGCTAACCATTTTCAGCTCAGAGTCTCTTAGTATTCCATGTCCACTTCGACATCTGCCTTTTCCTTACTTAAAGCCATGAAAGCCTTAGGAGAAACTCCTTTTTTTAATAATTTTGCTTTGCGGCTCATTGCGCACATTTCATCTTTGCTTTTTATTCAATATTCGATTGAATTTGTAAATAATTATTGATGTAACATGTATGCAACAACATTCTTTTGTCAACATCATTAAATGCTCATACTGATCCAACAAAATGACTATTCTTGCTCATTCATTCCAATAGTGACCCTGACTGTTCATTCAATTTCTACAAGGAAATTGTCGACAAAAAATACATCTTTACATGCATGAAACAAATTGTTAAGGATGACCAAACCAACATGCCTATAACTAATTAGAAATCTTTTCAACAACATTATATAACATAAGAAGCAAGATATATATTTAAAGAAACTCCACAATCAGGTAGAAGCTGCATTGACCTATCATTCCTATATTGTGACAGGCCCTTGGTTGGCAATAATGTTTCAAGCCCTGAAATTATACCTGATCCCAGAGCCAACAACTAATTAGTTTTATTGGAAGTGCTGTCATTTCAGCAGCAAGTGAATTAATGAATATGAAATGAATCTTAATGAGTTTCACCTGTTTATTGCCTCCAAAAGTTTTTACTCTTCCTTCTTCCTTTGCTTGAACAGCTTCAGCAATGGTAGCCCTCCTCTGCATTTCAAATTCCTCACTTTCCTTCTTTTCTTTACCAACATCCAAAGATTTGAAGTTATCTGAAATTGGGATACATTCAACGGTTAAATTAAGCTAAATCAAATTTTCAGTCACGAAAAAAAAAAAAAAAATGAATAAATAAATAAATTAAAATGAATAAATAAAAGAAAAAACGAAAAAAATGTACAAATTGAAACATCTAAAGATCACTGTGGTTCAAAGCCAAGAGTCACACACATGATAATTTAGAATGGATTTTACTGTTTTGTTAGTTTATTCCTGTAAACTTGTGGGGAATAAGGCCACTACTAACTACTCTGCTACAGTTTCAGTAACGAAGGTTTTACAGGGTGGATTGCTAGCCTCACACTAAAGCCTCCAGGTTTGGGACCAGCTATTACTACTGCCTAGCTGTAGGCTTCCCTGTCATCATTTTAGTTGGACAGACTTACAGGGCTAAATGGCTGCAACTCTCCAGGTATTAATAAATAGCTGGGGGAAAAATGGATTCATGCCTTTCCCTGGGGCATTAGTGTGAAGTGAAGGTAAATAGCCTTGAACAAAACTTGATCTTGGTCTAATGATTCCATTTGCCATGCAGGTAACCACTACACCACTTGACATCTCCAACTCTAAATTTGAGTCAACTCGAATATTCACCACTGATTATGAGAAGTGGGTTTGACCAGGAGGGGAGATAATCCAAGCTAGAACAAGTCTGGATGCAAAACCAGACTCTAGACTCAATCCATTTTCAAATTCAATGCTATTTCGATACCTCTGTTAGGTCAGTCTTAGAGATGAAGCTTGGATTAACTCCCCTCCTGGACAAATATCGCAACTCCAATGAGGAGATATTTTAGCAAATCTCCCAGTAGTAGAAACAGGATGATTGAAGCCAATTAGGAATCCAGATTTCTCTATTCCTTAGCAAAAAACACTTACCAGTTCTAACATGTGCTTTAATCATTTTTTGGCCAAAAGGCACAAATGGTGGTGGGCCCCCTTCAGAGATGATACCAGCTCGGTGTTGCTTTGCCAATCTCTTGAATGAGAAAAAATAAATAAATAAATAAATAAATAAAAAGAAATTAGACATTCAAGATAAGTGAAGAGTAGAAAAAAAGAAAGAAAAAAAAAATGGAAATTATTGCTTAAATCTTTTGAAAATAGTTCAAGACAGTAAAATGTTCAAGAGCCATTCTTAGAATAGAAGAACGTACAGCTCTTATGTTAAGCAGCTAATGCAGAAACTTGCTAGTAGTTGGCTTTCTATATTGGACATTCAATTTGTCATTATGGAATGACATTAACTTTTCAGGTTTAATTCCATAAAATCATCCAGATCTTAATTTAGCATCTTTACAACGGATTAAAAAAAAAATAATAAATAAAAAAAATAAAAAATGAATAAATAAATAAATTTAAAAAAAAAAAATTGTAGCCATTATTGATTTTTTTTTGGCCAATTATTGGTTATCTTAATTTTTAGTTGCTGTTCACACAACTTTCTAAGGTCATCAGGCTACGGCAATGGGTAAACAGTATGGATCAGTAACGAAAGATAAACTCTTAGTCAAACCAAAACTCTAATCACTTTTGCCTCAAGGAAGCCTGATTAACCATGCAAGCTACTCTTACTGAGCTACAAGGATTCTAAAATTGGCAGGAGATCTAGTCTACCCTTAAAGCCTAATCCTCACTGTTTCTTGATCCTTCTCAGAGCGATATTTGTAAGTTTTTGAAATAGTAGTATAAGTAGCAGCAATATTCATTATTTTTATTACAAGAAGTATTATCAGACATTATTATAGATTTCTCTTTAAAGAGAATCATTTTTCATCTTGATTTTAGTAGCTTTTCATCACGTCATCCTATGGTAGAAACTTAACAGATTAGAAAGGAATAATAATCGACAGCTTTAAATAAAAATTAAACGAAGATAAAAGTAGCAACATTAAGATTTGATTTGAATATATATATATATTTTTTTAAATAGAAATAAAGAACATACATAAATTCAAGAAAAGGCCAAGTTTAAAAAGACTAATATTCAGGTACTAATATTACATTATTTTTTGGGGGGGGGAGCAAATACAGGTTAGAACATTAGTTCACAGATCTGGCAGTTTCATGGCTAATGCTTTGAGATTATATATATATATATAAAGTACAAGTTAATGTTATTTTTAATCAATTTGATACTGTACTGTTTTGTAGCAAGTTATATTGGAAAAACAAACTGGGGTCAGAAATATAGAAACCATTATTAAATTCAAATGGCAATGGACAGGTCATGTGGCATGAATATCAGATAACTGCTGGAGATCACATCTAACAATGTGGATCCTTTGAGATCATATTTCACTGTGGCCAGCAAAAACACAAGATAGTGTGATGAACTAATGTTCAGAAAACATTGGCTCTGCAATGCCCATGATAGAATGGTCAAGCAAATCTTGAGGAAGGTCTATGTCCAACAATGAACGCTAAGAGGCTGATTATATTGTCCATCTTCATACTTCATCACTTCCACATGAAGCTTAGCAGCAAATCCAGCATTTAATAACTTTAATGGCTTACATTGATACTTTCAATGGTGCTAAGGGATATAGCAGCCAGGTTTAAAGCTATATGACCATTCTATTTGCCAAAGAGCTAATCATAATGCTGAATGATTTCATAAAGAGATTTTAGAGTTGAAGTTTACAAACAAGTTAATTTTTCTTAAAACTTTGAATCATACTGACCATTTTATAAATGAAATATTGTAAATATTTCAAAGAACCCCCCCACCAAAAAAAACCAAAAAAACAAGAACAAACAAAAACACGCACACACAAACACATACCCGCTTCAGTTCCCAATTTTCTAGAAGTTTTTCTACTCTACCACCAATACATTTTGTGTTTCTGCCATTTAACTGTAAGAATCCGTTTTCTATAGGAATAGTTCCGGAAAATTGTATTTTAGTTCCAGGTGGTGTATTCAAGCTGAAAATTGAATTTCATAGAAAATTATAAACATAAAATGCAAAAGAATAATTATTTCTGAAATTAAGTTTAATAAGCACATACATAACTGACAATTGTACTAAAATTTCAACATTAAAACTTTCATAAGTGCAGTAAAAAGATCAGTCATGTTCGAACTTAATGTGAATCATAAGAAAGATTATCAGCAATATAAAGCTGATGAAAAGATTGTTGAAGTTCGAAGGAGATGTGCAAGGGGGATTTATATTTGATTTTTTTCATACACAAGTAAAAATTCAAGGGGCTTGTTTTGCTCAAAAGTACATTCAAAATATAAAATTTCAATAGGTTGCCAGTTATGCAGCTTCAAATGTTGGATGAACTGATTTTAAGAGAATGTATCTCAGAAGATCTAAAACTGAGTTGAAAAGTATTTTGCACTGGATATTTCTGTAATAAAGTCTCTTGTAAGTAGCAATGTGTCCAATTAAAAAGTGAAAATAGGTTTATCTCTCAAACTATGGAAATATTTCTACAATTTTAGATTAGTAGTTATCACATTTCACAATAGTACAGATAAGCAAAGACAGCCATTTATTACAGTGTTCTTTATGATAAATTTAAAAAAATAAAAAAAAAAAAAAAAAAATTATATATATATATATATATATATATATATATATATATGAGCATTAACAGAAATAAAGATGTCTACCATAGACAATTTTTTTTTTTTTAACAAGTGGGAAAGATAAGGTGTGGTGATGGGAAAAAAGATAGGGGAAATAAATGGAATGTTTGTAGGAGGTAAACCTGTAGGAAGCGGGTGTGGCTGCTTGTTCAGTTGCCAAAAGCTATCACTATCTAAACATGTTCTTGGTATCAACAATAGAAAGTAAACAAATCTCAAACCATCTTAACATAAAGCATCAGGCAAACTAAAAAGGTGACCTACTGGTTTTATTTTAAGATGGGGAAAAATCTGACAAGTTACAAAAGTGAACTATACTAATAAGAACAATGGTTAACACTGAATTCAAGAACTACACGGAGATTGAGCTGAATTTAATGAAGGTGGTTACTGCAGAGAAGCAGAATCAACAAATTGAGTCCCTTATGTCTTTCATGACAGATTATATCAGACCACATTATTAAAAAGAGAATAGATTTTAGTTTGATACTGGGATTGGTTGATATTTTTTATATACTATGTCCCTTCAAGACATTGGCAATCATGGTTCACCCTCCATATCAATTATTTACAATGGAAAGTGGTTTATAACAATTTATAACCATAAATGTAAATTGTTCCAATTTTTATATCCTTTGCACAATGTTATCACCTAAGCAACCCTTTCCAAAGCGATCATAATAAGCAGTTACCAATGTATATTAGATACTAGCATAGGTATCTGCCTTTGTCTGGGTTTCTAAATGTCTAAAATGAATACAATCACAGAAGTTCACTATAGTTTGTATTGATTTCTTTGAGATTTTGATAATCTTCAGATGATATGGAAAATTAATCCTATCAGAATTGTTGCTTGAAAACATTCAAGAAAATAATTCTATTTTACATTTATAAAATTCAGCTCAATATAAATAAACAGATATAAGATACGAAATGAAATTCATACATTTAGTCGGTGGGGAATCTTTTTTATCATAATAATACACTAATTTACATTATTTAAAATCATACACAGACAGTAATTAAGAACTTTTCTCAAAATTATTTGCATCATTTATTCCTAAATATGCTTTCTCAAAGGAACACAGATTATCAGGAGTTTGAACCCAACAATTCCATTTACTATGCAGCTAACCACTTGGCACCTCCAAGAACCATTTTTTTTTTTTTTTAGAAATAAACAACTGTTTTCATACAATTTATAGATGCCTACAATTAGGGCATTTCTATTTTATGCAGTGCTGTGTGAAGAGATGTCCATTTTTACAGTTTGGCTGGAGATAGTAGTTTTAACACTAAATAGACCATTGGCAAGCTCTGATGGTCTTGAAGGTCAGCACCACACATCCCATTTCACCCCCTCGAGTCAAATTACCCTTTAAGACTAATTTTCAGCCCCCATAGTTCGGCTGTTTGGCCCAACATAAGCATCAAGTCAACCAAGCTAACAGCCAGCATTATATTAAAAGATTTTTTGCCAGTTCAAATAGATAATCATTTCATGTTATATAAATGATTATTACCTTTAGTAAATGGAGTCAATATATTATAGAAATGAATTTGCATTTTAAACTATTGAATGAAGTCAATAAATTTTATACAATATTTACAATGAAAAAAAAACAAAAAAAAAAAACACCAACTTAATATACCAGGGAATAGAATTTTATTTAATAGTTTGTGAGAAACTATGAACGATTAAAGACATCAACGATTTATTAAACTGTGTATAATTTGCCATTTTTCAAAGTGAGACTAGAGGCTACTACTCCTTGGGAGTAAAAACTAATATACATTTTACAATATTTTGAACTAGTAATCATTTAGGCTATGGCTATTCGGTTGCGTCATGTAAATATTGAAGAAATGAGTGGATATCCTTATTATAAAAAAAGGAGGCATCTGTGAACTTTATACAATAAGAATTGATATAGTGTTATAACAGAATCAATATTTCTCATAAAGTAAAGTTTGCCAGTGCGTCTCACATGGCTGAACAAAAGAAAAAAAAAAAAAAAAATTCCAAATGCAAATTTTGTGGTTATGAACATGTGTTTATTAGAAAGGACATGTTCTGCATTTGGAAAGTTATGCAAAACTTGCAACTAACAAGAATACGGGGGGGGAAAAAAAAAAAAAAAAAAAAAAAAAAAACAACAACCAAACATTTTCAGTCTGATGATTAATCTAAAACATGTTGAACTAATTGAGGGTAAAAGCTCTGACACAAAAACAAAACCTACCTCAACTAGAATTAAATCAAACGACATTTTGGATACGCAAGAGGATAGTGATTGCAAAGTTACAGTAATTCTCATGAACTTCTGGATACTTTTTCAGAAGCCATCAGCAACTTAACCATTCTAATGGATCAACTATTAAAACCTTGGTTTATTTTAAAGGCTCTAGAAACAGACACTCAACTGGATTTTATATTAAAGCCATGGACTAGTTGGAACTAATGTACTAAATATCAATAACACATGACTAACCAATTCCATAGTACTTGACATTGAAGAGATAGGTTAAAAGATAAAACTAATATCAATTTGGGGGGGGGGGGGTACAACCTTCATATTTCAAATCCCATAAACTGCCAATTTACATTTTTCCACTAGTAGTTGAGAAAGAGGATTGAACAATGCATATCAGAGGGTTTATTACCTGGCAGCAAGAAATGGGCATTGTCTATTATAGTAATACATAAACCAGATGCAGATTTACGCATTTGCGGACGTCATTCACGAAATCTGCCCAGATTCTCATTCAACCTCCTAAAATTGAATTTGCCCTTCACACATTAGCTGATGTGGAATTTTTCTGCATATCATCAAATTCAGATGATTTCAAAGAAATCATTACCTACCATTAACACATCTTGTGGTTGGTTTTGGGAAAGGATAAAAAAAAAAAAAAAAAAAAAAAAAATGATCATGTATCAGAATGGCATATGTTTGGGTGCAACTACCCCTAAAGAATTGAACACAAAGATCAAAGTTACAATGGACTGAGAGATATAGGTATAACCATCAGTCTAGACATGTATATTCAATGGTAATAAGATATTTTTAGGAAGGTGTTTGGTCCAGAAGGTACTAAACATTTTTCTACTCACTAATAAGAGAGAGGGGGGGGGAATTTAGAATCCTTTTCAGATGGATGAATTTTTACACCAAAATCAGCTGGAAGCATATTGAATTTATTTGAACAAATATGTATCGTTTCAGAGAGTGCCTTCGCTGAAAATCTTGCAATGAGGAATTTAGATGCCCAAAAAAGTCTCATTGACAACTAATCCTAATGAGAACTGTATTGAGCGGGGGGGGGGGGTGTCACAATGAAATCATCCATTACTACATTCATCAAGGAGATTAACCACTGTTGAATTGAATAATTCAAATATTGAGAGGAAAGCTTTTGCAACTGTCTGGACCACAAACCAATCCAGACATTTTTTGCTAGGTAGAAAATCCCTACCCAAGTCTGATCAGACCTCTTGAATTCATTTTAACCCTTGCAAGGAACTTACATCTCCCCAAAAAAGGAGGTGGCCATCAGGCCAGGGCTCCTAACTAACATTGTCCCAATGTCAGTAAAAAGTTTGTTCAGGATGTTTCCAAGATCATAGTATTTTTCATGTGTTGCTTTAGGTAATAAGAAACTTGACCCAAGTAGAGGGTATCAAGTATACACTTATACATTATATATGTATGTAATGTATACTTATTCACTTCCCTTTCCATACATATACATACAGCATGTATAAATGTAACTGGATATTTCTTCACTTCCCTATCCCTCTATGTATTTGTCAGTCTTGTGAAAACAGTGGTAGAGGGGGTGACTGCAGGGCATAAAGACCTCAGATCAAAGCAGGGTGCCATTTTGGCCATTTTATTGCCAGATTTGGCCTTTTAGAAAAGTATTTAGCCATGAACTTTTGGGTTTGGCAATATTTAACCCTCACCACCTTTTATTTTCAAAATTAAAAACAATGAAACAAACCGAAATGAAACAAGACGATGTTTAAAACTGCATGTCTATATCATGTCTAATTATTATTGGTAATTTTTTTGTAAATGCCGGGGGGGGGGGTGATGAGGGATCAAGGATGGCATGAAGGAAGTCAATGTTCAAGAAGTTTTGGGGACCTTTGCTTTAGGACTTTGAAATGCAAGATGGAGGTTAGCTAACTTTGTTGTAAAATTATTTGTAATAATTTCTTGTTTTTGGAGAGTGGCATAGTATTGCAGTGTTTTATAAACAATTAAGGAATTAAGCCATTTTTTGACCAAGTATGTCTCCAACTAACCCTGGCTCAAAGATCAAGAACTGAGAACATGACAGGGCCAGAGTTCTTCAATTCATTTGTACCTAATTCCATGTTTCTTTTATAGTTTACTAGGGCTGCAACTAACAATTCTTTTCATTATTGATTGATCTGTTGATTATTTTCTGAATGGGTTAGTTGTTTAAAAAATGGGTTCTATAAAATGGTAAAAATTGTCAACCACTGTTTTTCAAATCCAAAGATGATGTCCTCAAATGTCTTGTTTTGTCAACGATCCAAGGATATTCAGATTACTATCAGCAACTATAGATGATGATTAAGTAAAGAGACAAAATTTTGATTTGGGGATGGTTTATACTTCTTTGAGATGATGATGAAAAATATTAGTCTGGAGCCCTGCGTCCAGCTCATAGCTTTGATATCATGTATGTTAAAGGAAATTCAATTCCTCAGCTTGACAGTCATAGCAACATTTCTGACTGGAGTCAAGAGACTAGTTCAAATAATGTGGATGATAAATTCATACACTGGATTAGAACTGATATGTTGTATCTGTATTGCTTACATTTGGATATACAGATTATGCAGTGTAAGGAAATAGAAAATGGTCCCCTTAGCAATGTTTCCACCAGAAATATCCAGGAAACAAATCACTAACAGTGTCTATTCATTATTGTATAACTGCTACATGCTATCACCTAAAACATGGATATTCATTCACCCATAGATACCCTAAATATGTGTAAATGGGAAATTTTTCTAAACAGCAGGCATCATTCATACACCATATACATCTTGATGGTATTGGATTGATGCTTATTCTGAAAGATTCCTTTTCAGGATAGCCAAAAGTCGTTAGAATTCCTAATGAGCTTGACTAGAAAACAGGTGCACCAAAAGTTTTAGTGTCAAATTGCTCCAAAATTTCATGATGACAATCTGTTTTTGGCTATAAAAAAAAAAAAAATTGCTGTATCCCATAAAAAACAAATGGGTTTGCAGAATGGTTCACATAAAAAAGGGGTTAAGTTTGTTTCTCTCTCACACAGAACAGTTTGAGTGGTTTTTACCCAAATTATTGCTCAGTTAAAATGTAATAACCATAGGGTAGATATTTAATGCCATAAATGAGATTTAGACTAAGTGACAATTTGATGTTTTTAAGGCTTTCCACATTTATTCCTCAAGACTAAATCATGATTGTTAATATTTCCATTAACAAACAACAATATGATCAAAAAAAAAAAGAAGGAATTTTACGAATCTAGTACAGAAAAGCTTGTTGATAGAAGAAATAAAGTTATCAGGAGCAAAGGAGAGTATATATATTTTCCAAATATGTTGAAACATCAGACAGTACTTTTTTTTATGAACTAATACTTTTCATTGATAAATTTGCAGTGACAAATTGATCCAAAAACAAGCTTAAATCTCATTGGGTACTCCGGCAATTTTTTTTTTGTGAAAATAAGGGAATTGACATTTATACATGAGAATCTTTTTTTCTCTGGCCTCTTTGCAACATACATCATCGTAGCTTATTTTTTTTTCCAATAAAAAGCATATCTATAAATGCTTCACAACTCATTGGTTCATGAAAGGTAGATAGACCATCATAATCAAATACTACTCAACCTTTAAGAACAAGAGATTCCTATTAGTTTTAAAAAGAAGGGTTTACAACCAATGCATCCACCTAAGGAAGCCAAATCATGGAACTTAACCTGAAGATTTGCTCTAAAACAGAACTATGTAAATGTGCACGAGATAGGATCATACTCAATATCACAAGACAGCACAGTATAATATAGAAAAAATAAGGGTCAGAGATATAAAAACAATTAGAAAACTCAGATGGCACTGAGCTGGTCATGTTGCAAGAATGTCAGATAAAAGATGAGACAATCTAGACAAGTATTGGCTCTGCAACAACTGCCATTGAGAGATCTAGCAATTCTTGGGGAAGGTCAATTGTCCAATGACGGACATTAAAAGGCTGATGAGGATTAATGACACCAGACCATCTTTTACTTTTATATTTATCAGCAAATATCCACTTTTATTCTCAGATTTACTTAGGTTCCACTTAATGTTTGCCACTATCAGCCAATTCCGGAGAACGTATGGTTTCACATCTCACGCCATATTGAAAATGTTTTGTTGCATGCTTTCCCTTATCCACTGAGGAAGAGAAGAAAGATGTGACCTAGCTTTGCCAGTAAAAAGCAACACAAGTTGAGATATTTGAGCTTTCTACTCCAAGTCAACATTTCTGCTATTAACTTCGAAGCTTGAATAATGAGTTTTTACAATACACTCTCCACAACACCTATTCAAATTGCTCTGTTGAAAAAGCATTTAGCAAGAACATCCAGCTTTAACCTTCTGAAAAGGTAAATTATATAACATTTTAATTGGTGCAATGAAGTAGTATAAATACTCATCTGAACATTCATTTTGAGTAAATCTAAATTAAACAAAGGTCAATTTGCCTGCTCGATTCCTAGGGTGTCTTGTTACTTCTAAACTTTATAGGAAAGATTTTCATCAGCATTAGGTACGGATTTCCCAAAAACTCTACTTTGTTAGATGGCATTTGGAGCACTTAGTTAAATGCTTAACGAACAACATCCAAAATGAACACTTGATTGTATTGTGACAGCCATCTAATCAGTATTTTCATTTATCAATTCTAACATCGAAGAACATTTTTGGCATGTTATGCTTATCTAATATCAAATTAGATTTTTAAAAAATTGCAACTGATCTCAAAGAAGATTAGTGCAATTTATGGAGAAGATACTTGGAATGATCTACCTTGTCAAAACTAGATTGTGAAGTTTCTAGCAAGATATCCACCACTGAATGATGCTTTATAATTAAACCAGTTGAAGTTGATAGCAATCAAATGAAGAGATTACTTGAGACTCAATGCTATACAATGCAGGAAATATTCAATGTCCTCCAAATACCAAAATAAAGCATTGAAAATCATCTCCATGGGCTTGGTTTTGTTAGTCACTTTGATGTTTGATGGGCAATGGAGTGAAACGAGGGCAAGCTACTGCTACTTATTTTACAAAAGGCTACTACTTTTCATGTAAAAGTAACGTGCGTATGGTGAGATTGGAATTGGGAGTTCTACTCTACGAGCTCTCTCTGCAGAACTCAACAAATGATTGACGTACTGCTCACTATTAGACCAATTAATGAAAAGCATGCAGAAATGGTTAAGAAAAAGAATGTATTATTTTGACGGGATAATGTAGATTGTTTGGAGACCAGATGGAGAGAAAAAAAAATTGTTACAACTTGGCATTCAGATATTGCACCTTGTAATCTAGTATTTATGGGGGGGGGGGGGTACATTTGGAAACTGAAAAAAAAAAAAAAAAAAAAAAAGCACCAACAATAGTTCTTTGCCGAAAAAGATAAAAAAGCCTGGGTTAATGGAATTATGAAACCACCTGAAAGATGATAAAATGGTAAATAAGTTGTTCAAGTAAACATTAGAAATCTATTATTGGGGGAAAAAAAAAAAAAAAAAAAAAAAAAAAAAATCTTAAACAATACTTTTATCTGAGTAGGCATCTCAGATTTTACAAATAAAATCAAACTACAAAAAAACTAATTCATAGAAGTAAAGATGACACTATAGTCACTGAAGTTTAGAATTAGTTGAATTCTACCACCAGATTTCTAAAATAAAAAAATAATTTTGATCAATGCATAGGTTTCAGGAGAAATAGTGACAGCTTGACAACTGTTTCAAACAATAAAAATAAAAAAAATTATTTATAGCTGTCTAGAAGAACAGACAACTATAAATTTATCAGCAGAGCAAACAACAGCTGTCTAATTATATCTATAGATCACTGCTAGCAAGAAATAAGCTAGTCAGTATTGCCCATTATTCAATTCAGAATATTGGTTGTTTTGTTTTTGGTGATAGAATTCCTATTACAACACTACAAACATTTTGAGTAACCTACATCAAAAATAGCCGCAACAATACAAACTATTTTTTTTTCTTACATCATGAGGAATTTCAGTTTGAAATGCAGGATACAAAATGAATTCTTAAGATGATTTTTAAAAATCTTTTTCTCCATTTTACAATATGTATATATCAAAGAAGTAAGCATGTATAAGAGAAATTTCAGAAAGGAATATTACATTCTCATACACATTATCTTCATTCCAATTTACTAATTTGAATAAGTTTCAAATTTAGGTCACTGTATAATGCTAGCTAGCTAATTCAACACTTGCATCTGACTTCACTTCAATCTGGACAAGATAAGAGCGAGAGTGAAATTTTATGAGAGAGAAAGAGAAAAACAATACACATGCTTACATTATACATATATCATTGAATAGAAATTAGGCCATTGACCAAGACTTATTGTGAAATATTCACATACTTTTATATTCAAAGTTCAAGAAAATAAAACTTCATAAATGGATAAATTTTAAATTGGTTATACCACCTTGACAGAAGATCAATGACATTTTAATAGGCCAATTTATGTGAATCCACTCCGATCATAGGGGTAGTAGTTTAAACTGTTACGGTCACATCTGTTCCTGATATCTCCAATGATTTATATGTTGTCAAAAGATAAATAAAAATTTGATTTTCAAAAGAAAATTTGAAGATATTGGATTATCACACCCCATTTTACTTTTAAAGTTATCGCACAAAACCTCACACACATATATATATATATACCTTAAAATTCCATTACATATATAATATATATATATTATATATATATATATATATATATATATATATATATATATATATATATATATATACACACAAGCTATTTTATTAGGTAATTAATTTTTAACTAGAATATACCCATCAGAAATGACAGGGTTATTTATTCAACAAGCAGCACTAAGGAGCCCAAAGTTATTTTATTAGTTCATTCGTTTTTGATAATTCAGGTATTCTAATTAAGGGTTTTTAAAATCAACTCATCTCAAACTGTTTCAATGAGTGATGATCAGACATGAAGCCTCGAAAGTTTCTATGATGCATGTCATAATAAGAAGGAAATCAACCAATGAGATCATTCCATTTAAGCACAAACAGAAAAATTTGCATATAAGCCTATCATATGGTTAAATACAATTTTAACCATTTAAAAGACAGTATTGAAAGTATTGATATTCACTAGGTTCACTTTGGTCTAACACAGAACACTAGTGAGGAACCCAGTGAAATTATCTGATAAACACATTCTTATATGATACAGTAGGTACACTTATATACAAGGGTAAAATAATTAGTTTACACAAGCATACAAGTATGAATTCAAGGCACAAACCTTGAACAGAATGAAAAGATACATTTTTCTTCATTACACCAAAAGTAATTCTTTTAATATAATCTCCCAATCACTACTACGAAAAAAAAAAAAAAAAAAAAAAAAAAGAAAAAAAAAAAAAAAAAAAAAAACAAAAACAATCCTGTTCCAAATCATTTTCTGGTTTGGATTCCAGCCCGGAGTAGAAATGGATATATTCCGACACTACGTAACAAAGGAATTTGGCTGAAGAACAGTAAACCCCCTTCCCAATGCAGTTCAGTTTTAATACCCTTCACTATCAATTAGGTTTTCCTTACCTCACAGTATGAATTGTGTCCAATTCAACTCCAGAGCAAGTATTATGTCCATCTGTAAGTGTCAATTTCAGTAAACGAGGTGCCGCTTGTGATTCTTCATTGTCCTTAGGAGCAGAAACATTACGGATTTTCTGTACTTGAAGAACACATGGACCCTGGATCTGTAAACAAATAAAATAGTTTAGAATATCTCTGAATTCCGAGTGATTTCATTTAAATTCTTTAGTTCAATAATCAAATATTTCCTGGGGAATCATTTACTTAATTCACATGTACAGGGAAATCATTGTCAAACTCCAGTCAGTAGGGGAAAATCCAATTTCCTGTCTTACTTCAGTATACTTAACAACCAGAGGTTGTTACTTTATACACTGGCAATGTGATTAACAGAGCATGCAGCCAATCTAGGGCCAGATTGCACACCAATTCCCTTTCTCAAGCATATGCTGCACTATCAAGGACACATAACAGTTTGCTCTCCTAGGAACCGCCATACTTGTATTGAGTGGCAGTGATCGTTTATGTTTTATAACAGATACAAAAAAAGCCTTTCACCTGATAAAATAGATTACACATAGTAATGACAAATTTTTTGAAAATTGCTATATAAAATCCAAGTCATAGAAGACTAGATTAGTGAAGTCTTCCTTCTGCAAATGGTTACCAAACGGAGAAAAATTATTTTTTATGTGAATATTTACTGAGAACATTAGAATGAATTTTTATAACAGACTAAGAAGTTGAGATACTTACATAATCTACCCTACCCCTATTGATGTCATCTGGAAGGTACTTTTCTCCAATATGGCGAAGATCAGTCTGGAATTATAAAAATTCAATTGAAACAAAGAAAAAAAATTCAAGAATTTACAAAAAAAAAATTATAAATAGGGCTATTAAAACTGAAGGTTAAACTCGGAATTGTAGTCTTCAATGTATAAATTGAATATTTTTGTAAATACGGGTCTCCATACGAGTTCAACTGAAACATCCAAATAGAAAAATCAGATCTTCAGAGATTTTACATTTACAAACTAGTATACCTGTCATTAAAAGTGATTATTTTATCAATTATAGAAAATGACACTTCTATTCAAGATAGCAGGCCAAACTTGATAATTTCAAATTTTTATATTCTTTGAAATTCAACATTTTTATTACATCATTAGAACATGAATAAAATTCTATTTTAATATACATTAGTTGAGTCCCTTAGCATTACAGATGACATCTGCACACTGTAATTATCATCACATAATTACCAAAGTTCCAAGCAATTATCGTCAGACATTGATATAAGATTATTTTTTTTAGAAAGCAAAATATTATGTCATTCTACAGAAGTTGCACATCTCAATCTATTTTGTGACAAAAGTTTCAACTAATAACCTAAATAAAACAATTCAATCTTCCATCAATGCACCACAAAAACAATGGAACGTTATTTTCAACATGAAAATATTCATTTGATCTTTGCAAAAAGCATTCAATAAGAAAACAAAAGTAAATATCACATGTTTAATGAATTGCCTTGTTTGGGCAAGCTATTATTATTCATTGTTTCTATATTGAGATAGGAAAATGTGCTTCAATTAATCTAAAAGTTGTATAAAATTCTTCATATGAAAAAATATTCTCATTTTATATTCATTCTATAAGCTATTACTAAACAGAATCAAGACAAGCATAGTTTTCTAGAATGTCAAGTTTCAAAACTGGACAAACTTGTCATTGAAGTTAAGATAACTAGACAAATATTTGCCTATTAGAGCAGGATAAATCACTGTCTAAAATAAATAGAATAAAATAGGTAAATGGAAATTGGATTGTGTGCAAGTCAATTTGTTTTTAAAAAGTGATTTGTGACTTCAGTTTTTTCTCTTGCCACTATCCAAGAAAACACAGCCTCCAAAGTGGTTTTCAAAAACTTATTTGCTAAAAACCTGCCCAGAGGTCACATTGGTACACAGAAAAATTTCATGGACTTATGTTGTGTGATTTTTGTGGTAGGCTATCCCTAAGAGAAACTGAATTATCAAGATAATTCATCATATTTAAATCAACTCTATAAGTCTTACAAAAAACTTGTATTTCAGTGATCTTTTGTAAACAGCATTTTCTGATCGGAATTATATGGTTGCATAATGAATACCCGAGCTGAACATAACATTACAGAGTATAGTAAAAGTAGAGAAATGTCAAGACTTTAGCTATCAAATATACATATAAGCTGTAAGAAAAGTGCATAGAAATTTTTTACATTCTAAAATAAATAAAACTTGAAAAAGACAATAGAAATATAAGATGAACATACATCAAGGGCTGCCTTGATAATTGCTTGTGCACTCTTGTTGCCATTTTCAAGGCACTCAGCAATTCCTTCTTCTGTAAGGTGCCTAGAATTATAAAGAAGAAATTACAAGTTAATCTACAATCAGACCAAGCTTCATTGAACATTAATCTGGTATATTAAAAGAGGAAATAAACACAGCTGTGATAAATCCCAAATAGTTCAGAGCCAGAAGAGAACACATTTTTTATTTTGGAAAAGTTTCAATTTAGTGATGAAAAACCAGATGTAGAACAAAGATGTGGGGGTGCCATAATTGATTTTTGATGACCCCCCCAAAAAAAAATAAACTAACAAACTCCACTTTATTTATGTGGATGGACCAAAATTAAAAGTTACTGATGTTAGTGGTCAAACTGACCTCCACTCATTGTACATCAAATTTTCAAGAAATCTTAGATTATAGTTTATTGACCAACTTTTTCCTCCCAGAAAAAGCTTTACACAAATAATTTTAGAATATTTTGTAATTTAGGTAGTAGATATGAACAGTTCAATAGATTTGATTGATAATATATCATCTCTACTGACACTAAATTAGTGACAAATATAATTGTCCTTCCGCCTCTGATGAGCATTACAATTAAAATTTGAGAAAGCTAGAGTTGGGGGAGGGAGTAGAAGAAATACAATTGGGAATGAGCTATTAGTCCTTATTTTCCTAGGATAGATAACATCTTGATCTCCTCTAACCAAAAAGAGAAATAAGTGGTGATCTACCTTATACTAATCTGAAGATTAGTTAATATTAGGTTAACATAGTATTGTAAAACTATAGTCAGCATGAAATCCGAGTGTAGGTATTGTTTAAAAAAAAAAAAATAAATAAATTAAAAAAAAGGGAGAAAAAAAAAAAAAAAAAAAAAAATTATGTGTATATATATATATATATAAGCTTACCAACCTACTACTATCTGATGAGAATAATTGGTCATTTTCAAAACTTTTCTTGAAGAGGAAGAGAAAAAAAAGTGGACATATTTTAATACTTCCCCACTAGATTACTGTCATGTCAATAGTAGTTGTTGATGCTTATGGAAAGCTTGAACTGTCATGGCATAAGTAAACAATTGCATTCATGACACAACTGTACATTGTTATAATGTAAAATATTTTACAAGTTGTAAATAAACTTAAGTCTCATTGAATTCAATTTAAGAGATGCAAATTAGCAACATGAGAATTCCTCTTTCAAGGCAGAAATTACATACATTTGAATGATAACCAAGCCACCTATAGAGTTATGCCTGATCGGAAACAAAGAAATTTAATTATCAATATCGATGAATAGTATATCAACTCAACATCTATATGGATCACTGGAGTATACAATTAATAGGACTGAGTATTCACTTCAACTTAAAAAGTCAGTGAATATCGAATATTCCAAAGCTGATGTTAGAAAAAAGTTATTTCTGTACGAAAGAATATTTTTGTACAGACGCCAAAAAGATAATTGAATGATAAAAGTCCGAAGTCTAGAAGCTGACCAGGTTAAGGGTAATCAGTGCTTGGTCATGAGAAAAATAAAAATCAAGTTTGTTGTCAATGTTGACGAAATAACTTCTATGAATATTGAGTGAATGGAAGTTTAATTTTACTTTCAAGTTTTAAGATAAGAATCCAATAATAGGACACACACAAGAGAAACGTTTAATTTTAGCCCTCTTCTTATTTCAGTCACATTGCAATTCATTTTTCTTACAACCAGAGATATTTCTCGGCTTGCTAATTGAAGCATGTCTTTTTTTTTTTTAACAAAAGAATTCATCTTTCTAAAATAGCAGAACACTTTCGAATCAAGATCGTATTTTTTAAAGAATTTAGTAAGCCAAATCGGCTGTAGTCACTAATTTAAGAACGACGTATAAATCTGAGTAAGGAATTGCTTTTTTCAAGCTTCAATAGAAGCATATTTTGCTGCATTTTAAACATTTTTTTTTTATTCAACATCAATTGTCAACGCTAAAAAAAAAAAAAATTGAACACTAATAATTTGAGGTTTCGTTTTTGACGCCTTTCTAGCTCCAAGTGAGTAAGTAGTACCTGAAACAGTTCAGATTAAAGATTTGTTTGGGGATAGCATATTCGAGTATTAAAATAGACTTGCTCATTATGTAAAGCTTTATAATTAAGAAGTGAGAGGGAAAAAAAAAATGTATCTACTACAGTACACTATTGGCGTGGAGTATTTTAAAGCTTTATCTGTTCTCAGGTTTTGCACCAGCTGATTCTGAGGGGAATATTCTCTTCCATAATATTTGAGATATTATACATGAATGTTCAGAAATTTCCCCAAATAATCTTATTCTTGAGATATAATTGTCAAGTGACATAAACCGTGGACAGTAGTATTAGTGTAGTAGGGTACAGTACAGTCTGCTTTACTGATTAACTAACTCGGACTGACTGACACATTTTTAACAAAACGTTCGCACTAGATTTCCTTTCTCGGATAAGATAAATTTTGTAATTTTCATTTCAAAACCGTTTGCTAAAATTTTCTTCCTTCAGCAAGTCCGTTTTTACACACATGCTCTTCAAAAATAGGATTTTGAGAGAAATATTTCGGTCGGCTACACAACACCGAGTGCAGATCCTCAGCGTAGCAGTTTGAACTAACACCATATACTTGAGTTTTTTGTTAGGTAATACAAAGTTACACCTGGAATTTCGCTTCGGGAAATAAAAAAAAATAAATAAAAGCATATTTTAAGAGAAAATAAGTTAATATATTTTTTAAAAATTCGAATTTATTGAACAAAATGCTGAAAAGTTTTCAATTTCTTAAAAACGAAACATCATTGACAGATTGAAGAGTGAACATTTATTAATTTTTTCCATAATTAAAAGAAAAACACCGGAGTTATTGAATTGTTCAAATTTGAGGGAAATTCATAAAAATTAAAACACGTTTCACTTTCAGAAAGAAAAAAAAACAAGATAGGAGAAAGGAAAAATACGTCAAAGAAACCAAATAATCGAGTCGAATTTGATTTTAAATATACATGTAACTGGAAAGAATTATTATCGAACTAGACACGATCTTAAAGGGCAAGGAATTCGTTGTATAAAAAAACTGAGTCAACACTCAGAAGCGAGGCATGAAGTTTTGACCACTCATCACTCGAAATGACTGGCAGACAGTTTTTTTCATTTTAATTAATTAAGCCGAGGTAATTTTAACAAGCGACGAAGGACTAAACGTTACCGTTTAATCACTTGAAAACAAATGCATTCGGAAAAGAACAGAGTTCAATTCAAATGTAGCAGAGAAGAAAATAAAAATTGTCTTGAATTAAATAGTAGCACTTTTTTTTAGCCGACGAGACTCTTCTTTGCACACAGAACGAAACGACGGGAGTTAATCGTTTTGTTGTCGCTAATTAAATCAATCGAGACGAAAGAAATATACAGCAAAGAGGAAAGTTGGGACATTCGTAAGTCTGTTTGCACAACATTAAGGAACTTATAACACAAAAAACTTGTCATAAAAATATAAATATACCCACCAGCCTTGTTCTTGGAGCGCACTGGTCGCCATTTTTTCTCAAAAAGCAATACCGCAGAATACAAATGGCTGAAATTTGATTGGTTTATATTGATGCCGCTGCAAATATATCTTCACTTTTGGCTTTCATTGACATAATCTAATTGAGTAACTTTTCATGCTTTTCTTACTTATAAATACGTTAGACCAGGTTTTTAAATACCATTATTATCCTTTGTATAATTTTAAAAAATGAGAGTCATATGGCAATGAGGATCAACATTAGGACAGTGACTGCGCAGCAATATGACCATTAAAGCCATTTTCATTCATTAATTAACTTTTAAAAAATTTTCTTTGGTGACTCTTTAAACAAATAAATGAATAACCACGTCGCCTCTTCTTCGTTGTTAATCTGAAAAATTTTTCGTTTTTCTTTATAGATTATATCTTATTTTGATAATCCAACTAAACTATTTAGTAATTATTTAGCCCCCCCCCCCTTCTAACTATTACCAAGGATTTATTTTTTTCATACAAATTCATGTGAAGAAAATTTTTTTTTCTGAATGGTTATTTGAAAAATCGATCTATCTTTTCATTTCCTAGTGTTATTGGACGTAATTTTATTTAATTTCTTTAACCCATTAGTGCTGTAACCAATTCTGCGGTATTTAATTCAAAAGAAAACTTTTAATTTGATTTCAACAAAATTATAATGAATTACATTAATATATTTATTAATTCATTTTATAAAATCTACTCAGAAATATTTATTTAATAAATGATAATAACAATAATTATTATTTTAAAATATTTATTCATTTATCAATTTACTCTTTGTAAGAAAAAACACTGTAAACAAAAATAATCCTGAACTTGGGAAAGTGTGGTAAAAGAAGAGAACATTCGTTTAAAGTTAATTGAACCAGAGTTTTTATCCATTGTTATATTGATATGTTATAGAATTAATTTAATTCTTTCTCGATTTGCATCATCATCATCATCATCATCATCATCATAATTCTCATCACCACCACAACCGACACCACGAGCAACAACAATAACAACAACTAAATGAACCTGTGGAAATTCCACGGATGTAGACAACTAAGGTTATCCATAATCTCGTGTGTCTGCTCTTCCCTCCTTTCGCCTATTGCCTGTATCTTCTCAGTCTCTCCCTTATCCCTTCCAAATTTTGTTACCCGTCAATGTTTTTAATTGAACAAACAAACAACAATGATAGATTAGTTTCATTTGCAAAAATCTTCCTCTCTCAGTAAACTAACTTTCTTTTCTCCCCTTTCTTCATAACCTCTTATTAAACTATGATTATTTTCAGTCCATTTCTCTTCCTCTTCGATTTTGACACTTATAAATGAAAAAAGAGTTCCCCCTTGATTATGACCCATAAAAGTTGAATAAGTTCCTTTTTTTCTTTTTCTTTTTTTCCCCATTTTTTCTCCACTTTTTTCTCCCTCTCTTCAATTCTTTTCTTTTTCTCTTTGCTTTGTTCCTTTCTTTCTTTCTTTCTTTCTTTCTTCCTTCCTTTCTTTTTTCCTATTTTTTCTTCACATTTTCTTACTATTTCTCTCCATTTTTTCCCTTTCTATTTCTTTCCACTTTTTTCTTTCTCTCTACAATTCTTTTTTCTTTCTCTTTGCTTTCTTTCTTTCTTTCTTCTTTCCTTTTTTCTATTTTTTCTCTACACTTTTTTACTATTTCTTTCCACGTTTTTTCTTTCTCTCCACAATTCTTTTTTCTTTCTCTTTGCTTTTTTTCTTTCTTTCTTTCTTTCTTTCTTTCTTTCTTTCTTTCTTTCTTCCTTCCTTTCTTTTTCCCATCTTTTCTCCACATTTTCTCTCTATTTCTCTCCATTTTTTCTCTTTGTATTTCTTCCCACGTTTTTTCTTTCTCTCCACAATTCTTTTTTCTTTCTCTTTGCTTTCTTTCTTTCTTTCTTTCTTTGTTCCTTCCTTTCTTTTTCCTATTTTTCTCTACATTTTCTTTCTATTTCTCTCCATTTTTTCCCTTTGTATTTCTTCCCACGTTTTTTCTTTCTCTCCACAATTCTTTTTTCTTTCTCTTTGCTTTCTTTCTTTCTTTCTTTCTTCCTTCCTTTCTTTTTCCTATTTTTTCTCTACATTTTCACTCTATTTCTGTCCATTTTTTCTCTTTGTATTTCTTTCCACATTTTTCTTTCTCTCCACAATTCTTTTTTCTTTCTCTTTGCTTTCTTTCTTTCTTTCTTTCTTCCTTCCTTCCTTTCTTTTTCCTACTTTTTCTCTACATTTTCACTCTATTTCTGTCCATTTTTTCTCTTTGTATTTCTTCCCACATTTTTCTTTCTCTCCACAATTCTTTTTTCTTTCTCTTTGCTTTCTTTCTTTCTTTCTTTCTTTCTTCAGTTTTATAGAACCAAATAAATAGACTCAATGAAGTGTCTAATTGCCTGGCTTGTTTCTAATCACGACAAGAGAATTTGATGTTTAGCATTATCACTTCTCCTCTTTGGCCTTGCTTTCTTCCTTCCTTTCTTTCTTTCTTTCTTCCTGTTTTCATTTCTTTCTTTCTTTCTTTCTTTCTTTCTTTTTTCCTTTCTTTCTTTCTTTTTTTCTTTCTTTCTTTTTTTCTTTCTTTCTTTCTTTCTTTCTTCCTTTCTTCCTTCCTTTCTTTCTTTCTTTCTTACTAAATTTGTACTCCCCCCCCCTCTCTCTCTCTCTCTCTCTCTCTCTCTCTCTCTCTCTCTCTCTCTCTCTCTCTCTCTCTCTCTCTCTCTCTCTCTCTCTCTCTCTCTCTCTCAAAAAATTAAAAAAATCTTTTCAGGAGCCTACTCCACCTCCACCCCCCACTATAAGGGCGCATTTGTGCTTGCCAATTAATGGGCCGATTTTGTCTCCCAATCCACCCCTGCTCTAGCCCTACAAATTGCAAAAAGTTCAAAAATAGACGGATGCCACTAACCTTGAGAAAGATGCTGTGCACTCCTGAAACAAGCCGCAGGAGAAAATGGGGAGAAAATTCTTTTCACTGACAAGAAACTACTTACAGTTGAGGAAGCTCACAAATATCAAAATGATAAAGTATATGGTCTCAAGGGTCACTTGGATCTTCTACTGTGGTCCAACATCGTCAAAACCCTCAATCAGTCATGATGTGGGGTGGCAATCTCACATGTCAAGTCCCCTTTCTTCGTGGAACCAGGGCTCAAAGTGAACCAAAAAAACTAGTGACAGCAATCTTTGGAGAAAATTGTATCCCCTTTGTGCCCAAAACCACTTCAGGAATCAGCATTGGATCTTCCAATAGAATTTCTGCATGGGCTCACTGTAAAGTTGAACCAGGAGTGCTATAAGATTCATTTCCTTGAGTCCATAACCAATAAAGAATGGCTGCCGTACTCACCTGATTTGAAACCCCTGAATTATTCTATGTGGTCATCATAGGAGACTAGGGTTTATGGAATTATTCACTCAAATTTGGAATCCTTGCTGAAGGGATGTGAGGAAATATCTCAAGAGCTTTGGCAAATAGCAGAAAATTTCTGAGACTGTGTGTGAAAACCAAAGGTGTTCACTTGAAACATATCTTGATCTAATTGTTGATTAATGAGTGTTTAGTTACAATAGAGGACAATATTCTAATTTTGTGATTTATAAAATAATTGGTTTTGTCTAAGTCACTGTTATTCATTGTCATCATGAATAAACAAAATCAAGGAGATTTTATTGCTTGTAAAACAAATACTGATTATCTGCAAGGAAGTTTTTCAGAGTTTCCCTTTATCCTTTCTAGATGTAAAAAGTGATATTTGGCAGAAAAGCCATTTGCAATAAGCATGACTAGAGGAGATTCTAATATAAAAATTATTTCTTTCCTATGTTTAGAACCAATTTTTGACTAGTTTCTAGTCAGTGAGAAAAAGAAAATGCAAGTTGATCTTTTTTTCCTTTTTAGGCTTCCATTTTTTTTTAAAACACAGTTTTTGGCCAGACCAAAGATCTCCTTTTTTTGCTTCCAGATTCATGTAACTTTTTGGAAGTATAGTTTAAACCTGCCCCATTAGAATATCTTTTGCTAAAAGCAGTTTTCTTAAGGTAAAATGCAATTTTCTGAGAGAAATTTAGATTCAAGCACTTAAATTTTTATTACTATAAGATTTTAGGAGAACCAATTTTGCATAGAGGAGATTATTCAGTTTGCGATGAAATTCTGGTGACAATAATAACGATCCTGTTCTCATATTGATCGAACTCAAGTCAAGATTATCAATAAAGATAATGAGCTTTTTGGTATAACTGCCCAGGCAAATAAGGTAGTTTTGGATCAATGCTTTGCTCAGGTGCTAAATATCAAATACTTTTGTAGGGATCTTCTTATCTGTGAACTGTTGTGGCATGCCAGTGAGGACACTTTTTGCCCAAGGTATCTAGTGAAGGGACAGACAGAAGTAGATTTATGCCTTTTACTAAAGCATTGGTTGAACCATGACAAGGTTGGCAATGGGAGTGGCAGGTATGCAATGGGGATAAATCAGTTTATTTCTATAACTATTTTACCACCCAAGCAATAGCATGTACTGATGGGTGAGTGGTTTTACCAAGTGCTCACTCATTCCCTCTTTTCCTCCGTAAGTCATCATGGATAGCCAGTGACAAGTCATTTCATCAGGAATTCTGGTGATAGGAATTTGATTTTCACAGGGTACCTCTGGGTGCTACGTTAAGCTAAGCTTTCTAAATACAGGTTGTGTACCCATTATCCAAAACTCAAATGTTCCAATTGTGAAACCTTTTAAAAACCAATGTAATGTCAGATGTGGAATATTTCATATCTGACTCCATTGTAACACAATTCAAATATAAGAGATGAAGCCTATTTCAAAGGCTTTATTCTGACCACAGTGAAAGCTTGGTCATCTTTGATTAACTCTTTAGAAATGTAGAACTATTTTTATATCACAGCTGGTAGAATAGAAAACAAGTCCCAATCAAAGAAAATTATTTTCATCACCAGACCTACTTGTATTAATTGCTGTATTCCAAAATTTAAAAGAATCCAAAATCTAAAAGAATCCAAAATCTGAAAGAATTCATAATCTAAAACACTTTTAGACTAAGGCATTTCAAATAAGGGATACTCAACCTATTGTAGAGTTCTCATAAACCATATTCAATCAAATTTTAGATGGATATTAATTAAAATCAGAAACAAATACAAGTATGATTAAGAAAATATGAAATAGGTCTGGTTAGTCTGTGAATAGAAACTGTGACATGACCAATGTCTTTTGGCAGCATGCCATGTTAAGGGTGATCAATTAAAAATGATGTGAAGAGGGTTATCAAAGAATAAATTACTTCTCTTATTTTTTGTTGGTCCATTATTACTAAAAATGTCTGAATTTTCAAAAAACAAGTGTGAATACTGCCAGGCACGAAATATAGGACCAATTTTGCATAAACCTACTTTGTGAGTCGACAGTAGAAAATCAAGTGAATGTTTAAATTTTCAGCTGTCTAGGCTCATGATGTGGCGTGTACGCAGGACATATACATAAATAAATAGCCAGCTAGCCAGACTCACTTGAAAACTGAGAGAAACTTATATTGACAGTTTAACCCAGATACCAAGGGGTTCTTTGGAAAGCATCTAAAGGCATCATATCTTATTGACCCTTGTCAAGGCTGACATAGGATCAATTTAGCATGAATTTACATTGCAAATTGAGCCCCCACTAAAAATATATATACCGGTGAAAATTTAAAAAAAAAATGTTTTTTCTAGATATAGTAAAGAGTAAATGTTTACATTTTCAGCCTTTGAGGTCCATTGGTGTAGCAGCCTATATGCTTGACGCACACATAGATAGAAAGCCAACCAGGCTGACCCACTTAAAACTGTGGAAACTTATGTTGACAGTTTTGGTTGACCGTTTCTCAAAATACTGTGCCATTACAGCTGCTCCCCAACTTACAAATGTGTTAGGTTCCTGCGGTTTGTTTGTAAGCATAGGCATACAAGCCAGGGGACCTAATGGGGAATCCCCCCCAGCCTCTAATTTGGGCAAAACAGTGTAATTTGGACAAAACTCTGTAAGTTTTTGGGCAAATAAAGCCTTTTGCCCTCCCAAACTAAAGAGTCCCGATATGCATATGTTAGTAAATCCAACTTTACTCTTTTAAATACTGAATACTGGATTCAGCATTGTAAAAAGTAGCTTGTATGTTACAGCTATAACCCGATAGTACTCGATAGTATATGTATTACCATCCTTAGACACTATTTGATGTGTAGTTTCGCTAATTCTTCCATCCCTGTGCTCATTTCTTACTAATTATTGTGGAATTTGGGCTCTGAAACTTGCACATGTTGCACAATCTGTTCTTTGTCCCATTAAAATTGTTGCAACACTAGAACGATTCATCCCACCTTCTATGCTCACCATTTTCTCACCCTTCTCACTTTGCTTTATTATGTCTACCTTGATTTCCAGCGTAATTGTGCAACACTTCTTGCTGTCATTACTGATCCTGCTCTTACTCTTCTGAAACATGATGGTATGGTTAAGTACAGTGAGTATTTTTGTTAACCACAGATAACCTTGATGCTTCAGAGAGACAACAACAACTGCGTTGTGTTTACAGGGTGATGCTGAACAACTTCAGTAATGCAATCTACTGTGCGACTGTTGAACTTCCGAACTGACGCAGTGTTCAAAATTTTGTTTGTTTGTTTGTTTGTTTGTTTGTTCATATCTCTGAAAGTTTGTTACTTGAACGTCCGGGAGTGAGGGAGCGTCTGTATTTGTAGACAAGCGCTGATCAGATTTTACTCCCATAACGCCGAGGCAAAAAAGGTTGAAACTTACCAAACAACAGAACCAACGGAAATGAGATCTTCCCCCATTCTCACGAAAAATGTTGATGAGCTGCTTGACTAAAGTTTCATGAATTCTCAGGAAAGATAAGATTGGTGTATCTGGTATATTATCACAAGTTTGCAAAGCAGCAATCTGACTTTCCAAGCACTATCTTTGTCTATAAATTCGACTCTAAAAATGTCTTCAATTAACATTATTAACTTTTGGCTATTTTTTTTCTCTTTGTATTATTGTTGCTTTTTATTACAAATTTCTAGGTTGAATTCAACTCCAGATCTTCGTAAGATATTGTTTGTTTGCATTGCTTGTTGATAGTCTTAAATTACTTGAATTCTCAGATGAAGTATTTTGATTATTAACCTTTAGCAAGTCTTTTCGTTATCTTATTATTGCTTTTTATCACAACTTCCTAGATTGAATACTACTCCAGATCTCTGTGTCATATTTTTTGTTTTTACTGCCTAGTAGTAGTCTTAAATTACTAGATTTCTTAACTTGAGGTTTTCATTATTAACCTTTGGTAAATCTCTTTAGAAACTGTCAACTATAACTGTCGGTATAGTTTTATTCAGTTTTTAAGCTGATCTGGCTGGCTGGCTGGCTGGCTATGTATCATGCATACAGAACACACTAATAGATCTAGAAGGCTAATATTTTCAACATTTACTCCTTATTATGTCTAGGTTCTTAATAGGGGTTCAATTCATAGTGGCTTAATGCTAAACTGATCCTTTAGTTTGTATCCACCTTCTTCTCATTAGTGATCACTGCCCACAAAAAGCAAGAGAAGCAACTTATTCATTGATAACCTTTTTTCAATCTTTTAATTGATCACCCCAACACAGCATGATGCTATAAGACGTTGGTCATGCGACGCTTCCTATTGAAAGACAAACCAGACCTGTCTTCGTATTTTTTTTTACTTTTTATAACAACTCGCTTGGTTGAGTATTATTCCAAATAAATCTTCATGTAATGCTGTTTGTTGCTCACTGTTTTCTATTAATTTCTTTCCTGTATCAATTTCAATTTGTTCTTGAATTTTATTACTCCTTTCCCCTTTTAATGTTTCACCGCTCAGTGTGCATGTGCCTATGAGTAAAGAAAACAAAGAGTCAATCGCTGTTCATGGGAACTAAAGTGCAGTATCTAGCAGCAATGAAATTTAAATTTTCTTTATATCTTTCATGCTTTCTCTTTTCCCAATCCACCCACCCTTGCAAGGTAACAAACAAGAGTAAGAATGGGAAAAGGGTGCGTATGCATAAATAGGATTGAAAAGAACCATGGCTGTCCTCCATCGCCACCCATCTTATAATATAATGAACAAGGGTAAGGATAGAAGAGGGTGCTTACGCTTATTCAAAAAGCACTCAACCATCACTATAATTGTCTCCTTTCCCACCTACCCTTGCAATATAATGAACAAGAGTAAGAATGGAAGAGGGTGCTTATGCTTGAGACAGGGTGAAAGGGCCTTAACCTTCACTTTTGTGAGTTTTATCAACATTACCATGCTATTTGCCAAGTGATGATATATATGTATCAACATGCAATCGATCAACATTTGGCGAATCGCAGGATGATATTGATAAAAAGCATGATGGCTTATGTGAAGTTACTAAAATATAAGAAAATATGTAAATTTGATTGGAAACCCCAAATAAGAAACCCATCAGTACATTAGGTATCTTCATCTGGTTCCCTTTGTCTCCGTTTAGCAAATCCTTTTGAGCAATCCGTCTTACTTACTATGTAGTCAACCCAAACAATTGTCAACTAAACTCAACATGGATTGGTACACGGATTGGTACACGGTTGGGGAGCAAGGGAGCTCCTAGCAAGGATGTAACTCACAACACAAAAGTGAATTCTTTCATGGGACAAGATTGCTTACCATTACAAGACAGTTGGATTTCAAGAGTCCAGGAATGTCTCCAAAATTTCAGATACTTTTATTAAATTTTGCCTTGCAGAAAAAAATAGAGGATGCCACAAAATTCATATTCATAGCTGGAACGTATCTGTAAATGTATTCAACAAAGTTTTCATCTGATAATATTACTGATAATGAGTACGGCATGGTTTCAGTGCTGGGGTGTCATTACTATTCACTCAAATATCCTACAATACCTCCTGACTTTGTTGTTCGAAATCTTTCAATCATGTATCTCATGATGCACTTACCACTTCCATCTAGATGCAGTCTCTCCCTGGTTCTGGAGCTTTGTAGTATATTCTCTTCTGTTGTTCATTCATAGATATTTAGACCTTAATGTAACTTAGGAAATATGATCCCCAGCTGAGATGGGAAATATATTATTCTACTATTTATTCCCGTCATACTTTGATAAGTGTGTGTGTGTGTGTGTGTGTGTGTGTGTGTTTCAGCCAATTCAGGTCTATAGCAAGTTTAATCTTCCCTGGGTACTCCGCATGTATAGCCTTGTGCCAAAATAAACTAAGCTTAGTAAATATCACTGTAGTTAAATGCATTGTAAAGTAGATATTAGTTGATGATAAACAATTATTAGATATCTGTACCGTGCATAAGTGAATCACCGTAACCCGCGTGTGTATCATAACTAATTTTTTTTAAAATATCTAGAATTATCTTAAAAGATAGATCTATCTATCTATCTAAAATTATCCGAAAAAATACCAGCATGTTATTTGGGTGTTGTTGGTCCAAAATAACCATAGAAACCCCAAAAACATTTTTTTGGAAAAAAAAATGCTTTTAGATGGTGTTTAGTGGGGTACCCATGCAAATTTTCAAGGTTGTAACCCCCAAAATATGACCTGGTGGAGAGAGAGAGAGAGAGAGAGAGAGAGAGAGAGAGAGAGAGAGAGAGAGAGAGAGAGAGAGAGAGAGAGAGAGAGAGAGAGAGAGAGAGAGAGAGAGAGAGAGACACACACACACACACACACACACACACACACACACGCGCACACACATACGCACACATACGCACACACACACACACGCACACACACACACACACACACACATACACACACACACACACATAAACATACAAATAAATAGGCACATAGACACTCTAAGAGAGAAGAATCTTTTGCTCACTTGGCAGGTTTGTTGAGCCATTGTAGGGCTATGATGATTCGCTAAATTAATTGTATTACATAATGATAATTATTAGATAGGTTATATTCTATATACAATAAAATATATACTCTATATACGTACTACTGAAATGCACCTAATGTAGTTCTCAGTTTTTGGGAGGAAGCATCATTACTGCTAACCCAGGATACCTCAGAAGATTTTGTCAATTGTCTTTTAATTGTGTGGTCTTTAACATGATTGCCACAATCTGATGAATGTAAAATCTGCCCAGTTTTGAAGCCTTGAAGGATATTTTCTTTCATAAAATGTTTAATTCCGGGAAACTTCTTATACTCCAAGGCTGAAGTTGCTACAAAACCCTGACATTCAAACTCTACGGTGAATGGAGTACGGTACTTTTGTCTTAAATCACTTTCATCTAAAATTACTTTTTTCCACACAGTATCTCCAGATATTCTCCACGAATTTCTATGACACTTAGTTGAATTGTGGGCCATGGGCGAGGGAAGAGTTGATTGAATTTTTGGGTGGATCCAGGGATTTTCTCTTCGATTGAGTGGGAGAAAAAAATCCAGGATCTGTCCTGAAATTGAATTAAAAAATCTCTCTCAATTGAAAAAAAAAAATTCCTGGATCCACAACAAAATTTTACGAGGAAGATTTACTGATGTAATCGTGTTTTTATTCAGATTCAATGTAGATAGAGATATGTGATTCGTTATGATTATTAGGGATTTTTTTAGCTTTTAACAACAATGGCGTCCACCCAATAAGTTAGGCTACTTTTCAAGTATGATTTCAAATTCGCACCTGATGCTGCTCAAGCTGCTGATAATAACAACAAAGCATTTTGAGCGAACACTACAACAATATTAACTGTTCAGCATTGGTTCAATATGTTTTAGTTATGGAAATATGGATACCAATAATACCCCTGGAGTGAAGCCTAAAGCTGTTCTTAATGATGAAAAATTATTGACAGCAGTGGTCATCAATCCCAGAAAAAGTTTTAGCACTTTCTATAGACTTCAATTCTGACCATATCATGTCATCACAAAACAATATGAATGGTTAAAAAGTTGGGAAAATGGGTCTAACATGAATGGAATGAAATGTTCCATAACAGTGCCTAATCTTACACCTCTCAGCTGACCATATCTAAGCTTAGAGGATTGGGGCAACACAATCTTCCTCACCACATTGCTTATTATTTGGCTTTGTACATTTATACATTTACTAAGCTAAGTTTAGTAAACATATGGATGTACCTCTGTTTAGAGACTTGGAAATAGAGACATATATATGAATAAAAAAGGCCTACCTGATGACAGAGATTGTAGTGTATTTCTCTCTATAGTAAGGTCAGCATCCAAATAAGCTGAAAGCCAGTATTTCAATTGCTGATTTTCAAAGTAGGCAGACTCTTCCGACTTGGAATATTAGCAAGTTCTTTTCACCATCTTTTCTTTATTTGACTTCATGTCACATGATGCTAAGTTTGGTAAAAAGTGAGCCTATGCACCCCATTAACACAATTTTAAAAGACAAGGTACTTCTTCATCCCCAGGGCAAAAAGGGTTATGGGTCTCTTGACCCTTACCACTTGGACCTCTTTGTGCTTTGGGTCCTTGGGCACTGTCTAATTGACCAACTGCTCATTCAGTCCATGCATCAGAAAATGTTACTATGTACACTGTTTTCAAAGATAAAGTACTTATTTTTCATTCTGTTACACTTTGTAAAACCACTAGCAAATGTTACAGAAAATTGAAAAGATTTGCTTTAAACAAATTTAAAAAGATCAAAATTAGAAATTTTTAAAAAATCATGTATCACCAATATATAACAAAACTATAAAATTTGTTTTGAAGGCTTTTTGTTGTTATATTTTTTAAAATAATAGTATTATGATCTCTCAGGAACTTAAGTTTATTAATAGTTTATTCAAAAATCTGACTCAATCAATTAAATAGATCATTATTTATCTTTTTTATGGACTCAATTTTTGTAAAATTCTCTAACTGGAGTTGTCTTTATTTTTCTATGATAACAAAAAAAAAGAACAACAACAACAATCCTAACCAAAATTAGGGGTGTAAACTGATATGTAAAATATCCATTCACTTACTGTGATTTGAACTCACGGCCAGCTCATTACTAAGAGGTTTACTGACTGATCTAAATTGACAATTCATAAATGTTAACACAAATTTATAATACAAGTAGGTGCAGGCTTATTTAATTCTAATAAATTAATACATTTATACAAAAAATGTATAATTTATTAACCTATTATATAAACATTACAAAAATTGCTGTAATCATCTTGAGTGTCACCCTGCAGCAGCCAGTCTTGTAAATTATCATTGTTTTTCAAATTTTTCAGAGATTACTGATTGCTTGATACTGAGTTATTTTTGAAGATTTTTTTTTCAAGATTTGTACAGTTCTTAATAGATTTTTGGCTTGTTCATTCCTATTATAGAATTGAATTTTTAATTAGTAATGAATATTGATTGACTTGAGTGTTGTGTTTGGAACAGGAAGAATGGTGTGAAGAACAAGCAAGAAAATGAAATAAACACAAATAAGTCTGGTCAGTCACTCAGAAGAAACTGTCACATCGTTTGGCAGCATGCTGTATTGAGGTGATCAATTAAAGAATTGGTAAAAAGGGTGATCAATTAATGAATTACTTCTCTTCCCTTTTGTTGGGTGCTGATCACTAAAAAGTCTGAATTTTCAAAAAACGAGTGTGAACAATACTGAACACAAACTAAGGGATTAATTCAGCATAAACTTACATTATAAATTTAACACTCCGCTGAAAACTCATTTTGGGTTGAATTAGAAAAAAACAGATGTAATAAGGAGTAAATGTTTAAATTTTCAGCACCTTAGCTCCATTTGTATGGCCTGTGCATCTGACACATGCATACATACATAGATAAGCCAGCCAGAATCATTTAAAAACTGAAGAAACCTATGTTGACTATGTTAACAATTTTGGTTGACAGTTTCAAATAACGGTGTTTATCATTTAAATGCTGGACTGAAAAAAAGAAGCGTGTTAATAAATGTGTTGTAGTTGGAGTGAGAACAGTTATAGGCATACGAAAAAGGGGTCCCCCTGCTCCCAATTCAGGCAAAACAGTTCAATTTTGAGCAAATCAATTGGGCAAAACTGCTTCAAATTTGGGGCCAATGGCACTGAAGGTAGGTTGGGATTTCGATTTTTTTAATAATCCTGAATTCTAAGAGTTCAAATTACACGTATATATATATCTTAATTCTAGGTAAATTCTTATAGATAAGTGCCCTACTTTACTAATATATTTAGAAAACAATGAGTTTGATAAAAATCAAAAAGTTGAAATTTCAGCAAATACTTATAAAACTAGGATGATAAAATGAAATTTTAAAAGGTTTAAGTCCATTGGGTGTCACCTGAAAACCTGCAGCATGTCACTGCTGACACACATCAGAGGTTTGCCATCACAGGCCTGTGGGACAGTATTGTATGATCAGAAGAAGACCAGCAGTGAATAAAATGAGAGGGAGAACTTCAATGTAACTATTTGATACTTAGTTGCGGATACATTGTGCTGGTTTATGTCATGAGGGAATTGAGGTGAAACTGTTTTTATCAGAAAAACAAACATAGTTTTGGTGTGAATGCTTTAAGACTCTGTACTCAGATAGATGAGATTGCCTGAGTTCTTTCTAACAGTTTAGTCTCCAACAAAAGATAAGGCCAAGCTTTGCTTTTGGCCAAGTCTCAAAATCAAAAAAAAGAACTGATTAAAAAACATTCAAGAATATCACTAGTCTCTTTAAAGTCTTACAAATTAGGGCATCAGAGAGAAAGAAAGAAAGAAAGAACCAGATAAATGTTCATGTTAGTAGTAGCAAACACCGAAAAATACATTTTTAACACTCACAGTACAAATTATAACCGGAATACAATAGTAGGGTAATCATAAGCGTATGGGAACTTTTTGGTTAAGGGAAGCAGTGGGCTTGATTTGCCCAAAATTTTACATGGTTTTCCCTGAATTACACTGATTTGCCCGAAATTTAATACTGTTATGCCCAAATTTATTGTTTATTATTGAATGCTTAAAAAAATTTGATGTTTTATTAAAGTCAGACTAGTCCAATAAATAAATGTTTTCAATCATTGCTATGCCTATCTTGCAAGCCATGGATTCTAAGTTCAAACATTTTTTTAGTTTTTTTTTTTGAACAAAAAAATAATACCCAAGTTGCATTAGTCAAACAAATTATGAAGAGGACTCACCATAGCACATTGATTTACCAAATAGTTTTGCAAATTATTAATAGTGAGTTCGTTCCACATTGGATGATGTTTATACCAGACTCGTGCCCAAATTAGCTTAGTGCCCCTGATATTCTCGATGAAAATATTCTCAAATAAATTCAAAAAATGATAATAGTGATAGTTCAGTTTTAAATATGCCAATCTCAAAAGCCATTAATAGTTGGTTAGTCCCTATTTTGTTCCTAATTATATGAAGCCTTGTGAAGAAATACAGAAAATAAAGAAGAAATCCTGTTGTACAATAATATATATGCCGATCTGTTAAGCCACCAATAGTTAGTTGATCCTCCACTGGGTACTATTTATATCTAGCCTTGTGAATAAGATTTTTTAGTCTTAAAAAATATATGTAAAAGAATATATCTTACCACTGGTTGTACACAATCCAACTTATTCAGAGAAATGTTTCAAAATATGTTCATAAATGTCTATGATGATAACTAATTTGATCTAAGCCGTGGTTCCTTGATAATTTTGTCTAGGCTTAACTGGACACTGACTATAAGCCTTCCTATGTTTGATCTACACACAAGTAATATTATAGATATTTACTAAGCGTAGCTTAGTCTGGCACAAGGCCACATGTGTTGGCATACAAGCCAGAGATGGAGGCAAAATATGTTTAAATATCAGGTAAATCAGCGTAATTTCGGAAAAACAGTGGAAAAATTAGGACAAATCAAGCCTTTCTTTCACCACCTTTATAGAAAGACTTCCTATGTACTTACAACCACATGTGATATTCCCTTACTAACTATTATCCCTCAATCAGACCCCACTTCATCTTTAAAGTAAAATTACAGATGATTTCTCTTGCTTTATAAATATGAATAAAGCTTGTTTTTAAGAATATTGTATAGAATTCTTCTCCAAATGAGTGATTTCAATGAAAATTTTCAAAATCAATATGCTTCATCTTGCATGCTTAAATGATTTGAACGAAATCATAATGGTAGTATTCCAAATTGATGTTTGGTAAAGAGGGGATTCTTTATGATCAAAAATGAAAATACAGGAGTTATACAAAAAGAAAACAAATGAAAAACGAGACACTAGATTCCAATCACCTATGGGTTTTTGTAAGGTATGGGTTTTCAAAATAATCCAGTCTCTCAAACCATTTGAGAAATTTGAGCAATATTTCTGGTTTGTGCAGATCTTCACAAAGACTATAATGATAAGAATTGGACTTACTAACAATAGCTTGTGATATGACCTTGCTAATTAATGTTTTAGAGAAGGTACTCTAAATGATTTGTGCATCTTTAATTAAGCCTGAATTTTGTTTCTTGAACTGCAAGGAACATGCTTGAAAGATATTTCAATAGCATCATTGTATTCCATTGTAGGTGAATATTATAGAAATACCAAAAGAATTCATTTTCTTTAAAGAAGAAATGACATTTTTTAAGCATCACAGAACAAATGCAGATCAAGATTAGGGATTGTACAAATATTCATGGACCCCCTTCAGTGACTCCATGACTTGAAGAGAATATTGGTCTGTGAATGTATTTGGTTTGGGGGGCCCCAACCACTTCTTCGGGCCCCTCTGGTTGTCACAGCATCCTAGGCAGCCAATAAGTTTGCTTACACATCGGGCTGGCTCTGATTATGATCATCTATTCCATAACATAAAATCTTTCATAAAATCAGAAATTTAAAAAAAATATGCATGTCTAACTAATATGAATCTCACACAAATATTTTCCTGAACTATTCTGGATAGCAGTATTGATATTATTTGATATTTACAGCAATTTGACTGCTGATCATAGTTTCCAGGCATAGACACATTTTGCAACCAGAGCACAAAGGAAAATAATGTGTGCACAAAAGATTTCAAATTCTGTTGATGACTAACTGAGTTTTTAATGAAAAAATATTGATTCTCCATGTTGAATTCAAAAGTGCACAGGTACTTTTATCAAAAGAAAAAATTGCATTAAACAAGATATTTGTACCCACTGGCAAATCAAGAATTAGAAGGGAACATAGCTGCTGAAGTGTGATATCCAACACTAATGAGAAGTGATAATAAATATGAGAAGGAAGAAGACCGAGAATAGAAGTAGGAAGAGGATGCTCATGATGACAATGAGGAGGAAGGAGTTGCTGCTGCTGCTAACAACAACAATGAGTAGGAGGTGTGGGAGGGAGAAGAAAGAGAGAGATGCTGCTGATGGTAATGATGAGGTGGAGAGGTGGTGCAAATGATAATGATGATGAGTAAGAAGAGGGTGCTGATGCCTCTGCTACTGATGAGTAGCGGGAGGAGGGAAAGGGAGATGATGATGTTGATGATGGTGGGGAGGAGGATAGTCCTGCTGCTGTTGCTTAGGATGATGGTGAATAGGAAGAGGAGGAGGAGGAGGAGGAGGAGAGAGAGGATGTTAAATGTTGATGAGGGGGAGGATGGTGAAGTAGAAGGAGGAGGATACTGCTGATGATGTTGAGCAGGAAGAGGATGCTGATGCCCTTACTACTGCTATTGATGATGATGATGATGATGATGGTGGTGGTGGTGGTGGTGGTGGTGGTGATGATGATGATGGTGGTGGTGGTGGTGGTGATGATGATGATGATGATGATGATGACGATATTCATTATGATGAGGAGGAGGAAGAGGAGAAGAAAGAGGATGCTGCTGTTGTTGTTGATGATGATAATGATGATTATGATGATGATGAGGGTGCTGCTGGCATTTCTATTATTGCTACTGTTGCTGATAATGATTAGTAAGAGTAGGAGGATACTGCACTGATACTCCTGCCACTGATGATGATGATGATGATGATGAGAAGGAGGAGGAAGAGGAGGAAGAGGCATAGGAGAAAATAATGCTGATTATGATACTGTTGTAATGTGGTTGGCTTTCTTGGACCCTGTCACTGTTCTCTAATGTGGGGTAGAATAAGGGGGGAGGTTAAACATATAAACATAATGAGTCATGTCAGATAGTAAGATTATTATATGCAGCTCTGTGTTGATATGAGCAATCAGAATTGTCAAAATATTAAACTTGTGTATACTGTAATCTTTAAATTTTGACTTTTGATCCAAATGCAAAATTACTCACGTTATAAGTTGATAATTATGGTGACTTCATGACCTTTTGATTAGAAAAAAGTATGGTTGACATGTGGGCAAACAGGGTACCACATCCTGATTCAGGCCTCTACTACTATTTAAGCCTTTTGTTTGTTTGTTTGTTTGTTTGTTTGTTTATTGGTGCCTCTTCTCCACTAAAACTGTAAGTCCTTTTGACCTAATGTTCTGCATGCAGACAGAGGAGAGGTCAACTTATCAATGTACGATTAACATTGGAGGTCATTCTAGGTCACCAGAGGTTATTTCCTTGTCATTTCTAACCAATTTTTAGAACTGTGGGCCACAAAAATGTTGCATACAGGTACATATTCTCACACCAAAGATTGCAATCTATTTGATATTGACTTCTGAGATCATTTAAGGTCACCAGACATAATTTCTGGGCATTTTAAAATGATTTTACAAGTTTTCAGCCACAATTTAGTGCCTTTGAAACTGAAATCAGGAATAGAATATTTTTCTATAACATGCTGTGTTGATCTCTGAAGTCCTTTGGGATTTTCATCATTTCTAGCCAATTTTCAGAGTTCTGGGCCAAAGATGCTGAAATTTAGCATGTGGGTATATTTTCTCACTTTGAAGGTAACAGGCTAAGCAAAGTTGACCTTGGAGGTCATTCTAGGTCACTAGAAGTAACATAAAGGACAAATGTGAAAATGGATAGCATAATTGTTATGACAGAACAAAAGAAAATCATATCATGGCTTGATAGGAAATTCTCCGTATGAATGGGACCTTGTTTTCTAAGGTTTTGAGGTGAGGTATTTTTGTTACTCCACACATTTTTTGGACTGTTATCTTCATCTTAGTTGTTTTTAACACATCTGAACCAATATGTTCTTCAGATTTCCTCAAGTGTATTCTGCATTTCATAGTTTCCAGAAATCACTTTTTTTCCTCCTTTTATCACAAATCATCTACTGAAACTATCACCTAGACTGTCAATATAGTTTTCTTCAGTTGACAGGCTGGCTGGCTGGTTGGCTGGCTGGCTGGCTGGCTGGCAGAAAAGGAAGGAAAGTCGGACACCAGAATCGCAGTCAGTCGGCAGTCTCTTCCGTCTGGTGAAACCCTAAGGGGAAGTTGGAGCACGGCTTCTCGTCGCCGTCACTGTCGCTGTGGCCGTCGCCACGGGTGTCATCATTGGCCGAGACGGACGGGCACATGCCATAGCCATCCGATGGGCTGGCTGGCTGGCTGGCTGGCTGGCTCGCCCGAGACGGGCACCTGCCACAGCCATCCAACGCACTGGCTGGCTGGCTGGCTGGTTGGCTGGCTATGTATGTATGCATTCCATATACAGGCCCTAACAATGGAGTTAGAGGGCCAAAAGTTTCAACATTTACTCCTTATTATGTCTTGAAAAAACAGTTCTTTTGTTTTGTTTGAATTCCCCAAATAGTATACGATTCAATTTACGATGTAAGTGTATGCTAAATTGGTGCCTCAATTTGTGTCCAGCAGTGTTTACCCTTATTTTTTTTAAAATTCAAATCTTTTTAGTGATCATGGTCCAAAAAAAGGTAAGAGAAGTAATTTATTCATTGATCATCACTTTTTCAAATTTTTTGATTGATCATCCCCAACATGGTACGCTGCCAAAAGACATAGGTCAGGTGGTGGTTTCTATTGAGTGACTAACCAGAGCTGTTTCTATCTTATCCTTCTTGTAGAGATGACAAAGAAGATAAGAAAGAAATATATATTGAGTGACTTCCAAAGATCATTGAATACACAGTGCTGGATTAAGATTTTGTAGGGTAATGAGGCTACAAGTACTATGAGGGCCCTCTGTTATATGTGGAAAAAAAAATTTTTGAAATTATTACTGAAGGCCCTAAAAGTGTCTGTACCACATTCCCCCCAAAAGTTAGAAGGTGCCAAATCTGGAGAGTAAGTTGGCACTGAGACTTGTCTTGTACTCAGCTAAAAATTTTGTTTGTCTATCATTAGACGCAGGACAGATACTTTGGTCTTCGTTGTTCATCTTGGGAAAAAACCCACAGGAGATTTATACAAATGTTCATTCTTGGACATGTAGCCTGAAAACAAACCAATGTAGCTTAATGCAGTTTTTTTTTATATGAAAGGTCAAGGTCATTCTGATAACTGGCATTACAAAATGCCTCTTTGGTGTGTGGTTTCAAAATACTTCAGCTTAGTGCTTCTTGCAAGTCTCAAGTCTGATCGAGACCAGGACTTCATAGCTACAAGTTTTTATGACTATCCCAGGACTCAAGACCATTGAAGAGAAACCTCCACCTTAATCACACAGCTTAGAGTGTACTCAAGGGAAATCTCTGTCTTAATCACACAGCTCCTTGCAAGTCTCAAGTCAGATCGAGACCAGGACTTCATAGCTACAAGTTTTTATGACTATCCCAGGACTCAAGACCATTGAAGAGAAACCTCCACCTTAATCACACAGCTTAGAGTGTACTCAAGGGAAATCTCTGTCTTAATCACACAGCTCCTTGCAAGTCTCAAGTCAGATCGAGACCAGGACTTCATAGCTACAAGTTTTTATGTCCATTCCAGGATTCAAGACCATTGAAGAGAAACCTCCACCTTAATCACACAGCTTAGAGTGTACTCAAGGGAAATCTCTGTCTTAATCACACAGCTCCTTGCAAGTCTCAAGTCAGATCGAGACCAAGACTTCATAGCTACAAGTTTTCATGACCATCCCAGGATACAAGACCATTGAAGAGAAACCTCCACCTTAATCACACAGCTTAGAGTGTACTCAATTAGCTGCTGAGTGCACGGCAAAATTTGTCTCATCAAAGGGTTTTCCACACTCTTGGCTCATACCGGTAATCAAGGCAGTGAGGCTGTAAGGCAGATAAGCAAACCATTACACTATCTAAGCGGACAATCAATTTACAAATGAAATAATTTTTCATGTAATCTTTGGGAGCTTTCCAGCAGGTTTTGGGCCTTTGGCTGTGGCCCCTAAAGCCTATGCTGTAATCAAGCACTGGGACATTCAGTCGAATAAAGCTGGAAAACATACCGGTCAAAATGTTCTGTGTAAAATTACAGAGATAGGTCTGATTAATTACTCAATAAAAACTGTCACAAGAAGAACGTCTTTTGGCAGTATGCCATGTTGAGGGTGATCAAATAAAAAATTGGAAAAAAAAGGGTGATCAATGAATAAGGTATTTCTCTCACCTTTTGTTGGATAACTATAGAGTCAGACTTTTCAAAAAATGCAACCAGACACAAACTACATGACCGACTTAGCACTAACTTACATTGCAAATTGACCACCTTTCTCACTAAAAACATTTTTCAAGGGGGAATTTTGAAAAAAAAAAGTAAGAATTGTTATTTCTAGACATAATAAGGAGTAAATATTTAAAATTTCAGCCCTCTAGCACTATTGATGTGACCTGAATGCATGATACATACATAGTCAGCCAGTAGGCCAGACCAACTCAAAATCTGAAGAAACCTGCATTGAGAGTTTTGGTAGATTTATAAAGATACTAGTCACAAAAATATAGGAAATAAGTGACATTATATTATTGAAAGTTAGTAAACACTGGCTACGATTTTCTGGTGCAGAGTTTGATTTGCACCCCCCATGGTCCTAGCGCTGAAAACACTATTAGCTGTTGACAATGCTCTACCATTCTTTTGGGACCCTCTTCTAGCCATGCTGCTCCAAGCAACTGCCTGGTTTGCTTATGTGTTGAGCCAGCTCTGGCTAAAATGGAGAAGTAGAAAGAGAAAAACACTATTTGCTAATATCCTTTGTTGAAAATTAACCAGAAATTCTGGGATGCACATTTTCAACTCAGTAAAGTTAGCAGAAAATACAGTAATTTCAGGAATACTAGTTCATACATGATTTATGGGACATGTAGAAAAAAGCCTTTAAGATAATAGCAGTTATATTATCAGGAAGAGATTTATAAGTATTGTGATAGAAGGAAATAAAGTTACAGAACTGACAAGTCACACAATAAAAATCGTCAAGTTACCAATATCTTTTGGCTGCATGTTATGTTGTGGGTGATCAATTAAAAATTGGTAAAAAAGGAGTGATCAATGAATATGTTACTTGCTTCTTGTTTTGGTAGTGATCACTAAAAAGTCTGAATTTTCAAAAAAACGAATTTGCACGAACCAAGTGATCAACATTAGCATAAACTTGCAAAATGAAACCCCCACTAAAAAAACTATGAGGGGGGGGGGATTTTGAAAATGCAAAACAATTAAGCATTTTTTCCCTGGACATAATTATCAGTAAATTTTTGTATTTTCAGCCCTCTAGCTTCGTTGGTTCAGCCTGTATGTATGATGCATATATACATAGCCAGCTAGCCGGACCAACTTGAAAACTGAAGAAATCTATGTTGACAATTTTTGAGACAGTTTTGGTTGATGAATCCGTGGACACAGATGTGTTTGTTGCCCCTCTAGAACATACATCCAACAACTATGCACAGACACAAGATGTGACCCTTCCAACCCTACCAAATGCACTGCAGAACCATGATAAGTAGCATCTTAGCATCAATGGGATCTGAGCAAGCTCAACAAGATGATGTTAAATTTATCGCAATGTAAGTAAAATGTTTTGAATTCACAGAGATATCTTTGTCTGCATCGAGCAATTAATAAGATGCTCTTTATAAGTAGATTCAAGCAGAGGTGTGATGTATTCTTGCATCGTTTATTTTCAGATATGCGATATCTGTCCAGAAAGTAACCAGCCATTTTGAATATCTCAAGAGCCAGTAGTGCAGCCTAGATGGTACTTGACAACCAATCAGAATGGACCATTGTGCATATGCTAAAACTGACACTCAGTCAGCAGTGAGATGCCATTGAGCAGGCCAATGAACTGTGTGACCATCGCATTTACGATGACTTAGAGTCATTCTTCATGTCTCATACAGGTTATAATGGCAAGACGTCACATCACCCAGATCTGTTAGCTACCCCTACAGTTCAGATTTGCCTTCCTGCATCTTCTGGCTTTTCCCAAAGAGATTCCTGACAGTGGATGAGATCAAGGGGAATGAGACAAAGCAGCTGATATTGATTCCAAAAAAGAACTTTGCAAACTGTTTTAAAAATTGGTGGGATGCTGGGATAAGTGTGTGAGGTCCAATGGGGAGTATTTTGAAGGGAACTCAAGCACCATTGACCTACATAGGTAATTTTTTGTTAATATTAAATGACTGGATACTTTTTTGACAGACCTAGTATTTTTTGCAATGTATACCTGTTATTTTTAGAACATAACTTTAGCAGGCCATAAACAGAAGATAGCCCAACATAATGTTATGCAGTATACACTAAATTTAATTTTTTTGGATATATTAACTCAACATGGTACAAGAAATGAAAAGGCACACCATAAGATTGCCAGTTTCTAAAACATGCCCAGGTCCTTTGTGTTCAAGGTCAAAAACGAGCTGTAGGACAATGACAAGGATGTGTCATCCATGGCTCAGACATTGTCAAGATGGCCGAGTTTGTTAAGCAGGTCTGGGACATCATCAACAACGACCCCAGCAAGGCAATATGGGTCATTGCTGAGCAGCTAAGAGTGGCAGAGTCCACTAACAGACGTATGGTGCTCATATGTGTCCCAGCAGGACTCGGATCCCCCCCATATGGCCTATATGATCCAGGAATGGCTGGCCAAGAATTTTCACCACATTTGACCCTCAACATGTAGCCTCCTAGCTCTCCTTATTTGAATCCCCTGGACTACAATGCCTGGGGTGTTGTCAATAGGGAGATCAACCAACAGTTCCATGATACCAAAAAGCGGCTGAAGGCCACCATCATGGACATGATGACCAACAAGAACAAGAACCACCTGCTCCGGGCATTTTCTTCCCAGGATACAGGATGTCCTCAAGCTGCTCAATAATGGGCCTCATTGACTTGTTAGTGTCATCTTTGATGACGTCCAAGTCATTGGAATTTTGCATGACTACACCACTATTTTTTTTTTTTTTTTTTTTTTTTAAAAAGCGCTTTTTGGGGCCTTGGTGATTTTTTTTGTAGGGACTACTCTGAACAAAAATCAAAGGCTCCACTGATTTCTTTCTGAAATCATAACAGGAAATATTGAAAAAATCAAACATTAAAAATATTCAGAAATATTTGACCAATCACAGGCCAGCATTTAGCAAGGATCTGGGAGCCTACCTATTTCACATATAAACAATGATAGACCAGATTCATTAATCAGTTTCTAACTTCCTTGCTTCTAGCCAATGTTGTCTGGCTAACACATACATTAACATTCACCGGTATGCAGAATTCATGCATTCACCTGCACACACAAGGACTTTCTTGCATAAAGGGCAAGCAAGAAGGATGGACACAAATACTTGCATATGCTTATATAACATACTTTTTATTTGTAGATGCATGAATAAACTGTAAGTAACTTTTTCCCTCACTTAATCCTCTCTGATGTTTCAACACATGCATATGCAACCTGATACATATACCTGTGTTGAAAGCATACATGCAGTCTTACACAGCTTGATATGTGTACCTGTGCCTGACAGCACACGCAAAATCTAATACAACCCTGATATGTGTACCTCTGACTAAAAGCACGGATGCAATCTTACATAATCTAGGATTTCTTCATCTTCCTTCATTCATATTATTTCTATGAACATCAATGAAATACGAAAATCCACACAAACAAACTATCCTTTATTGCTATTATTGTTGAATAAAAAATATAAGAATTATATTCACCTATTTATCTAATGATTTTTTGAACACACTTTTGAATAATGAAATTTGTATGTGTTATAAATATGCATGACAAAGGTGCAATTTATATGTAGTATGGAAATTTCAAAATATTTTTACTTCATTGAAATATCTTGCTATTTACCTCAATTAATTTAGAGGTTATGTTATTGTTAATGCAGATTTGCATGTTGTAGGGTTGGTAGTGAATCCATTTGCATATTTTAATGTTTGTTACTACAATACAACTGCATACAGGATGTGCTAGGTAATTGAGAACAAATTGTAATATGAAGAAAAACAAAGATATTCAATAGGAAAAATCAATATATCTTCATAAAAGTTTGTACACATATTCAACTCGATATAAAGAAACATGTGACCCCATGAATTATATTCACCATTTCATCCTGTGACCAAACACAAACGGTTATTGAAAGAGAGGAGAACCTATAGTCCACTTGGCCATTTGTTGGGGTACAGTGATTGCTTTTCAATATGAATAGAGCACTCTGGTGGATAGGGAATTCAAGCTAATAAATATATCACTTAAAAATTCAGCCTTACTGTCGGTCCAGTTCCCTAGCGCAGGGGTAGGATATTGGCCTCTTGGTCTAAAGTGAAGGTTTCAATCCTGCTTCATGGTACTGTATAGGATAATGGATAGTCTATAACCATACTGAAGAGTTGTAATACAATGAAACAGCTGTCTACGGATGACACAATAATATATATATATGTATACATATATATGTGTGTGTACACATTGTCAATTTTTCATATATTTGTAATGGATTTTCACTTTTCACAATGGTCTGTTTCATATGTTGGTATTCTCAAATGAATGGTATTGGATTGTTTTTTGTTTCTTTTAAATTCGTTGGTCTCATGAATATTTCGGATGTTTAATTTTTTAATATTTCCTGTCACGATTTCAGAGGGAAGCCTCTATTTGCAAAATTTTTGTTCAGAGTGGTCCCTACTGAATGAATCACCATAACCCACACACGCACCAGAACTAATTATCTGAAAATAATCAAAAATCATTTTTTTTTTAAGATTGATCTTTTATTCAAAATTATCTGAAAAAAAAAACCAGCACAAGATTTGGGCAGGGTTGGTTCAAAATGACCATAGAAACACAAAAAAGCACTTGAAAAAAAAAAAGAAAAAAAATTCTTTTGATGATGGCTAGTGGTGTGGTCAAGCAAAATTTCAAGATTGTAGTCGTCAAATGATCAGGAGCGCCCAGATATACACAGATGAGCAAGGAGAGAAGAATCTGTTGCCCACTTAGCTAGTTAGTCAGGCAGGCAATATGGGGGTGGGCTACAGTGATTTGATATTTTCAAAAATGCATGAATATAACAAAAACTCACTGGAAAATATTGAAAATGATTCTTTGAGAAAGAGAAGTATTATAAAAAAATAATGAAACGAAAGTGTTAAAATGTATTAAAATATTATAAGGCATCGAAGATGAGAATATACTAATTCGTTAAAAGATTTTTTTAAAAAGAGTTGTTCTTCCTCAAGTGGAATAGTGGTAAGATTACAAAAATGAGTGAAATTCAGTAAAATTTGAAACTATTCTGATGTATTCACATTTGCAATCAGAAGAAGTCATATAGCCTAAGACCTTCGCCTTGGAAACATGTACGTATTTGCCATATTTAGCTTCCTGGGTGCAAAATTATGGCGTACAATTTGGAGCATATGTAAATACAGACAGACATACTTACAATCACTTTTATATATATTCTTATACATGCACATATATATACAATTATATATATATATATATATATATATATATATATATATATATATATATATATATATATATATATATATATATATGTAAATATATATATGTATATGTAAATACAGACAGACATACTTACAATCACTTTTATATATATTCTTATACATGCACATATATATACAATATATATATATATATATATATATATATATATATATATATATATATATATATATATATATATATATATATATATATATATATACACAAATGAAGCTCCTACTTTGAATGATCCTTTCCCAAAGTATGATTGGACAAAGTAGGAGCTTCACCAGTTATTATTCCCAGATTGGAAAAAGCTCCCAGGTTCTCCATTTTTCTCCAAATGTATCAGTGCTTAATAGGATCTTCACCTATATATATATGTATATGCACATATATATGTTATTAAGAAATGGGTATATGATAATAAATTGCCTTGTATTATATTGAAACTCTTATTTGAAATGATCTTACGTCATTACACAGTAAATGTATCACTTGGCCTAGACAACATAAATAGAATAAACAATGAAAGAAATTTGGGTTGCTGCTGGAATCAAACCTGCAACTGATAGGATAGCCACTTCAATATAGCGATGCTCATACGATTGAGCTAAACAGCTGCCACTAATGCGAAGGCTCCTGTTCTAACTATAAATTCTCATTTTTCTTTTTCACAGTCTATATCTGCTCAATTTGTTTCTTTCAACTTGACAATTATGCTATTAAGAAAAGGATATACGATCCAATAGAAAGATCATAAATTGCTTTATTTTAAATTGAATCCTGAAGTAGCACCATTTTCTTTAATTGTTTATTCTATTTATGTTGTAATTGGAGAAATTTATAGTTTATTTATTTATTCTTGTATAATAGGTATGTGATTGGAGTGCTTGAAAGAGTGTATATCAGAGCTACTTATATGTCTATATCCATATCACTCAGTCTCTGTCTATATGAAAGTGGACCAATAAATCTGAAGCCTAATGTGTAGTTTTCGGAGGAATTTGTTCTGAAAGTTTCACCGTATTAAACTTAATCTATATGAATAATATTCACCACTAAATCAAGTGCATTGACATTGAAGGAGATTGAGTTGAAAAATAAACATTTTTTGTCTAAAATGAATGTTCATTTCATCGCTCGGCTACAAATTTATTTATGTACCTCGGTATGTATACCTTCTTGTCTATCAGTCTTTCTCTGTGTACGCATGTGTGAATGAGCGTGTGCGGGCATGTGTATGTGTATGTGTGCATGCATGCTTCCTAATACTTTAGATTTAAGTGTATAGATAAGATGCAAGCCTAAGTACGTACACACATGAATTGAGAAATAATTTTGGAAAAAATTACAGACACTTCAAATTCAGATAAAAAAATTGGGAAAAGGTATGATCAATGGAAAACTCACTTCTCTCACCTTTTGTTGGGCAGTGATCACAAAGAAAATCCGAATTTTCAAAAAGTTGAGAATGCAGCTGGGCACAAAATAAGAGATCATTTCAGCATACACTTACATTGTGAATTGAACCACCTGCTATGAACCTATTCAGTGGAGGAATTGAAAAAAAACGGAGAACTGTTTTTTCTAGACATTGTAAGGAGTAAAAACTTGAATTTTCAGCCTTTTAGATCCATTGTGCATCTTTAAGCATGGTACATATGTACATACATACAAAGTTAGCCAGAAAGACAGCCAAACCAACTTGAAAACTGGAGAAACCTATGTTGACAGTTTTGGTTGACAATTTTGATTGTTTTTTTGCTTTGGTCAGAATCTTGAAGATAGTAGCATAAATTAAAATTTTGAAAAACTTTAATGATTATAAATATGCAATGCTCTTCCATAGGAATTGGGCACTCTAGTGGATGAGGAATTTCTGTGTGTGAATGATATATCGCTTAAATTCAGCCTTACTGACTATCCAGTTCCGTTATCCAGAGGTAGGGTATTGGCCTCTGGGTTTGAAGTGAAGGTTTCAATTCTGCCTAGTGGTACTGGATGGGATAATTGAAAGTCTATAACCACACTGAAGAGTTGTAATATATCAAAACAACTGTCTGTGGATGACAGAATAATATATATATATATATATATATATATATATATATATATATAGTAGAAGTGGCTTTATATTATTGATATATTATCGTATTATGTTATACTGCTAGCCTGATTTGTATCACATATACAATGTATATATATATTTATATATATATATGTGTGTGTATATATATATATATATAAAATTACATAATGTAAAATTTACAAGGATGTTTATCCTGTGAATATCAACATTTCCTGCCTAATGCAATTGCTGGTTGCTGAAGAGTGCAATAGGCACCAAATGTTGACATTCACCGTGTAAACATCCTTGTAAATTTTACTTTATGTATCAATAGCTTTATTTTCTTTGATTGATAATGAGTGCTGTAATTAAATATCATTAACCACAGAAAAAAATTTGATTTTTTTTTGTATTTATGTATTCTTACAAATTGCTAAACATTACAATCTAATTATACATATATATGTATATATATATGTATACATCTATAAAGCAGACCACTACATCTACCCAGGAGAATGAGCCTCCATGAAAGCCTTGAAAGTAGACGAAATCAAACGAAGAATCACTCTGAAATGGTAAACGTTCAGCAGAGCAAGCTTCAAGGATATGAAAATCCCATTAATCCTAAAAAGAAAAATATACAAAGATTGCATCCTCCCGATAGTCACCTATGGAGCTGAAACATGGAACCTAACCAAGAGACTGACCCTCTGATTGAGAACCATGCACTGTGACCATGGAAGAATCAGGCTCAACCTCATATGAAGAGATCACAAGACAGCACAATGTATTAGGAAAAAACAGTCTGAGACATCGGAGAATCAATTGGGGAACTCAAATATCAATGGGCTGATCATGTCGCAAGTATGTCAGACAACCAGAGATCCCATGCCTAACTGTGGCAAGCAGAATAGATGGTGGAGAGATGAACTAGACAACGTCAGAAAGTACTGGCTCCGCAACACCCATGATAGAGAGGTCTGGCAAATTCTGGGAAAGGTTTATGTCTAACAACAAACAATAAAAGACTGATGATGATGATGATGAATAATCATGATGAATCAACTATAATGATAGTATATATATATATATATATATATATATATATATACACACACTGTGGTTTATTGTTTGAATAATATCAAAACACTAAAAAGAGGTCTTTTTACTGTAAGGGGCGTAGCCAGATTCTAAAGTTAAGGGACGTGAGCGCATAAAAAAAGGTGCCCTGATGTGCACCTAATAATTACACATTTTCATTTTGTGTTTAAAATCCAGACACAAAAATGTATAAAGTTCTAAAGGAAGTACATAATCGCTATTTTGTACATAAAATCAAAATACAATTTAAAAAGAATTTTTCTCATAAATCTAGATCGCATTTAAAATGAAAACATAATAAAACCTTGTGGGTTATTTAATTATTTGACATTTTGAAAAATTATTATACATTTAAAAACATGTATGAAGCAACTACAAAAACCTCTTTCTTCTGGGCTTCATTCTTGCTATCTCTTACTCTATCATTATCCATCACAGTAACCAACTGTCTTTCAATGCAGAGCAAAGCTAACCCAAACAATCTATTCTTGCCCATCATAGAACAAACATATGACTTCATGTACTAGAGCCAGCTTAAGTAGTTCCCAAACTTTTGGAAATCATGGGTCTCTTAGTACATAAAGATTTTTTCACAACACCCCAAATCAGAAAATACTGAACAATTGCATTTACAGTCACATGGTTAGGTTAGTCAGTAAAAAAACAATGGGTTTCACAATTAAAATACATAAAAGTTATTTGTTTTCTCTATTAATAATCATCATCATAGGTGGGACGGGTGAGCTAGTTGCCCACAATAGTTTCTCAAATCTTGGAATCAAACTGGAGACAACCACCTTCATTTCCTGTCCCATGTCAATTGTTGCATGATACTTGCTTTTTATTACAGCTACCACTGAACGTATATTTGACTCTCATATTTTTGAACAGCTTTCAAAAAGATCTTGCTTTTAATTGCCGATTTCTTATGAAGTTGACTATGATCACTGCATGTTCCAGGGGCATATTTACTGGAGGACTCGGATATTTTGATGCGAGTGCTTCCCTGTGGTTCACGTAATGGGGCAATAATGCATCAGGAGCCATGTTTTGAATATGTGCCAGCAACCCTCTGTAAGATCCGAACATAGAATGATAACCATCTGCGCACATACCAATATGCTTTCTATCTCTCTAAACCTTTGGCCCTGTTTTGGACATTGGCCGCCAACAAAGACACATCAGGTATCCCAGTCCTTGGCTGATTTCATCAACTGCCTCCATATATATCCAATTCACTCAACGTCTGCATCCAGGTCACGGTGCCAGGTGTTTCTTGATCTTCCTCTTTTCCTTTTCCCCAGGGGTTTCCATAAGAAGGCATATCTTGTAATGCTGGATGCAGGCTTGCGAAGAGCGTAACCAATCCATCTCCAGCGTCTCCAAGGGATTTCTTCCTCTGCAGGTTGCTGTCTTGTTCATTGCTACAGTTCCTTGTTGCTGATAGTATCTGGCCAGCAAATTCATAGAATTCTTCTGAGGTAGTTGTTGGCAAATATCTGGATTCTCCTCATTATAGTAGCAGTTATTTTCCAAATCTTTGCAACATATAACAAAACAGGTTTCATAGTGGTATTTAAGATCTTAGTGTTGGTTATCCAATCTGGGTATCTTCAGTCATTTTTAAGCTGATGGAAAGCCTCCCTTGCCTTACCAACCCTGGCCTTTACATCAGCATCAGTCCCACCAAGTTTTTCACTAATACTGACAAGGTACTTGAAGCTTGGCAACACACTTTGTCCTTTCCAAATCATTTTCAATCATAAATGTCAAAGATCTCAGTCAAATCTGGAGCCTTTGTATTTTCAGTAATACTTTCACAAAGAAAGAAAGTCCTCCACAATGTTATTAGCATCTACAAATTGTGCATCGTGAATCAAATAAGTATCCTCATTGATGTTCATGACCTCATACAGCTGCAATCTGAATTACTTTCTTTTCATTCTTCCAATTAATTGACCATTGCAATCCTCTGCCATGTGCTGGATTCAGCAACTAGTAGCATTGTTTGATAAAGGCACCCTAGAAAGCAGTTTCCTCACTGATTCATCAGTCATAATGCTTGCAATATTTACAGCAGACGGTAGAATCAGATCTTCTGCTATTGTATAAGGCTTTTTACAAGTTGCAACTCTATATACCACTTAACAGAATGATAGCAAAGTGTTGCTGTATACTGATATATGCTTAAAAAAGAATTTCTAAAAATTGTTTCAAACTTTTTGACTTTCTGGTAAAATAATCACAAGGTTTACCAACTATATCAGGATGATTGGTTTCTAAGCTTATTTAGAAGCTTGCACTCTATGGCCCAAACTTAGACTGTTTTCTTTCTTCGTTGTTGATGTAAGATGAAGTAATGCCAAAGCTGTAATCATTACTGTCATATTTCTGGTATTTTCCCTTAATCCAATCTTTACCTCTGGTTCGTTTTCATTAATTTTGCGATTTTTATTAATGTTTGGTAAAACGTTTTTTCTGTTTGTATAGAGACAATACAATTTACAGTGTAACTATAATGCTAAACTGAACTCTTGTTTTCAATCTTGTCTTGATATAACAGTTTGATTTTAGCAAAGAAGTTGAGAGAGGAACCTTCAAAACATGTAGAATCCATAAGGAAGAAATTAACCAAATTTGTACAAAGAAGGAACTAATCAAATTTGTAAAAAAAA
>OY735243.1:23633578-23676078 GCA_963457665.1 Thysanoteuthis rhombus | reverse complement strand
CTGAAAATGTATTTGTGTGTTTTTAAAACTGTGCCTGTATAAATTGTATATATACACTGGTATATTCGTTTATTATTGTATGAATAGAAGTGGGAGTATTCCTTGAGTTTGTCTATTAGATGGAGAATAGGTGTCATTGCTTTTTTAGTAGAGGAAATTTCAAATAAAATCTGCAACTTGGTATTTAGATTAGTATTATAAAAGAATCATGAAACAAATTATCTCCTTCTCTGTTCTTTCGTCTCTCTATTTTTTTAATTCTTATGAACTGAACTAATAACCTGAATTGAATCCAATGACTTGTACAGATACTACACTTTAATAAATGTATTTCTAATTTTTGTGTGTGTGAAATTAATTTGCGTGAATTGTTAAATGTTGTTTGTTTATCCTCCTCAGTTTTTTTTCATTTGATAATTTCCAGTTTTTTTTCCTAACGTTTTTCCCTGGTTGTCATTTCCTATTTTTTTTCCACCTCGTGCATATAAACTAAAATGTCTTTAATTTGTATAATGTGAAAAAAAATTAATTAAATTAATTGATCCATAAGCATATAAGATAACTCAATTACTTCTAATGTCAATATTTGTGTTCATTATAACCAGATAACATAACATGACTACTAACAACCACACAATAACAACTGTAATACATTGTTGAAAAAATATACACTTAAGTTAAAATAAAACAAATCTATTTAAAAATATTTACATTTTTTTCTCTTTTAATATAAAAATTAATTGATGATAATCATGTATCTGTTTTTAAAAGACACATTATCTGTAAACAAACCCTCTCAAATTAACTTAGTTTTTTTTTTTTCTTGTCTCTGACAAATGTATTTTACAAGATTTCCTTAAGCTTTCCACATCCGCACTTGACGTGTTTCAACATTTTCAGGATTAAATGTTTATTTTTTCTCATTTTATATCAAATATTATTCCTTTATTTTAAACATTTCACTTATCTATAAAACTTACTGGCCACAACGCCTTTTTCACCTCACATGATTTCTCTTTAACGTTAATAAGTAATTTTTAAAACCTATTAGAAACCAATTTTGACCAAACACTCCTTTTTTTTTATTTTCCCCCTTTTTTACGTCTATATTTCTCAACAGAAACATTGTATATTAAAGTTTAGAAAATCCCCTTTTACTTGCATATATCTTTCAAGCTTTCTTTGCTTGTCCTTTTGTTAGTCCTTTCTTGGCGCTATACAATCTTTTAATACTTTTTTTTTTCATAAAATGGATGTATAATTATCCAAAGTGTTAAAAATTCGGGAAAAACTCAAACCATTTATTTATCACAATTTTAGTTTTTTTGTTTCTAACGAATTGTTAACGTGTCACCCAATACTTGAATGAGTTAAAGTACAAAAAACAAAGTTTTTTTTTTTTGTATGCTTCATATTCAGAAAACGTTAACATTCTTTTTATTCTTTAATTTTATTTATCGTTTTTCCTTGAAATGGGAAAGGTGATTCAATTTTTATTTTTTTTTTTAAATTAAAAAAATTCTGTCTTAAAAAAAACAAGCTCTGAACTTTTAGGCTTTGTTAAAACAAACAAAGCAAAACAGATGGAACTGTTAAGGTGACTAAGCAGACCTTGTCGTAAAACGTACTGTAATCCAAACAAGAAAACTATCTATCTCGTTGGGCGGTTTTTACAGATGTTTTTTTGGTTGCTAAGATAGGAAATCATTCGCTACAACACACTATTTCTTCGTCTTATTTGTTTCCTTACGAACGACCTCGAAAAGAAAATGTTTATTTAATCAAAATGTGTTGTGCATTCACAATAATAAGGTTATTTGAAGAGAAAAACTTCTGACGCATTTTTTTTTCCCTTGACTACTACCCACAGCTTTTGTATTTTGCACACATTGTCAACGCAAGTTTTGACAACTGCTTTCTTAACAAGACTGTACTAATTAGTAATACCACCCAACCAGTGCGTACATAACATTACCATAAGCCTAAAATGAAATGCTTTACTTATTCGATTAGCCCAATTATATTCTAATTCTCATTTTTAAATAGTTATTTCTCTTGTTCTTACTTGGGACCTTTTTTTTCCCTGACGATTGCATGTTTTTTAGTAGGGTGAAAAAAAAACGCCCTTTCAGAGCACACTATTCTTTAAATCCGGTAAAACTGATAAATAACCAAAATAGTCCTTTCTAGACTTTTAACAATAAAACGACATGATATATACCAGAGTATTATTTTGGCAAATGTACATGCACGTGTTAATTGTCATGGGACACTAATATTGAATTATAATTCGCTTACATTTTTTTATCATTGTGAATTCTTTATTCTATCGCATTCTATTTTTAATTTTCATTATTATTCTATACCTTTTCTTTCTCTATTTATTGTATCTGCCCTATGGACTCGAATGTCGTGTGGGTGTGTACTTCTAAGTCGTCCTGCATAGTAGGATCAGATGTTCTTTTATCAGCTATTTCTTTCTCTTTCTTTTAAAAAAATAAATTAATGTACGCATCGTCGACATGTGCCTGTCTTTTTAACTGCTACTCCTGCTAGGAATAACGAACGATAAAGTATTTTCATTATTTGCATACGGAAGTTTTGTGATGGAATTGTTATTAATTTCCCCCAGATCTTAATTATCTTTATTTTATCTTCAGGATCTTCATTCTTTATCGCTTGCAAAAATAAAGCACATGGTTTTTCTGTTCATTACAATAATGGATATCCACGCACCCTTGAACACCAAAACTGGTTTTATTGAAACTTTTTGTTGTATCTGATAATTTACATTAGATGTTTTTTTTTTATTGTCCTGAATTGTCCTTGTTTTTGACTGCAAAATATGATTCCATATCAACGAATATTCCCTATTGCTTTTTATTTTTTTCCTACCATGTAACCAACGGTCGCCAGGCTTTTAATTTCGCTCTTTTATTAATGTCTTCGTATCAGCTGTAAAGGAGAGGAATTCTTTATCGTGGACTCTTTTTCTGACGTGTTTTTTTAGCTATCATTTCGCTAATTCTTATTACCCGAAATGGGAATGAATCACTATTCACACTTTCCTCAATTCAACTCCCCAGTTTTACATTTTTACATCTGAAATGTCATTAACTTCTTCCACCTTTATTGATTCTTTTTAGAAATATTGATCGGCCTTTCCTCCGATGTAAGCCGAGTGTATTTGCACCTTTTCGTTGATGGGAAATAATCGGTGTTAATTATGTTCCCAATTAAATTAGAAACCATAGTGTTGTTGTTACTTATTTGTGTTAATACTATCGTGTCGTTTCTAGCTTAGTTTAGCATTAAAGAAAGGATAGACACATAGTAGTCTTCACGCATAAAATGAAATACAAATTTAGTAGACCGCCTAAATTGTACATTTATCCATTTCTTTTTTTTCATCAAGGCAATTAGAAATTACATCTGCTAATTAGAAGAAAATTATCACGAATTTGATATCTAAAATACAAGAACAGGACTAAATACTTATTTTGGAGTTCGCTCTTTTCCTACGGGAGCCAATCCCTAGATTTCTATTCTGTATACACAGTGAGCAAAGGCAACTTGAATTTAATTATTTAATACTTGAAATATTTTTGTCAAAATAGTCGCTATTAACCGAACCCATCCTGGCATGAAATGTGAAAAGATTAAGTTGAATTTTTTAAATATCTGAACCAATTTAAACTTGGTTATGCATCGGTTAAATGTCAGGAATATTGAATAAGAAATTAGGACCTGATTTTTTTTCTTTGTGTAATTATACAAGTTAGGTATATCTAAGTGGTTAACTGGACATCAGATGTATTGAATTTAGATTCGTAACAGAATTATTGTATTTTCATTTTTCGAGTATTCATTAAAATGTAGGAAGTGTAAATATTGCAAGAATAATCTCAGCATGAGTTGTCTTTTTTTTCTTTTTTTCTTTGATCTTGTCAAGTTTGACTATTGTCTAAAGTATGCAACTTGATATTGCAGACCTGCCTGTCAATAACTTTCTGTTGTCTGAATTAGATATGTAGAAAGAAAAAGCTTCCACTTTTTCCAATCTATCAATGTTTACTCTCCAATGAACACTTGACCCTCCCTATATCACTCAGTGTGTGTGTGTAACGTAGTACCATACATGCACACTTTCTCTCTTTCCTATTCCCTCTTATCAAAAAAGCTTTTTAATAACAAATGATTCATTGCAGATGCAAGAGAACCCCTATTCTTTTTCATTAGCAACACTATACAACAAAGGATAATTTAATTTTATTTTTTGACTCCAACATTTTTTTTCTATCGACTCAACACTTTTATTGCTTTTTATTTCATTTTTTTTAGCCAATCTGTTATAAGCTGCTGGGATTGAGAATTGAAAAGTTAAAGGAAAAAAAACAGCTGATAAGACTGTCTTTTGTCAGTGTACTTTATCACAAATTTCTTGTTTAATGTGATGACCAAAGAAATACATCTGCTACTCATTGAAGGAACTAGTCAAAAGTAATGTGTAATAATTCATTGTGTATAGTTTCTCAATTCAAATTTTTACTCTCCAAAGTAGCTAAAACTTTCAAACTTGTCTTATTTTTGTAAGTATAAATCTTATTTCAAAGATATAAAATCAAAAACAATAATTCTGGAAAATATTTAAAGTCTATTGGTCAATGGGATGCAAATTTAGATGAAAAATGAAATTCAAACAAATATCATTTTAGGTCAATATATACATATGAAGTGACATAAATTAGATTATGTCCACACCTTAAGACTTTTAATTCCTCTCTTAAACATTTGCATTTCTAGATGCTTGATAAAATATATTCCTTGTAATGCACGCAATGAAAGAGCTTATTGTAGAAGGAAGAAAAACCTGTTTGTACAGGTCAATGAAAGCAGGTATTGATTTTTCCTGATTGTCTTAAGCTGTTATAATTTCTGATCATAATGCGCCGAGAGTTAGATTCAGTTGCTAGAGGAGCAAACTAGCAGGTAGAAGGTCTGAAGAATACTAAATGCTTGGTTGGTAATGCTCCTTACTTATATAAAGTGAAATTTCTGCATAAGAATGCTGCTTGACTTTTTAAAAAAATCATTGAGGCTCCTTAACCTTCGTGGCTTTGAAGGAATCATTCATTGCCATCTAAGGTTGCTTAAAACCACTCATTGTTTTGATTGCCAGAGTTTGAAAAAGTTTCTTCAGTAACCTGTTGCTGTCTAGTAGTTATGTCTAAGTAGTACGTATCTTACTAAACTTAGCTTAGTGTGGAGCAAGACATCATTTTGCAAATGAAGATCATGTACTAATCTCTTAAAATAGGGAAGGCCTGCTTACCTTGAAAACCTGCATTTGAAAGTCTGAGTCCTAAATTCTAACTGCTGTGGGGGGGAAAATATGATCCTGGGCCACCTTGCAGGCTCAAGATGTATCTTTATTTCTTGATTTTCTTAAATACTCTGAATAAATTGGTAGTTGAATTAATTTAGTTTTTTTTTTTTTTTTTTGGCTTTTGATGTATTTGTTAGGGATATTTTCTCTCCCTGCATTTTTATTAGCACATGTTGGGTGCTGTAAAGACTCATCAAAACTGATATATTGACTCAAAATTGATTTGGTCAAAGGTACTGGATAGAAGAAATGATTGACATTTATAGTCCTGTATAAATTTGTGATCTTAACTACAAAAAGAAAGTGGTTTAACTTCACAGTATGAGGTTAAGTGTCAATCTCTTAGGAGAATACAACCAGTGACAGTGTCCTGGTTTTCCTTTGCATGAACTAACTTGGTGATCTTTCCGAGTTTCAAGCCTGGTTGAAGCCAGGATTTTATTCTTACAAGTTTTTATGATCACCTCTTTAGCAGGATGCAAGCCTACCAAAGGATACCTTCACCCTGATAACACAACTTAAGATGCCCTCAATTAGCTGAGGGTATAATGAAATTTGTCTTAATGGAAAGTTCTCAATCCCCTTTGCTCATACTGAGAATTCAAACCCTCCGCATATGAGGTAGATGTGCTAACCATTACACTATCTGAACAGACAGTGTGGAAACCCTCAATATTTTGTATTTTAATTGAGGTCTCAAGCTTATTTTTCTTATGTAGGGGGGGACAAGGAATGATTCTAAACAAAATCAAGTAATGAATAGAAATTACTATTTTTGCTACTTTTTCCTGTGAGTATTTTCTCATGAAACTAAGTTTCTTTTATTGTATACCTTCTAAGTTGCTATAACCTGTTCGGAAAGGTTTTTAGTCCTTGCAGTTGAAATCTCATCTGATTTTTTTTTTCTCATTAAGCAGAAGGCTTGTTTTAATGCAGGTTTAATTCTACAAACTTTGGTTTTATGTAGGTGAGGGGGGGGTTCTGATTTTGGGAGACCCCACCCCTGATGATCCTAGGCATGGAACATCACCGAGGACACCTTCTGGTGCATCTACAAGGTGTACTGAACAAAATTATACTTGTAGTCTTTCAGTTTAAAAAAAAAATTATCCTGGGGATTTGAACTTTTTCAGGTGGAACTTGCAAATTGATTACATTAGTTTATTATTGACTACATGAATGTAAGATAGAACTTAATCATAATTCAGAACAATACAATGTTAGAAATTTTCCTTGAAGGAAATCATAATGATTTGTTCAGTGAATATTTTGTGTAATGCATGTGTTAGATAAAATTGCCACATCAGAGAATTAAACTACCTATGCATATTTGACAATATAAACTTTTGATTGTAAAAAAAGGCTCTTATAAATTTTGATTAAAAACATTTGATCAAATTGAAACTTTTTCTTTTTTAAACAAACAATTCTCTATGAACACGCAGTTTCAATTTGAATTAAAGTTTAACCAAAACTGGGATAAAAACCATTTTTTATAATAAAGTTTATATACAGGAAATGCGGATCCCACTTATGTTGCCGTTGTTGTGATTAGTTATTGCCTGCATAATCAATCGGAGAAAATATTTGGAAACCCCTGGATGGCGTCTATGTCTTAAATGATCGTTGCTACGCTGTGGGAAACCGGAAACGGCATGGTTGTTGACATCTGCAATAAAAGTTAATAATGCAGAAGATACTAGTGTATTGCTGTTAGGGTTTGATCAACCTTGACTGGGTTGTCTGGGCGGGGGGGTTCTAATGTTGAGACCCGAAAGCCCCCATTGCCCCAGGTACATATCACTGAAGCCTAGAGATGTATTTTACAAAATATGAAAAAAAAAAAAGTTGATACAGTTTTATTTGTTAAATAGTCTATTTTGCTGATATGGCATAACACATTTTATCAAAGATACAACTGAAAAGCGACTTAGAGAAACTTGAAACTTTTACCTTTCCAACATACCTCATGATGAATTGATAGTTGTGAACTCATTTTAAGGTTATGAATGGACATTTCTAAAACTATGAAAGGTAAATGATTTCGAAAGAATTTTTAACTGTGGCAAATCTATCCAATCTGGTTTATGATGCCATTGAATATACAGGGTGGCATGAGTTGCCTGCACAGAAAACAGAATGGATGAAGTTCAAATTTCAGCTGTGGCTGCTTGTGTACACTTCACATTAATACCCTTAGAGAAGGCATGAATACTCTTCTGCCTGTGCTCTCTCTCATTGCAGATATCTGTATAAAATGTATGGTCACTGGTATGACATAATAGAGTATGTGTTTACTTGGGCAAACTGCTTTCCTACAACTACCTCAGTATTCCTGGTAATTGCCCTAAAATGCTGTAACCCCCATAGTCAGTCTTGACAGAGGGCAGTATATTAAATGAGAATTTTTTCTTGAATCTTTTGGAGGTACCATGTATAATTGTCATAAACTTACATTTTTCTTTGAAATTTTTTTTTTCTATAGTTTTAAGTTAGGCCAGTGCCCCTTCCAAAAGTGCATGTTTGGGTGGTGTGTTGAACAGCCTGAATAATAGTCCTGTGAAATAATTTTATGTCATTAGAAAATATGGATTCGCAGTATGTATTTCTGTTCTTACTTGTCAGTGTTGTGGATTTTTAATATTTTATATCTATAATTTTAGATAAAAGATCTATAATCTGCGATTTAAAAAAATTTTTTTTAGATTTATATATTATGATTTCTTGAACCGCTGATTTAAACAAAAAAAACCCCCTAACTGACTCTGCCTTGTCTTGTCTAATATATCTGGCGAATGTCAACTTCGTACAATAGCCAGTTGTCGAGTGATCGCAGTGTATACATGCTCACAGATATCTCAATTGAAATTAGATGCTATAAACTATTACATCTGGCAAATGAAAAAAACGTGAAGTAGTTAAAACTATTAAGTATTGCATAAAATGCATGTTTTAATTAAAGTGCTAAATAAATAGTGAATTGCACACTATTAATAAAACAAGTATGAAAATGTCAGCATAGTGAAGTACTTAAAACAAAGAATCTAACTGCAATTCAATACCGAAACTGGTCTGATGAAGTGCTGTGGTGCTGATAAGGGCATAGAGGTTGAGTGTGTGGTAAGGAAATGATCTTAGACTAACAGGAAGAGAAGAAACCAGATAAACCCTCCTACCATATTGTTGTAATATACTTGTATGTGGCTGGGGAAAAACAGGTTTAGTTTAAATATACAAGATTAGAAAAAAAATGCCTGACTATCAGTATTATTATTATGGCTAGGATTATATGATTGAGTTATAGTATTGTAAGAGCATCGAAAAGCCATGATCGTGATGAAAAACATCCATGTAGATAGAAAAGGAGCATGTGCCCCCCACTCCACCTCCATGAGATCAGTGTTAGTAGGATGAGATAGGCTTTGTATATGACCATGACAAAAGATTGTATAAGTAAGCTAAGTATAAAATTCAATGTCCTCTGGCTATCCGTGCTAAGCAAAGGGGGGAAAAAAAAAAGTGATCGAGCTTTCTTCCATAGGTGAGAAATGACACTATCACTGTCAATGTTTACTAATTCTTCGAAAATTAGTGTACATTTTGTTCTGTTCAATATAGATTGTGGGATTAGGGGTTGTGTAATGGTTTTCAGCTCAGAAAGTTGAATTTGCTGATGTTCTTCAAATTTCTGAAGTTGCTGATGTTTGTTTGGTACCAAAGCCTTTGGTACAGGCATTGTTGTTCCAATATATGTTTTGATAAAGTCTAGTCGCTGGCATGCCACAATAGTTGACCGTAGTGGGTGGGTGAACACTTCGGCAAATCGCCCTCTGATAACTATGTCTCCCATAATGTCCAAAATCTTATGATAGGTTGAATATTTTTTATATTCTAAAATGCTTAAATGATAATGGTGCATTTAGTATTCAACTAAAATGTTACTAACATGACCCTCTAGAAGCTGACCGTGCACAAAAGATATGTAATACTCTGAGAGTCTAGAACAGGCAATAATACTGCAAAAGGAATTCAAAATATTCATGTGTATAGATAAATCTTTTAAACATGAACTGTTAGACTGAAGATGTCTTGAAAGGTTTTTGAAAAATGGTGATTGCACCACAAACAGGTTCATCTGTTGAGTTTACCAATGATTTGTTTTTGTCAGAAATCAAATTTGTCAGAAATCAATAAATAGTTTTGTGAAGGATCATTAATATTCAAAGATGTTTTTTTTCGATCATTTGAACTCAATCAGACCATTGATAAAGTTCACAATTGGAAAAAGATGTACAATAGGCTCCCTTTTCTTGATGTACGCAGGTGGTGGTTATAACATAGTGGTATGTAAGAAGGCAACACATACATTTCAATTTAGACTATCCTATCTGTGAAAAATGGGTTGGTCAGTTGTTTTGGAGAGCCTTGATAATCAGTGGTGACCCTAATATTTAAAAAAAAAGGAGTCGGAAAATATAAGCCAGACACTCGGAAAAGATGTTTACTCCAGGAGAAAAATTTTTTTTTAGTCCAATAATACCACCATTACATTTGGCTAGTACTCCTGAAGAAGGCCCTCGAATGAATTGGATGAAATGTTGTGGTAACAACCCAAGCATGGAGTCCAATCGCCTGCAAAACTGAAGAAATAGTTCTGTTATGTTGAAAGATTTAGCTCAGAAACTGACTTCAAGAACCATTGAACTCTACACAAACATTTGCTACAACTTGAAGGTGATTACACTTGGAAAACAAGTTTTGAATGATTAGACAGACGAATTAAAAAATTTTTTTCAGTCTGACCACAGGAATCTTTTGATGCTTAGATCTAGAACAATCTATAAAGAGAAAAAAAAACTCAAATTGACCAACTATACATTTGAGGAAGGTCAAAGAGCATACCCTCCAAATCGGTGTTATCAAAACAAGCGAGAAGGTACTTATTTAATAAACTTGTGGAATGAGAATTCTAGAAAAATACTTGCTTGCATGGCCGTGTAAACAAAGGAGTTTGTCAAAAAAAAATCTTATTTAAACTGAATTTAAAAACCATTGTAAAAAATGCAGCGTGTATGATCATGTTGGCCACAAAATAAAAATGATTCCGCTCATTGGTCAGGCACAAAATTGTCATTTTTGAAAATCACATAATTGGTTTTGATAAAATCCAGTTGTGGACATAGATTTGTGACACTTGGTGTCTAAACATATCAAACATTGGCCTGTATATTTGAAGAAATAGTAAATGTGGATGTAGCATGTTTTGCCAATTCTAAGTTCAAGGCTGAAGATGAAAACTAGGACAATTGGAACTAGGAATACATAATCAAGTGGTGAGAAATGAGTACTATTTTTAGTAATATAATACCAGCTATTTAAGTAACCTGTGATATCACTTGATGTATTTATTTAATAACTCGTACAAGTGTTGAGGAATTATTGCAAGTGGAACTGACAGGAGACTTCCCGGCCTAGCCCGTCATTCTGAATATCTACAATGAATACAATCACACGAGTTCACTTCATTCTGTAGCAATTACTTTGAAAAGATGCCGACTATCTTTGGTTAGTTCGTGTTGTATCTATCAAAATCATTGAGGATTGTCGGAGATCTATACAATTCCATGAGTGGTACCAGTGTCTAAAATCTGGAAAACCCTTCTAGTCAACAGATGACTATCACATTGAAAAAGTGTGTGCTGCGATCTATTGATGAAGTTTCCGAAGAGGTAGAGATCTGAAAGTTCATGTTACCTAATTTTGATAGGGGAACTGATCCGTCATATTGCAGCAAAATTTTTGTCACATTTGCTGACGGATGAACAGAATTTTTTGGCAAAGGACAAGACAACTCTTATTCCTCAGCTGCCCTACTTTTTTTTTTTTTTTTCTTTTTTTCTTGCTCCCAAAGCTGAAATTAACCCTGAAGAGTCATGGATTATTAAACAATAGAAAAAATGCACCATGAGACCTGTACATTATCCCATAATATGTTTGAAATGGTGTATTGACTGAAGAGGACTATTTTGCAGGATACAAGTCTCATAACTTTGTAGATAAGCAATAAATATATATTTTTTTCCAAGTTATATATATTACTTTGAAACTCCATTTGAAATGACCTCCCGATTATACACTGTATGATTGGGTCTAGACAGCATAAATAAAAATAAGCAATTGAAGAAAAGTGGCTGCTGCAGAAATCAAACCTGCAACTGATAAGTAGCTGCTTTTACGTAGCACCATTCTTAACCGTCAATTCCTGTCTGATTATAAGTCATATTTATTAATACAAAAATTTATTCCAATTCTTAGAGTATAGACAGTATATGGATTGAATATATGAATTTTGTCTGACAATGGTATACCCTTGTTTTGCTATATCTTGCTCCTTAGGCAATGTAACTGGCCCCTCGGGTTGCTTATAAACTCAAAAGATAACTTTCACTATGATTCGAAATGTACTGGTTGGAGGAGTTGTATTTATTTACCTGACAAACATTGATATTTTATCGTATTTTTTATTTGTAGTCTCTTCATACAAGTCCTTATTGTGGAAGCTTAATCGAGATAATCATATTTTCAAGAAAGTGTTTATAGTTTTAGATAAGCCATGGAAAACAATGTTAGCGTTGATTATATTTTATAACAAGACAGTGTAACCTACTACTTTTAGTGCAATAACAATCAAGCTCTTTGTGCCTTGCTTAGAATATCTTGAGAGAAATAAGGTAAACTAACTGAATGGCCTCTTGAAGTGATCCTTTATACTCGAATATACTTGATTTGTTGTATGATTTAAAAGCATAATTTCAAAGTTTGCACTTCATGTTTCCTGTCATCCAAGAGTTTTTTCAGTTACTTCTGCTGTTATCATTCTATAACCTTCCTCTCTACATATATATATATATATATATATATATATATATATATATATATAAACATACACACACACACATATTACTATGTAGATGAAGAAAGTTCATTTCTATAGACTTTTGTATGGTTGCACCCTACAAGGTGAAAATTTGTATGTATTGGTAACTCAGCACCAGGGTGAACATAGGATATGTTGTGCTGACCTTTTGGAATCTTTAAAGGTTAATTTTTGCATTTTCAAATGTAATGCAGATCATTGTGTCCTAAAGACTGCACATATGTGTACACTTTTTCAAATCTAACAGATGGCTGCACCATAAAGGCTACGATATATTTCTTGGGGGCCAATGTTATTGCATGTAACTCTCTCCAATAAAGTTATACAATGGTAGGGATACCTTTTTGAAGTTTTAATATCTTTATACATGAACTTTCTTTTCATCTAAGTGACTAGATTTTTACCTCCCAAATTGATATATATTATCTTTTATGTATTCATTTAGAGCAGAGTTTCCAACCTTTTTTTTTTTTTTTTTTTGACGCATGTGGTATATGGTTCAATCTGAGGTTGAAAAAAATTTGGGTGAACAAATTAAGCTCTAACTAATCAAGGTTTTGATTCTATGTATAAAATGCTAATGTAAATTGAGCAATTTTTATTATGAAAAATTGTGAATAAATGGCCAGATTTTTTGGCTATTCACTATTGCTGATTAGTTGCAAAAAATTGGTCAGATCTAGCTGAAAAAATGGCGAAATTGGCATCTTTTCCTGTAATGGGTCTCAAGCCTATTAAAAGCTTGAATTACCCAGGTTGCCGAGTTATGAAAATGTGCTCGGGTAAATACTGACAAGTTGTAGGAATACAGATTTCAAAATGGGGAAAACAAGATGCTTTTCCTCTTTGTTGCACCCCCTTGAATGCTGTCTCGCATTCCTGGTTTAGAGGGAAACATTCATTTTTCGGCAAATTTATATAAACAATTTTTTTTTTCTAAATCCAAGACTTTTAGATTTCTTCAATACGTACACTTCTATTTTTTATTTGTGCGGAGAAAATTGTTTTAATCATTTTTTTAATTTTAATTTTACTTCTCACTTCTGCCAAGAAACTATACAGATTGCCACACTAGAGATAATGGTCAGGTGTTGATTGCAATCCCAGGGACTCCATGTATTAAGTTCCAGTTTATCAATTCAAAAGAATTACCCGCACTACAGTAAAAAAAAAAAAAAAAAAAAATGGCCCAAATTCTCTGACCAGTGACTATGCAACATTCTTCCATGACAAACTGCAAACCATAATTCAGCTAACAGGCAGTGGTCAATCAAGAGATAAGAATTCCCAGTTACTACACACGATAAAACTAACTGCAGTCGTCCAACAAAACTTTACATTCCCATCCACAGCCTTCTCATTTAGTTATGAGATAATAAGAGGCTCCAGTTAAGGAAGAACTATGCAGTACATTTCTGAGGGGATTTGACCCTGAAAGGTATCAGCTTAAGTCCGTTGAGATAGATAAAATGATTTAGTTGATAACAATGGGCAACACTGTATTTTTACCAGTTTAATCAAATGAAGATTTGTTGATAACGTAATTGCTGTGTTGAAAGAAACAAATAGAGCAGATATAAATCATGAATAAACAAAATGAGAATTTTGAGTAAAGTGATTTGGGCCCTTGCTTTACCGGCGACTGTTCAGCTCAATAGTAAGAGCAACGCCTTATTGAAGTGGCTACCCTATCAGTCACAGGTTTGATTCCTGCAGTGGTCTCAGTTCCTTTATATATATATATATATATATATATATATATATATATATATATATATATATAGTTTGACTGTTTTTATGCACTCCTAAATGGTTGCATCCTACAACCTGAAATATATATAAGGATAATTTGGCACCAGGATAAACATAGATGGCCTTCAGGATCAGATGAATTATAGCATTTTCGAACCTGAGACTGGTTTCACATTAGTGTACTAAGGTGAGTTCATATCATAGGTGGTACAGATCTTTTAAAGTTTGGGTCAATTGTGACCTTTTCTTTAAAGGTCAATTTGGATATTTTCAAATTTAACAGACTGGTGCACCCTACAGCCTGCAAATTTGTGTACAAGGTTAACTTGTACCCAGGATGGAGCTAGGATAGGTGGTGACATCTGATGGTCACATTCTGGTCAGGTCAGGTTTGACCTTCTCAAATCTTAGAATGCTGCAAGTTTGCATAGGCTGGTAATTTGACCCTAGGATTAACATAGGATAGATGACACTGACCTCCAGTGACCTCTGAAGGTTAAAGATAATTTTAGCATTTCTAACCCACCTGAAGGGTTGTGATCTCTATTTTGAGAACTTCTGTTAGGATTTTCTACATGACCTTTTAGTATTGATTACTTTCCCCCTTTATGGTAACAAGGATAATATCATTTGTCCAAACCAATTTTTTGTGGTCATTGGTTGAAAAAATTCTGTTATACAAATCTTTTTCCTGTGACCAAAGTATGTGTGCACTTTTGAAGTTGACTTACAGGAATCAATATTTTTTCAATAAGATCTCAGTAAGCTATTTATAGAATTTGAAATCTTTTCTGCCCTCATTAATTTCCTTTGTGCCCTGGTTACAAAATGTGGGTATACACACAGCTTAAGGGACTATGATCCAAACCATTCTTTTCTGAAAATAACTTACCGAAATGAAAGAAATTGATATTTCAACAAATTCTTCTTGTATATACTTTGTTTTTGTGTAAAATTCTTTAATGTATTAATTTCTACAGCTGTGGCCACTTAATATTTCCTCTTGTATTTTAGCATTCAGCAACACTTCTCTCTACTACAGTGTGTATAATATACTTCAGCATTCATTAACATTCATCCCTACCACAGTGTGTATAATGAATGTACTTAGCATTCATCCCTACTGTATAATGTACTTTAGGATTGATTAACATTCATTCCTACTACAGTATTTTTCTGTATATAACATGTATTTTTTTTTTTTGCTAAAACTGGTTTATATACAGAAAGTTCATAGATGCCAAGCATGTACTCTTTACCCCAAAATGTAAGAGCTTGTACAGTTATCTTTTCATATCTCCCTGGAGCATGTTCCCTTTCATGAGATAGATGTGCAACTTTATAACATAGCCTATAATCATCATCATCAGTCTTTGGACATAGACCTTCCCCAGGATTCGCCACAATTCTCTATCATGGGCATCGCGGAGCCAGTGTTTCCTAAATCTGTTAAGTTCATCTCTCCATCTTGTGTTCTGTTGGCCTCGGTTTCTTGTAGGTCTGTCTCTTGGTTAGGTTCCATGTTTCAGCTCCACTTGTTGGTATGATTAGTCGAGATTGTTTGTTGTTGGTTAGTAGTATAAGGGTCAGTTTGATCCCGCCCCCTCTTCCTCTTAGATGTGTCTACACCTGTATTAGATGCTTTTTCAGTTGATTGGTTTCATTTATGTAAACAGGAAGGAGAATGTCATTAAAAGAACGTCTATTTTGATCAATAAATGACGTATCAAGCATCTTTCTGGTCTTGTCAGGTACTGTTTATTATTAATAGCTAAAACCATCTTCCAAAATTGCTAAAATTGGCCAAGGTTTTTCAATTTCTGGCTAACTTTATAGCTAAATGTTATATATATAATTTTTTTTTTTTAAAGCTAAAAAACAAGTTTTTTTTTCTCTTAATAACAGATTTCAGGTGAACCATCCCCACTTACCTCTTCCTCCTCCTGCTACTTCAACTAGTGATGCTACTACTGCTTTGCTTAGAATCCCTTTGAAATCAAATCAGATATGGATGTAAGGATGGTGGACACATTGTTGAACTTGTTTTTTTTTTTTTTTCTTATTTACAAAACTGAATTTTTTTAGTTAGACTAGTTATCCAGTACTTGTAAGTGATGAAGATTTATCAATCTGAAAAGTTTCTTGCTCAGACATTAGTTTTTATCAGATGTTAATGACATTTTGTGAAAATTTACAATATCTGAAAATTAAAGCTTAACATATTCTAGCCATGTGTATAGTCTCGTATTAAATTACATTGAGGTTAATTCCCAGTGTAAATGAGGAGGTAAGGGACTACTACTCAATTTTTTTCCCCCTCTGAAAAAGATCAGTTATGCAGAATTCAGAATATAAAATCTTTATATCTAATATACATATGTAGTCAAACTAATCTTGAGTATGCAATATTAGAAACCAATCAAAACTGTCAGAATAGGCTTCATTTTCAAGAATGTCTGGCTGGCTATGCATGCATGTATGTATGTGTGATGCATACAAGCCACACCTATTGGGCTAGATGGCTGAAAATTTTAACATCCCTTGCTATGTCTACAAAAATTGTTTCTTTTGTTCTTTAACTTCCAAATGTTTTTTGTTTGATTTGGTTTGATTTGCAATGTAAGTTGATGCTAAATTGGCTATAAGGTGCTGGTCATGTGATGGTTTCTATTGAGTGGCTTACCAGACCTGTTTTGATATCTTGTTTTTAACTCAGATTTTTATTCAATTGAGATATTTATGTGAAATCATTTTTTCTTTTTAATATTAAAATCTTCCGAATGTCTTTCATGTATGAAATACTTGTTGAAACAATTTAGTTGTTCTTTGTAGATTTCCATATTCTTGATATTGTAAATGCAGTGAAAAATCAAACTCTTCATTAGAACAAATTACCCTTACCCCTTGTATCCCCGTTCGCCCTCCCCTCATTTACCATTTGTTCTAGAATGTCATAGAATCACTTTCTGGAAAGTCCGCTCTACCACTCTCATACATGTTGTGTCCAGTTTATTTTCGTAAGACTCTTCTGAGCTCCCAGTGTAACCTTTGAATTTTGGCATAGTTCAGACCATGTCTCTTAATCTTTCCTGTTTAATGACTCCCACGAACTACTAACGTCTATGCTTGGTCAAACTTCATTTAGTAATTTTCAACTTTCCCACCCTTTTCTATTCTCCATTTCTGTTGCTGGTCATGTGACAGATCAGTCTGGTATTGAATTGATCAAAAAAGAAAATTCTTAAATAACAAATTCATACTCTTTTGGAAGTCTGAAGAGAATACCAGCTGAAATACTGTAATTGAAGTAACACAGATGAGAATGAATGAATCAAGTAATGACTGCTCTTCACTCCAGACACAACTGTCCTGGCGCTGTAATAGGATTCCGTAGAAATTTTTGAGTTGACTAATAAAACCAATTGGTCAAGCTAGAGCTTTACGGTGAATCTTTTTAACAATGTTAGAATTCTAATAATCCTATTGGTGTATAACTGTTTTATGTAAAGGCTTATTGGTAAGCAGTCCATTTTTCTAATATTCATAAAACTTAGGAGTTTAATAAAATATGAATTGAGATTTCAAAATATACTCATAAAACTTGGTTAATAAAAGAAAATTGAAGTTTTTTTCATAGTCTATCGCGTATTACCCAAAATATGAAGCATCTCGTAAGTTTGCTATTGCTAACTTATAAGAAATGCAAAGACGAGAATATCAGACCAGGGACGGATCTTATAATTAATCACGTTTTCCGAATTAAGAAACTCAATGATAGTACAACTGAAGCATCAAAATTTGAAGTCCTGGTTCTATAACAATACTATTGTACAGGCTTCCTCCTATATAACGTGGTTTGCGATATCAAAAATGCAATCTTATTGTTACAGGTGTCCCAGATATAGCACTGTTTGCAATATATACATATTGTACAGATCAAAAATATTCTATATTTATACAGTCAACCCCTGATACATGGTTTGTTAGATTTTGATACATTTTAGTTTTAGGCGAATGAACTTAGGTAAGCAGCCTATTTTTCTAATATATTTTTCTCTAGTAGTTCAGTAAAGTATATCTTGAAATTTCGAAATATACTTATAAAACTGGGATAATGAAATTAAAAAATTTTTTTTTTTTTTCTTTCAATGTCCACCACATGTCACCTAAAAACCTGCAATATGTCACTTCCTGATGTATGTGTCATAGGTCTGCCATTAATATGCTTGAGGGACTGCTCAGACAGTCAAAAACTTGGGTAGACATTCCAGACCAGTTGGGAAAAAACTTCAGTTTTTTTTTCCTTTTTTTTTCATGATGATGGATTTGGAGTGGATCCATGCACAATTATTTCCCCTTTATTGTAGCCATCAGTTCACAGTTGTTTCATTTGTAAATAGCTTAATGATTATAAAATTTCCTCTATAATGATATACAATATAACTATATTAGAATTTTTCTTATTAAAGAAAATCTGCCATTATGAAAAATGGCCTTGATCTAGAATATTATTTTGACTTACTGAAGATCACCCTGGCATTAGTCATTTTAAAAATTCGTAGGGAATACTATTACTGCACCAAGACTACTACATAATTTATTGATACATTAAAGACTTAGGCTTTACGCCTAAAACTATACAAATGCCATAACACTGTAAGAAGGTGAATTTTCCTCACAATGGGGTTTTACTTTTAGGTGCCTAGACTTGTTGGTAAAGATTTTTGCATGATAATTTCTTTCTAGTTCCAAACTATTCAAATTTCAAAAATAGGCAGTCTATTTTTACAATGAAAATAATGCTAAAATGGACATTTTTGGTGCCCTCTTTTTCAGTTGAATCCATTTAATACTGATGAAAAACTGCTCAATCGCAGAATAAGTGAAGACTTAGTATTGTTCAGTGATAGTTGGTTTGAGTAAGAGGAAGATATTGACTGCCAATTGGAAATGCTTTATCTTGCTTACAGCGGGTATCCTTTGTAGAAGGGGACTGAGAGTAAGAGGAAGAGGGACTGTTAATTTCTGTTAATTAAGCAGTGTGTATGTATGTTCAACATTTTTTTTTCCAAGATCATGAAAAAAAGCCCAAGTCACAAATATCACTTATCAAAAACAAATTGAATTAAATATCTGATTTCAATCCATCCATTTTCAATTTTTTTTTTCATTTTATCCTGCCTGTTAGGATGGATATTCAGTTAGTTATAGCCAAATCTTGCTTTTTAAGACAAATTTGTTTCCTGTGATTATACTGCTTAAATCCTTATAGTTATTTTTGCTACGAATGCATCATTCCTAACCCACAAGGGTGTCTGGCAAATAGATGCTTGCTTTATGCACAGCAATGAATTTCTTCATTGTATATTTCAAAACGAAGTCATTCAGTTTTTTAGATGCTAAATTTAGATGTTATTTGCTGTGCATTTATAAGTTATTTTTGAATCAAGGCCTTTTCTTTTCTTAATACTAGAATCATTACTTTGTAAATCTTACTTTTTACAAATTTACTTCCAATTACCTTTGCCAACAAAGTTGGAGAGATGTATGTATTCAGTTGTGTCTATCCCTTCTCTAGCTGTCTATCTGTCCACATGATATCTCTGAAAGTACCAAACGAATTTCAATGAAATATTAGAGCAAGGGCAGATCTTATAATTAATCACAAGATTTTAGAATTTAGAAACTCTCTATCACAGTCAATGATTGACCTGTAGCATCAAAATCTGAAGTCATGGTACCTTAACAATATTGAGAGGATAGAATTGGTTAAAAGCTTTAAGCAGATCCAGGAATTTTATTTTTTTCCGTCGTACATCTCTCTGTCATCTTGACTGTTCACATGCTGTCTCCAACATTTTCGAATTAAATTTTGTTGAAGGGTTGATAATGGGCTTTTTGGGGCATATCCATGCAAAATTACTATACCTCTTTGTAATTATGTCTGCACCACATAATACTGCTAAAAGGTCCACACAATATCTCTAGAAGTTCTCAATGAATTTGTGGAAGGGTGGATAATGAGCTATCAAATTTGGGGGCAGGTCTATGCATAATTACTCTTCCTGACCAATAGCGTTAATAGAGGTATGCTCTCTGAGCGCTTCCCAGTTGTGTACTGATTTTTTAATTCAGTACATTTGATTTCCATGAAAGTATTATTTGTGCCAACTTTTAAGATTCAATAGTTTGTGAAATTCACATGCATTTAAATAGAATTCTTACTTTTCAAACAATGACAGAAAGCAATTTCTATTTAATAGGTGGTATGATACTTGATTGCTTATGTTTGAATACCATTATATATATATATATATATATATATAGTGGACTCTGGTTTGACATGAAAGCTTTTAACCCCTAAAAACACATACTCCTCACACACCACTGAAGATGGGAATACATCCCAAAACATGTCTGGACCATTAATAACAAAAAGTATAGAAGGATAAATAAACCTATCCTCAAAACACTTCATTCCCAAGTCTGTCTCACTCTTTACAGTTCATATATATATATATATATATATATATATATATATATATATATATATACACACACACACACACACATATTGTGTATATATATATACATACACACACACACACATATATATATATATATATATATATATATATATATATATATATATATATATACTCATATTGTATATTTACATACGAACTACAGAAAATAATTTTTGAGTGAAGATGTCTTATCAGGCTACCATAATCTCCTTGCTGTGTTAGCATTCCATAGATATGAAATATCTTGAATTTTTGTTTGAATTTTCTTGGACAAGGTGTATTAATCATTGTGTATAGGGTCAGACTGTTTCCCTTGTCTGTTCATTTATTCACTACACTTCAGCTGTGTATCCTCTGGTCAGTGTAGGGTTGAAGGGTAAATGGCTAAAACATTTATTGTGAATAAAATGAACAAGTAGACAAAGAAAATAGTCTGATCATATCATACACAATGACTGTTTTAGGGATGTTTCATCTTCAGCCTTTTAGCATCTGTTGTTGGGCAATGTCTGACCTCAGTTCTTCCTGAACTTGCGTAGTTCGTTATGTCATCTAAATTTCTGTGGTCAAACTTGTAATAGTCTAACATTCTTGCAAGATGACCAGCTGATTACCATTTGGGTTTCTAGTGGTCTCTAATGTCCGTTTGTTCTCTTACATGCTGTGCTGTCTAGTGATCTCTCTGTGATATTGAGCATGATTCTCTCTTATGCATGTAGCATGGTTCTCAGTTTGAGGGCCAATCTTTTGGTTAGGTTTTATGTTTCAAATTCATAGCATATTCTCATGATGAACAAATGTCAAGTACATTAAAGTTTTAATAAGTCCAGAATTTTTAATTAATTGAATATTTCTTTTGGTTTTTACAATGACCAAGAAGCCTCATTGTCATTGCTAGGTTGTAATTGATGTGAATATTATATTTTTAGTTAGGAGGAATGGCTTTCTATCTTTAGGATGCTTTGTAACTTTTTATGATTTTTTTTTCTTCACTTTATTTTTACCACAAAACTTATGGAACGTTTTTCATCCATTTTAATTCATTATAAATGACTTGCGTGTGTTGAGCAGAACATAATTCAACATTTTGATACAATTGTGGAAACCTTTTTTGTGCCTCTTTCTAACATACTGATATGTAATATGATATATAGGAAGTGGATTCACTACACAAACAAGTTTGTTTCTGCCCTTTCTGGGCCTCATCATCGCCTGATGAACTTGTTTGTATAGTGAATCCACTTCCTATTATATATTTCCAGCTCTACTCTAAAATAGCTTGACTCTTGGAGTATAAAGTTGAATGTACCGAGCACTCTATGAAATGAATCCATCACATATCAGACATTGCTTTATATTATGCTATATTGCTCACCTCACCTCACCTGTGTATATGTATGTATATATATATATATATATATATATATATATACAGGTTGTTTCATGAAGGGTGCAAACCCAAGGATAAGAGGATACACATGTAAATTTCATCCTACACTTATTAGTCATGTGTCAATGCTACACTCAGAGACAACAGTAAAATAATTGCATCATGTGTTGCTTCATTCAAGCATCTATTCCCTTGTGCTGTGCCAGCTGTCATTTTCTAGTATAATGAAATTGGCATGAACATGGATCCTGGTTGAGGAAATCACTGTAGATTGTAATATTAAAATAATTAGCATTTTTTGTAATTTGTGTTTTAAAAAAAATAGTTTTTAGATTTAAATAGTTTGAATAAAAGTTATCAACAAATAAAAAAATATATATAGTATTATATTATGTAGACACATATTTGAAATGATCTCCTGTCATTACTGGGTTAATGTATCACTCACCCTAAGCTACATAAGATAAACAAAGAAAACTGGGCTGCTGCAGGAATCGAACTTGCCACTGATTGGGAAACCGCTTCAATATAGTGATGCTCTTACCATTGAGCTAAACAGCTGCTGGTAATGCAGGCCCAAATAACTGCTTTCAACCAAGTTAACATTGTCTAGAGTGAGTGATACATTAACTGTAATGATGGGAGATCCTTTCAAATAAGTTTCTATATAATATGCAATTTATAATGATTCTGTTGGATCATGTATCCACACACACACATATATATATATATATATATATATATATATATATATAATGACTTGTTATCTTGTGTGTAAGTCTTATAAACTCAAGAGCTACAAATTTGTCCATAGAGAGGTAACTTGGCACCAGGATTAACTTAGGATGGACAATGACCTCCTAGGTCCCTACAAGTCAATTCAGCTACTCTTTCCACCCTAATATGTTAGTTTGTATTTGAAGATAGGTTTATTTCTCAAAATCCCTGGTAGCAGTAATGGTGGAATGGTTAGATTCATGAAAAATGAAGTTGGCAGACCAAGTTCAAACTTTTTGAAAAAAAATTGCGTTCTATCTACTTTGTAACTATTATGCTGACCTTTCTGTTTATGGTAGGAAATTCGCAAATGTAAATTTGGCAGGTTTTTGTTTTTTTTTCCCAAGGAATCTGATCCCAACCTGACAATGAAACACTTTTTTCTTTGAGCAAAAACCTTAACTCTATCTTAGATACAACAATAAAAAATCTTCAGTTTTGAGAAATAAATTTTGATGGTCTTAAGAGGGTTACATAGGCCTGTCTCCAGGTGTGCATGGGTCTACCTGGGAGTGTATTGGCTTGACCACAGAGTTTGTGTGTGTGTGTGTGGAGGTACATGAGCACACGTGCCTTATTTAATTTTATATAATCTCCATTAAAAAAAAATCATTTGCTTTTCTATGCAGCTATATTTGAAGTTCTTTCCTGGGCTGCGCCAGGTACCCAGCTAGTATTTTTGCATGTATGTATATAAGCATAAATGTGTATCCATTTACCTTGGTAGAACGCACTGCAATCTTCAACACGATTCAAGAATAAAGTGTTAACAAGAATTACCCAAGTTATTCAGAACATATACAGAAATGGCCCTGCATTGAATAGACAATATACAGATACAAACAAGATAATGATAGGAAAAGGAGTAAGACAAGGGGATACAATATCATCTAAACTGCTCTAACCAAGCCTTAAGTGTTTTCCAGAAAACTGACTGGGAAGGAATGGGAGTAAACATAGAATATTTGAATTACTTGTGATTCATTGATGTATCAATGTTGAGTGATCTAAATAACAAAAGTAATAAAAAAAAAAAAGTAGGGTGGAAAATGAGCAGAATGAAGACTTGTTGATTTCAACAATGAAGTCAAAAAAGATAAGAATCGAGGTGAGATTTCAGAATAGGTTGGTGAATGTTTACCTAGGTCAGCTAATAAAGTTGAAGACCATGGAAGTGAAATAAAATGACACATGATTAGCTGGAAAGCATTTGGTATGAATAGACATTGAAGAGCGCCCGGCTAATGTGCTCAGTGTAAAGTATACCATGAATGCATAATAACAGCCATGACTAATGGATGTGAAACCTGTAAATTAACAAAACAAACAAAACCGACTTGGAATCACACAGATCCATGGAAAGGGCAATGCTAGGATAACTCCAAGCAATAGAAAAATCAACATGGATCTGTCGGAGAAATGACAACAGGTGGAGCAAAAAGTTAATTGATTGTTGCCCATGGGACATTGAAGGCAGTAGGAAAAGATAATACAAGGTGGTGGAATGAGATTGAAAGGTTTGCTGATAATGCTTGGCAGATGTTAGTGCAATCATGGTTGTCATGGATTGAGATGGGAAAGGTCTTTATCCAGTTTGTTTGTAACGTCTGATGATATATTTTCCTGGAGTATATTTTCTTTCTTTTCTATCTTATTGCTCTATTTACGAAATTAAATGCAGTAAAACACCAATTTTCCAGTAAATCATAATTTCAAAGCTTCGCTGGGCTAATGATTTTTGTTGGACCAACAGATGTTGAAAATGCATTCAACCATTACATCTGAACTACATTTCCAGTCATTCTACTTAGGGATATTAGTATCTTTCAGTTTTTCTTTTTCTTTTTTTTCTTTTTCTTTTTTTTCCTCCTTTTTCTTTTTTTCCTTTTTCTTTTTTTCCTTCCTTTTCTTTTTTTCCTTCCTTTTCTTTTTTTCCTTCCTTTTCTTTTTTTCCTTCCTTTTCTTTTTTTCCTTCCTTTTCTTTTTTTCCTTCCTTTTCTTTTTTTCCTTCCTTTTCTTTTTTTCCTTCCTTTTCTTTTTTTCCTTCCTTTTCTTTTTTTCCTTCCTTTTCTTTTTTTCCTTCCTTTTCTTTTTTTCCTTCCTTTTCTTTTTTTCCTTCCTTTTCTTTTTTTCCTCCCTTTTCTTTTTTTCCTCCCTTTTCTTTTTTTCCTCCCTTTTCTTTTTTTCCTCCCTTTTCTTTTTTTCCTCCCTTTTCTTTTTTTCCTCCCTTTTCTTTTTTTCCTCCCTTTTCTTTTTTTCCTCCCTTTTCTTTTTTTCCTCCCTTTTCTTTTTTTCCTCCCTTTTCTTTTTTTCCTCCCTTTTCTTTTTTTCCTCCCTTTTCTTTTTTTCCTCCCTTTTCTTTTTTTCCTCCCTTTTCTTTTTTTCCTCCCTTTTCTTTTTTTCCTCCCTTTTCTATATTTCCTCCCTTTTCTATATTTCCTTTCAGTTGAGAATGTGACTAACATCTTTTAGTAGCATGCTGCATTGGGGGCAATCAATTGAAAAAAAACAAAAGGATCAATGAAAAGGTTACTTCTCTTGCCCTTAGTTGGATTACTAAAAAGTTCAAATTCTCAAAAAAGTGTGAATGCTGCTGGGCACAAACTAAGGGACCAATTGAGCAAAAACTAAGATTGTAAACTGAACCCCTACCTCAAAACACATTGGGGAGGTTGAAACAAAAGTTGCTTTTTTTCTAGACATAATACGGAATGAATTTTTAGCCCTCTTGCCCCATTGGTACGGCCTGTCTGCACAACATGTGTATAGATAGCCAGCCAACCAGACCCACTTGAAAACTGAATAAACCTATGCTGACGGTTTCTATCAATCACTTTTCATGTCTCTTCCTTTTCGAATATATATTCTTTGGTTATTTGGTTATCAAAGAAATCAATAATGTAGATTTTGGATGAGCAATTTGTCTCTCTGAAAAGCAATTTCCAAGGATGTGGTTGTTATGATTGGATATTTCCCACTTGTACTGAATAAAAGCAAAATTTGAATATTTAAATAGAACTTGATTATGAAACAATTGTGGATGCTATTTTGATTCTGTTCCCAAAAATGCTGTCATGATGTCTCTTTGATATGAAGCAAACTAAAATGTTTAATATCAATGTAAATGATTAATGTGAAAAAATTCCAGTGTTTGGTTGATGATTGAAACTCCTTTACACATCAGTTAGTTTGGAACATAGGTATAACTTGATTTTTACCATGCTTTCCCGGGAGTGTGGGGGCATTTAGTTTTCATGTGTAATACACCCCCATTTTGTTTTTAATTATTTTTTTATATCGTATATGTTGGTATATAAGTCTGACATTTGATTTAAAAGAACAAAAACTGTCAAATGATGCAGCATCCAGTTCACTTGTATTATGACTAGAGGTTCGTCTACTAAATATGGACTGTTACGGGGCTCCAAATACCCATGGAAACCATTTGTCTTATAGCCAGGCATATATGGCACTGTTATGAGAATAAGAGAAAAATGCTTTGTATATCAATATCATCAACTCCTATTGAGTTTTTAATTTTTGTAACAATGACCAATAACAATAGCCAGACGAATAATGGTGACAGTGATATATGCAAAAATTGATGACAAATTCACTCCTGCTTCTGAAGCTCAACCTAGGTCAACTAATTTTGCTCAACTTTGTAAGTCCCATTGACAGGAATTACAAATAAAGGATTTGAAATGGGACAAATATGAATTCTATTTTGTTTTACCTTTTAGATTTTATTGAAGCAAAGGAGATTGACTGTGCCGCCAAGCCTGTTACTATTGTTTTTGTTTGTCAATTATTAATCCATTCGTTTTTGAAGCCTTTGTTACTTTCTATCCTAGCCATTTGTCTAGTGCAGAGGATTAATTAAAACGACTCAACTTAAAATGGGATATAACAATTTTTCTGTCAAAGTTTTTTTTTTTCTTTAAATTTTTTTGTTTTGGCAAAAAAAATGATTAGCTTGAAAAAATGATCTATGAAAGAGTATTAAAATGTTTTTTTTTTTCTCCTACTTTCAGTTCGATAAATTGAGAAATTTCAACCCGCTTTCAGTACAAAAAGGAGCAGAAGATGTGCCTGATGGAAGCACAATGACATCCCACCAGCAAATGACAATCTCTGAGGATGAGGTTCGCGAGAAATTTGAGTTATTTTTAGTAAGTACTTAAACTTTCATCCTCTTGGTTTTGAGAAGGGTCATTTACATTAAATTTGAAAAAAAATTTTTTTAAAGTGAACTTGATGCTTAATCCACGTTATAAACATTACTATCTTTGGAGAGAGAAAAGGCTTACTACCATTACCTTTGGATATTACACCTGAAGAAGCCTTTAGAATGGATCGGCCTGAATGTGTTGACAAGGAGTTCAATCAAGCAAAGAACTTTATTTTTTATTATATCTCGGAATTTGGACACATAGCGCAGTGGTTACAGCATCAGACAAATTACTGTAAAGTAATCTGATGGTTCTAGGTTCGATCCAAGTGTGAGACAATATAACAATACTACTAACGCTAAGAGGGGAGTACGGTCAATATACCCCCGTCGGATAAATAAAGGGTTCGGTTCGTTACTTCCCCAAATCTACCAGATGATACCTGACGAAGGCCGTAGAGTGCAACGGCCGAAACGTTGTATGAAAAACAACCAAGATGAGGATGGTCCGAATATCAATAGAAATATTTATTTTTTATATCTCTATGCTTTTATTTATTTACTAGCATATACTAATAAAAACGATGGTGCTATTTGTATATAGATCTGAACTAAGGAGCATGAAGCTAATTAGGTAATTCTTAATGATTCCAGTATTCTAATTTTAAGTTTTTTCCGAGTCTCAGATCAACTCAAGAAAAGCAAAGTAATAACTTTGTGTACTACTGGATAATTCGGGCAAAAAATATATAGGGATAATTTGGCCCCTAGGCTATATAACAAATGGACTATTGGACCAATATGATCCCATTCAAAATGTCTTCTGGGATAAAACTGTCCCAAGTATTGAAATGAAAACTGAAATTATTTTTCTCACTTTGTACACTTTCACAATTGAAAAATTGGAAGTTTTATAAGTAATGTAAACCTATTTCTGTATAGGTTTTATACTGACATGTCTGCAGTTGTAAAAGCTGGGAAAATCTCATTCACTTTTTTCTATTTTTTTTCTTTTTTTTTTTTTTTCTTTTTTTTTTTTTTTGACGATTCCAGTAGATTCTAAAAGATCTATGCAATATTCCAGTAGTCATAGAAATCTTCATTTATCTATGTCCTAGGAGTTTCAAAAGGGTTAAAATTAGCATTGCCAACACTGTAAATTTTCAACATCTAGCATTGAAGCAAAAAACATCTAAATCTTCAAGGAAATCAAGAAAAATCTTGAAATGTACTATGTGTTATTAATATTAAGCCTTCGTTCACAGCATGCTATCAAAAAATATTAATATTGAATTAATGAAGCTAATTACTTTTCTGAAGGTTAATTAGTCGGTAAAAATCAAATTTTGCAACTAAAAGGAATATAATTCAATATTTGTGACCAATAAGACTTGATTTTTAGAAAAAAAATTTTTTCAAATATCAAAATAAGCTTAATATCTAAACATCATTTGAAAAATTTTCATCCAACATCTAGAAATAATTTCTCAATTGCAAATAAAAGCAACCTAAAATCTAGATTTAGATGTAAAACATCTAAATTGCCAACATTGGTTAAATTGGAATCGGATTAAACACAACTGAACAATTTCTCTGTGATGTTACGAATTAGAATTTTTTTTCTCAATGTGTTTTGAATCTTGATGTGATATCTCTTTACCAAACTGTCACTTGTCAGCCTGGCTATCTGTTGAGGCAGCTTTGAAGTCTGAGGTTTCTTGTTTAAGGTCAACAGTAATTTATTTTTGTACAAATGGATGATATAGAATTGTTCAATTTCTAAAGAAAACTGAACCCGAGAGAAAAATCAACTTGGATATGTTTTTTATATATAATGTCAAATTTCAAGTTTCCAGATTGATAAACTTCCTTTCCTAAAATGTTCAGGAAATATTCATGTAAGAAAAACACTTCATAATTTTGTATCTAATGATCTACATATGTGACATATATTTTGTATGGTAATTCATTGCTAAATTTCATACTTGGAACATTGTTTCAATTATTTCTAGTTTCTAGATAATATCAAATAAAAATTGATATTTTTTGCTTTATTTTATTCCGCACAAAGGTTTATTACTTGAAAAGTAAGTTGTGGGAAGATTTTTAAACCATTCATTTTACTTTGACAATTAGCAGGGGATGTGGCAAGAGGGGCACAGGGGGCCTGGATTCCTTTACTTTTAGAAAAAAAAATTCTTTTGAAAAATCAATTATACATTTTACTATTGGTTAATAAAGAAACTTTCACTTTAACCCTATGAAACTAGAATTCGATAACTGTTATGCACTCAACTATTCAAATCCAAAGTTCCACCCAGCGTCTAATATACTTAAGGCCGTAATGAATTTTGAATTCCAGTGTTTCAAATGGTATGTAGGAGATATTTTCATCAGCTAAATTGTTACCTTTGTGTGGAAGAGTCCATTGTTTTTGACAGAAACAAATTGAAAGTTAGTTCATACATTTTTTTAATTAAAAAAAAAAAGAAAAAAACTCCTGCAATTACAATATTTTAACTTTTTAAACATTAAATATTATAGAATCATTTTACACAGACTTTTTTTTCTCCTGTCTACAATACATAGATAAGCCATTCATGATTTGAATTCTCATCTCTATATCTGCTTTGTCACTGCTTTCTTTACACCTGTGTATAATTTCCAAGGTGACCTTTCTAGAAACTTCTAGGAGAGTTGTAATTGAGTGAAGCTAATGAAAATACGTAATGTTTCTACCATTGTCTTTGACATGTTGTCAAGATGAATGTCACTTGTTTTTTTAGCTTGTAAAGTGTCCAACCTTTCTATAAAACCTCCATTCTCCCCGCCATTGATTCTAAGTTATTTTATTCTTAAAATTGATAAACAAGTTGTTTGCTCACCATATAGTTGATGTGAATTGTAATATAATTCATGAAATTTGTGCATAAGATTTGAAAAACTGTTAAAAGGAATCCTTTTCCTCTTGATCAAAGGTTCTCAACCAGGGGGCAGTTCAGAAAAGGAATTTGAACCACAGATTGGCAGATTCAAACTGCTGGAATAATGATCTTTCTACAAACTAGTATAGGTACTGGAATATACCTTTTTGAGTTGGTCAATCTTGGAAGGGGAGTAATGAGATTCTGAAATTTGGTGAAAAGTGCATAGGTGAAGAAAGGTTGGGAACCACTGCTCTAGGTTATGTGGTAAGTAATCGTCCATCTGGAATTGAAGTCCAGACCCTTGAAGATATTCTTTTGAGTAATTATAGTAAATACAGTATATTTCTCATCAGATGTATGAATGTCTGATTAAAATAAGTTTGATAATCTCTACATTAAAATTTATAAGTTGGTAAATTTTTTGACGGAACATTTTCATTATATCACTGACTTCACCTTATCTTATTGTTACAAAAATTCCAGGTCAAATACAGCAATACTGGGATTATTGCTGGTTTTTATATAGTACAGTTAAGGTATTGCTGTATAAATTGATGTAAGCATAAACTGAATATAAAAACACGTTAAATATTAAGACCATGAACTGTGCGGTTTTGAACAGCACAGAAAATTTGGGAACAAATCAACCACACTAATCAAGGTATACTTGATTATACACTCTTTGCCTGCGTAAACTTACAGAACAAAATGCCTTTGGACAAGACCTGAACTTGCATCCTACACTTTAGATCTTTCATGGATGTTGCCATAACTACATCGGTGACTGCAGCATCTATGAGTGTTTGATATTTTAACGTCATTCTCCCATTCATTCCCCACCCATGTATTTGTTTTGATACCTAGTTATAGTATTTTAAAAAATTTAAAAAAAAAAATTTCTTTTTTTTTTTTTTTTTTTATGAAGTGTTTTCACTGTTAATTTATTGGTAGTTTATTATTGTTAGGATTTGTTGACCCAGTGTTTCCTGATGAAAGGCAATAAGTATGGTAATTAGTGCACCATTTGCAGCTTTTTGCACTTACTTGTATATGGTCCAATGAATTTGTTATTTTTTCTTATGATTTAAAACCAGGAGAGGACTTGTATCCCAATAGAAGTTGGCCATTTTTGGGTTGAACCTGGAAAAAATTAAGGCCAAGCTGAATTTTGCACTATTGATAGGATTGGTGGTCTATAATAACATATCCAAAATCCACTTAAATCCAATTGGGGGGCGGGGGGTTATGAGCATGTGAAAAATAGTTATATTTACCAAAATTTATCTCTTGGATTTTGAGCTATCTTTGCTCATTTACAAGAGAACTACTTTGATAAAATCCCTAACACCACGTCTCTGGTACCTCCCTCCATCCCAACCTCTGACAACTCAGCCTAACATACTATCACCTCCACTTTTTGGGGGTTGGATTGCTCAAAGAAATTTTTCCAATATAAATCAATGGTAATTGCTTTTTCGCTTTATGCAATTTTAGCTTCATAAAAGAATGCTATGTAATATCATAGTTACAGTAGCAGCCATATGCCAAGCTTGTTGAACACCTATGGTAACTGTCAGAAAAAAAAGACTTGGCATGGCTCTGCATTGGTATATATGGCAGATTATGTCCAGATCTCGCTATTTGGTTAGGATTCATCCAGTCTTTTCAAGTTGATAACTCTAGCTAATCAGATACTACATGCCTGCATATAATTGATTTTAAGTTCATATATTAGAATTACATTCACTCTTTCTTATCCATTCAAAATCTGGCAAAGATCTTGAACTTAGTTATGCCTTGCATTGCATTTAATCACCCTCTTTGGCTTGGAACTTTTTTCCTAATGGGTTTGGAGTCGGGTGTTCAATACTAGCCTCTGCCCCCAGACTCGCTCAAGAGTCTGGTATTGAACCTGTCTCCACCCTTACTTGATTTCATAATTCTATGCTATTCTAATTCCTGTGTTGAGTTAGTTTCTGAGTAAAAACTTTCTCTTCTGGACAAATCTGACAACCCTGGAATGCATTATTTAAAACTTGATTCTCCAGCAGGTTTGGTTTAAGTAAATTGTCAGCAACCTATAAATTCAGCCCAATTCCTCCAACATAACCACCACAAAAAATTACAAAAGATCACACTAGTTTTTTTTCTTTTTCTAATACTTGACGTTAGCTTTAGTAGATGAATCATATTCATCTGTATAGTAATTGCCTGATTCCGCATTATTCAACTTTCAGCTCTTTGTCTTTGATAATTATGTTGTATTTAAAATTGGATACATTTTAGATTTCTCTATTTCATTTCACTTGATACTTTTTGTTGTATGTACCCTATATACTGGCATGTAAGTTGATTTTTCAAACACTAAGCATTTTACCTTGTAGATCATATTAGTCTATTTAGACCCAACAAACTTGACTGACTGGATTGCTACCTTATTTTGGAGTTGACTGATTTGACGGATATTGGACTAAACTTTAATTAAAACCTTAGTTTCGGTTGATATAGGTGGACATACACGCTGGCATATACGGTATGTAACTGTCTATAATAACTAGTTCTGCAAACTAGTTTTTATCAGTATGAGTGATTTCTAGCCTGTTACTGTACAAGCTCATTGGGATATATTCAGTGGCATATCAGTTCCTCTCAATTTGGTGGTGAATTTTGATATTTTGATAAGCTTATCTGGCCAAGATTTTAAAACATATTCCAATCCTTATTGTCTGGCCTTTTGTGTGAAGGAAAAAAAAATTGTTCTGGGGGAGCTGTTCCCTTTGGCTGGATGTCCACATTACACTTGAAGGAGTCAAGTCAGGATCATTTCCTGCTGCTGGAGGCAACCTAAAGAGAAGTGCCAGGGGTTCTAGACAATTTTTGTGTCGACCTACAGGTTCAAGTGTCAACACTTGGATATTGGGGGGGGGGGTAATTTTTTTTTTCTTTCCAAGAGAATAATTATAAAAAACCCAATTGAAAGTAATGTTAAAAATAAATAAAAAACACTGTTTTTATTCAAAAGAATTCTACATATATTTACATCAGACTATACACCAAGTTGTAAAATTAACCATTATGATTTATATTGTTTTGTCTCTGATGTTAGATTAGCCTTGCAGATAGTCACTGACTCTTGAATATAACTATTGTTCCTTAGTTCCCTTTGGAGAAAAGCATTTGCTTGTTTTCCTTTCATTCTTTACCCCACATGTACTGTTTGCATTATCAACCTGTTTCTAATTTAAGCTTTTTCAACACTACTGGCTATATTTATATTCTGTTGTGCTCGTTTCACCGTGTATTATATTTTCAAATGTCAACCAAAACCTTCCCCATACTTTTTTTTTTTCCTCCAGTTTTCACGTTGGTCTGGCTAGCTATGTATTTTTCATGCATACAGGATGCGCCAATGATGCTAGAGCATTTGTAATTTAAACTTATGTCTAGAAAAAAACTTTGAAATAGTTTTTAGGATGGGGGTTCAACTTGTAATGAAACGTTATGCTAAATTGGTCCCTTAGTTTGTGTCCGGCAATTAGTGCTCGTTTGTTGAAGATCAGACCATTTTAGTGATCACTTTGAGAGAAGTAACTCAATCATTGATCACCTTTTATTTTTCCAACTTTTGATTGATCATCCCTAACTCTGCATACTGCCAAAAGTCATTGGTCACATATTGGCTTCTATTGAGACTTATCAGACCTGTTAAAAGATAAGTGTGATTGCTGCAGTGTCTCCCCTCCTACCAAACCGTTATGAAAGCATAACAAATTTCACACCATTCTCAAGGGAAGTAATTGAATAGTTCTAAAGTGTATGGATAATGGGAAGTAAGGGTCCAGTTCAGCATTATAGTTACATTATGTGGAAACACGCTCTAAAACTTCTCTTTCTCTCTCTCTCTCTCGTAAACCATAATCTTTCAATTGAAAAAAATTCTGGCCAAAAATTTAACCGATTCTCCCTTACCCCATGACTCCCCTCCCCTCCCAGGATCCTCTCACAAAATAGTAACAAAGATTTTGCATGTTGCTCATATGCTGTGAGGTACGATATAAAACGTTTATAAAAAAAAATTTTTTTTTTTTCTTGTAGAATTTACATAAAAATAGTAAATACAGTTGAGTAAATCCATAAATTGGTAATGTATTTAATATTACTATCAAGTATTATGTACGGTAGATATGTACTGTGCTGTTATGTCTGACTGCACAAAGGCTGTTTTAAAAGCCATTACATCGGCTTTGTCCCGTTTGCCAATTCAGGTTTTTGAATTCTGTCAAAACCTCATGGGGCCTTAGATGTATATGCGGTTGGACATTAAGCAGTAATTCCTTTGCAAAGTAACATTTCTGCATGTCAGGACAGAGATGGTAATCATTCAATATAAAAACAAGGTTGACCATTGAGGAAGAATGCATACATGGTAACCTGCAGTGTTTGAATTGCTATAAAGTCTTCAAATGTACATCTGTGAATTTTTGAGTAAATTTGGTTTTGATATTCTTCTGGTAGTAGATTCAAGGATACCTTTTATTTTCTCTAAATATTGTTTTAGAAGGTAATCCAGAATCAGTTTTTCATCTGAATCAAGTGTTTGTTTCTATGAACTTGCTTGCTTGAATATAAATTTATTGATATTTCTTGTATAAGTGTTTTATCTGCTCTCTGTCCAAGGACGACTTCCCCCATCCTCACACTGGATAATTGCCCCCTGACAATTGCATAGCAACTGTAAAGCCAAAGTTGATATTTATGGAAATGAAGTAGTTAGCCTTATAAATGATCTCAACCATGGAGAAATTGTCCCAGTGGGTAATTGTCTTGAGTCTTGGTAGCCTTTGGAAACAAGACGATCCCAATAATCCTAAAAAAAGAGTATACAACCAATGCATCCTCCTGATAGTCACTTAAGGTGCTGAAACATGGAACCTAACCAAGAGACAGATCCTCAAACTGAGAAGCATGCAACACGCACATGAGAGAATCATGCTTAACCTCACATGGAGAGATCAAAAGACAGCACAATATATCAGGAGGAAAAATAGGACATCATAGAATCCATAAAAAAAACTTAAATGGCAATGGGCTGGTCATATTGCAAGAATGACAGACAAGCGATGGACATCACGTCTCACTACATGGGTCCCCAGAGATCACATGCAAAATCAAGGCCAACAAAATACAAGATGGAGAGATGAACTAGACAAATTCAGGAAATACTGGCTCCGTGATGCCCATGATAGAGAAATGTGGCGGATCCTGGGGAAGGTCTATGTCCGACTATGGATGTTGAAAGACTGATGAATTGTCAAGAGTTATTTATTGGCGGGGGGGGGGTAGTTGTCCTATGGGGCAATTGTTCAGAGATGCTGCTTTTACCTGTTTTAGAGTCTTAGCAAAAGTTACGGAACGAATTCCCACCCATGGGCATAGGTTGTTTCATATGATCTTTTTGACTCTGAGCTCAGTAATATACATAGATACGTCAAGTATGTTGCCTGATAATTTTTACACTTTTTTTCAACATAATCTCCTTCCTTGTCAGTGCACTCAATTCAGTGGTGATTATTAATCTCTTAGCCTGATAGCTATTATCTGAAAATTTCACCGTATGATTGATCTATGGACATAATGATCCACCTCCATATCTATATATGATGTGGTTGATAGTTATGTATTTCCCAAGGACACCAGTGGTAGAGATCAACTCCAGATTTCAGATTGTTGGTTCTGCAGACTGCCAAGCCTATTGCACTGGGAAGATTGGTGTAGCACATTTTTCATCCCTCCTGTGACTGCGCTAAGCTGGGTGTATTATAATGGATCCTGTTTAGCCGGATATTGGATAAAATGGATGAAATCAGAGTTGAGAGAGTGAGTGGAAAGGTCTCCACCATTCATAGTATCATGACTGAAACGTTTCAAGATTACTACTATAATTACTCTCCACATTTTTCATACTCAGATGTAGTGGCATTTAAAATGTAAACAAAGCCTTTCTGCAGCCAGGTGTATGATTTCACAATTTCTCTATTTATGCTGGATTAAGTAGATCTGGATGTACAATATCAAGTGCATAATTGTATTGTCTAAATTTCGAATACTCAGTCCTTTGTTGTCAGGATTTTTGTTGACAGTCGTCTATATTAATTGACTAAAGATAAATACTCTCTAAAATAATTTTTTTTTTCATCTTGGGTGATATTGGAAAAACGGCATAATATAAATTCTTGTGTGTATGCATCTCTGGTCATTTCTGCATGTGTGTATGTGACTCTGAGGGAGTATGTGTTTTCCTGTATTTGTGTAAAAGCAAAGATTAATAGGTTGTTGTGTATACTAAAAATTTTCTGCATCCTTCTCAATACTACTATTTGGTCCGTTAAATAGTGTCCATTTCTAAATGGTAACTGTTTTTTTTTTCCTACTTGATGTTATGTACCCAGTCAACAAGTCCAATAAGTAAGCTTGTAACAAAAAGAAAGCACTCCTTCTTCAAGGAACTTACTTAATCCTCTTCGTGTCACTCTTGCTAAAATTATCAATTTCGAAACTAAGTACCAATTTACCTGTGATTAGAAGCTATGGAATCACTGTTGTGTCTTTGCATTGGCCAAGATTATTTGTGCCAAAATAATTTTGTAGGCAATAAAAATCATACCTGTGAGGGAAGAGGAATTGGTTGGAGAGAGAAAAAAGTGCTTGTTCCAGAATCATTGGTTTGAGGACAAAGCAACATCCCTGTTGCTGCTGCCTAAGCTTGTTCCACTTGAGTGGTTTCTCTCCGACTTGTTACAAGTTATGTCTAGATCTTGAAACTTAATTTGAAGATCAGATCAGATGAGAACCAAACATCAGCTAGAACAGTAACAGAGCTCTTGGCTTCATAGTTTTTTGGGAAACAAAAAGATTTGTACATGTATTGACTTGGAACTATTCAACATAGATGAGTAAAAAAAAAAGTTATATTTTCATAATCATATCTGTGAACCATTTTAGCTGTATGGTAATTTCAGTACATCTAGTTAAAGAAAATATTACAGAGCTAGTTGGCCAATTTGGTAAAGGTATCTACTCAGTGTGGCACAAGATCACAAGTGTTGAGTACTCAGTGAGCATCTTTCATTACAGCAGTAATGATCTGTGAGACTGGTTTATTAACCATTGATCCACAGTAAGAAACTGCTATTTAGTGTGCTAAATCTAACACAAAGCCACAAGCATGGGGCCCTCGATAAGGGTTGAATTTGTAGAGTAGTAATAATGACCTTGGGTTTTTTCTTCTCAATAAAATGTACTTTTTACACTTGTAAAACCTTTTTTTTTTTTTTTTTAATTTTTTAAAATTTTTTTTTTTTATCTGATGTTCTTGGATTCTATGATCATTGACAAAAACTGGACTTGGTCTTTAACTTTATTTTGAAATTTGTTTGGAAACTTGAAGAAAAATAAAGTTGAAAATTATACTTTTCGAATTCTTGAGCTCATATGGACAACCAATGAGAGCCCAGATTTGGTCTGAAGCAACGTTTTTTTTTTTTTTTTTTTTTTTTTCACCTTTTTATGGTCTTTGGTAAATCTAGGTATTTATCAAAATCTCAAATATTTTTTCTGAGTCAACTTTATAATTCATATCATAAAATTATTTTTGTTTCATGAAATAAATGATATAATTTTAATTGATTTGTTTGTCTGACATAGAAATTGAGTTCAGTCTGTTATACAATCTAATAATCAATGTATATATTACTTGATCAGTCTGATTCTTCATCTTTACTCTATGAAAATTTTATAATCGTTTATTTACATAACTTATAAATGCTTGAAAATATTTAATTTAGATATTTTATAGTTTTGATTCTAAGGAGTTAAAAGTAAAACAAATATATAAATTTGACCTCTCAAAGTGAATGCATAGACTGAATGAAGATGAAAAGTATTGTCCCACTTAGTCAAAAAAGCTGCCTGTGTTTTCTATAAAATATGCCATTCTCACCAATCCACTCATTATTTTTTATTCGATTCATTCTATCTTCAGCAATTCTGAAATCATCTGCTTTTGTAACTCCATACCTTTTCTTGAATTAACAAATTTTAGCATTTAGAAAGGTCTGCGAATGTATCTTTTCGCCACATCTATTTCATCTCTACATAATATTCTTGAAAGTATTGAGTATCCAATTTTTGATTTTCATTTCGAAGTATCTTTCTCTGTCTCTCAGTGACAGCAAGTCTCTTCTGTCATCTGGATGGTTTGTATTTATCCTTGGATTTCCAAATATTCGGGAATGTTCCGAACTTTCCAATAATGATGGGTACAACTGTCACCATAATGTTCTGCATTTCTTTTCTCTAGTAAAGTAGCTATTTTTCCAGCTCATCGCTTTCTTTCAATTTTGCTTTGTGGTATCTTGTACTCAAGTTTTCAGATTGACAGCAATATCCTATATATTGAATTCTCTTGTCAGTATTCTGGCTGATTTTAGTAGTCAGTTCTGATTTTTCAGTCACTTCATTATGAAAAATCTTGATCCAATAAAATATGTGAGAAATACTATATAATTCTTCAGTGATTCAAAATAACATACTCTGTTACTTACATCAGTGGTAGGGTCTTAATTTTGTATCACTTTTTGAGCACTTGTTTTGAGCCAGGTTTCTTTATAAGCATAGGTATAAGTAAATAATTATCAAGAAGCAAGTGTAATCACTGGCTTTGAGTTCTATGGATTGTTTGTTCAAGGAGGAATGCTTCATAAAATCTGGCATATCTCCAGGTCAATACTAGTATACTCAGCTAGTCTTATGATCATCTGAATAGAAATGTACTTCTGTGCTTTTTTTTGCTTTTTTTGTTTTTTTTTTTAATTTTTTTTTTACTTCTCTAATGTTCATTACACTTGATTTCATTGACTTTTCTTTTTCTTTTTTTTTTTTTTTTTTTAAATTTATCAAATATCTATTCAGATTTCAAGTTAGATATCTGAATGTCTGTGTAAATGTTTTTACCTTAAAACTCCACTGCACAGACCAGAGGGCTATTCAGTATATAGGCCCTGCCAATGAAGGTCCTATGTTTATAAAAAAACCCTCCCCAAATCATTGTTTGCAAAGTCAAGCCATTTATGTACATTTGACAGGTGTGTATTGATGTAAATTATTAATGTGAAAGGATAATACAGAAGACCTTGTTGAGTACAAATGAGATTTCTCAGTTAATTTGACGTTTTGACTGTTCATCCTGGCTTCTTCAGAAAATCTCCATCACCTGTACTTTTGAAAAAGCCAAAATTGACCCTCATAGGTCACCAGAGGTCATTGCTTTCTGTCCTATGTTCATCCTGGGGTAAAGTTACCCCTATACACAAATTATCTGTGTGGGTGGGTGAGAAGGTATTAGAAATGAATGACCTGCATGAAACCCCAAGCTTACACTCTGTGACCTTCCTGTTGGAGTGGGAAGAAATCATGTTCCACTAGATCTGGATCAACCGGGGGAGTGCATTCAGTGTGACCAACATACCATCGGACTTACAGTAAAGATCTATCAAGGCCATAGCAAAATACTTAAATTTGTGCTTGTTATTTCCAATGGGAGGTTCCTTTTTAACCACCTTTGTGTGTGTTCTTGATTAATAGGTATATCAAAGGTGACTTTTTTTTGTTTTTTGTTTTTTTTCCTCTTCCTTTTCCTTTAAATAGAATATAACAGGTCTGTCAAATCATAGAAACCCTACCCCAGCTATAAGAACATTCTAGTCTAGTTTAGTGGGTGGGAATATTGTAAAGGAGTATTCAAAAATTCCAACAACGAAAACCAAACCTCTGGAATGAGTTTTCTGTTTCTTAATGATATTAATAGATCTCGAGTTTTGGGTGTGATATATGCCTTTTAATAGACAGAACAATAAACCGGCCAAATGAATTTGTCATGTTTTCTCAAACTTCTGACAATTATTTATAATAAGTTGATTATTCATTGAAAGTTGTACTTTTTTTTTTCTGTTGTTAAAAGCCCCTAAATTGTCAAGTATTCTTTAAGCCCCAGTTTAGTGGAAATTTGTGCATTTAAAAAAAAATTGCAATTTCTAATTATGAGGTACTTGTATTCATAACAGTATGATGAATATAAGTGTTATAATACGCTGTAGTTTCTACTTGTCAACGGTATAAGTAGGCAGCTATAACCCCCCTCTCTATTTAATGTATTCTGGGTGTGGCGTTTGTTATTATTCTGTGAGCTAGAGTAAAGCAAGGATTGAGATGAAGGGAAAGACACTCCTTTGTGATAATATTTGATATTGCCCATGACTCAAGAGTGGGTCAGGAGATTTGTTGGGCTTTCCTTCTTTCTATCTGAGAGGTACTGGAACTAAAAATGGACACACCTTTTACTTTGCCTAGATTTGATTAAGGAAAGAATCAAATTTAGGATAAATTCTATCAGTTACAAAGAACACATAGGATGCAAACTTATTAATTCCTTTATGAAAATATTGAATTTGATTTCATGTAGACTGTAGAAATAGCCAAGTAAGTTGGAAGTAAATTTGGATTTGTCCTATTGTAGGGTGTATGGATACAGGATCTTTATAAAGCCTATTAGCAATTTGAAATTTTCATAACTTCAATTTCATAAATAATACAATCAATCTGTAACAAGATTAAATGGAAAAATATATTGGATTTTCAGATATGTTTGAGTAAGCGTCACTTTGGTCTTAGGTTTTGCTAGGCTACTATGATCCCAGACAGAAGTAATGACCCATACACAAATAATCAAATCATTTTTTATGTAAACTGAGCTGGTGGTATAATAATTGATAAACAATATTTGCTATCTGTCATTAAGCTATGATAGAATGAAGGAATCGTGCTTCTCAGTTTTCATTGGTCATGAGGAGTTATCAAAACAGAACAGACACTTCATAACAAACCGTTATTATTCATATGTATGTGTATTGATTTGGTGCGTGAGTGTGTATATATACACATAGATATGTGTGTGGATGTGTGTGTGTATACGTGTGTATATGCGTGTATGCATATATGTATATGTATACAGTTGTGTATATGTGTGTGTGTGTGTATATGTGTGTGTGTGTGTGTGTGTGTATATGTGTGTGTGTGTGTATATGTGTGTGTGTGTATATGTGTGTATGTGTGTGTGTATATGTGTGTGTGTGTGTATATGTGTGTGTGTGTACATACATAGATATGTGTGTGTGTGTACATACATAGATATGTGTGTGTGTGTACATACATAGATATGTGTGTGTGTGTACATACATAGATATGTGTGTGTGTACATACATAGATATGTGTGTGTGTGTACATACATAGATATGTGTGTGTGTGTACATACATAGATATGTGTGTGTGTGTACATACATAGATATGTGTGTGTGTGTACATACATAGATATGTGTGTGTGTGTACATACATAGATATGTGTGTGTGTGTACATACATAGATATGTGTGTGTGTGTGTACATACATAGATATGTGTGTGTGTGTGTGTACATACATAGATATGTGTGTGTGTGTGTGTACATACATAGATATGTGTGTGTGTGTGTGTACATACATAGATATGTGTGTGTGTGTGTGTACATACATAGATATGTGTGTGTGTGTGTGTGTACATACATAGATATGTGTGTGTGTGTGTGTACATACATAGATATGTGTGTGTGTGTGTGTACATACATAGATATGTGTGTGTGTGTGTGTACATACATAGATATGTGTGTGTGTGTGTGTGTACATACATAGATATGTGTGTGTGTGTGTGTACATACATAGATATGTGTGTGTGTGTGTGTACATACATAGATATGTGTGTGTGTGTGTGTACATACATAGATATGTGTGTGTGTGTGTGTACATACATAGATATGTGTGTGTGTGTGTGTACATACATAGATATGTGTGTGTGTGTGTGTGTACATACATAGATATGTGTGTGTGTGTGTGTGTACATACATAGATATGTGTGTGTGTGTGTGTACATACATAGATATGTGTGTGTGTGTGTGTACATACATAGATATGTGTGTGTGTGTGTGTACATACATAGATATGTGTGTGTGTGTGTGTACATACATAGATATGTGTGTGTGTGTGTGTACATACATAGATATGTGTGTGTGTGTGTGTACATACATAGATATGTGTGTGTGTGTGTGTACATACATAGATATGTGTGTGTGTGTGTGTACATACATAGATATGTGTGTGTGTGTGTGTACATACATAGATATGTGTGTGTGTGTGTGTACATACATAGATATGTGTGTGTGTGTGTGTACATACATAGATATGTGTGTGTGTGTGTGTACATACATAGATATGTGTGTGTGTGTGTGTACATACATAGATATGTGTGTGTGTGTGTGTACATACATAGATATGTGTGTGTGTGTGTGTACATACATAGATATGTGTGTGTGTGTGTACATACATAGGTGTATGTGTGTGTGTGTATGGTGTTTATGTGTGTATATATATATGGTGTTTATATGTATATATATATAGTGTTTATATGCATATATATATAGTGTTTATATGCATATATATATAGTGTTTATATGCATATATATATAGTGTTTATATGCATATATATATAGC